>JAUIMM010000043.1:3990000-4590000 GCA_031769625.1 Taudactylus pleione | reverse complement strand
ACTGAAGTATCAATCAGGGAAATGTATTTTTTATTCACTGGATCAATATCTCTTGTAAAATGTCTGTCATCCTGCAAAATAACTTATCACACATTATTATGAGTTATATCATAAAATTGTAGTATCAGTTTGCCTAAAAAGGAAATATCTTCTAAATTAATTGGCAATAATTTGTAAGCATACTTTCCACATAGGTAATAAAGATCATCTGGTAACAAGAAAATAACATCAAACCCAAATATGGAAGTAATTAACATTCCTAACATGTCTGAACTATATGATCTGTATCACTATTTGGAACACTCACTATTAGAACTAATCCCTAGCAGTGTATAATCAAATGCCTCATTGTAAAAATACTTTGTACATAATAAGCATTTAGTCCTTTTAAAATCTTCCTTACATTGCTCAGTATAGCAAGGAACTTAAGGTTTGTACACAGTAAAGATTTTATTACAATATTCTGACTCAACATTTTCTACTTGTATTGGACTAGTAAACATTCCTGCAGTGATTCAAATCTAAGGTGTAGTCTGCTTCATTTCATATACTTATTAAAACAAAATGGAATATGTTCACTTACATATGAAAATAACATAATTACTAGTGGTTTTGTCAAGTTATAGTTATCAGTAACCCCTTTTCCTGTTTTTTCAATTTTGTTACTCAATTCTCACATGTATTTATGTTAATTATCTTAGTAATTTCAGTATATTTCAACTCAACAAATTTTCTGGCACAAATTCAACAATTAGTAGCATTTAATACTTTACCCATCAATGAATATTTTTGTAGCATTGGATATTCTTTTTAATAATATCCATACACCACAGTATACACCTTTCTTCTGGTTTAGTACAGTAAATGCAAATGCACTTTTCAATAGATGATAAATCAGATTTCTGACACCGATCTTTTAACCTGCTTAGAAAAGAGGAAGGAAAGGACTTATTAGAATAACCCCATCATCCACACTACTGGATGTGTGTAGTCATACTAGACCATGAATCTTTGCTCGCCCTCTCTCCAAAAAGAAAAAAAAAAGTCTCAATGTTGCAATAAACACCATTGTTTCCATCAAGCAGCTAAGAAAAATGTAAAGTTTTCTTTGTCATCAGTCTATATCATAGTCTATTGTAAGCAATAATCTCCATCTTGATTGAAGAGTTCTCATAAATGCAACTTAGTTTTTATATCTCAGTCTTTATATCTCAGTCTATATAGCTCAGTCTCCATATCAGCACTTGAATCTGAGTCTTTAGTCCCCTTTAAGCTCGGATCTTTCTCTGACCTTTTTCAATGTGAGCCATGGATCCAGGTGTCCTTCTCAGCAACCTTTATAGCTGTATCTGTAGTCAGCATTACTTTGCCATGCCTAGGACCATCCCATTGATCTGTAAGGGAACCAGAATATAACAAACTTCTCATCATACCATGATGCATTTCATCTGCTGGACCAAATGCTGATGTTGGTTGAATATCCTGTTGAGCTTTCCTGAAAGTCTTCTTGTTGTAGCTGCTTAGACAATTGTATAAAATATTGAACAGTCAAATCATGATGTCATTTCAAATCAGTCTTTGGTTTAGTAACACATTTTGATTGTAGTTAAAAAACAACAATTAATAAGGAGAGAAATTGAGATATGGCTCAGGTGTGATTCTATTACTATGAAGCACCAAATATAGGCCTTCAAACAATGCCATTCCTGTCTCTTTTGTAAGTTTAACTAGCCTTTTTTGTAACACCATTGTGTGTAACTTTGATTCTATTCCCATCATTTCACTTATTTGAAAAACTTTTCCTTTAAAATGCGTTCCCCTGTGACTTTCAATAACACTTACAGTACACTTACAGTAAAATATACCTTACATACAAATTCCTCCAAAATCTTTCCTCTTAGCATTACGGAGCTGTAAATTCAATAAACTCTGCAATATCTAAAAACATGCTTACACTATATTTTAAAACATCCTGAAACCTTAACAAAAACATACTTTAATCCTCTTTTTAATCAACATACTTCAATCCTTTTTTTTCTTCATTGGTAACTGAATAAAATCAATTATCAATAGTACAGGTTGAGTCTCCCATATCCAAATATTCCGAAATACGGAATATTCCGAAATACGGAATAATTTTGGCATGACTGAGATAATGAAACCTTTGATTTTTGATGGTTCAATGTACACAAACTTTGTTTAAGGCACAAATTATTAAAAATATTGTATAACATTACCTTCAGGCTGTGTATATAAGGTGTATATGAAACATAATTGAATTTAATTTCTGTACACAAACTTTGCTTGAGCCACAAAATTATTGAAATTATTGTATAAAATTACCTGCAGGCTGTGTGTATAAGGTGTATATAACACATAAATGTATTCTGTGTGTATATTTGGGTCCCATTCCCAAGATATTTCATTATGATGTGCAAATATTCCAAAATACGGAATATTCCGTTATCCAAAATACCACTGGTCCCAAGCATTTTGGATATGGGAGACTCAACCTGTACTATGAAAATGTTTTAGTAGGCACCATTTTTTCTACTTTGTTTATCAACCCAATTACATAAACATTCACATTTTCACTTTATCTCTGACTCGAGCATACCGGTAAGATTGTACAATGTGATTCATATTGTCTGCTCTTAAATGTACTAACCCATGAACAACCTCTATAAGGCTTGTAATCATTTTAATTCCACTGAAATACCCAATATCATCTTCTCTTGTGACAATGCTCTAATTTCCAAACATTGACCTCATTGTGAGAAGTATTTTCCTGATATTGTCTCATTTGGTCAAATTGTGGTATTCTTAAACAACATCAACTGAGTTTCTATAACTGGCTCATCATATGTACTTAAAATTACCTTTCATACTACCCTGTCAGCTAATATGTTACCCATGAAAATAATATCAATCTCTGTAGGTTGTGCCCAACACTTAATTACTGCAACTTATTTTTAGTAAACATATTGCTCCTCTCAGTTCTTTAACTGTTTGTACATGTAAAATGAGAGTTCCTCAAACTATGTGGTAACCCCTATACTTCCAATTGCTATAATCAATACTGTACATCACATTCAGCTAACTACGTTGAATGTGGTAGTTACTGTAATGCATACCCTGTCACCAAAAACATTATGTATCTGTCTGAAGCATCTATCATCAGTAAAGAGAACTAAGTCAGGATTATCTAATGAAACTTTCCATTACTGAAAAATATTTTTATATTTCATTATTGCAAACATATTCATTGTCTTCCTTTTTCCTCACCATTAACTATCATCAACCATATTCCCCCCTGTTGAGGATAAAGAAGATCAATGTAGCACAATTCAAAATATGACATATGTAAGATTGATAGGTGTCTAAAACATTATCCCCCATTGAGAAAATCTGGTTGTAGCAACATGTTTAAGTTGAGCATTATTAAATATCTGAATAACAGTATAAAAAACAAATGGATGTAATTCAACTTAACAATGCCACCCTTTAAGAATATAAATGTCTTCAACCTGATGGAAAACAACGTCCTGTATATTTAAAATTATCAGTATATAATTGGATTTTGTCCCACTAAACTATTAACTTACTTCTGCAAAAGAAACACAATCGTTTGTTAGTATCTCTTATTGAAGTTTAAAATAACTTGGAATATAACCACAGATCACTGTTAGATAAGGACTGCGTCATCTGTAAGAACAAAAAAAATTAAGATTATTCATCAAATATTGTAAACTGTTTGTGACATTTTTTTTGGAATATTACCCATCTTTTTAAAACACTATATAGATACACAGCATCAACTAAAAAGTATATTTCATAACCTTCTTTTAATAGTACCCTGGCTGAGGTATACAAGAAACCTATGATGCAAGAATACAGGCACAATCTCATGCTCTGAGATAGTTAAAGCATTTCTTTGAAACAAAACTATTATTCTTCTCGGTGCAGCTTTTCGATCTGGGAGGGGTATACAGAGAGAGTGATAAACTCACACTGGCATACAAAGTACACAGATAGACAGTTTCTCACTCTGAAAATATTGAAAGAACAAGTTAAACAGTTATCATTACAAGGCAAACTAATTAGCTCTTTTAGTTTTCAGTATCATCTGTATGCAGACGATACTCAAATTTACCTATCCTCCCCAGAATTGTCACCATATATGCTGGTTTGTACCACTGAATGTCTCTCTGCCTTTTCATCTTGGAATGTCATCTCGCCACCTCAAATTTAATGTATCCAAAACAGAATTAATGATATATCTAGCAGCCAATAGTAGTTACCAACCTGATATCTCTATAAACTATTGACAACTTGACAATCAACCCCACCTCACAAGCTCGCTGCCTAGGTGTCATCCTTGACTCCGAACTGTCTTTTGTTCCCCACATTCAATCTGTCTCTAAATCCTGTTACATACATCTAAAAAAATCATAGCCAAAATTCAACCATATCTTACGCAAGACAATGCAACAAATCTAACACATGCAGTCATTATTTCCAGCATTGACTATTGCAATAGTCTGCTTATTGGTCTTCCCAAAAACACGCTCTCCCTACTACAATCCATTTTGAATACAGCTGCGAGATTGATCCTTCTCACCAAACGTTCAGTGTCTGCTGATCCACTCTGTCAGTCCCTCTATTGGCTGCCGGTCTTCTACCGTATTCAAATTAAAATACACTCACGCATAAAGCTATTAACCAAACCACACCAACATATATCTCTTCACTTATCTCAAAAAGCATCCAACCCGACATCTCCGCTCTGTACAAGATCTGCGACTCTCATCCCCCATTTAAGGTTAACAATTATGTTAAAGGATTGTTCCTCTCACTCTAGTTATTAAATTGCTACCCTATTACGCAATGCATCATTCAACCTATCCTTAAAAAGTCCACTAATCAGATTAAGATTTTCTAATAATCTCTTCTCTCTCCAGCTGTTGAATCCTTTATGATTATCAACAACTGTCTCAAACGTTTCTTATTTAGTCTGGTATAACGTAGCATTAAACATTTGGCTTATGGTCAGTAATAATATCAACACTATTTATCTCAAAAATCACATTTCTAAAAATTAGCTGTTTTCAAACGTTCTCTATTGGTTTATGTAACAGTGATAATGTAAACTCTGTCTTTTGTCTGGGACATTCTGAACTGCTAAGCACTTTTTTCTTGGTAACAATAACGTAAAACATTACAGACACAATCATAGGAATAGCAGCAGCAGCAGCCTGCAGTCTGCTGTGCTCCCCCCATCAACATGCATTTGTTTAAGAAAGTGTACAGTTTAAGGACATGAATTACGCAAGTGCGTGGGCTGATCTCTGCATTCAATTTAGAATTACTTATACAAATTATGTAAACATTACAAATTCACACTTTACGCTGCGCTTTTTATTTCCATCCACTGGAATACACATTTTATCATCTCTTGTCATTTTAACACTCATCATAGAAATGCACATAGTAAGAAATGCTTTCTATGATCACCTGTTTTTCTCCAAGCAAATACCAGCACTGATTTGTACAGCCTGTATTACCTCTTGCGACACGTCTGTCTAACGAAATACAGGTACATCTCCACATTTCATATATTTATGATTCCTATATTCTTCACTGCACAAATATTAAATACATAATGTCTAAATAATTTTTTCCCCTTTTCTAACCTGAACTGTGGGTGATCAGTCCACAGTCTAAAATTATTAAAGCATCTTAATACAGTTAACTCTATTTTTAGCAATATTACTTAAATGCAACAACACACAATATAAAATCATTTCTGAGTTCACCTTTAGCTACACCCATTGTTCACCTATCTCCCCTCACTTTTACATAATATCTCGGAGCACAGAAACATACATATATATACACATAATGTATATATATAATTCATTCTGATACTCACGAAGATTTTGGAGATTGGATGTCCCAGCTGCTGGCCAGACAGCAGGTACAGCCACTCCTCTCCCCTTGTTGAGGTAGTGAAGAAACCTGACAGGTGCACAGGTAGGTGATGTTGTAAAGAAATAGCAAGTGCCTCCAGCTGTTGAAGTCTACCTTTTATCAGGTGTTCCATAGTTGCATATAGTAATACAGTCCAATCCCGTATACTTAAGAATTTGTCATTTTATTAATTAATTAATTAAATAGATCTAGCCCTTTTAACTGGGAGAACATTTCTCTCAGGGTTAATGCAGCAATAAAACCCCCATTGACATTATTACAGAGTATTTATACTTTATTACAATCTTCAGGTAATACGCCCCCTGTACACCCACTGACATTATCAGATAGACAAAGTTTGCTCTTATGGTCTTTTCCTGTGCTTGGCAGTTAAAGAGAAAATGATTCCTCTATGAGATGATCATGGTTCAGTATCTCTATATTTGGTGCGACTCTTTCACTAAATTTCTCTCGGACACAATTATACATAAATGGACAAGCTCTTATACACTTTTCAGATAAACAGTTTCCCTTGGGAGTGGCTTACCTAATTTCTCCATTTAAATGTGAGTTTAAAATGAATGTGCAAAGACATATTGAATTTCATGAACTGTTCCATTATAAAGCATACAGCATATGTAAATATGGAATTATGTAAATATGTTTCTTGTAAATTAGTCTTCCACAATATAGTTTATTCTATGTATGTTTACATTTATTTTTTAAATGTTAACTGAAATTGATTAATGAAAATATGTAAACAGGGAAAGTGCCAAAGCAGAACTACATACAATTGAAGGAGTAAAGTGACATTTCTTTTGTTGTCATTTCTGCCATTGCCATATTTCATTTATTGCGTGTTCACTTTTCCAATTTTAGTCCAATATTTTTATAGTGTAAAGCAGTGGTTCCCAAACTATACGTAACCTGCCCCCACCCCTTCCTTACACATAGACTACCCTATAACATAAACTATTCATTCCCCTTGGAATATAGACTGCTTCCCACCTGGGACATAGACAACTAATACTGCCCCCTAAATAAAAACTACCACATGGATAGACTATTACTACCACCTCTCCTGGGACATAGACTACTCACCTGAGCAGCCCAGCGTCAGTCAATACTATTGTTTCCTCCCTGTATCACAGCCTGCTCCCAGGGAAGTGGCAGCCTTGTTTTGAATCCAAAATGGATGATGTGAAATTGCTCTATGCGTATAGAGTGGTTTCACGTAGATCATCTTGCATTCATAAAGAGGCTATATCATGCAATCATCTAAGGATAATTCTCTTCTGTATATTGAGAAATTGGACAAATTAAATAAAGATAATACATTAGCATAATATATGAAAAAACATTAAAGTCACAAAAAAATAAACACAGATTAGAAAAAATGCTATTATAATCAGAGGAAAGGAAACATATAAAATGTATCCTTACTGCAGGTAGTAATGCTGCTGTGTTTGATTTCAAAATGAAAAAAATCTGAGGTGGGAGAAAATACAATACATTCCCAAAGATAGCAATGTATTTTCAAATGTGCATTTAATATAGTATAAACTGTTTTGAAAAGTAATTTCAGTGATCTTAGAGGGTCAAATGTTAATTATAGGGCTGTTCTTTCTGTAAATACATATTGTATGTTGAGATTTTTATGGTGGATTTACAATATTTTTACAGTTTAAAGTAAAATGTCAGAGAAACAATTATAAAGTATAAAGGAAAAATAGATGTACAGACAGATGTCAAAAACAATGCTGATAAGGAAAATATAAATTCTTGTCTTACTATCTGGTACTACGTTTGTCCTTGAAACCACAGTCTAAAATGGTGATTCATCACTACACATAAAGCCAGCTTTATCAAATTATTTCCTAGAAGTACAGTAATTTGAACATTTAGGCCCGTTGTGTTTAAAATCAGACAAAATGAATGTACAGTTTTAATACATAGTTATAGTATGTACTAGTATAAAAGTATACTTTGATTAGTCTAGAAATGTTTACTGTTAAAAATTCACTGAAGTATTTGAAAATCCAAATCTTTGTTTTAAGTCTCTAAAATTAGCTAGAAATTAGAGATGAGTGGGTTCGGTTCTCAGAGAACCGTGCCCACCCGAATTTTGCAAATCCGAGTCGGATCCAAGCAGACTCGGAGTTTCCCGCCTGATTCGGAACTCGAAACCCGGGCAAAATCATAGAGTCGGAAATCTTGCGGTTTGCGAGCTTACGTCTCTATGATCAATGTAGTATATAGGGACCATGCGGCAGACGCCATTTCACTCCGGCTGTGGAGACTGAACAGTGAGGGTGGGTAGTGTAGGGCTGGGAGAGTGGTGCTGTGTGCTGTGCTGCCTGCTGTGTTCTGTGTCCTGGGCTGGTGCAATGCTGATCCATTCTGGGCTGGTGCTGCTGAGTGCTGATCCATTCTGGGCTGGTGCTCTGCTGTCTGCTGTGTCCTGGGGTGCTGCAGTGCTGATCCATTCTGGGCTGGTGCTCTGCTCTCTGCTGTGTCCATCTCGGCTGCTGCAGAATACATCTGGCCTGGTGCTGCGTCCATCTGGGCCCAAGTTCTGGACTCCCCCAAAAAAATATATATATTATATATTGTAAAAAAAACTAAAAAATAAAAGTGTCTTTTAGTGTAATAGTTTTCTGTGTGTGTGTGCGTGTTAGCCTTAACCGCACAAGATCCAGCCAGCAATGCAACTTGCAACCTAGTGTTGCCCAACTCCAGTCGTGATCAATCTGTGCTCTGGGCCCAAGTTCTACAGCTGAAAAAAAAAATCAATTGTTTTTTTTTCTAATAATTGTCTGTGTGTCTGTGTATGTTAGGCATAGCCACACAAGATCCAGCCAGCAACGCAAGTTGTAGTGTATCCTCCAAAAAACAAATAACTGTCAAACAATCATTTACAAGGGTAAACAAGTATGACAGCAATCACACATTTGCACAGCGGATTACTAACGCCATAACAGCTATGCTGGTATTAGATGCGTGTCCAGTATCTGCCATAACCGCAGTGGGGTTTCAACAGTTAATCGAGGTCATGTGTCCTCGCTACCAGATCCCTTCTAGAATTCACTTCACTAGAACAGCAATTCCAAATCTGTACAAGGACATTAAAAAAACCTTATTAATGTCCTCAGAAATGCTGTTGTACCCACTGTCCACTTGACCACTGATATGTGGACAAGTGGGACAGGGCAATCTAAGGATTACATGACTGTGAGAGCCCACTGGGTAGGTGTATTGCCTACAACAGCAACAGCAGCAGCAACATCTACCAAAAGACAGCTGATACAGAGGCAGGCTACTCCTTGTATAACTGGTTTGCACCAACTAAGAGGCATACCGCTGAGAACCTCTTAGAAAAACTCTGGGAAATCATTGCTACTCTCCTCAGGATTTGTGATTTCGGACAATGCCACCAATATTGTGAGAGCATTACATCTGGACGAATTCCAACACGTCCTATGTTTTGTTCACACAATTAATCTGGTGGTGCAACATTTTTTAAAAACTGACACGGTCGTGCAGGAGATGCTCTAGGTTGCCCGCAAAATATCCGGATATTTTAGATATTCGGCGACCGCTTGTCGAAGATTGTATGACCAGCAGGTACTGTTAAATTTGCCCTTCCATCAGCTGAAGCAAGAGGTAGTAACTCAGTGGAATTCTACCTTCTATATGCTTCAGCGGATGGAGGAACAGCAAAAGGCCATCCAGGCCTATACAATGGACTATGACATAGGCCGTGGAGGGGGAATGCACCTTACTCAAGTGCATTGGAGAATAATTTCCGTGTTGTGCAAGTTTCTCAAACCCTTTGAAATTGCCACATGTGACTGCCAGCTTCAGTCAGGTCATTCCCCTCATCAGACTTTTGCAAAAACAGCTGTAGAAACTGAAGGAGGAGGTTTAACAGAGCGATTGCGCAAAGTATGTCAGACTGGTGGATCAAGGTCTTGATTCACTTCACCAGGATCCAAGAGTCGTCAATCTATTGAAATCTGAAAAATATATTTTGGCGACCATTCTGGATCCTAGGTTTAAGTCCTACCTTGTGAGTTTTTTTCCAAAAGACCGAAATCTAAAACTGTGCAAAGAGATGTTGGTAAAAAAAATTGTCAGCTGCAGCCGCACATGAAACGCCATCATCTCCTCCTTCAGTTTCTGCAGCTGCCAGGAAAAGACTCAATTTTCCTCACAAAATGCCTGCTGGTCATGCAGATCGTTTACCAAAAAATGACATCTGGTCGGGCCTGAGAGACCTGCCTACTAGTGATATGTTTTCTACCGTGACTATGTGCGATACGGTCTCCATTCACAGAATGGTGGAGGACTATTTCAGAGATAATATCCTAATAGGCATGTCAGACAGTCCCTTTAAGTACTGGCAGGAAAAAGAGGCAATTTGGGGGTCCATACACAAACTGGCTTTGCATTACTTAAGTTGCCCACCCACAAGTGTGTACTCCGAAAGTGTTTTCAGTGCAGCTGGCAACTTTGTCAGTGATTGGCATAGGAGGTTATTTCCTCAATATGTGGAAAAGATGATGTTCATTAAAATTAATTACAAATTCCATGAGGAAGACCTCTACCTACAATTACATAAAAAACTTACAGAGGCGCCTATGGTGGATTCCAGCGGGGACAAATTAATATTGTGTGAAGAAGAGGATGTACACATTGATGGGGATGACGAGGATGATGACAACTAGTAAAGAAAAGTCAGTTTGTGTATGGGATCATTTTCATTTCCATGTCCATATCACATTGGCAGCTTGTTTTATCGGGGTCCAAACAAACCAATCATTTCATCCACAATTTTCAGTCCTTGTCGCTGAAATGATTGATTTGTTAAACTGTGAATGTCCTGTTTTGTATACAACATAAGGGTGGGTGGGAGGGCCCAAGGACTATACCATCTTGCACCTTTTTCCTTTCCATTATGTGCTGGTTGAGGCATTGCTGCCTGACATTTTAAATTAATGTTATGTTTGGTTTAGGAACCAATGATTTGTTTTTAAAGTAATTTATTATCAATTTTACAGCCAGGGGCTAAACCAATGAATTTATTTTTATTAATTATTCAGCCAGGGGCTGCACCCAATGAATTGTTTTTTACTTTTTTAATTAAATTATTATTAATTATTCAGCCCGTGGCTGCACCAATGAATTGTTTTTTAAGTAATTTATTATCAATTCAATGAATTTCTTTTTATTAATTATTCAGCCAGGGGCTGCACCCAATGAATTGTTTTTTACTTTTTAAATTAAATTATTATTAATTATTCAACCCGGGGCTGCACCAATGATTTGTTTTTTAATTAATCTATTATCAATTTTACAGCCAGGGGCTGCACCAACTATCAACTATCAATTATTCAATCCTCAAGGGTATCCCAACCATCATCTTTGCACAGTCCTCTATTAATAATTATATCAATCAATTTTGAGCCAGCAAGCTGGATGCAACCTTTTGGCCCTTTAACTATATGAAAAAAATCAATATTGTGAGCTGTGAGGTGGTCAAAATTGACTGGAAACAAGTGGAAGTAAATGTTATTGAGGTTATTAATACTGTAGGAACAAAGAAAATGGCCAATTTTATGTGATTGTATCTGTTTTTTTTATTTTTTAAGAAAAAACCAGATTAAAAACCAAAATCAAAACACGAAAACAAAACACGTAGGTGAGGTTTTGACAAAACTGATCCAGATCCAAAACCAGGGGAGATCCAGATCCAAAACCAAAACACGGGGGTTGGCGCATATCTCTACAAGAAATTGAATATTAGTAAGTAATCATATTTCAATTTTTACAGCCACCAGGGCTCGGGTCCTCGGAGACAGGTTCTTTCAGCCTTATCTAACATCAACAAGGGTGAAAAAATTGGAGAAAAAAAACTCATGTTGATACTAGGATCATTTTCATTTTTTAATAAATGCATGATGATTGTGCTATTTCTACTGGTGATTTTCAATCAATGGCAAACGCAGGATTTTTTAAGGGGGGTTTCCAAATCCTTGGTTACCGAACCAATGAAAAAAACATCTAGCCACAAATATATATATATATATGTATATATATATATATACAGTAATATATACCTCTCAGCCTATGTTGGGGTACACACACACTGGCTGACACAGACACACACAGAGACGCACACACCTCTATCACTAAAAAACATGAACGCAGAAGTCAAATAAATGCAAGCGGCATGATTTATTAAAGACCACCCCAGTAGTGCCCCTTATACAGTGCCCCCAGTAGTGGTCCACCTATGCAGTGCCCCCAGTAGAGCCCCTTATGCAGTGCCCCCAGTAGTGCCCCATATACAGTGCCCCTTACTGTATGTAGTGCCCCCAGTAGTGGTCCCCGTATGCAGTGCCCCGAGTATGGCCCCTTTTACAGTGCCCTCATTAGTGCCCCTTATACAGTGCCCAAAGTAGTGGTTCCCACAATGCAGTGCCCCCAGTAGTGGTCCCCCATTGTAGTGCCCCCAGTAGTGGTCTCCCTATGTAGGGTCCCCAGTAGTGCCTCTTATACAGTGCCCCCAGTAGTGGTCCCCCCTATGTAGTGCCCCTTATACAGTGCCCTCGTGGTAGTCCGCCCTATGCAGTGCCCCCAGTTGGGCCCCTTATACAGTGTCCCCAGTAGTGCCCCCCTATATCACTGGCCCCCTTACCTATGGAACTGGCCACAATCTTTGTAGGGGTCCTGCGACATATGTGACAACCTGCAGACTGATTGGCTGCTGTCCAGTGCAGTGATTATAATTATTTAGCAACAGTGATTTACATCTTGAACTACAGCCCTGCTACAGTATTGCCCATCATATTCTCCACTGAGTTTCTCTGCATGCTTTTGCACAGACTACGCATTCACCTGATTGCAGACGGTGTCTCAGCGGAAAGTATAGCCCATAAACAATTTTGGGACAGAGCAACATTGAATAGCAGGATTTTATATAGTGGGGCAATTACTATTGTGTGGCTTTGTGTACTGCAGAGGAGTTGAGATTCAGTCTACTTACTAGACATTCTGTAAGGCGTTTTGTATTGTGGTGTGTTATTACATTCAATATAAATTTTATGTGCAATCCATAATTAATTTCATTATTATTATGTGCTCACCTTCCCTGTAGTGCCCTAGGATTTTATGTAACTTTATTGACATACAGTATATATGCTTTTTAATAAATAAGATATTTGTTATTCATTGGTTATTGAACTTTTGTGTGCCACGCCACCCACCACTTTTCCTTTTTTCATAAGGCGCTGGATTATGATATCAGGATATCACTGTTCTATATGAGAATACTAAGTAAAGATGTTCTGAGATACATCCATAAGCATCCACATACACCCACACACAGAAGGAATGTACATCTATAAGGACATCAGTAATTAAAGTTAATGTACCTGCACACAGGTATCTTCTTCTTTATTAAATAAATATGTGTTTGGATGTATGATTATGTTATTAAGTTATTATATTTTTAAGACATGTTATAAAACTATTGTATAAGTAAAGATACTATTTCATATATCTTATAAACAGTTTTTATGATGTCCAGATTTAGCACAAATAGAGCAACAGCACAAATCAACCTTAAGAGCGTCACCTGACACCCACCAACAATACTGTGTATCATCACCAGAAAAAATTAAGGTCATTCATATAGGTGTTCAAAACATAAGTGGAGGAGTGATTTGGACCTGCCATATGATAAGGAAAGAGGACTGCAATTCCTGATGGCGGTAAACCCGGGTTCATCTTTAACCATTGCTTGAATTGAGGCTCTGTTTGTCTCACTACATATCTGGTAGGAGTGCACTGTAGCACACATCTATGTTATATTTACTAAATAAAAGGTTTTACACTATTTTACTCTCCTCTTCTATTCCACACACTCATTGGGAGTGTTACTTCCTAACAGGATATATGGGTGAACATCAATTACAAATGGACACACTGATAAACTACAGACAGCTGACGGATACAGATCAGGAATTTATGCCAACAGACTCTTTGTGGGACACTTTTACGGTTGGAACTTTAATTTTTTTTATGTTCTGAACACCTATATGAATTACCTTTATTTTTCTTGTGACGATATTTCATACATCTAAAAATGCAATTTGATTATGAGTTTTATATTATGCTGCCTTGATACAGCAACTATTGTATAGGGATGTAGTTATGATCCCGGAAGTCTGGATGCCGGCGCTCAGAATGCCAGCACCGGAATCCCAACACCAGTCAGAATCCCGGCACCAGCATCCCAACCGCTGACATCCCAACGGTAAGTACAGGGGTGAGGGGGAGAGTTAAGACACACATCCACTAGACAACAGGCAAAATACTGCACGATTACGAAATTGTAATCGTGCAGCCGTTTGTCTGTGTGATGTGCCTTCACTGAACGAGCAGTCGTTCAGTGAAGGCACATCAATCATCTGCAAACATTTTGAACCTGACAATATCGTCAGGTTGTACAACATATTTGTACGATGATAGATGTCTAAAACGAAGAGTGGGAGCATGTATCGCTGGAGTAGATAGAGAACACTTTTCCGTCAAACTTAATTTGACAGGTACCACGCCCACAACCCTCCCCTAACTCCGCCCCTGTCACTCCCACTTTTCCTCCCCCTTTTGATATCGCTTCATATAAAATTTATATGGCTTAATATAAATTTTATGTGTCGCAATATCTTTTTGGTATCAAAATCGAAATCAAATGTATATAAATGCGGTAGTGTTATATAACAGCGATAGTGTTTTATTTCATTTGATATAAAATATCGACAGTTGTTGCTGGGGTGTGAAAAGCATTCTGTGTATAATGTTAGATGTTGCATCAGCAAGATGATGCGGTCTCTTAAAATAGTGTGTTGATTTATAAATTAGGCTTACAAGCGATGAATAAACTTAATTTGACAGGTACCATGCCCACAACCCCTCCCATTACTCCTCCCCCTGTCAATCCCACTTTTCCTCCCCCTTTTGATATCGCTTCATATAAAATTTATATGGCTTAATATGAATTTTATGTGTCGCGATATCTTTTTGATATCAAAATCTAAATCAAATGTATATAAATGCGATAGGATTTGATATAAAATGATATTGGGTTCAATGCTTAAACAAGTAGTATTGTTGTTAAACCTTCGTGATAGCTATAAAAGTAAATACATCTTTATTTAGCAGGCAGCCATGCCTACGAACAAAAGAAACGGTGCGTCGCACCGCGCCGCTTATCGGAAAAAGCGGATGAAAAAGGCGTATTACACGGTATTGAATCCCGGCAGTTATAGCGGCTTTGATAAGTATTATAAAGCCAATAAAGACGCGTTTAAAAGAACGGAAATTAAAAAATGGATGCAAAAACAAGACGCGTATACGTTACATAAACCGGCTAGGAAATCCTATAAAAGGAACATGATCTAAGTATCCGATATAAATCATCAATGGCAATGCGATTTGGTATCGCTGATAGACCTCGCAGAGTACAACGATGGCTTTAAATATATATTAACTATTATCGATATATTCAGTAAGAGAGCCTGGGCTGTAAGCCTAACGTCTAAGAGCGCAGCAACCGTCGCTAGCGCTTTTGAAAAAATATTTAAGCAGGACTGCGTGCCAAAGAAGCTGCAAACCGACCGCGGTAAAGAGTTTCTAAACAAAATCCTAAAAAAACTGTTAGAAAAATACGATATACATCATTTTACAGCCAACAACGACGTAAAGGCTGCGGTTATAGAAAGATTCAACAGGACTTTAAAAACACGGATGTGGCGCTATTTCACAGCGCAGAATACCTACAGATATATACACGTTTTACAGGACTTCATATACAGCTATAATAACACGTATCATAGAACGATTAAGTGTACGCCGTGTGATGTGAACGCCTCTAATGCTTTGAGCATTTTTAAGATGACGTACGGCGAATACTTTAAAGCTAATAAAATTCAGCCTCGATTAGCCATCGGTGCGCACGTACGCATCTCCAAATATACGGATATATTTCAGAAAGGCTATGAACAGAATTATTCTGAGGAAATATTCGTCATACAGGCTGTGAACACTAAAGGGCTTAGGGCCTGATTCAGACCCGGACGCAAGTAGCCGTACGCTCGTCTGCCGTACGAGCGGAAATATTTAAATTCAAGCGTTCGTCCGTATGTTCGCTCGTAGCTAATTTTCCGCCCTATAGTCTCCCAACCCCTCCTCTAGCTTGCGACCATTCAAAATAGCGACCGTTCGTCTCCTCTTTGGTTTCTTTGGTCGCTCGCACAAGTCAATTCCGGAAGTGGGCCTGTCAGATTTCGATTCCCTGCTCTTTCATTCTGCAAACATACTTTAATTGTTTCATGGCAATCAATCAATATATTAATTACCTTAATTGCTCTTCACATGTTTTCATTCCTTTTTTTTTTGTCATTGTCAATAAACTTTATTCTTGTCAGTGTGTGTAATTTTTCCCGCATAATACGTACGGTTTCACCAATGGTTTTTTTTAAACAAATTACATGTTTTTAGGATTGATACTATTGTTTTCCTTTGTTTTTTATAGGCATATTTTAGTACTTTAATTTGTTTATTTAAATTAGCTTACGCATGTCACTGCATCAAGCCTATCATAATTCACATTATATTTGTGAGGGTGTACGTCACATGACTCATACAATAACCAATACAATGCGTTCTGTTATTTTTCTAAGTACATCAGCCAATCAAATTTTTTCAGGGTCCTTTATTAAAACTGTTTTTTGTGGAAAAAATCTTTGCCATCATGAGAGCCGCAGCATTTACACGAAGCGAACTCCTGGTCTTCACAGATGTGATGGACCGGAGAATCACTTCTCATCCGGCCCCCATCACAAACCTACGCAAATGGCTCGCCTATGCGGAGGTGCGGCGGCGGCGGCTGCGTAATATGGGCTTCCGCCGCAATATCGGGCAGCTTGAAAGGTCGGATCTCCACCGCAGGTTCCCCCGCCTTTTGGCGAATTTGCGTCAGCACATAGGTGAAAGTAAGTTTATTTTTTTAACCTAAAAGATGCAAACATACCTGCCTGTGCATGTTTTCCATCTAGCCCTGTTTATTTTGGACAGACCTGCGTGTGCATGTTTTCCATCTAGCCCTGTTTGTTTATTTTGGACAGACCTGTATGTGCATGTTTTCAATCTAGCCCTGTTTGGGTTTTTTGGACAGACCTGCGTGTGCATGTTTTCCATCTAGCCCTGTTTGTTTATTTTGGACAGACCTGCGTGTGCATGTTTTCCATCTAGCCCTGTTTGTTTATTTTGGACAGACCTGCGTGTGCATGTTTTCCATCTAGCCCTGTTTGTTTATTTTGGACAGACCTGCGTGTGCATGTTTTCCATCTAGCCCTGTTTGTTTATTTTGGACAGACCTGCGTGTGCATGTTTTCCATCTAGCCCTGTTTGTTTATTTTGGACTGACCTGCGTGTGCATGTTTTCCATCTAGCCCTGTTTGTTTATTTCGGACAGACCTGCGTGTGCATGTTTTCCATCTAGCCCTGTTTGTTTATTTTGGACAGACCTGCGTGTGCATGTTTGCCATATTTTTTGGGGGGGGTAAATTTTTGGAGGTGTAAATTTTTATCTAAAACCCCCCCCCAAAAAATAAAACATTTTTATCCATCATTTAGGGGCTGAGCGCAGACTCCGACGTCTAATGCGAGGAAGACGTCGGCCTCGTCCCCTATCCCCCACTCCCACCCAAACCTCCTCTCCCCAACCTTCCCCAAATTCCCCCTCCAACCCAGACCGGCCAGTCCCTGAGGTCCCTCCCTCTCCCAATATTCCTATCCCTCCAAATTCACCCTCCCCTCCACCCCCCCTCTCTTTTCATCACCCTCCCCTCCACCCCCCCCTCTCTTTTCATCACCCTCCCCTCCACTCACCCCTCACTTTTCCTCCCCCTCCACCCCTAGTGAAATCTCCCCTCCTCCATTGGACCAGCACTGGCCCACCTCAGAGGAGGACGATATCGGGGCTCCTGGACCAGGCATCAATCTGACCAGTATGTTTCCCTTTTAAACTATGCTTTTTTTTGTAATTTTTAGGTTTTTGGGTGATGTTGTCCTTTTGCCTGTGCATTTCCAATTTGTTAAGTATTTCAAATGTTTTGGAGATATATCTCTGAAAAACAATGTCTAGGATGCTTTCCCCTTACACATATCACACATGTCCAAACACTCATACTTGTGTCTTTCTAGTTTACGGTAACAACAAATGTAGTTTTTTGGCGTACTTCCCCCTTTTTTTGGTTGTCTTTTTATGTGTAATTTTTCTAGTTTGTATTTATACAATCTTTGTGTTTTCCATTTCTTTTTTTCTCTTCCAAATTTTTTTTTTTTTTTTAAGTATAGTCTGAATTTTAAGCTGTTTGGTAACATATAAATTAAGGTGTCAGCGTAGTAATCCACACTTTTTTTTAAACCCACAGAGGACCAGAGGCATTTGCAAGCAATGCAGGAAGGCTTGCACACATTGAGGGGCCATGTCGTCGGGATGCTTGTGGTCCTGGATCACATGATGGCGGTCCTGCGGCACTAAAATTTTGGTTTGTTCCCCCCTCAAAAAGTTGGTTAAAATAAAATATATTTTATTAGAGTCACATTCCTTGTCTGTAAATATTAGATTGTTTAACCTTACATAAGTAGACTATTGGAGCATGAGTTTTTAAGTAATGTAAATTAGATTCTAGAAAGCTCAAGTAAGTATGTAAGATGGCACATTAAACACCTAACAATACCAATAGGTTTGGAGAATTACTAGGTTTTTGGTTTTTTTGGGGGGGTGGGTAATGTAAATATTAAAGCAAACCTGCTTAGGCCTAGATTATAAAACATACTGATTCACCATAATCCCTTTGGGGTTTGTTTTTAGCCACAAAGCATGTTAAACTACTTAACAATTTAACACATTACAGGATTAGCCATTCTGAAAGTTTGCATTTGTTGGCCCAGGTTACACGTGCTTTTAATGTATCAAGGAAAAGTCTTTTTAACGTCAATGAAAAATTTAATACACACAAATAATAAACGGAAAGTGAATTGTGACAAAACAATTCACACAGTGAAAACACACGCCAAAAAACAAACAACACCCAAAAATAAAAAAAAAATACAACACTCAAGAACTGTTGTAAGAAGGAGCAGGCCAACATGAATCCACAAATGAGGCGAAGAAATAATTGTTCCCAAAGATATATCCAATGTGGCCACATGAAGAGAATTTTGGGGATCAGGTAGTAGGCATCATTTTTTCTGGTAAGTTTAGGGAATAAAAGACAAAAAATAAAAAAAAATTATTAAAATTGGCCATTAAAATCTAACATTGTCTACATTGTGTCAATTAACCAAATGTTTGACAATAATTACCTAAAATATCTGGCCACCACATCATCACGTATGGCCCCCCCACATACTGACCTCCGACCAACCTCGGGGGTGCCATCCTCAGGCAAGACATCCTCTGGATGCATTGGGACACCACTACTTATGGCGATGTTGTGAAATATCACACAGGACCACAATTTTCAAAACCATATCCAGCAAATACATGAGCTCGCCACCAGAGCGGTGGAGGCATCTGCATCGGCCTTTTAAAAGGCCGATACAGCACTCCACCACCTGCCTGGTGGCTGTAAGTGCGGAATTATACTCACTTTGTGGCCCTGGTGTGGGAGCCAAATAAGGAGTGAGCAGCCAGGGCGTGCAAGGGTAACCACTGTCTCCTGTGAAAAAGAAAAACAAACATCAGGATCATTGTGTAACAAGCTTTGCATTGGTTGCCACGGAATGTGTCAACTTACCCAGGTTGTAGGTTGTCTAATTTGTGCCAAATCCCTGATTGCCGGATGGCGAAGGAATCATGTGCACTCCCGGGGAATTTGGCATTCAGGGAAAGGATCTGGAGGGAGGCATCACATACCACCATTACATTCAGTGAATGAAAGTGTTTGCGGTTCCTAAAAATAGTGGAGTGGTATGTGAGTGCCATCCACAACCCCTATGATGTGTGGGAAGCCAGCTATTTGGTAAAAATTGGCCTTCGCCACACTAAGGGAACCCATATCCACTGGCATTTGAATAAAATGATGGAGGTGTTTAAAAATGTCCGCCATCACTGCCCTCAGGATCCTTGAAAAGGAGGAATGGGAGATTCCAGCAACTATTCCCACCGTGGTTTGAAAGGATCCTGAGGCACAGAAATGTAACACCGACATTAATTGCATAAGTGGTGGTATTGCTGTAGGACTGACAATTTGCCGTTCAAGATCACTCTCTATTAATGAGAGAGTGTCTAGGATGATTTGTGGAGGAAGACGATATCATCTTAAGACCTCATCATCTGGCATTCCAAAAAGGGTGATACATGTTCTTTATATCTGGGGCCTTGCACACCTACGAGGCCTATGCCTGGGACGAAGTTGAGGTTGGTCGGGTTCTGGAAACATGGCCAACATCAACCTGAAATGGGAAGCCAGGTAGTTATTGTTTGAGACAAATGTGAACCAAAAAAACTACTTATCTTTTCCAATAAATCCAAAGATGCTTACAGGCCTGGGTATTGTCATGAGTTGAAAAACCTACATTTCCAAATTTAAAAATAAATTTAGTTTTTTTAGCACAAAAACTTGTATTCTAAACACATTTTTTTTCTCAAAAAATATAGAAGGGAGCACACATTAGTTAGGAAATGCACGCTACAATTAGTGGTAAAACATGACTACATTTTTTACACAAAAAAAACATTATTGCGCTAAATAGTTCGCATTTTTTACTGGTTCATAAGGAAACATTAGTGTGCTAAACAGTTCGCATTTTTTACTGGTTCATAAGGAAACATTAGTGCGCTAAATAGTTCACATTTTTTACTGGTTCATAAGGAAACATTAGTGCGCTAAATAGTTCGCATTTTCTACTGGTTCATAAGGAAACATTAGTGCGCTAAATAGTTTGCATTTTTTACTGGTTCATAAGGAAACATTAGTGTGGTAAATAGTTCGCATTTTTTATTAAATACAACTCTAACTATATTTCGCTAAAGAGTACGTTATATTTCTTGCTAAGACATGATTGTTTAAATTCAAAATAAAAAATTACTCTGCAAAACATATGCTAAGACCAACACATCAAAATTTTAACTTCATGAACCAAAAAAAACTTACCAAAATCCAACAAATAAGTCACAGTCCAAAAACGTCAGTGGGGCAATGCCTAAATAACTTTACAAAAAAAAATAAAAAAATAAGTACTAACATTTGGTTATTAGATCCATTATTTTTTTAAGGAGGTTTTTAAAAAGACTTACACAAAAAAGAACCAAAAAAGAAAATAACCAATTCCAAAAAAGCGAACGGAAACTAAAAAAGTCAGAAAACCAAAACCAATAACAAACTCCAAAAAACCGCCTCAAACCACAAACCACGCCAACAATCCACTCCTCCAAGCTAAACCTCCAACATTCATCACCCGCCACCTCGACTCGAGTCGCACCAGGCTACAGAGCAGCAAAACACTGGCCAAGAGGCGCCCGGTAAGTATTTGTCTCTTTTGTATTAAAGGATTATTGATACCAATAATTTTGGGAACGTTTGACATAAAAATGTTAAAAATGTTTTTTACAAAAGGAGTGGAGGATGCCATGTCAGAAGCTGCTGGGCCTAGTCGGCCTAAGAAACAAACTAAAAAAAAAAGGCAGCCACAATTCACAAGAAAGGAGATGGAGGTTTTGGTCCAAATGTGCCATGACAACGTGCCACAGGCAGAAAGGAATATGGGTGCAAGCCAGAAGTGGAAAATGTGGGATGACATAGCCAGTGCTGTCAATAGGGTGGGTGAGTTTGAGCGTGCAACCCGGGATGTCAAACGCCGGTACGTAAAAACTACATTTAAAAAAAAAGTGGTTACAGGGCCAAATACTGCAGGAATAATGCCAATTTTTTCACCCACAGATGGAGCGATTTCAAATATCGGCTGAAGCAAAAACTGGCTGATAGGGCTAATCATGCAAGAGGGACAGGTGGGGGTCCCACCCCTGTGTCATTGGATCTTAATGACTTGGAAGAGCTGGCCCAGGGGTGTGTGCAGGATGAGGAGGTGTTTGGCGTGTCCAACATGGATACGGACATGCCAGACTTTGCGGTTCCTCATGTTGTCCCAGGTAAATGTTGTTATGTTACCAACTCTGAAATGTGCTTGTGACAATATGTAGATTCTAATGTTACTCTTTTCTCATTTTTCTCACAGAGACACAGGCGGATGAGTCTGCTCCAGAGGGGAGCCTTGGCCGCAGAATTTCTGCTGGCTCTGCAGGGGAGGAAGCAGTAGATCTGGGCAGTAGATCTGGCTGGGGACCCTGCAGAAGCCAGTCCAGGGCAATACCCCATGCAGGCAGAGGCCCTCCTCACGGATCTCAATTTTAAATCGGATCACCGCACGGAGATTCTGCTGAGGATGGACCCCAGTCTGCTACGGGTGGCGGAGGCCATAGAGCAAAATGCTGCGGCCAACGTGACCATTGCTCAGGCCCTGGCCGCAAATACTGGGGCAAACATCAGGATTGCAAATGCCCTGGAGCAGCTCGTTCGCCAGCACATGGTGGAGCCGGCCTCCCTTCCTGCCGGAACATCAGGACCCTCCACCTCTGGCACAACAACAGCCATCCCTCCAAATGTGCCTAGCCCTATGCCTAGTCCAGAGGCCCCAACATCTGCCTCTGGACAGGCCAGCCGAAGGACCTCCCGGACCCGGTCAGGCTCCCACCCTACCCCGGCCAAACGGGCCAAAAGGCGATGACAGCACTGGCTAATTTTCCCACATTCCTTCTGTGCTTGCACCATATTCCTTAAGGGCCAAAACTTCCCTCTCCTTTCTTGTGAATTGTTTTTAAATTGTGTTATTTTGTGTTGGGCAACTGCCACTATTTGTGTTTGTGTTTTTGTTTTTTGTTTTTTAATTTATTTACGTCATCCAGATGTGATTTCTGACAATTACACATAAAAAAAAAAATGTGTTCAAAAAATAAAACATCTGGAAAATCTGCTCAATTGTATTGTGAAATTATTCCAAAACTGGTTCATAGGTAATCCCACAAAAAACCACACAAAAAAATGAACAGAAATCTACACATTATTTTGGATTCCGAAACAAATGGGTTAAAAACCATTTAGGAGTTTTAATGAACACTTTGCCAAAAAAAAGGACGAGTTTTTTCTTGGCCCCTTAAAAATGAAGAAAAAACACAAACATAATGACAATATTGTTGCAATAAAATAACTCCCAATACAAAATGCAAAAAAACATATTTTTCTCTAAAATTGGTATGCTAATTGATTGTCTAATCCTGAAATTATCAGCTGAGTAGTTCACCTGCGTACGGTTTTGTGCTACTAAAAAAATACTATTTGAGAAACACATTACAAGCTTGTTTTCAATTCTAAGTTGATTGTTTTTCTGGCAACAATTGATAAATCAGAAAAACATCGAAGAGGCACAGGAAGGAGGAAGAGACCATCGTCATTGCGGTAGAGTATACCAGACCACAAGCTGAACGAGCAGTTTGAATGGAAAGTGGATCAGACAGTGACGTATCACTTGTTCCGTTCACATTGGCCATTCGCATGAGATAATTTATGTACGCCCAAAAAACGCCTCGACTCGCCTGCATTTTCCCATCTCCACCCCCATCAACGCCCCAAAACGGGCTGTTCTGTCAATCACATTTGACATGTCACTTCCTGTTCGCTAGTCGACGAACGACGGAAAAAAAGATCGCAATCAGCCGTATGCACATGCGCATTGTAACACCGGCGCATGCGTGGTTGCACAACATCGGTTCACTACGAGCGTACAGCCGCTTACGAGCGGCTCTGAATAAGGGCCTTAGGCCGCTTTATACGTTGGCGGATCTGTACGGCAAAGTTATAACTGGCAGTTTTTACCCCGAAGAACTTCAAAGCATTCCCAAAAACTATAACAGAACTTACAAGGTGGAAAAGATTTTAAAAAATAAGACGGTCGGCAGTCGGAAATACGCGTTGGTCAAGTGGCGCGGATACCCCGCAAAATTTAACAGCTGGGTCGCTGCATCGGAGATAAAAGATATATAAAACACAACATCTGCTAAGCAAGGAGAGATGGATGACAGATCGTTCTACATATCCTTACCCAGCAATGCCTCGGCGGACACATTCCCACAAAATAAGATTTCTAACTATACAACAAAACTTGCAAAAGCGATACACTTAAACGGCGAATGGGAGGTAGCTCTTACAGAAATACAATACCCCCACACCTGGAATACTTTGGCTATACACGATTGTGTGTTGCAAATAACAAAGTGGGGCAGCCAGAGCTTGGATATCACGAGGGTGTGCATTAAACCCGGTTTTTATGAAACAATCGAGGTGCTACTTGTGGCAATCAATGCAGAAATTGCGCGACATAAACTGGAGGGAGGGTTAAAACTATGGTATGATCCGCTTGAACGCAGCGTATCCTTCGACAATAAGCCCTTGTACCAGATCACAGCAGGCCCTAAGCTGACAAGAATACTGGGTTTACAACCTAAAACTATGTTTTTAAAGCCATGCGCCGACATCAACGGAGGACAATATACGTTGTACGTGTACACAGACATTATCGAACACCAGAGGGTCGGCGATAGTTATGTCCCATTGCTACGCACGGTTGAAATTAAGGGGCGTAACAACAATATGGTCACAATACGATACGAGAAGCCCAATTATGTACCTTTGTGCAAAGCACATTTTGACACTATAGCCATAGAGATAAAGAACGACCAGAATGAGAACATCGCATTTAAGTTTGGGAAAGCGATCGTGAAACTACACTTTAGATGACGCAAAAACGATTTTTATTGACCGGGTAGAATGGTCGCTGTTAAAAATTATGGCGATCCGGCACTGTACGCGCAATATTATAAAGCGCAAGCCGGTAATGGTTTACCCGGTTTTCAAGGCAGCACTTACATGTACGGCTGCGGTTTAGGCGGTATTTTTCGAAGCCTTTTCAGAAAAGCGGTGCCTCTTTTCCGGAGAGTCTGGAGTTAGCTAAACCGCATGTGAAGACCGCGGCGCGCAATATCGCGAAAGACGTTATTGGATACGCCACAACGGCGGTGGTGAATAAAATACATGAGGCAAACCAATCAAAACAAGATGGTTCAGGAATAATATATACAAGAAAAGGCGTGTCTAAAAGAAAATGGAAGCGCACGATAGCGTTTCCGCCTAGGGGAATGCCTTTTTTAAATAAATGCAGGAGACGCCGCAGCTTAAAGAAGAAGAAGAGAGAACCAAAACGCGGTGCTGGAGATATTTTTTAAACAACATGTCTTTCATACATACCGAGTCAGTAGAATGCGCAAAATCAGAGCTGGATCTTTTTGACGTGCCCCCGACACAAACTAGCGTAGAGAAAAGTCTATACATCGAAGTTCAGCCTTTAGCGGCGTTATCCGACACAGCGCCGCTTGAATTTTATATAGAGGCCAGCGGCGAACACTACTACGATCTGAACAACACCCTGCTGTACGTGACGTGCAAGATCGTACGAACCGATAACACGGTGATAGCCCAAGGGGCCCGGGTCGCCCTTATTAATTACCTCATAGCGGCATTATTCAGCCAAGTGGATGTTACTTTGGGCGACAGACTCATATCACAATCCAACAATCTTTACGCTTACCGCGCGTACATTGAGACTATATTGAATTATAGCTCCGATGCCTTGTCAGCAAAGCACACCACAGGATTATTTTATAAAGATGTGGCTGGAGAACATGACAACAGGGTTCTGGATGGCCCTAACACTGGTTTCAGAAAATGAGCAGGAGCGACCGCACAGAGTCGCACGGTTGAATTGCTAGGGCCGCTTCACTGCGACCTTTTCCACCAGCATAAACTAATTTTAAACGCCGTTGGCCTGAAGATTAAACTCACCAGAAACAATGACTCATTCTGCTTAATGTCTGCTGAAGCAGATGCCTTTAAAATACTGATCGTCGCAGCGTCCCTCTTTGTGAAAAGAGTGCAGGTCTCACCGGCCGTGTGCATTAGGCACGCGCAGGCGCTGCTAAGCGGCAACGCGAAATACGCGATTGACCGCATCGGAATGAAAATCTACAGCGTACCCGCAGACAGTAGAGTGTTTAATCTAGAAAATCTATTTTTAGGTCAAGTGCCGAAAACGGTCATAGTCGGGTTTGTGGACAACGAAGCATTTTCAGGAGCCCTTGATCGGAAACTCCTTTGTTTTGAACATAAAAATGTGAACTTTGCATCCCTTTATCTGGATGGAATGCCGCACCCGGCAAAACCATTTCAACCAGACTCTGAACATGGTAATGCTGTAAGAGAGTATATGTCGCTCATACAGATCACAAATAAGCAGAAATCTGACTCCGGAATACTGGTCGACCGCGAAGAGTACCTCAACGGCTACACGCTATTTGCTTTTGATCTGTCGCCGGAGCAGGAGTGCGGAGAGCACCTTTCCCTGATAAGGATGGGCAATCTATGCGCCGAATTCCGCTTCGCGGAAGCGTTGGATCGTACAGTCAACGTGATCATTTACGCTTTATTTGATAATATCATTGAGATTAATCAAAGGCGCGATGTGCTGTATGATTACCTATAAGTGAAAGAAACTATTTCAATATTTTATCGAATCTTTTAACGATTATCATTACGTGATAAAAAAAAAAACAACACAAAAAAAAGAGAAAATGAACATGCTACAGATAAATTGTATTCTCTACACGGAACCAAGCACGCGCCGTTATTTTAAAGGAACCTACGCGTGCGATATGTTGCCTACCAATAAACTGGCGCATTACCCCTGCGTGTTTGTAATTAACACGCATAGTAGCGGTCAGCACGGCGAACACTGGTTGGCCGTTTATTTTAATGAAGCGGGGGTTTGTTATTTCTTTGATTCTTATGGACTCGCGCCGGACAACGTTATTTTCCCAAAGAATATCATAAAGTTTTTACATTTTAATTCAAAAAGCATTTGTCACCAAAACCGCCGGTTGCAAGGCTTTTCAAGCGCTGTATGCGGTCAATATTGTATTTACTTTATATTTTTAATGTGTAAAAACTACAAATATGAGGAAATTCTGTCCCGATTTAGTAATGATACAAAGTGTAATAGACCGTGTAGTTGCAATGTTTGTAAGGCGGCTGCCGAAAAGGCATTGTTTGAGCCGCTATACGGATAAATGTATACAGAAATGTGTAACTTGTAATCAACCCTGCGTTTGAAACATTTTATGTACAATGCTTCATAACTATAATAAACAACAGTTTTAAACATTATGTTGTTGCGTGTTTCTTCCATAAACACAGATTAGAAACAAAGAACAAAACAAACCGTTCTAAATCATAAACATATTTTATTGTAACATAAAAAGTATATTTACAGATACAGCGCCATTGCAATATCATAACAATTGTAATCAGAAAGGTATTTGAAGCATTTTATGTACAAAGATACAGCGCTATAATAAACAAACATTTTTAAACTTCATTACAATACATATGCTTAAAAACAATACAAATAGGTTATAGACTCAGCCACAGGGTATCCTTAAACACTTCTAAAGATCTTTTTCTAGCCATGTGTCGTTGTTAATCCGGGGGTGCTTAAAACATTTAAGCGTCCTTTCTTATGCGTTTGTAGATATGGTGGGGTTGATAAATACCCAACCCCAACGGTATATGTTTCTGCCTTTAAACGGTCTAGGTGCAGCCTATTGGACGCGTTGCCGACCACTGTGGACAGTATACTTAATTCCGCCATGGCTTGCATAATCTCAGCCCAGCCATTCGGCATTTTACGGCTCGACACGCTGTGACTTTGCGTGACGCTTTTTATTAAATCCAGCATGTTGGAGCCCTGTACAGCATTACCTTTATATAGAAACTCACCTTTAGCGTTCCAGTTTGCGATGTGTTTAGACCCGATCATTTTATTTAAAAGTATCTCGCTGTTTTTCCTATACCGGTCATTAACACCGTCCAAAACTTCTTGATAAACGGCGTCAGAACCGTCTGACTGTCCAGTGTTAGCTGTTTGAGGAACAGGTGGCATTTCGGGCATTAACAGAGTTAAAGTTGACATCTCTCTATCAGACTGCTTCCTCAACACCAGATATTTTTGCAGCGCGGCTGTGTAACGCTTAGCCTTATCATACTCTGATAAATCATTACTCTGTAGTATGTTTATGATCTCTGCATCTAGGCCTTGCGCAGATGTTTTACGTATCTCATCGTTACCCGGTTTGTTGCGCAAGAGCTCTATCTGCTGCTGAGGCACCAGATACATTTTCTCAGCGTATTCCATCGACGATTAGTCAGAAGTCCCATTATTAACGGTATAGCAAAACCAAGCAATGAGCCAATAAATTCATAAACGGTACTCATCAAGCGTGTTGTTTCTTAAATGAACCAGTAAACACCCATAAGGAGCTCTGGTCGCGTCTTCAAAAGCCTCTAAAAAGAACATCGATTTACCGGGATACATCTGCCTAGCCAGCGTCGTCACTTGCAATTTATCCCTAGGATTTTTGAAAAGAACCATATATTTTGTATTTAACTGTATAGTTCTGCTCTTTTTACCCTGACAAAACACATTTTGCACAAGGTACATGATACTGAGATTTCTATGGTGTACATACTTTGTGAAAGCTTTCTCAATCTCAGAATTATTACTAGCCGACTCCATCAGATCATCAACCACTGCTAAATTAACCTTATCGGGAGGGAAAAGTTGGTCGTCGTTAAAAGTCTCAGGTAGCCCCTCTATAAAATGCATACCGGGGTAATCGCGCAGAAGATGATCATACATTGACTGCTAGCAAGCGTAAAACCAAACAATATTATCGGGAACATGTGAGAGGTGCGTAGTGGAATTATGCAGCAGCATTTTCACAAAATAACTTAACAAAATAATATAGGCGCCTATCAAAAAAATGAAGGGGTGTCTTTACAGCCGGATCATCTTCATATTAATCCGGCCAAGCGTCAGCTGTCAAAACTCTTCCTTAACAGCCTCTGGGGTAAATTTGCGCAACGGTATAACTTACCCAACACCGCAATTGTCTCAGACCCCGACAAACTTTTTGAATACGCGTTTTTGCCCCACTATGAGGTATCTTCTTTAGACTTCATAGATGACGACGCGGTGATGGTGAATTGGAAATACGCCAATGATCATTACACCAGCTCGTGTATTTGTAATATTTTTATAGCCGCTACAACAACGGCGTATGCCCGTATTGAACTGTACAAACTGCTGGATAGGTTGCAAGAGCGCTGTCTTTACCACGATACAGACTCTGTTATTTTTGTCAGCAGGCCCGGTGATTGGAATCCGCCATTGGTTGATTATCTAGGCGAACTGACTAGCGAAATCCCGGCTGGTGCGCATATAACAGACTTTGTCTCAGCGGGACCCAAGTCATACGGATATCGTTTAAATAACGGAAAGACTAGTTTAAAAGTTAAAGGAATCACGCTTAATGTTGATAATGCGCAACATGTCAACTTTGACAGCCTGAAAGAGCTGGTCTTAGATTATCCTTTAAACCCCGAAGGCGACGACCAGAAAAAAATTGTGATTCACCAGCCCGGTATAGTGCGTTTTAAAAGGTATTGGCAGATTGAAACGTGAGTGCTGCAGAAAACGCAAAAGTGCGTTTACACTAAACGGAAGCTTACAGATAACTTCACATTGCTACAGTTTGGGTATTAAGATGGATATCAGGCTGCAACACCTCTTTTCATGTATTTTAGCAGGCCCCTCCAACTCGGGTAAAAGTTATTTTGTGAAAATGCTGCTGCATAATTCCACTACGCACCTCTCACATGTTCCCGATAATATTGTTTGGTTTTACGCTTGCTGGCAGTCAATGTATGATCATCTTCTGTGCGATTACCCCGGTATGCACTTTATAGAGGGGCTACCTGAGACTTTTAACGACGACCGACTTTTCCCTCCCGATAAGGTTAATTTAGCAGTGGTTGATGATCTGATGGAGTCGGCTAGTAATAATTCTGAGATTGAGAAAGCTTTCACAAAGTATGTACACCATAGAAATCTCAGTATCATGTACCTTGTGCAAAATGTGTTTTGTCAGGGTAAAAAGAGCAGAACTATACAGTTAAATACAAAATATATGGTTCTTTTCAAAAATCCTAGGGATAAATTGCAAGTGACGATGCTGGCTAGGCAGATGTATCCCGGTAAATCGATGTTCTTTTTAGAGGCTTTTGAAGACGCGACCAGAGCTCCTTATGGGTGTTTACTGGTTGATTTAAGAAACAACACGCTTGATGAGTACCGTTTACGAAGCGGGTTATTCCCGCCGGATACACCGGTAGCGTACGTCTTTAAAAAGCACGCTTCTGAAAAGCTGTAATTCTTCAACTTTTAGTCATTCGCCATAGCGACACCATCAGCGAGCATGTCGGCGTGTTTACGTCGTAATTGGGTGCATTTAAAAGCGTTAATAAAGGCGCCACCGACTCCGAGAAATGCTATTTTATCCACGGCTTCAAACGATTTGGTGTCGGCCATTTGTGAGATTGCGCTCAACACACTAAAAGGTAAAATACCGTTGTCACAACGACAGTTGAATTACCTTAAAAAGAAGCGCAAGCTTATAAAAGTGCTATATAATAAGAAATGCACCATTGGTAAAAAGAAGCGTTTGGTGAAACAGTCCGGCAGATTTATTGGCTCGTTGCTTGGTTTTGCTATACCGTTAATAACGGGACTTCTGACTAATCGTTGATGGAATACGCTGAGAAAATGTACCTGGTGCCTCAGCAGCAGATAGAGCGCTTGCGCAACAAACCGGGTAACGATGAGATACGTAAAACATCTGCGCAAGGCCTAGATGCAGAGATCATAAACATACTACAGAGTAATGATTTATTGGAGTATTATAAGGCTAAGCGTTACACAGCCGCGTTGCAGAAATATCTGGTGTTGAGGAAGCAGTCTGATAGAGAGATGTCAACTTTATCTCTCTTAATGCTCGAAACGCCACCTGTTCCTCAAACAGCTAACACTGGACAGTCAGACGGTTCTGACGCCGTTTATCAAGAAGTTTTGGACGGTGTTAATGACCGCTATAGGAAAAACAGCGAGATACTTTTAAATAAAATGATCGGGTCTAAACACATCACAAACAGGAACGCTAAAGGCGAGTTTCTATATAAAGGTAATTCTGTACAGGGCTCCAACATGCTGGATTTAATAAGAAGCATCAAGCAAAGTCACAGCGTGTCGAGCCGTAAAATGCCGAATGGTTGGGCTGAGATTATGCAAGCCATGGCGGAATTAAATATATTCACAGTGGTCGGCAACGCATCCAATAGGCTGCACCTAGACCGTTTAAAGGCAGAAACATACACTGCTGGTGTTGGGTATTTATCAACCCCACCATATCTACAAACGCATAAGAAAGGACGCTTAAATGTTTTAAGCACCCCCGGATTAACAACGACACACGGTTACTTAATGCCTAGAAAAAGATCTTTAGAAGTGTTTAAGGATGCCCCGTGGCTGAGTCTATAACCTATTTGTATTGTTTTTAAGCATATGTATTGTAATGAAGTTTAAAAATGTTTGTATATTATAGCGCTGTATCATTGTACATAAAATGCTTCAAATACCTTTCTGATTACAATTGTTATGATATTGCAATGGCGCTGTATCTGTAAATATACTTTTTATGTTACAATAAAATATGTTTATGATTTAGAACGGTTTGTTTTGTTCTTTGTTTCTAATCTGTGTTTATGGAAGAAACACGCAACAACATAATGTTTAAAACTGTTGTTTATTATAGTTATGAAGCATTGTACATAAAATGTTTCAAACGCAGGGTTGATTACAAGTTACACATTTCTGTATACATTTATCCATATAGCGGCTCAAACAATGCCTTTTCGGCAGCCGCCTTACAAACATTGCAACTACACGGTCATTACACTTTGTATCATTACTAAATCGGGACAGAATTTCCTCATATTTGTAGTTTTTACACATTAAAAATATAAAGTAAATACAATATTGACCGCATACAGCGCTTGAAAAGCCTTGCAACCGGCGGTTTTGGTGCCAAATGCTTTTTGAATTAAAATGTAAAAACTTTATGATATTCTTTGGGAAAATAACGTTGTCCGGCGCGAGTCCATAAGAATCAAAGAAATAACAAACCCCCGCTTCATTAAAATAAACGGCCAACCAGTGTTCGCCGGGCTGACCGCTACTATGCGTGTTAATTACAAATGCGCAGGGGTAATGCACCAGTTTATCGGTAGGCAACATATCGCACGCGTAGGTTCCTTTAAAATAACGGCGTGTGCTTGGTTCCGTGTAGAGAATACAATTTATCTGTAGCGTGTTCATTTTCTCTCTTTTTTGTGTTGTTTTTTTTTTTTTTTATCACGTAATGATAATCGTTAAAAGATTCGATAAAATATTGAAGTAGTTTCTTTCACTTATAGGTAATCATACAGCACATCGCGCCTTTGATTAATCTCAATGATATTATTAAATAAAGCGTAAATGATCACGTTGACTGTACGATCCAACGCTTCCGCGAAGCGGAATTTGGCACGAAGATTGCCCATCCTTATCAGGGAAAGGTGCTCTCCGCACTCCTGCTCCGGCGACAGATCAAAAGCAAATAGCGTGCAGCCGTTGAGGTACTCTTCGCGGTCGACCAGTATTCCGGCGTCAGATTTCTGCTTATTTGTGATCTGTATGAGCGACATATACTCTCTTACAGCATTACCGTGTTCAAAGTCTGGTTGAAATGGTTTTGCCGGGTGCGGCGTTCCATCCAGATAAAGGGATGCAAAGTTCACATTTTTATGTTCAAAACAAAGGAGGTTCCGATCAAGGGCTCCTGAAAATGCTTCGTTGTCCACAAACCCGACTATGACCGTTTTCGGCACTTGACCTAAAAATAGATTTTCTAGATTAAACACTCTACTGTCTGCGGGTACGCTGTAGATTTTCATTCCGACGCGGTCAATCGCGTATTTTGCGTTGCCGCTTAGCAGCGCCTGCGCGTGCCCAATGTGCATGGCCGGTGAGACCTGCACTCTTTTCACAAAAAGGGACGCTGCGACGATCAGTATTTTAAAGGCATCTGCTTCAGCAGACATTAAGTAGAATGAGTCTTTGTTTCTGGTGAGTTTAATCTTCAAGCCAACGGCGTTTAAAATTAGTTTATGCTGGTGGAAAAGGTCGCAGTGAAGCGGCCCTAGCAATTCAACCGTGCGACTCTGTGCGGTCGCTCCTGCTCATTTTCTGAAACCAGTGTTAGGGCCGTCCAGAACCCTGTTGTTATGTTCTCCAGCCACATCTTTATAAAATAATCCTGTGGTGTGCTTTGTTGACAAAGCATCAGAGCTATAATTCTATATAGTCTCAATGTACGCGCGGTAAGCATAAAGATTGTTAGATTGTGATATGAGTCTGTCGCCCAAAGTAACATCCACTTGGCTGAATAATGTCGCTATGGGGTAATTAATAAGGGCGACCCGAGCCCCTTGGGCTATCGCCGTGTTATCGGTTCGTACGATCTTGCACGTCACGTACAGCAGGGTGTTGTTCAGATCGTAGTAGTGTTCGCCGCTGGCCGCTATATAAAGTTCAAGCGGCGCTGTGTCGGATAATGCCGCTAAAGGCTGAACTTCGACATATAGACTTTTCTCTATGCTAGTTTGTGTCGGGGGCACGTCAAAAAGATCCAGCTCTGATTTTGTGCATTCTACGGACTCGGTGTGTATGAAAGACATGATGTTTAAAAAATATCACCAGCACCGCGCTTTGTTTCTCTCTTCTTCTTCTTTAAGCTGTGGCGTTTCCTGCTTTTATTTAAAAAAGGGTTGACCCAAGGCGGAAACGCTATTGTGCGCTTCCGTTTTCTTTTAGACATGCCTTTTCTTGTATATATTATTCCTGAACCATCTTGTTTTGATTGGTTCGCCTCGTGTATTTTATTCACCACCGCCGTTGTGGCGTGTCCAATAACGTCTTTCGCGATATTGCGCGCCGCGGTCTTCACGTGCGGTTTAGCTAACTCTAGACCTCTCCGGAAAAGAGGCACCGCTTTTCTGAAAAGGCTTCGAAAAATACCGCCTAAACCGCAGCTGTACATGTAAGCGCTGCCGTGAAAACCGGGCAAACCATTACCGGCTTGCGCTTTATAATATTGCGCATACAGCGCCGGATCGCCATAATTTTTAACAGCGACCATTCTGCCCAGTTAATAAAAATCGTTTTTGCGTCATCTAAAGTGTAGTTTCACGATCGCTTTCCCAAACTTAAATGCGATGTTCTCATTCTGGTCGTTCTTTATCTCTATGGCTATAGTGTCAAAATGTGCTTTGCACAAAGGTACATAATCGGGCTTCTCATATCGAATTGTGACCATATCGTTGTTACGTCCCTTAATTTCAACTGTGCTTAGCAATGGGACATAACTATCGCCGACCCTCTGGTGTTCGATAATGTCTGTGTACACGTACAACGTATATTGTCCTCCGTTGATGTCAGCGCATGGCTTTAAAAACATAGTTTTAGGTTGTAAACCCAGTATTCTTGTCAGCTTAGCGTCTGCTGTGATCTGGTACAAGGGCTTATTGTCGAAGGATACGCTGCGTTCAAGCGGATCATACCATAGTTTTAACCCTCCCTCCAGTTTATGTCGCGCAATTTCTGCATTGATTACCACAAGTAGTGCCTCGATTGCTTCATAAAAACCGGGTTTAATGCACACCCTCGTGATATCCAAGCTCTGGCTACCCCACTTTGTTATTTGCAACACACAATCGTGTATATCCAAAGTATTCCAGGTTTGGGGGTATTTGTTGTATACTTAGAAATCTTATTTTGTGGGAATGTGTCTGCCGAGGCATTGCTGGGTAAGGATATGTAGAACGATCTGTCATCCATCTCTCCTTGTTTAGCAGATGTTGTGTTTTATATATCTTTTGTCTCAGACGCTGCGACCCAGTTGTTAAATTTTGCAGGGTAACCGTGCCACTTGACCAACGCGTATTTCCGACCACCGACCGTCTTATTTTTTAAAATCTTTTCCACCTTGTAAGTTCTGTTATAGTTTTTGGGAATGCTTTGAAGTTCTTCGGGGTAAAAACTGCCAGTTATAACTTCGCCGTACAGATCCGCCAATGTATAAAGCGGCCTAAGCCCTTTAGTGTTCACAGCCTGTATGACGAATATTTCCTCAGAATAATTCTGTTCATAGCCTTTCTGAAATATATCCTAATATTTGGAGATGCGTACGTGCGCACCGATGGCTAATCGAGGCTGAATTTTATTAGCTTTAAAGTATTCGCCGTACGTCGTCTTAAAAATGCTCAAAGCATTAGAGGTGTTCACATCACACGGCGTACACTTAATCGTTCTATGACACGTGTTATTATAGCTGTATATGAAGTCCTGTAAAACGTGTATATATCTGTAGGTATTCTGCGCTGTGAAATAGCGCCACATCCGTGTTTTTAAAGTCCTGTTGAATCTTTCTATAACCGCAGCCTTTACGTCGTTGTTGGCTGTAAAATGATGTATATCGTATTTTTCTAACAGTTTTTTTAGGATTTTGTTTAGAAACTCTTTACCGCGGTCGGTTTGCAGCTTCTTTGGCACGCAGCCCTGCTTAAATATTTTTTCAAAAGCGCTAGCGACGGTTGCTGCGCTCTTAGACGTTAGGCTTACAGCCCAGGCTCTCTTACTGAATATATCGATAATAGTTAATATATACTTAAAGCCATCGTTGTACTCCGCAAGGTCTATCAGCAATACCAAATCGCATTGCCATTGCTGATTTATATCGGATACGCAGATCATGTTCCTTTTATAGGATTTCCTAGCCGGTTTATGTAACGTATACGCGTCTTGCTTTTGCATCCACTTTTTCATTTCCGTTCTTTTAAACGCGTCTTTATTGGCCTTATAATACTTATCAAAGCCGCTATAACTGCCGGGATTCAATACCGTATAATATGCCTTTTTCATCCGCTTTTTCCAATTAGCGGCGAGGTGCGACGCACCGTTTCTTTTGTTCGTAGGCATGGCTGCCTGCTAAATAAAGATGTATTTACTTTTATAGCTATCATGAAGGTTTAACAACAATACTACTTGTTTAAGTATTGAACCCAATATCATTTTATATCAAATCCTATCGCATTTATATACATTTGATTTCGATTTTTATATCAAAAAGATATCGCGACACATAAAATTCATATTAAGCCATATAAATTTTATATGAAGCGATATCAATAGGGGAGGAAAAGTGGGAGTGACAGGGGGAGGAGTAATGGGAGGGGTTGTGGGCGTGGTACCTGTCAAATTAAGTTTATTCACCGCTTGTAAGCCTAATTTATAAATCAACACACTATTTTAAGAGACCGCATCATCTTGCTGATGCAACATCTAACATTATACACAGAATGCTTTTCACACCCCAGCAACAACTTTCGATATTTTATATCAAATGAAATAAAACACTATCGCTGTTATATAACACTATCGCATTTATATACATTTGAATGCGATTTTGATACCAAAAAGATATCGCGACACATAAAATTTATATTAAGCCATATAAATTTTATATGAAGCATATCAAAAGGGGGAGGAAAAGTGGGAGTGACAGGGGCGGAGTTAGGGGAGGGTTGTGGGCGTGATACCTGTCAAATTAAGTTTGACGGAAAAGTGTTCTCTATCTACTCGCTGGTCGTTTTAGCCATTTTAGACATTTTTTAAACAATCAAATGATTTTAGAATGATTATCGAACGATCGAACGATAACCATATCGTTATCGTTATCATTGAATTTAATCGTCTAGTGGATGTGTGCCTTTAGGGTTAGGGGTTAAGGTGACCATCCACTAGACAATTTAATTGAGCGATTGAACAATAATGATATGACAAATGATATGACAAATGACTGCACGATTACAATGTCGTAATCGTGCAGTCGTTTTGAGGTCTGCTAGTGGATGGGCACCTTCAGGCACTAGGAAGAGGGTTAGGTTTAGCTGCGGGGAGGGGGGTTAGATTTAGACTGCAGAGGGGAGGGCTAGGTTTAGGCTGCAGGGTGGGATGGTTAGGTTTAGGTAGGGGTAGGGTTAGAGTTAGCCTACTTACCGTTAGGTGTCAGCACTGAATATTTTTCAGTTTTAGATGGATTAATAAAAGTAAAGTTTTAATATAACAAATAACGAGTGCCCCCCAAAAAAGAGAGTTCCCTTTCTCCAATATTTTTGCAATGAAGATTTAAGGCAAGCTCAAGGGAGAGGGAAGTGGTGCAGTGCTGCACAAGGTGCACTGCCGCCCTCATATGGACTGGACCTGTACAGGGTGATAACACCCCCGGGGCCGGCACTGGCAGTCAGTTTAAAGCACACCAGACTTTACACTGACTGCCATTTTAAAATTTCACCTGCAACTCGCCGGGAAGCAAGCCACTACTTCGTAAATAAAGCCCATAGAGTGAATATATGAATATTGTCCCTCATTCAGAGCCGCACGTTAACAACAGTACGCTCGTTGCGTTCCGATGTTGACTAACCGCGCATGCGTCGGTGTTACACTGCGCATGTGCGTACGGCAGATTGCGAGTTTTTTTTCTCTCGTTCCTAAAATAGCGTACAGGAAGTGACATGTCAAATGTGATTGACAGAACAGGGCGTTTTTGGGTGTTGACGGGGGTGGAGATGAAAAAACGCAGGCGTGGCGAGGCGTTTTTGGGGAGTACATACATTAGCAGATGCGAACGTCAAATGTGTTCGGACCGTCTCATACGTCACTGGAACATCCGCTTTCCCTTCAAAATGCTCGCACAGCTTAGTGTCAGGATTACTCGACCACATTGGCGATGGCCTTCTCCTCCGTCCCGGGACTCAACGATGGTGCTGCGATTAATCGCGGCTGGTCAGTAAAGTAATTAGTGTTGGATTGAAAACCGGCTTGGTATGTGTTTGGAAAGCAGTTTATTGGGATAGCACAAAAGCGTACGCAGGTGGAAATCAGAGCTGCTAATGTCATGATTACACAATCAATTAGCGTACATTTTTGGGGTTTTATTTTGGCCACAATTTGTTGGTTATGGCCTATTGTAACAATAATGTCATCATGTTTTAATTAGCTCCCCTTTTTTTTGGTTTACTGTGGAATTTGCATCGCTATGTGATTTTTTAAACGTTCCTTAAAGAGGCCTTTTTTTTTTTTTAAGAGGGTCAGTTTTTGCCTTTAGGGCCAGGATTAAATGTAACCCATTTGTACAATAATGTCACAATACAATCTCAGTTTTTTGTTTTAAATTTATTGTTTAAACACAAACAAATTGGCCTAATATTTTGTTGCCTTTTTTTGTGGCAAAGATATTTGTTAAAAAAAAAAAAAAAAAATACATACCGGGAGACAAAACGGGAGCTCCGGAAATACCTCCATGATCCTCCTCGGAGGATCCGTCATTACCCAAAGAATGGGGAGGAGTTATGATGGACTCCGGGGAGGGGGTAATTGGAAGAGGGGTGGGTGGAGGAGAGGGGGAAGTGGGACGGAGGGGAAGGAGGCCCGACATTTCCGGGAGAGGGTCTGGGAAGGATGGGGAGGAGTGGGGAATAGGGGAAAGATTTGGGGTGGAGTGTTGGCTGGGGGTTGGGGATAGTGGCCGGGAACGCCGTCTGGACGGACGGTGACGGCGGAGTCTTGGCTGTCCCCCTAAAATATGACAAAGAAATTGCGGTTAGTTTATGGACAAATCCGAGCAACAAAACTAAAAAAAAAAAAAAAAACAACAAATAAGCCAAATAGCAGTAGAATGAATAAATCAGAAATAGAGGGGAAACATGCACACGCAGATATGAGTACAAATAATAAATAGAACAGACAGGAAAACATGCACACGCAGATATGAGTACAAATAATAAATAGAACAGACAGGAAAACATGCACACGCAGATATGAGTACAAATAATAAATAGAACAGACAGGAAAACATGCACACGCAGTTTGCCCCACAAACACAAACATTAAAACCACAATACATAACACTTACTTGCCAGGATCTGCATGCGAAAGCATGCCAGCAAGCGGGGCGTTCGCCGTTGCAGGTCGGACCACCTGCGCTCCAGCTGTCCGATGTTGCGGCGTGAGCCGAAGGACCGCAGGCGGGACTGTGCCTCCGCATACGGAGGCACATGGGTTGAGGTTGGCTGGTGATCCGGCGATCCATGACCTCCGTAAGCACCAGCAGCTCGCGCCTGGTGAATGCGGAGGCTCTCATGATGGCAATGGTGTTTTTCTTAAAAATCATTTTTGATAAAGTGTGTAAAAATTTTCTGATTGGCTAATGTATTTTGGAAATTAACAGGAGCAATTTTATTGGTTAGTGTATGAGTCATGTGTTCGACAGGGCCAGAAATCTCTGGAGAGTTATGATAGGCTTGATGCAGTGACATGCGTAAGCAAATTTAAATAAAGAAATGAACCCAGGGAAATATGCGGGGATCCACAGCAATAGTACAATTGTTTAATTGTGGTTCACATGTTTTTTGAACAATAAAAGCGAATGTTTCATCCGTACGTATTCTGCGGGTAAACACAAACACGGACAAGAGTAAAGTTTCTTGCATTGTGTTGAAAAAAACAAACAATTAAGCTAATTGATACATTGATTGGCATGATACGATTGATGGAGGTAGGCAGAATAAAGGAGCAGGTAATCGACATCTGACAAGGCCACTTCCTGTTTATACTTGTGCGTGCGTTCCTTTCAAGCCATTTCGGGGATGTACGCTCGCTATTTCGTACGCTCGTTAGTTAGAGGAGGGGTCGTCAGAGTTTTGGGAGGAATTTTAGATGCGAACGAAAATACGAGCGAGCCATTGAATTTAAATATTTTTGTACGTACGCCTAACGTACGTGCGCCCGCTTGCGAGTGGGTCTGAATGAGGGCCATTGTCCTCTGCATCAGTGTGTGTGAGTGTTTGTTAGTATTTGAGATCTACATCTCCCAGCAGCCCTTGCTCCTCCCACCAGCCCCTGGAGCCTCCCAGCAGCTCTCCAGTGAGAAGATAGAGGGGAGGCAAATGGGAGCCATGGAGACCACTGGAGATCCCAGGGCAGGTAAGTGCAGAATTTTTTTTATCTACGCTTCACAGGGTTTTCAGAGCTGAAAACCCCACAACCACTTTTTTTCAAATGGATACCCTGAGTACTGGGAGTGCACATACCCACGGTAATTCTTAATTGGGCGCAAGGTATTTTCCTCTCTAAACCTCGTGCCCAATTGAATATGCCCCATTTACTCACATCCTAGTGTTTCATTACCCTGCTCCTCTGTGGTGCTCCTCTCACTTGTTGGCTACTGGAGCTGTGCTAATCTACCCTGCTCCTCAGTGTGCCCCATCTTATCTCCATATTTGCCATGCATGGAACTTGTTTCCCTCTACTACCTAAATACCCATATAACACTTTCTAACATAGAGGTCTGCAGTGCTCCCAACTCTCGTCTGATTGTTGCAGATATACAGCTTCACCTTATCTTTGGTGCTGCAGAAGGGATGTCACAGAGTTGGCTCCTGCAACTGCACAGTTTGACCCAGACCAGGGTGGGCTGCCCGTCTGACTCCAGGTGGGAATTCCTTTACTTCTTTCCAACCACAAGATACCCAGATGGACATTCCAGAACACTCTCCTGCTGGCACACAGGTTCTTCTCTACTCTGATAGATTACCATGAGATCTGCATGAGTTTCCATGCAATTGAGGAGTCAACATTTAGGCATAATGAAACACTGTTACTAGCAAATGTATGTTTCATCAGTGCTAATGAAGATATTGCAGAGAACTGTTATCCACAAGAATTCTAACCACAGATACAAAAGGCACAACTATGGGCCTGATTCAGAGCCGTTCGCTATTTGCGGTCGTTCGTTCAAAAACAAGGGGTGGCTATTCAAATGATCATTTCACAAATTGCAGTCTGTTCACACCTCTAAGTCTGAATGAGCGAGCAAATCTGTTCACACCTCTAAGTCTGAATGAGCGAGCAAAACATACGCTCGTTTATTTGTTAAAAACGCCCCCTGGCCGCACGCACCATACGTCATGTCCGCTATTTATTAGATTAATCGAGTACATCGACCAGCGTATGAACTGCTCGCTATTCTTGTGGTTGGTTTTTGCTACCACAATCTTGCGAGCAGTTCTGGCTATAAAATAACCCAGTGACGTGGTCAATGACGCTGCTGTATTAATTATGCACACCCATAAAACGCCCGTTTTGACCTTTAAGCACGCCTGCGTTCGGATCTCCACTCCCCATTTTCAAGCACCTTCCCCTGTTACCACCCACATACGCCTCATTCTGTCACTCAAAATAGCAGGCATTCGCTATATTGCGAGCACATGAATTTTGGCCGCACTGACTGGTTCGCGCATGCGTATAACGATCCGTACGCATGCGCAGATGTGCGAACATCGCTCGGAACGAGCGTACTGCCGCTAGCGAGTGGCTCTGAATGAGGGCCTATATTTCAATTTGTGCTTAGTTTCTTTAAGGGAAATAATATTCCCTTAACCTAGGGGTGGGCAATAAGCGGACCCCCAGCTGTTGTAGAACTACACATCCCAGCATGCCCTGCCACAGTTTTGCTATTTGGGCATTCTAAAACTGTTGCAAGGCATGCTGGGATTTGTAGTTTAACAACAGCTGGAGGGCCGCTTATTGCCCACACCTGCTTAACCACTTGCCTGGCATGGTCACATCCAAGCTGGACTTTCCCTGACACATTCACATCTGATGTGACCGTGTCAGAAATGCCCACCGGCGGCTGTTGGAAGCTAATATTCTGGCAACCGCTGGTACCTGTCCAGTTCCCTCCTCCCTTCCCAGCCATAATGAATGGGCAAGCGACCAGCTGAAGACGTAGCTTCAGCATGCTCAAGGCAACCTCTCAGTGCTCAAAGTGGCCTCTAAGTGCTCGAGGCAGCTGCAGGTGCTGCTGGTCACAGTGATCCAGCCAGGCTGGTCACAATGACTCAGATCTGGCCACTCACTCAGCGCTTATGGTTTGTTGCTGAGCTAACTGCTGCATCCACACATCCCACTGGGTTACTCCTTCCTTCTCCCAGGCAGATCCTCAGGAATGCCCACCCCCACTCCCAGTTGGGTGACTGCTCTTTTACAAGAAGTAGTTTCATACAATAGGAAAAAAAGTGTGTGTGTGTGTGTTCAATTCCCATCACAGCCCTAACTGTGTGGAATTTGTATGTTCTCCCAGTACTTGTGTGGGTTTCTTCTGGGTACTCTGGTTGCCTCCTACAATCTAAAAAGTTACTCATATGTTAATTGGCTCTTGACAAATCATTTTTAACCCTAGTATCTATGTGGTATGTGTATCTACTAATTAAATGTGTCTTGAGTCAGCCCTCAGGCTTTCCAACTGAATGTTCGTTTGTTCCAATTATTGTGTTAAGAGAATGAGGAAGATTTTAAATATCTACTTTTGCACACAGAAGTGGGGTGGCTTTTTTTATAGTTAGCTTTTTCAGCCACTTGAGCCATCCCTGAGTAATAGAGCCGTATTCAATTTGAGTCAGACCTGCGATAATTTTATGCCTCCCTACTTCGCCTGTTTTGCAGGTGGACAAGTATGGCACTCGTCTCCGCGTATCCCCATATTCAATTTAAAAGTATGCGAAAACAGGACCGGCGAAACTGAAACAAGTGGAAAGTCCTGTTATATTTGGGGGAATCAGCCTGGCACCCCCCAAAAGATGCTCTGACATTGGTGTTAGCTATGGTTACCCTGATTTAGCTTGCTGAAGGTATTTGGTGTTTTTAAACAGGCTCAATAGCTGCTAAATAGCTTTTTTGTATAAGTGGTGAAGAATAGTATTCAGGATATTTTTTTGCAGAAAATAATTGATCCCAGCAAATTTGGGGTACTTGAAAATGGGGGCCAGCATATTTTAAAGTTGCTAAAGTTAAGTTTAAAAAATCATGAAAAATCCACCTGCCTCAAGCACCTGCAATGAAAAAAAAACACCTGGGCCATGCTTGGGGATCCCCCTGGAGTCTAGTTTGCTAGTTTTTAACTTTGTCCCCCAATTTATTTATTTTTCGCCCCCAAAATGAAAGTAATTTTTTGGGGTGTTCTTAAATGTTTTTTTTTTTAATTTTGAAGCAGTTTCCCTTTGGTGGACTGTCTGAAGGCTGCACGGGGGTTCCACAACGTTGCACCCCAAAACCCCAATTCTGCACTTTCTTCCGCATGCTATTCATAGGCGAAATTTTTTTGCCTATTACATTGCATTGACTTTCCGCCTAGGTGGAAAGTGTTTCAAATTGAATACGGTGATACTTTTCCGCCTGGCAAAATGACATCATTGGCGAAACTTTTTCAACAATTCTGGCTTTTCACTCCAAATTGAATACGGGCCATAGAATGAATCACGCCAGCATGACATATTTGACAAATTGAATGAAAAGTATAAACTACAGGGTGGAAAAATTGTCAAGGCCAAAGGAATAATTACTGCATTCATTGCCAAGCTGGAGCTACTTAAGAGCTGTATCAATTCACTAGTCTTCAAATTCTAGGTGGATTAAAAGAAAATAACTAAGCAATTTATTTCTTCACATCTAAAAAAAAATGAAAGAGATGAGCTGTTCTGTTGTTATATTTGGATCTCAAAATAGAATGTGAAATTGAATATAAAACTGAATTTCCTGCAAAATCGAATATCATCTAAAAATCGGTGTCATACATAGACCTAATATTCAAATTGATATCGAACACAAAATCAAACACAACATCCCCAAAATAACAGACCTGCTTAATACTGGCAATTTTAGCAGGCTCATTGTATATGTGTATGAAAGTGTTAAAATAAAGAAAGAAAAAGACACAAGGACTTCACCCAAAAACACAACTAGAACCAGGCTGTGTAACCTGGTTCTAGTTGTGAAAATATGGGAAAAAAAAGATGTAGGTGGTCCCCCATATTTTCAACAACCAGCACCAGGTTCCTGAGCCGGTCCTGGTTGGGAAAAAATGGGCAGGGGGAAATATGTAGGGGTCCCCCATATTTTCAACAATCAGCTCTTACTAGCAGGGTGGATTGCCACAGCAGGGGGACATGCTTCACAGGGTCCCCTTGCCAAAGCATTCAGCACCCCACACTAGTCAACCCAGGCTGGGGATTCCTGGGGAAGGGGGTCCCCCTCAATAAAGGGGTCTCTCCTATTCAGGTAACCCCAGGCTGAGGCTGAAGCCCGGGGCTATCCCCTGCACCCCAGTGTTTGAGGCAGGTCAGACTTGATTTACAAGCTGCGTGGCTGACCAATCTGCATTGATTTTACAGATGTTCATGCTGTTGTACAACATCAGATGGATATGAGACAGCAGCAGTGGGTGTCATTATGCTCGGCATTAGTATATTTTAGCAATTGCGATCCGAAAGAGATCACAGTAACAACTGTATTAGTGTGACCTCTGAATCAAGCCCATTGTTGTTTAAAATTATAATTGCAATTACTTCAGACTCAAGATAGCTGTTAAGTATGCAAGGTAGCGCAGTCCCACCAGGCTGAAATCAATCATTAACCATGTCTAATTGTGCTAATACTGATAATAATGCAAATTGTTTTTGTGTTTCCTACAAATGAAAGAGAATAATAGCACAAAAGGTGTTATTTATGTATTTATTTAAAATTCCTTTTTAGTGCGCCAGCATGAAAGCCACACTGCGCACATGCAGTTATTGGTTTGCGATTACACTCACACAGGGGATTTAATCACAAAGTGAGTGACAGGTAGTCAGCGTTTGGGGGAGGAAATGGGGGTGATTAGGCAAATGCAGGCATGTCGGGACTGTTTAAACTCCGTTTCATGGGCGTGCATAAATTAGCCATTGCGATCTCCTTTGCACCAGGAAAGCTTTCAGCAGTGGCACAAATAGGGTCTTTGGAGCCCAGGGCAAGTTGAAGAATGGCGCCCCACACACATAGAAAAATTATATTTGCGTGTCTACTGCGCACAGCAAAAGTGGGCTTGGTCACATAGTGAAGGGTCATTGCCACTGAAAATTGGGTGTGTCAACATGACACCCCCCCATTTCTCATCACTTTGGGAACATTCCTTTCCATTCCATATGCACCTCACCTATTTGGTGGTTTCTCACTATGTGGAACCTCTGAAGATATGTGTCCTCCCTGGGAAGATGACATCTTCAGTTAGTATTCACTATTCATGTAAGTCACATAGTCTGGAAGATGCCTGTTTGTGTAGGAATATTAAAAACAGCAGTTCAACCAGACTCATTCCACCTGGGTAACCTCCTTCCCCCTGCGTCTCTCAACCACACAATATCCCCCTGGGTCATCTCTCAGCCACACCATCACCTCCCCCCATGCGTGGTCTCTCAGCCACACCATCTCCCCCCTGCTTTGTCTCTCAGCCACACCATTGCCTCCCCCTGCATTGTCTCTCAGCTCCACCATCACCTCTCCCCTGCGTTGTCTCTCAGCCACACCATCACCGCCCCCCCGCACATCATCTCTCAGCCACACCATTGCCTCCCCCCTTGTCATCTCTCAGCCACACCATCATCTCCCCCCCTGCATTGTCTCTCAACCACACCATGTATCTCACAGATACACACACTAACACATACACACACACACTGACACAGGTACACACACAAACTGACACACATCAATTGTTTTTAAAAGTGCTCGCCACGCTTCGGGCTTGGTGCCTCGTGACAAAGTATTCACCCTCTATGCCCACTTCGATGGTAGGGAATGATGCTGGACACTGGCTGATGCCATCAGGGTCCTCTATGTGAAGGGGATTTAGACATTACCCAGCGGCAAGCATGAAGATCCTCCGGCCCCCCTTCTCCTACAGTTCCAGTACGGCTGCTGCTGCCACTAGCCTGTCGAACTATGCACTGAGCTGTCAGACAGTCTGCTGGCTGCTACTGATCGGGGCTGCAGAGCAGAGGAAACTTGTCAGATTGCCAGCAACACGTGAAACTGGCTGCTGTAGTGCCGCTGATCACCAAGTACTGACAAGATATATATATATATATGTGTGTAGGATGTATATATATATATATATATTTATATATATTTATATATATATATATAATTCCTAGAGAGCCGGCACTCCCCAATCCCAAAAGCAATAGCCGCAGGTGCCCCACTCCAATATAATAGAAAAAGCAACGCAGTGAGTGGCACTCAAGCGGACTTGGCAATAAGGCAACACCACACAAGGGTCCAGCGGTCAACGTTTCTGATTTTACTCCGTCTTCAGGACAATGTAAGAACATGTGAAACATACAATGCATGTATAAATACATTAGTGAAAACTCACCATAGCGAATCCCGCACGATCAGCACTGCCGCCGGGCCCAGATCTCCAACACTTTTGGGTCCTCGTCACATCCAGAACATGTGATCGCAGTCCGTCAGCTGAAAACCGGAAGTGGAGTCATGGTAACCCCGCACCGCAGCGTCATATCGTTGCTATGGAAACACATATAGATACACAGTGGTCAGAAACAAACACATACAAATCTGTGATGTAATTAGTGCACGAAACATCCTCTAATAAAGAAGTGGACAGTTGTTGAAATTGAGAACAGCGTGAGATCAATAGCAGCACCATATATAGCTATAAAACTATCTAATCAGATCCCAGAAAGTGAAACGGACCAATAGGTAATCAACGCATACAGCTAATGCATACTCTACTAAAAAATATAATCCTCCAAAATGTATATATATACATAGATGCTAAAGAGATGCAAAAAAACTGCATGCAAGATATAACAGACACAAAAAACATCTTAGAAAAACATATTGAATGATAATTGGTCATTCAGACCCCTTGGTCTAACGGTATCCAGTCGCCAGATCCATTGTGTTTCTAGTTGCAAAAGTTTTTTCCCACGGTCACCACCTCAGCAGTCTTCTTAGACTTGATCTATAATGATGTATCTTAATGATGCGAGACTATTTCTAGCAGCTGCAAAATGTTTTGCGACAGGTTGATCCATGTCTTTATTGTTCAAAGCAGCTCGAATGGCAGAACGGTGTTGTCCCATCCTTTCTTTGAACGATCTAATTGTCTTCCCATTGTAGCATAAGCCACACTGGCACTTAATGAGGTACGCTATAAAAGTACTGGTACATGTAAGTGGATAATGTATAGAATACTTATGGCCCAAATGCGGGTGAAAGAAGTGCCTGGATTGAATCATAAAACAGCAAGTGGTGCAGCCCAAGCATTTATAACACCCTCCGGGCTTCGTTCGAGTATTGGAAGATCTCCGTTTCAAGATGTCTGTACGTACTAACCAATCTCTGATGTTTCTTCCACGAGTATAGCAAGACATAATGTTCATATGCTTCAGCTGTTTTAAATCTTTATCTTGCTGAATGATCGGCCATAGTTGTTTAGTCATATTGATGATGATGTTATCAGCTGTATTGAACTTATGTACCCAGAAAATTCTATCCTCCTTTTTCTTCTCACTATAAGAAGAACCAGATTTAAGTAAAGTGTCCTTACGTGGGATCTTCAATACTTTCATCTTGGCCTCATTAAGTAGGGAATTGGAGTATCTTCTTTGTTGAAACTTGGTTACCGTATTTTCCATAGCAACATCCAGATCATTCGGATTGCTGGTAATTCTTTTAGTTCTCAACAATTGAGAAAATGGCAGACCTCTGATAATTGATGGTGGATGGTGACTTTGAGCTAGCAGCAAAGTATTGTGGTCTGTTTCTTTCTGAAATATTTTAGTACATTTTCCAAAAAAATATCCGCATCAAGAAAATGGATATTGGATTGGCTCATCTGACAAGTGAACTTGATTGGACACTCCTTATTGGCATTGATGTTTTGAAGATGAGACTCAAACTCCTCTTTCGTGCCAGTCCAGAACAACAACACGTCATCAATATAGCGTGAATAAAAGTAAATGTTGTGGCCCATAGGAGAATTCATAAACAGTTGTTGTTCAATAGAAAACATATAGGAGTTAGCGTACGAGGGTGCGACGTTAGAACCCATCGCACACCCTGTACGCTGTAGGTAGAATGTACCATTAAATAGAAAAAAATTCCTAGTGAGTGTCAATGATAGCAACTGTATGAAGAAATTGATATCAGGGCCCTCATATACCTCAGAGTTGTCAATCAATTCTTTAGTGGCTAGCAAGCCCTCTCTATGCGGGATGCTGGTGTATAGGCTTGTGATATCCAGAGCGCACATCCAAATATTAGGAGATAAATTATCCAAATTGGCCAGTTTTAACAGAAGGGAGGTTGTATCATGCAGATATGTGGGTTCATTCTGGACACATGGCTGTAGAAAGAAGTCAAGAAAGCAAGATATCGGACTATATAACGAATTCCGTGCCGATATAATCGGCCATCCAGGGTGCTGGGTTGGGTTTTTGTGGATTTTCAGAAGACAATATAAACTAGGTACCAATGGAAAATCCGTCTTCAAATATGCAGCTACCTCGGTAGTAATAATTTTATTCTCCATAGCTATATCAATAATGGAGTCATTTGTACAATATAGTGTTAGCTGTTCATATACCAAGATATTAGACAATTGTGAATAAACCTCTTTCTTATAATCCTCCAAGTCCCAAACCACAATGCCCCCTCTCTTATCTGCAGGGAGAATCATAATCTCATCCTCTGCTCTTATAAGTTTTACGTACAATCCATTCTTCTTTAGTCAAATTTGAAGACCTCATAAGATTAGATGGATTATGTTTCTCATTAGTACACACCTGTGAATCCAGTACTCTAATGAAGCTGGCTAATGATACATTGTTAGATATTGGAACGAGATTCAACTTCTTCTTGAAGGAGCTGTATTTAGAATCAAGTGGTTTATACACTGGTTCTTTGTTAGAATAGAAATCTCTAAGCTTCAATTGATTATTTTATACGTGCTAAGTCAATTTTCAACTGAAATTCATTAAATCTGTTCGTCGGTACATAGGACAAGCCTTTGTTGAGCAAAGAGATTTCTACTGGAGATAAAGTTCTTTTAGAGATATTGAAAATTAGACTTTCTTGGCCCGTCCTCTTGGCTTTACCACGGAGGCACTGTCCACCTCTTCTAATTGGTCACCATTTTTTCCGCGCTTGGCGCGGGTCTTTACCCCTAAAGGGGGCTTATTACTATTTTTGCCTGAGGGTCCCACTTTAGCTCTCAATTCTCCAGCAGAGGAGTATGAGTCACTTGATGATTCAGTGTCTAATTTGTTGTTCCTCCAAGGTTTTCTATACTATATAATTTGCTCCTATCAGCGGTAGATCCAGTTAGCCAGGTATAGACCTTTTGTTCAGAGTAGTCTCTATCCACTATCTCAAATTTATTCTTTTTAAAGGCTACTAGCTCTTTTTTATATACAGCTATCGATTGCTCCAATTTCTCTAACCAATTGCACAATGTATCTTTGAGAAAACTTTCTTTGTGTAGGACTTCAAATTGGATTATTTTAGATTTCATAGTGGCTAATCCTCGTGCTGATTCTTCTATGACTAAGGTCATTAAATCGAATGAGCAGTTGTTTAGAACCGCTACCCATCTCCGACAAAAATTGTTATATCGTCCAATTGTGGGAACATTTTTTACCCTGAACCCACGTGGGATCTTTATTTCTCTATAGTATTCAGAGAGGGTAACGCCATGCATTAAGACATCTACTTCTTTCTTTTGCATTTTTATAAGGTTGTTAAATAGCTCATCCAGAGTATCAGTACCCGCCTCTTCATGTAGTCTTTCCTTGAATAAACGTGATTCAGTTTCACTTTCTGAAAATCTCAATCTCTCACCCAACGGAAGGTGGATACGCCCACAGGCCTCGCTATCCACTGATGATGTATTAGGTTCCATCATGTCACCAACCAGTTGTTTTCTATTGAACAACAACTGTTTATGAATTCTCCTATGGGCCACAAGATTTACTTTTATTCACACTATATTGATGACGTGTTGTTGTTCTGGACTGGCACGAGAGAGGAGTTTGAGTCTCATCTTCAAAACATCAATGCCAATCAGGAGTGTCCAATCAAGTTCACTTGTCAGATGAGCCAATCCAATATCCATTTTCTTGATGTGGATATTTTTTTGGAAAATGATGTTATCAGTACTAAAATATTTCAGAAAGAAACAGACCACAATACTTTGCTGCTTGCTCAAAGTCACCATCCACCATCACTTATCAGAGGTCTGCCATTCTCTCAATTGTTGAGAACTAAAAGAATTACCAGCAATCCGAATGATCTTGATGTTGCTATGGAAAATATGGTAACCAAGTTTTAACAAAGAGGATACTCCAAGTCCCTACTTAATGAGGCCAAGATGAAAGTATTGAAGATCCCACGTAAGGACACTTTACTTAAATCTGGTTCTTTTTATAGTGAGAAGAAAAAGAAGGATAGAATTTTCTGGACACATAAGTTCAATACAGCTGATAACATCATCATGAACATGACTAAACAACTATGGCTGATCATTCAGCAAGATAAAGATTTAAAACAGCTGAAGCATATGAACATTATGTCTTGCTATACTCATGGAAGAAACATCAGAGATTGTTTAGTACGTACAGACATCTCGAAACGGAGATATTCCAATACTCAGACGAAGCCCAGAGCGTGTTATAAGTGCTTGGGCTGCACCACCTGCGGTTTTATGATTCAATCCAGGCACTTCTTTCACCTGCATTCGGGCCGTAAGTATTCTATACATTATCCGCTTACATGTACCAGTACATTTATAGTGTACCTCATTAAGTGCCCGTGTGGCTTATGCTACATTGGGAAGACAATTATATAGTTCAAAGAACGGATGGGACAACACCGTTCTGCCATTCGAGCTGCTTTGAACAATAAAGACATGGATCAACCTGTCGCAAAACATTTTGCAGCTGCTAGACATAGTCTCGCATCATTAAGATACATCATTATAGATCAAGTCTAAGAAGACTGCTGAGGTGGTGACCATGGGAAAAAACTTTTGCAACTAGAAACACAATGGATCTGGCTACTGGATACCGTTAGACCAAGGGTCTGAATGACCAATTATCATTCAATATGTTTTTCTAAGATGTTTTTTGTGTCTGTTATATCTTGCATACAGTTTTTTTGTATCTCTGTAGCATCTATGTATATATATATATATATATATACATATGTGTGTGTATGTGTATATATATATGTATATATATATGTGTGTGTTTGTGCATATATATATATATATATATATATACTGTATGTATGCATGTATGTATATATGTGTATATATGCGTGTGTATATATGTATGTAAATGTGTATATACTGTATATGTAAATATATATACGTTTGTGTATATTTATTTATATATTTACATATATATGAAAACATACAGTATTTCTATACATATATATTCACAGTATGTATATGTGTATGTATGTGAGTATATTTATATATATATATATATATATATAACAGTACTAAATGAGATCTAATAACAAATGTCTGTTGTTTTTTTTGTTCCCCTAAATACCACCATTGGAAATATTGTCTTCTTTTCTTTTGGTTTTCAGTATTGGGATCCCAATATTATGGAGTCAACACTTGTCTGGATGTTACCCTCTGTACCTGAGAGTTCCCTATTTATGGGAAGGTTTTAGTAAATATTCATCAAACAAATATACATTGGAATATACCGTACAAATGAATATCCTAAGCTCCATAATTATTCACTAAAGGATAGTGCAATCACTATAAGTATCTTTATCCATCATTGGGTTTGGAGGATGTACACTATGTTGTTTCATCTTTTGTCCCATCTCCAGAGTACTGGAACCACAATACTGAGCACCCAAATGTAGAGGACACTCCGTTGCTGAGCAACCACTACAGGACAACAGTGTTAAGCTTGGCCAACACCTACCTTTGTCATTTACATGGTGAGTTACATATTTCACCATATGCCTACACCTCTGAACAACACTATACATTATGATCTTGTGTAATTCTCTTCTTATTTTATAACCACATTGCTGTGAGGAAGTCATATTATTCATACACACTAACAAGCCCAAGATAACACCAGGACAAAACTTCCTATCTATATAATAGTATCATTGTATCATAAAATGGCATAGATGTTAGTTGGAGAGAAGGCAGTCCAACAGTAATACAACTACAACCAAATATACCTCTCCTAATTACTAGTAACAGGATGTAACTAATTTGGGGAAAAGCAAATATCTCTGCACTCACATAGGGGAGGTAATTACCTTTATAGCTATTTTGCTATATTAGTTCTCTTTCCGCACTTTAGTATGTTACAGTAAAATAGCAACACAGGAACAATTGAGTTTTGCTGTAACAATTACTGTATCAGAGACGAGCCAGACATAAACAAGATATTTCTCAGTGTATGTAAAGACAATAAGCAGACTCTGGGGAGAAAGCCAAAACCAAAGCCATAACTAGACTTTTTGGTGTCCATGCCAGAGTGAGCATTGGTGCCCCACCCCCTATTTTTTAAATAGGGATGTGATAACCCAGTGGCCAATGGATTGTCTTTTGCTGTGCCACTATGGCAGGAATGCATAGAAGGGGGAAATGTGTTTGTTGGGAGATAGTGAGGATCTGTGGAGTGAAAAGTGCAGGATCCTCTGTATGTATAGCATGTAACATGTTAAATGTAATTTTAAAGGAGAATAGCATGGTTTTCTATATCTGACAGGGTGTAACGAAAACCCCCATTAATGAGGAGTGTGGCTCAGTCCATGAAATAATTCCTACAAGAATAAAATGAGGGGCATATGGACGGGACTAGACTAGTAGACCCTAAATAAAAGACTTTGCATGTTAACCTCATGGACCTAGAGAGAGCAGGACGTCAGCAACCGCAAAATCATTGGAGTGACCCGCGAGAGAGAGGTTATATAAGGTCCCATATGCGCAGCTACCGTGCAGTTCCTGAGGCAACTTTGACAGGGAGAGAGGCTCGTAGCCCCGTTGTTACCTGAGAGAACGAGCAACAAACAGTCGTGGTCCGGTGGAGAGCTGGGCAAAGAGTGCCAAGGCCATTGTGGGAACTGGAGAGCCAGCGTTACACCCTTCCAGCTGTGGCTGGCAGAAAAAGAGAAACGTAACCGCCGATACAGGAGCGGCAAACGCGGAGCTTTGGAGTCCATAGCCCGGAGTTGGAGCTGGGCAGAGTGGATCTGGAGAAAGGCAGGTCAGGACAGAGAGACTCTAAACCGATGGGCGGAGTACTGAAACAGGTCCCTGTGGTAAGAGGATGTCACAATTCAGATCCCAAGCAGCCGCTACCCCCAGGCAGCCATATAACATAGATTCAGACTGTTTGGGGTATAGTTATTAAAGTTCGTTTTTACTTTCGTTTTGATGTTCAATTTAGCTCACCGCAAATCAAATTGAAAGTACAAATCCCTCTTCAAACCTCACATTTACTAAAATTCGATTTTGGAAGCATTTTATAAATAGAATTTGATTTGGTTAATTTTTGAACAGTGATTTGCTGTAAGTTTTTGCATGTACATGTACAAATCAAACAGCAAATCCCACTTCAAAACAAATTTCAAAGCCCTGACTGAATAGAACTGCTTCATGCTTTCATTTTCAGTATGAGTAGTTCATTTTTACACAGATACATGCATACATCAATGAGATACATGCATGTATCTTACTGTAAAAAGCTTAAAAAGAGTTAAAGTTTAAAAAAAAATTATGTGGGGTCCCCCTCTAAATACACAACCAGCCCCTGACTTTTCATTGCCAGGCCTGGTTGTGTAAGTACAGGGAAAAAATTGTGTAGGGTTCCACTTTACTAAGCACAACCAGCACCGGGCTCTGATCCGGTTCTGGTTCTGGAATTACAGGGGAAAATATTACGTAGGGTTCCCCTGTAATTCCCACAAAAAGCACTGGACCCTCTATAGCGGGGCTGATGCCACAGCCAGAGGAGCCCTTTCACCGGGCCCCCCATCCAAAGCATTAGCCATGACCGCTAGTCAGCCCAGGCCAGGGATCCCTCTATGTATCTGTGTGAAAACAAACTGCTCATGCTGAAAATGAAAGCATAAAGCAATTCTATTCAGTCGGGGGTTTGAAGTTCATTTTGAAGTGGATTTTGCTGTTCAATTTTTACATGAACATGCAAAATCGAACAGCAAATCACTGTTCAAAAACTAACCAAATCGAATTCTATTTAGAAAATGCTTCTAAAATTGAATTTTAGTAAATGTGGGATTTGTACTTTCGATGTGATTCGATTTAAGGTGAGCTAAATCGAACATCAAAATGAAAGTAAAAACAAGCTTTGATAAATATACCCCAAAAACTTCACTGTAGCTGCTAGTAGCAGACAAGTACAAAAAGAAGTAAAATTAAGTGATCACCAACGTAAACCAACCTTACTCATCCAGCAACTAATTGTGCACCAGCAAAAAAGAAAGCGCTAGACTTTTATTGTGGGACTTTACTTACCTGGTTATTCTTAGTGCAGAGTAATAACAAATTAGAGTACACTTTAGTTGTTAAGCCAGAACATAGAATAGTAATATTACATTGAGTTAATGTTATGTTTAAAGTGATTTGAGAAATTGCCAAATACAGTATACTAACCTTTGAGATTCCACAGGAATCCAGGTCCATCCGATGATTCCACGAGTTGCCAAGTTCCTGAAAAATAAAAATACAGATGTTATTGTAATGTGATTTACTGTAATGTTATGTGTATTGTAAATTTAAATGTGAAGATAGAGTCATAGTGAAGGGCCTTTACCAATAACCTTAAATAAATCTACCAATACGATCTACTGAAGTTCAGTGTGATTACCTCCTTACCTCTCTGTAAAGAAGGACGAACTAGGAATTACACCTATCATTAGCGTTACCCCAAAAGTTTGGGTTTCTACAGGGACATAAGATAGTGCACCTGAAAAAGGGCCATGGCCTCATGGGGAAGTGACAGGGAAGAGATAGGAGAGGTCAGGAGATGCTGGGGATAAAAGAAGAGGAAGCTACAAGTGAGAATGATAATAAACAGGAAAATTGACAGGCCCAAACAGTACCCCCTGCCCTGCGGTGCCTTGTGCCATGGCACTGGTCGCACTACCCTAGTTATGGCCCTGGCTAAGACAGCTGGGCATTTAATTTAATAGCACTCTCTGCAATTATTACATTGTGCCTAATAGATTTAAAAAAAACCTCACATTGTCATTATCACATTATCAGTAAGTAGCATGGAGTACACACACATCTCCTACAAACTATCCTGTGATTTATGACTATTATAAAATGCAAGAAATGTCTCTCAATCAGACCCATTACCAGACAAATACTGATTTAAAATACTGCACAGATTTCTTTACAGTAAACCAATGTGAGAGCTGGGGGACAGCGATGCTGTATTATTAACCACTTATTATCCCTTTCTCTACACACTTTTTAATAATATTTTCCTCATAAATATTTGCAGGTGTTATGCGCACACCTTTTTAATAATAATTAATAAAAGTTAAGCATTACAAATAAGGGGTACATAGTTGTAATGAGATAACTCGGATATACCAGATATAATAGAAATCAGAGGTCTTACAATGCAATCTGATAATTTCCTTTGTATGTTGTATGCTTTTAGGAGTTCTGGGTTGCACAGTATATAACTCACAGTATGACATAAGAGGGAGATATGACAATTTTGTGAAATAAAAATAAGTGTAACATCTACTGTAGTTCTAGGTTCAGTACAGGATAACTCTTATCCGGGCCGGATTAAGGGGGGGGGCAACAGGGGCGGTCGTCCCTGGCCCCAACACACCGAGGGGCCCCCCTAGCGGTCGCTGTCAGCACCTGCCACTAGTGTCCCCTCCGCTAGCGTAGTGTAGACTGCAGTGAGCACGGCCACACTACACAGTGACATACACACAGCCGCCAGCGATGGCTGTGTGTATTTTACAGCAGCCGATGAGAGTCAGACAGACTCTCATTGGCTGCTGCGTCAACTGAGGGAGCCGGCTGGAGCTCACTCATGAGTGCCACCTTCCGGCTCCACTGCAGCAGGTGATGGGAGAGACATCATGACATCTCTCCCATACAGGAGAAGAGCCAGGAGCGGACAGCGGCCTTCGTGTCAGGAGCGGGGATTCAGGTAAGTTAGTTTTTTTGTTGTTGTGTGTGTGTGATAAGGGGCACCATAACTGTATAGGAGGTATGCTACATGGGTTATCTGTATAGGGGAGCTGCTACAGGGTCACTATATAGGGGGGCCACTTCATGGGGGCACTGTATAGGGGGGGTGCTACTAGGGGCAATGCATAGGGGGGACTACTACTGGGGGCACTGTATAGAGGTGACTACTACTGGGGGCAGAGCATGGGGGGGACTACTACTGGGGGCATTGTATAGGGGGAACTACTACAGAGGGCAGAGCATGTGGGGACTACTACTGGCGGAACTGTATAGGGGGAACTACTACTGAGGGCATAGCATGGGGGGGACTACTACTGAGGGCACTGTATATGGGGGCTACTACTGGGGGCACTGTATGGGGGTGACTACTACTGGGGCAATGCATAGGAGGGAACTACTACTGGGGACAATACATAGGGGGGACTACTACTGGGGGCAATGCATAGGGGGAATACTACTGGGGCACTATATAAAGGACACTGCATAGGAGGGACTACTACTGGGGCACTGTATAGGGGGGACTACTACTGAGGGCACGTAATAGGGAGGGGACTACTAATCAGGGAAATGCATAGGGGGTACTACTACTGGGGGCAATGCATAGAGGGAAAACTACTGAGGGTACTTTACAGGGGCGGATTGGGATTGAAAACCAGCCAGGGAAATTCCTGGAACCAGCCCTAATGGGGGCGGGGTCTGTGGAGGAACTTTGGGATACTCCCTCCTCTTAAGACCTGATTCTGAGTCAGAACAGAGATAACAGGATCAGGAGAGAAGTGACAGGGACAGGACAGTGGGGATAGGGCAGTAAAGAGGTGACTGAGCAGGGCGGGACAGGACAGCAGTGACAGGACCAGGTCAGAAGGGACAGGGCAGGATAGAGGTGATAGGGCCAGGACAGAGATGCAAGACAGAGGTGACAGGTCCAGGAGAGCATTGACAGGACCATGACAGAGATGACAAGTCCTGGACAGCATCGATAGGACAAGGACAGATGTAACAAGACAAGGACAGATGTAACAAGACAAGGACAGATGTGACAGGTCCAGGACAGCATTAACAGGACCAGGACAGCATTGACAGGACAAGTACAGAGATGACAAGGACAGGGCCAGGACAGAGGAGACAGGACCAGGACAGCATTGACAGGACAAGTACAGAGGTGACAGGGACAGGGCCAGGACAGAGGTACCAGGACAGAGGGGACAGGATTAACAGGACCAGGACAGCATTGATAGGACATGTACAGAGGTGACATGGACAGGGCCAGGACAGAGGGGACAGGGTTAACAGGACCAGGACATCATTGACAAGACAAGTACAGAGGTGACAGGGACAGGGTCAGGACAGAGATACCAGGACAGAGGGGACAGGGTTAACAGGACCAGGGGTGGATTGGGATGGAAAACCAGCCCAGGAAATTTCTGCAGCAGCCCTAAATGGGAGGAGGTGGAGTCTGTGAAGGGGGCAGGATCTGATGACATATCTAAATGGATGGGATGGTATAGATGGTATATAGGGGGCAAGTGGAGGAGAGACAGCAAGAAATCTCAGAGAGAGATGGGGAGGGAGATAAACAAACGAGAAAGATAGAAAGAGAGAGACGAAAGCTGTTTTTTTCTTCATCATTTATCAATGTACAATCCCATCTCCTCTATATAATAATAATAATAATAATAATAATAATAATAATAATAATAATAATATTAATAATGCCACATATCAGTATATGCTGGGGGCTGTTTTATTCCCTCTCATATATCACTGTATAGTGCCTTCACCTCAGTATAATATTAATATCACATATCAATGTGTGCTGGTGGCTGTGTTATTCCCCATTCTATATCACTGTACTGTCCCATGTCACCTATAAAATAATAGTACCACATATCAGTATGCTAGGAGCTGTATTATTCCCCCTCATATATCACTGTGCAGTCCCCTCTCCCCTATATAATACCACATATCAGTGTGCACTGGGAGCTGTGTCCCCCCTCTCATATATCACTGTACAGTCCCCTCTTCCCTATATATTAATAACAATACAACATATCAGTGTGTGTTGGGAGCGGTGTTATTCCCCCTCATATATCAGTGTACTGCCCCTCTCTCCTATATAATAATAATACCATATATCAGTGTGTGCTCGGAGGCGGGAGCTGTGTTATTCCCCCTCATATATCACTGTACAGTCCACTCCCCCTATATAATAATACCACATATCAGTGTGCACTGGGAGCTGTGTCCCCCCCTCTCATATATCACTGTACAGTCCCCTCTCCCCTATATAATAATACCACATAGTGTGCACTGGGAGCTGTGTCCCCCCCTCTCATATATCACTGTACAGTCCCCTCTCCCCTATATAATAATACCACATATCAGTGTGTGCAGGGAGCTGTGTTATTCCCCCTCATATATCACTGTACAGTCCCCTCTCCCCTATATAATAATACCACATATCAGTGTGTGCTGGGAGCTGTGTTATTCCCCCTCATATATCACTGTACAGTCCCCTCTCCCCTATATAATAATAATAAAACCACATATCAGTGTCTGCTGGGAGCTGTGTTATTTCCCCTCACATATCACTGTACAGTCTCCTCTCCCCTATATAATAATACCACATATCAGTGTGTGCTGGGAGCTGTGTTATTCCCCCTCATATATCACTGTACAGTCCCCTCTCCCCTATATAATAATAATATCACATATCACATCAGTGTGTGCTGGAGGCTGTATTAATCTCCCTTTTATGTCACTGTACTGTTCCCCCTCACCTATATAATAGCAATGTCACGTGTGTGTGTTCAGAGCACCCCCCCAGAGGGTCACTTACCTTACCAGCCTTTATCCATTCCAGGTCTCACTGCTCCACCAGCCGTGTTCAGATCGAAGAGCAGTTCAGCCAGTGATGATGAGCAAGCTGTGCTGTCTAATGAGGCCACACTGGAGTGAGACACCTGGTGGTGGGGAGAGGTAACTGCAAGGCAGTGTGACTGGCAGCCCTGAGAGACCGTGCTGTCTGCACGGCCCAGCCGCCTGACATCTTCGGCTTCTACACCGCTGCCGCTTCTAACATGCGTGACCACAGCAGTGAAAGTCCTGACGGGGCTACTAATGACAGAGATGTCCGGCCCAGCGGGAAGTACCCCGGTCTCCCGGCGGCCCAATCCGCCCCTGAACAGGGCCAGGACAGAGGGGACAGGGGCAGTGCACAGTCCTGAATTCAGCTTTGGTGGAAGGAGGAAGTTGGCAGCTGAAATCACTATACTGTATATACTGTACTGTAGTTGATGCTGTAATAACCTGTCCCTCCAGCCCCACTCACAATCTGAGTAAGAGGGCTGATGGGCAGCCTGGCGGCAAGCAGCAGGGGTCCGGCCCGGCGGGAACTCTCCCGAGTTCCCGCCGGCCCAATTCGCCCCTGGTACTATATAAGGGGTACTGCATAGGGGGGACTACTACTGAGGGCAATGCATAGGGGATACTACTACTGGGGGCAATGCATAGGGGACTACTACTGGGGGCAATACATAGGGGGGGCATTACTGTGGGCATTATATAAGGGGCACTGCATAGGGGGGACCACTACTAGGGGCACTGCATAAGGGGCACTACTACAGGGGGCACTGCATAGGGGGGACTACTACAGGGGGACTGCATAAGGAGTACTGCATAGGAGGGACCATTACTGGGGGCATTGCATAAGGGGCACTTCTACAGTGGGCATTGCAAGAGGGGCATTACTACTGGGGGCATTAAGGTGAATAGACAGAAAAAATAATCATAGGGTGACAAAAAACGGTGGTATATGGGGGCCCCCACAAGTTTGTTGCCCAGGGGCCCCCACATACCTTAATCCTGCCCTGACTCTTATCATTTTACTTAAAAGTTTAAATCCTCCCACAAGGGGACATGATATAAACATTAAAATACTTGTGTAAATCTCCAAATATAGGGCCTGATAAATTACGGATCACAACTGCAATCACAGCTCCATAATTACATGCAGTTTCACTGCGAAAATATGCTAATGATTGTTAATGCAATGCCATTGCAGCCTAACATAAGGACTCCCACTTCACCTTACACACATCCGTAATGGTAGAAGATAAGGTAGAAAGAAAAACTCTCTTTTTAGGGGGCACTCTATTGCAATGTTGCGAATTGATAGGTTTATAAATACGTAACATTTATTAGATATACATTAAAACAGATCGCATCCGCCCTATAGCATGTATGCGGTATAGGTTCCAACACAAAATATTCTAAAATTTGTATATATCAATAAGTAAACAACACAAACATATATCAAAACACACAAACATATTTCAATAAAGGTAATTTCACTGATTAGGAAAGCTGAGTGAAATATTCCAAGGTGATATCAGAGAATAGGGTGATGATGTGATCATCAAATTGTATCTCTGAATACACCTACCTATGGTATTGAAACCAAGGTGATATGATTGTCACGGTAAATTGACTAATCCATACATAATCATGATTAGATGACCAATCAGTACCAGAATAATGTAACTATTCGGGTACACAAACTCTTTCATTTATTACGGTACAGTGACCAGTCAATTTTCAAAATAATATGGTTGTCAAAATGTTATAGTGGTACAATGACCGATCAGTACATCAGTAGACACAAAAATAAAACAGAGATAGAAAAAATCAACAGTCTCTTCAATTAATAATAGATGTCTACATTAATATATACTCTCAAGGGGAGCACCTCCACACTTGAGACATATGATACCCAGATTAGGGTTAAATAATAATATATGTGGATTTATATATACTAACAACATACTAATTATCCCTTTATCCTGTGCTCAAATTATTCCCCCTCCCCTGGTTTATGCAACACATCCATAATGCTCAGCAAGTCTGTGAAACCATCCGTAACATTGAGTACCATCGGAGCCTCACGCATAATTGCTACAGGTCTGACCTTACTCAGAAATTGCTAACTTGATCGCATGCAGTGAAAGACCAAGCTGCGTATGGCATCGCACTGGCTAATTTATGCGCGCCACTGTAACCACGTTCAAACGCACTGGCACGCCTGCATTTCTCCGACCACCCCCTGTCACCACTCCCAAACTCTCAGTTCCTTTCAAGCACTCTGCGATGGGTCTGCGTAGACATTGCGATCGCAGTCCGATCGCAGGGAGACCTTCGCACACTGCGATGAATACGCATGCGTAGAATGCAACAATTGGCCATCTGCGTACTTAATTGCAGTTGCAATTGGTAATGAGTTAAGCCCATAGAGAGTAGGAGGAGAAAATTAATCAAGCAACTTCATCAGATCAGACCACTAAAACTTTCAACTTTATTAATGTAACAGGGCCGTCATCAGGAGGCCCAGAGACAGAGGGGGTCCGGGTGGCAGCAGTGCAGTTTTACACTGAGCACCCAGCACCTGGAGCCAGGCATGGAGGATAAACGGCACAGTGGCATTTCAATTATGGCATCGGCCGCGAGCCTCACAGAATGGCAGCCAATCAGGAGCAGCCACTCTTGATGGGCTGCCATTCCACAAGCTTTGATTGGCTTGTGGCTGGCGCCAATTTTGAAATGCCTCTGGCGCTGTTTCTCCATGCCTGGACGGCTGCCAGTTTGTCAGCTGCAAGTTGCAACCAGGTACATAGTTCCTGACCTATATGCCCTTCTAGTCCAGCCAGCCTTCCCTGCCCTGTGCCCCCCCAGTCCAGCCTCCTCAGGTCCAGCCTTCTGTGCCCTGTGTCTGCTCATTAAGGTCCAGCTCCAATCTCCTGTGCCACCCCCACCATGTCTAGTCATCCCTGTATCCCCAATAAGTCCAACCCTACCTTTCCTGCACTTCTCCTTAATCTACCCCTCCCTGATCTGTGTCCATCAGGTCCAGCCTTCCCTGCCCTGTGCCCTCCCCCCACTAAAGTCCAGCCTTCCATGCCCAGGGCTGTCTCTTCCATTGGGCTTGTTGGGCAGTTGCCCAAGGGCCCGAAGCTTCAAGGGGCCCCCAGCACCCTGCAAAGTGCAGCAGCAGCCAGTTGGTAAATGTTTTTTTTTTAAAGCACTGTATTCCGATCCACCAGCCAGATGCTTCCCCCATGACAAGCGATCCCTGACTCCCCCCCTCCCCCGCCCATGGTTGATGAGTCCGAGTACAGTCCGATACATCTGCCAGACAGACAGACTCTCTCTGAGAGACGACTGCTGACTGGTCTGGTTGATGCGTGAGCTGCTGCTGGCTCCGCCTCCTTCTAGTGTGCTGCTCAGCCGCTGCCGCCATCTGCCGCGTAGTCTCTCCGGTGGCTGGTGCCGGACTGGAGGATCCGTCTGTCATCATCATCCCAGTCTCAGCCTCATCAGGAGTCAGGACTGGACTCAGGTCAGGAGACTCCTCTGCCAGGTGAGCCACTGCTACCGACCCGGCAAGTCATTTTGGGTAGCTGCAGCCTAGCTGCCTATCACCCAGACACAGTATACATAGTGAGTGCCAGGGGTCAGCCAGCCTCACTCTGAGTCACTGCCACTGCCAACTCTGCCACTGGTCAGACAGACAATCAGACATAATTTCTGATTGTCTGACCAGTGGCAGTGATACCGTGGCAGTGACTTTGACTGGGACGGGACGGGGAAGAAGCGCTTGAGTCTGGGTAGGGGCCTCAGTGCATTGCTTTGCCCAGGGTCCACACTGCTAAGACCGACGTGCCTGTGCCCCCCTATTAAGGTCCAGTCTTCCCTGGTATATGCACCAATGGTAACCCCCCGTCTATTTTATTAGTTCCAGGACACACAATTTCTGATAGGAGCCCTGAATGTCCATATTGTAAATGCTGACATTATGACTACATCCTATGTTGTTTTCCTACCAGATACTGATATTAGGAGGTTGCCCAGCTATAGCAGGTGTAATGTCAGACAGACGATAGAATGGAACTTAATATGATCAGTAACAATACAGAATGTCAGGACCTGAACACATGATGATGGGAGACAGGGGCTGGCTGGCAACTTTTAGCCTGGGGGGCAAATGCATGCAGGTGGCCCTGGCAGAGGAGTAGCGTGTAGCCAGGGTGCCGAAGAACGTGCGTGCTACGGGGCCCCCCCTCAAGTGTTCCAGGGAGGAGGCGGGTCCATATGGGATTAATATAAAGTAAAAATAAAGATTAGGGGCAGCCCCCTGTCCTACTGCCCATATGCAGTGCCCCCCTGTGCCCCAGGAGAGAACCCCCTTATGCAGGCCTCCAGTAGTGCCCCCAGTAGTGATCCCCCCTATGCAGTCCCCCTTATACAGTGCCCCTTGTGCCCCCAGTAGTAAGCCCCTTATATAGTGCCCCCAATAGTGGTACCCCCTATGCAGTGCCCCTTATATAGTGCCCCCAGTAGTAGTCCACCCCCCATGCAATGTCCCCGATAGTGGTAACCCTTATGCAGTGCCCCTTAAATAGTGGCCCCAGTTGTAGTCTCCCCCCTATGCAGTACCCCCGGTATTGCCCTTTATATAGAGCCCCCAGCAGTGGTCCCCCGATGCAGTGCCCCAGTGGTAGTCCCCTCCCTCCTATGTAGTGCCCCTAGTAGTAGTCCCCTCCCCCCTATGCAGTGCCCCCAGTAGTAGTCCACTCCCCTTGTGGTGCCCCTAGTAGTAGTCCCCTCTTGTAGTGCCCCCAGTAGTAGTAGTTCCCCCCCTTTTAGTGCCCCAAGTAGTAGTAGCCCCCCCTTGTAGTGCCCCCAGCAGTAGTAGTCCCCAGTAGTAGTAGTCCCCCCTTGTAGTGCCCCCAGTAGTAGTAGTCCCCCCCTTGTAGTGCCCCCAGTAGTAGTAGTCCCTCCCTTTTAGTGCCCCCAGTAGTAGTAGTCCCCCCAGTAGTAGTAGTCCCCCCCTTGTAGTGCCCCTAGTAGTAGTAGTCCCCAGTAGTAGTAGTCCCCCCTTGTAGTGCCCCCAGTAGTAGTAGTCCCCCCTTGTAGTGCCCCAGTAGTAGTAGTCCCCAGTATTAGTAGTTCCCCCCTTGTAGTGCCCCCAGTAGTAGTAGTCCCCCCCTTGTAGTGCCCCAGTAGTAGTAGTCCCCAGTAGTCCCCCCCTTGTAGTGCCCCCAGTAGTAGTCCCCCCCTTGTAGTGCCCTCAGTGGTAGTAGTCCCCCCCTTGTACTGCCTCCAGTAGTAGTAGTCCCCAGTAGTAGTAGTCCCCCCCCTTGTAGTGCCCCAGTAGTAGTAGTTCCCCCCTTTGTAGTGCCCTCAGTAGTAGTAGTCCCCCCTTGTACTGCCCCCAGTAGTAGTAGTCCCCAGTAGTAGTAGTCCCCCCCTTGTAGTGCCCCCAGTAGTAGTAGTCCCCCCCTTTGTAGTGCCCCCAGTTGTGGTCTCCCCCTTGTAGGGCCAGCCCCCCCCGCAGTAGACACAGGTAATAAAAAAAATAAAATAAAAACACTTACCTGAATCCCCGTTCCTGCCGCCACCATCCGCTCCTCTGCCTGTCCTCCCGGGCCAGGCCGCTCTGCATTATGGGAGAGACATTATATGACATCATGACGCCTCTCCCATTACCCACTGCGGGAGCCGGATGATGGAGCGGCTCCTGCAGTGGGCGCAGCAGCAGCTAATGAGAGTCTGTCAGACTCTCATTGGCTGCTGATCCAAACAAACACACAGCTGCCTGAGCCAGCGGCTGTGTGTTAGTCAGTGTAGCGCTGACCGGCTACACATGCGGTGCAGCCTGTGTCACAGAGACACAGACTGCCCGCGGCCCATGGCCAGCATGGCGCTGTGGCCCGGGGGGCACATGGCACCCTGCCCCCCGGCCCAGCCCGCCACTGATGGGAGACCTGAACCAGACGACAACTTGGTTGTACCTCACAAGATACCTATTACACATTGCAATAAGATTACATCTTGAAAGTAAACATCAAAATATATGCTAGCTAAACAACTCTAGAGGGTATATTTACCAATGGGTGGCTTCTAAACCTATTTTAACATTTATTCCTGTCGCAATCTGTAAATATATTCCTTGAACTTTAGATTGAAGTGTTTAGGGATAATTTAGGATACTATGAAGAAGCTTGCTTCATTGTGAGGAGATTTTTCCATCACAAAAGGTTTTTGAATTTTTTAACCATTCATGGTGACACTGAGAAAACCCTTTTAAGCAAAATGCATTGACATAATTATTTCCAAACTGAATTATAGTTATTCTATTTGCCACCTGTTTCTATACATACTGTAACATGCACACTATGCCACACTTTATACATATTATATTAGGGTTATGTGAAATTACAATTTGTATGGGTATATTTACTAATGTGAGAGTTTTTAGAAATAGAGATGTTGCCCATAGCAACCTATCAGATTCTACTTAACATTTAACTAGCACCTTCGAGAAGATAATGGCCAAATCCGGGGAGGAGTGACCCATGCCTCCTCAAAAAAAAAAAAGGAAAACTAGTTTATCTGGTGCTGCACAGTGGGCACCGACGGTTGCTCAGGGGGCTCTACCACTGCAAAGGGGGACAATGTACCCCTTAGCAACTGTCCCAGGCCCCTGCACCCTAGATTGCAGCGATGGAGAGTGAAGCCTCCTAATAGTTCCAAAGAGCATCAACAAAATATAGATTTCTTTAACACTGATAGGGATTCTAAATATGAATACTATATTCAAAGAGATCTATGTTTTGTTAAGTATAGGCTTCTCACGTTCAAAACAGGCACATAAAAAAAATGAGGAAAAGAACACTGAGGCTGATAAATAATTGGATTGCAGCTAAGCTCATTCTTATTAGATTTATAGAAACTTTATTGTACAGATATATATAGGTCAAAGTTACTGTAGATCTTCTCCCTGTCATAGATCACCTTGCTGCAGGTAGAAGAGCTTACTAACTTTGTGAAGCTAGCACAAAGAATCTCTGTATTTAAATTGTAGTACACAGAAAGGTTAAAAGTGTTGAAATATGTAGTGTGCTCCTGCGCTATCTTCATAATACTCCTCTAAGGAAGCATTTGCCCTTACCAAGATGGCCACCAGTTAAGTTTTCTTCACATGCGCAGTGCCATCCTGTTATGGAGTATGAGCGCCATAGTAGGACATGGACACATTCCACTCAGCTCCGGAGAGACTCTGCAATATATAGCTCAGATATACCTGCAACAGAGCATACTGCAAATATATATATTGTATATATATTTATATATACAGTATATGTGTGGCTATGCAGAGCTGAGGCAGAGTTCAGTGAGTGTGTGCACGTTCCTGCAATATTGGGCTAAGCGCATCAGCAAATAAGTGAAAATAAAGGACAATAATAAATTGGCCAGTTATGTAGCATATGTATCATTGGCACATGTGATGATTACAAGTAGCAATCCAGTTGCATATATTACCTCAGTCTACAGTAGCTAGGGCATGTTCTAACTGGAGATGTGCGCCGATCCCCCCTGTTTTGGTTTTGGATCTGGATCTCCCCTGGTATTGGATCTTGATTGGTTTTGCCAAAACCTCACCTCTGTGTTTTGTTTTCGTGTTTTGGTTTGGGATCTGGATTTTTTCTTTCAAAATTAAAAAAAAACAGCTAAAATCACATAAAATGTGCCTATTTTTGTTCCTACAGTATTAATAACCTCAATAACATTTATTTCCACTCATTTCCAGTTAATTTTGACCACCTCACAGCTCACAATATTGATTTGTTCATCTAGTTTAGGCCCAAAATTTGCACCAAGATAGCTGGCTGACTAAGCTAAGCTGCAGCAGTGGGTGGCACAAACACATGGCAGTTCAACTTCAAACATGGCACATCAGGAAACACTTTTATTATTCAAGAGAGGCCTGAGGGAGTTGGAGTATATATGTAGTTGAAGGTAGGGCAGGGACAAAAAGGGATGATTGGTAGTAAATTTAATTTAGTTTTTTGATTCCAAAGACAATTTATGAGGGAGAAAGGGAGGCATTTACAAAAAAAAGTGATACAGTACATTTGCATCAGTTCTTGCCACAGAAGAGTCCTGGCTGCTGCTGCTGGGAGTTGATTTTCTCATCCCAGAAGAGGACCAGGAAGAGTGCTCTCCAAAAAAAAATAAGCAATTGACTTAAATAATGCTTTGCAGACCTTCTATAAAGGCATTTCCCAACCTGTACAGGGACATAAAAAAACATAGTTAGTTAGTGGCCTCAAAGTGCCACATAAAAAGCACAGATATGTGGACAAGTGTAAGATCTATGATTTAAGGGCAGGGGTTGCCAACCCTGGTCCTCGAGAGCTACCAACAGTGCATGTTTTCCAGGTCTCCTCACAGAATCAAAACTATAATAATTAACTCCACCTGTGGATCTTTCTAAATGTTTTGGTGAGCAATGAATACACCTGTGCACCAGCTAGGTCATCTGAAAAACGTGAGCTCTCAAGGACTGAGGTTGGCTACCCCTGATTTAAGACCTTATGTTGTGTCTTTCTTGAGAATCCTGTGCCTGCTTCTGTGGCTAGGAGTGGATTTTCATCCCAGAAGGGGACCACGAAGAGTGCTTCCAAAAAACAATTGACTTAAATTATCCTTTGCAAACCTTCTATAAAGGCATTTTCCAACCTGTACAGGGACATTAAAAAAAAAACAGATTTAGTTAGTGGCCTTCAAACTGCCATTATTCCCACTGTCCACTTAACCATATGAGATATGTGAACAAGCGGAACAGAGCATTAAATGCAACATTTCAGATTTAAGGTTTAAGTCTTACGTTGTGTCTTTCTTGGGAATTCTTTCTTGCGTGCCATGCCTGCTTGCTGGGAGTGGATTTTTTTCATCCCAAAAGGGGAATAGGAACAGGACGTGTGCTTTCCAAAAATAGATAAACAATTGCCTTAAATAATCCTTTGCAAACCTTCTGTTCTGTAAAGGAAACAGAGTTAGTTAGTGGCCTTCAAATTGCCATTTTTCCCACTGTCCACTTCTTAGATATGTGAACAAGCGGAACAGAGCATTAAATGCAAAATTTCAGTTTAAGATTTAAGTTTTACGTTGTGTCTGGAGATCATTTAGAAAGCAGAAAAAGAGCTCCACCACAAGCGGCAGATGACTAAACTCACACCCAAAGGTTTAATAGAAATAGATACAACACCCGATCAGATGTTTACCCTGGAGGATCTGTCTGATTCATCATGGTGCCCCCAAGACCAAGATGTGGAAATTCTGCCAAAAGAGAGACTGACACCATGGCTAAACATAAGAGTCACCTTCTGGATGTGAATTGTCTCATTTGCATGGGAAAAACCCAACCCTCAGATGAGATGGATCTCAGCCAGTGGACAACATTGAAATTACCATTAAAAAGTCACAATAGAAGACTACAGTGTGGAGAATATTTCTTCACAGTCAGGAGAGGCCTCAGAGAACATGAAAAAAAATGCTGTAGGTGCTGATCTTCAAGGGATTTCGCCATCATGTTCTGCAGTGTGGAGGTTTCATTCACATGTTTTCTATAAAGCAGTTCAAAGTTACAGACTTCAAAGTGTCTGGCTATAACACCCACCTTTGCCAGGAATTACCAAAGATTATTACAAGCAAAGGATTCATCTGTCTGGAATCTGTCTGGGAATTCATGGATCATATTTGGCCTGAATGCACTAAGACATCCAGTGAATCTGTCACTGTGTCCTGTAGCCATCTTTAGTCCTAACTGAATCGCAAACATAAATGCGGAATAGTAAGCACAGACAACATGGAGGCCTTTGTTATTCTGCTGCCTGCATGCCAACCAGTACCTCCCAGACTACACCCACTGGGGAGACCAGGTCTTGATAATGACAATCCCCATCTGTTGCTAGGCCTGCTTCTTCCAAACCATCCATCTTGGACTTCCTGTCCAAAAAGGGTGAGCAGGGTACAGAAAGAGGAGCTAGATGTCCCCGATGACATTTTTTTTTATCTATAATAGATGATGTGGAGAGATAAGAGCTTCAGATGTTGGAACAGGGGCTCCCACCTATTTGGCTTCCCTCCAGAGAACAGAGCTCTGTTCCTCAGGAAGTGTCTATGCCTGAGCTGATAGGTAGTCTCTGTATGTTAGTAAACACCCTTCAGGAGATGGCAACCCAAAATAACAACAACTATAATAATAAAGTGTCCACTGATGATGATAACCAGCCTGGTCCCTTAACAGCAACATACCCCATATGGCCAACTCATAACATGACACCCAGTTTGCAGCCTCCTCTTCCTAATGACACTAATCCAGTCGCCATGGTTGATCAATCAGCCATGTGTGATCCACCCAATTTTTGACCTTCTACATTCATTTCTAACATCATAATAACACACTATGACACACTAGATTTATAATCTTTGCTTTTGTTTACGTTTTTGAATAGAACAGTTTTAGAATTTAGGATGTCTATGCTATATAGGTTTGTAAATAAATATAGCCTTTAGTTTTTTAGAGCATATAACTTCATAAGCTGTTAGGATAAAATTTCTGCTATGTTTAAGATTAAAAAAAACAAGTTTTTGTAACCCAATAACTTAAAAAAAAATTTCATTGCAATATTCATGCAGCCCCTTGACAGACAGCAGCACAGCACTCCTGCGCAGCTACGCCGATGACAGTGACAGCCAGGTGTGGCTGACACGCACACAATAAAAATTGTTTATTTATTATTTTGGGCAGCAGCCCCTCGACAGACAGGAGCACAGCACCCCTGCGCACCTACCCCTATGATAGTGACAGCCAGGTGTGGCTGACACGCACACAAAATAATTATTTCGTTTTTGGGCAGCAGCCCCTCAACAGACAGGAGAACACAGCACCCCTGCGCACCTACGCCGTTCACAGTGACAGCCGGGTGTGGCTGACACGCACACAATAAAAATTGTTTATTATTTTGTCCAGCAGGCCCTCGACAGACAGGAGAACAGCACCGCTGCACTCTATGCCAATGACAGTGACAGCCAGGTATGGCTGACATGCACACAAAAAAAATGGACAAAAAAATACAATATTTAAAAAAAAAAATTCAGATCCAGAACTTGGGCCCAGAGCACAGATTGGTGATGACTGGAGTTGGGCAGCACTAGCTTGCGTTGCCGACATGCTAGATCTTGTGCGGCTAAGCCTAACGCGCACAGACACACAGACAATTATTAGAAAAAAAAGACAAGATTTCTTTATTTTTTTTCAGCTCCAGAACTTGGGCCCAGAGCACCAACTAATGACAACTGGAGTCGGGCAGCACTAGGTTGCAACTTGCATTGCTGGCTGGATCTTGTGCGGTGAAGCTTAACATGCACACACACAGAAAAAAAATGCACAAAAAGACACTTTTATTGTTTTGTTCTTTTTTACAATATATATATATTTTTTTGAGTCCAGAACTTGGGCCCAGATGGACGCAGCACCAGCCCAGATGGACACAGCAGACAGCACAGCACCAGCCCAGAATGGATCAGCAGCACCAGCCCAGGACACAGCAGACAGCACAGCACCAGCCCAGAATGGATCAGCAGTGCACTTGCCCAGGACACAGCAGACAGCACAGCTCATTCTCCCAGCCCTACACTACCCACCCGTCCTGTTCAGTCTCCACAGCCGGAGTGAAATGGCGTCCGCCGCGTAGTCCCTATACACTACATTGATCATAGAGACGTAAGCTCGCGAACCACGAGATTTCCGACTTTATGATTTTGCCTCGGTTTTGAGATCCGATTCAGGCAAGAAACCCAGAGCCTGCTTGGATCCGACTTGGATCTGCTAAATTCGGGTGGGTTCGGATCTCTGAGATCCGAACCCACTCATCTCTAGTTCTAACACAAACAAATTATGTCAAGACATCTGTAGCCTTTGTCAGGCCAAAGTATGTAGTAGTAGCAGGGGCATATCTATAATGGGTGCAAGGTGCAGTGTGGGCCCCTGGGTCCAGGGGGACCCACACCGCACACCCTGCACCAATGTTTTGTACTACCTACAAAGTAATACCTACAAAGTCTTACTTACGTAAGTCTTACGGTGTCGGGTGTAGCAGCCCTGCACAAAACACCTGGAAAATGGCTGCCGCGCCCATTTTACCGGCGTTCTGTACATGTGCAGTGATGGAAATCACCGGGAAAGTGGCAGGTGCGCCATTTTCCCGGTGTGACCTGTACATGTGCAGTAGACTCTGGGCACACCCTAGTGCCCAGAGTCTACTGCTGCGATCAGTCCTCTGCCGGCCGCCAGGGAGAGAGGAAGGGGCCCTGGACAGGGAATGGACATGGACCCCCTCCTCTCTTAATACAACCCTGAGTGGTAGGAACTCAGATAATTGAGGTGTCTCCTCCCTGTTGTGTTATATACAGCAACCCTATTTTAGGAGTTATTTACACATAAAAAAATATTGTTAAGTAACCAGCAGTTCAGCATCTGCTATGAGCAGCAATGCTAGATATCACATTTAGGGCTCTATTTATTAACATTATTTTTACTAAAATAAAGTGAAAAAGGGTGTTTTCACACCCTTTTCACATTATTTTAGTTTCACCTGTAGTTATTACAGGGCAATTGGAGTAGAATTAGTAAAATTCTACTCCAACCCCTAGTATCACTTATTTTTAGTAAAGCAGATCGCATTTCCCATAATTGTAATGGGAAATGTGATCTGTGTGCAAGTTACTAAAAATAAATTGCAAAAAAATACCGGGGGAAGCCCTGTGATAATAACGCCACCTGGAGGTGGCGTTATCCAGGGTCTCCCCCGGTTACCGGGCTCCCACTCTGCTCTAACGGGGAGAGCAGAGGCGGGAGCCGGTACCAGTAATCAGCTATGTGGTCTAAGCAGACCGCAAGCTGATTGCTGTAAAAAAAAGAAAAAAAATTTTAAATTTTTTTTTTACTTTCCTGAATCCAGGGACCGGTGATCGGGCCTCCGGTGATGGCTCCTCTCCGGTCAGCTGGTCTCCCACAGTGCACTGGGGCCCGGTCATCAGGTGATCGGGTCCCAGTGCAGTATGGGAGATCACCTGATCGGGAAGCCCGGTGGGGGGGTAGTAGCGGTGGTCGGTCGGCGCATGCGCGGGCTTTTAGTCGCTGTATTTTTTCAGAAAATACCGCGACTAGAGTGCGGATGGGATCCGCAGGGACAGAGCTTTATCGCAAGCTCTGTCCCTGCAAGGGATTTATAGTAAATCCCTGTGATATTGCCTGAATTCGCAATGCGAATTCACTCGGTAATATCACAAAACAATCCGCATTCAATATGCGGATTGTAGTAAATTGAGCCCATTTAATAAGTAATATGTTAAAAACAAACAAACATAAGCACATCACACTGACATAACTATGCTAAAAATTGAAAACCACATATTAATACTCCCAATTAGAGAGGATTAAATGATAACCACTGCTGCATATAGATATAATGAAGCAGCATATAGTTCTTCCAGAAAGTGTTTTTAGAAGTCAAAAGCAATGTCCCCGTATCAGTATGGCACAATTTTCCATTCAAACTACTAATTATACAACATGCAGTCCTCCAGTGGGAAATAGTGGTGAGTGATTTGAAACTGACAATTGATGAGGCTTCTTATTATATCCCTTTTCCACCTAAGTCCTGGGTCTGACCTGAGATTTGGAACATAGGAGCTCATTCAGACCTGCTCGCTGGATGCGTATGCTCATTAGCATATGCAAATTCGGCTAAGTGACGGCATGGCAGGCAATCGCGCGGCAAAGCATGGCCACTATGTCTTGGCGTGCGATTGCTTTGTGTAGATGCCCACCAGCCTGTCTTTAGATGCCCACTAGCGCACGTCATCTGCAGGAAGTGTATGCAACCATCAGTACATCGGGTACAATCGGATGCAATCGCAGAGCATGTGGCTGAACATACCCTACTGCAAGCACTGTGATCACTGCCTCTTAATTATGCATGCCTCTGAAACGGCGTTGAGATGCTCAGGCACGCCTGTGTTCGCATCTCCACTCTCCCATTTCCTGCAGCCAGCCCATGTCACCACCCATAAATGGCTTCTCCTGTCACTCACTCTACTGTGCAGTCTATGCACAACGAACGACCGCTTCCAGATCTCTTGCACTGGTTCGCGCACGCGCACTGCTATGCGTACGCATGCGCAGAAAGCGAAACTGGGCCAGCTATAAGTGAATGCATCCTAGCAAGTGGGTCTGAATCAGGTCCACAGTTCTAAACTGGGTCAGACCCGGGACACACTCCTTTTCCACTGTGGCACCTAACCAGCTTATTCCCGGATTATTCCCGGATCGGCCCCATTCACACTGCACACGGGTGCAATGCCAGTGGTTGGATTGCGGCTTGCCCCGTGTTGTAAATGGGTCCTGTTTACACTGAGCCTTACCTGGGTCCTTTCCGGGGAAAAAGCTTGCTCGTTAGCAGGGTTGGCTTCCCAGGTGACTGGACCCGGGTAGAGACTTTCCACTAACAAAAATCCTGTTTTGATCCATGTTTACTTGCAATAACCCGGCATTTTCCAGTCAGTGGATAAGGGGTGTTACAATACTTGAAACCACAACCAGGACCTGATATAAAATTTTCAGCACATCCGTATATGGAGCTGCAAATTGCTCAGACAGAGAGTCATGGTGGAAGTCTGTAGGACTATAGAGGGTTATAGAGCCTTTCCTGCAGGGGCATTTTAAGAGCGGAGGGGGCCCGTGTGCAGTCCTTGTGCGGGGCCCCCTCCTCTCTCCTTGGTGGCTGGCAGCCGACTGACGCGGCTGGCCATCCACCGGAACGTTAGTAGACTCCGGGCACTAGAGTGTGCCTGGAGTCTACTGCGCATGCACAGAACACCAGAAAAATGGCTGCGGCGGCCATTTTCTGGCGTTCTGTGCATGCACAGTAGACTCCGGGCACACTCTAGTGCCCGGAGTCTACTGCGCATGCGCAGAACACTGGAAAGTGGCCACGGTGGCCATTTTTCCGGTGCTCTGAGCAGCAGTGACACCCGACGCGGGAACTCGGACAGGTAAGTTTAAAAAAAATATGGGTGCAGTGTGTGCAGTGTGGGGCCCCCCTGGACCCGGAGACCCATGTGCCCCGCACACACTGCACAATTATAGATATGCCACTGCTTTCCTGTCATACTTAGGTATACTCAAGAGGTTTGATTATAGAAATTATAAGAAAAATGTAAGAAAATATTATAAATATCTTCTTTGTATTATTCTAGTCATTTTATAGCCAAAACTCTGAAGTAAAAAGTATATGGCACTGCCTTCCCTGTCTACCTTTTCCGCATATCCCTGATAAAAACACAACAAATTTCCAGCACTATATACTGCTGCACCTTTGTATAATCCCCACATGTACCCTCAGGTTCATATATGTCTCTGTAAATCTGTCTCTGATACTAGCCAGTGCCTCCCCACCCATTTACCTCACCTAATGTCGCTGCCTACCACTCATCTTGAACATATCTGCCAGCAAGAGAGAAGAGTGATTGCGGACCTGGGGTAAGCGGTACAGCGGGGTGTACAATCTGCACCTGCAGAATTATTTCTCTATGGCAAAGCCTATGCAGTGTGCCTCCCGACAGGGAAGCAGAAGGGCCAGGAGTATCAGCATCCTCAGCAGCACATTGAACATGATCATCACCTTTCTCTCAGAAGAATACTTCTAAGACAAAACAGCAGGTCATTCCCAGGCATGTTATTATATGCACCGCTGGCTTCACTAATAAGCCTACAGCCCGCTGGAAAAACTCAGACATATAATAACAAAACGGTTTATATTTGAGTTATAATACCAATCATCACTATTTCTCCAGGGATTTGTTTAAAAAAAAATGTTTTCTCATATTCCAACTAAAATCAGCAAAAGTAAAAGCAGTGTGTAGTAAAGATATGTGTATCTTTTTTCACTTGTATAATTATGATAACGATTATGGCCCCTATTCAATTGCAGACGAAAAGCCGCGATCGGCGGAAAAGTTTCACCGATGACATCATTTCACCAGGCGGAAACTTTCCGTCCGATTCAAATGCAAAGACTTTTCGCCGGTGCGAAAAGTCTGCGCCTTGTAACCAGCGGAAAAGTTTTGCCTCTGAATGCAGCTGGGAAAAAGTGCAGAATTGCGGTTTTGAGGTGCAAAGTTGTGGGAACCCCCCTGCACCCTTTGAACAGTCCCCCAAAGGTAAACTGCATCAATAAAAATTTTAAAAATACTTTAGAACACCCCAAAAAAGTACTTTCGTTTTGGGGGCGAAAAGAACCAAAATTGGGGGACAAATTTAAAAACTAGCTAAATAAACTCCATGGGGTCCCTCAAGTATGCCCCAGGTGTTTATTTGATTGCAGGTGTTGCTGAAGGAGTGTTTTTTAAGTTTTTTAAAACTGCACTTTAACAATTTTTAACCATGCTTGTACCCATTTTCTTGTACCCCAAATTTGCTGGGACTACTAATTTTTGCCCCAAAAAACTACTAAATGCTATTCTTCACCACTTGTGCAAAGACTCTAAATAGCACCATTTGAGAGAATTTAAGCACCCCGAATACCTTCAGCAGGGCTATTCGGGGCATCCATAGTGATTTCCCATGTCAGTGCATCTTTTGGGGGGTGTTAGGCTGATTCCCCCAAATCTGATAGGACTTTTCGCCGATTTAAGTTTCTCAGGGATGCGATTTGAATAGGGCGAATAGCGGGGACGAGCGCGATACTTTTCCAGAGCCAAAACCAGCGATGACGGCGGAAAGTGCACCAGTCCGGGACTTTTTGCCAGCAATTGTATACGGGCCTATAACTTGTTTAACTATGATAACTGTGTTTGTGTAGTTTATTAATTGCACACTATTTAATAGGAGCAGGTTATTAGTATTGTGTTTTATTACTATAATAATTCCTTACTGCAGTGTTTAAATGGATTCATCTATCACTTTTAATTAATTATACCTCAGTTCTAATTGAGACTCTAATGTCATGTAGTGGTAGATGTATTAAAGTGGCACAGATCATGCCACTATAACTCTTCCTGCTTCTCCTCTTTACCGAGGCAAAGCAGGAAGCACTAACAATGAGATGTAAGAACATCTCGTTTGCCGGAGTGGGGGACTGAAAACTCCCCCCTCCGGTGATCCCTGCCTGAGCACACAGCACATCAGCCTAGTGATGATGTGCCGGGTCTCACTCCAGGCCCGGTTCCACTGGGCATTTGCGGGATCTCGCAAGCATCGCGAGATCCCGCGTGCAGCCCCCGGAGCCAATAGCATCCACAGTAGCAGGGACAGTTCTGTCCTTGCTGTGCTGGTAGGGCAACGCCAGCTGCAGCTGTCAGAATGGTCAGGCGAACTGACCATTCATACATTGCCCAGCTTATCGGCGCAGGCTATCTTCTATCATAGAAGCCCCTGTCATTTACTGCCCAGTCCCTCAATAATACATGGAGAGAAGCGGTATCAGCGTACATAACATGCACTGATACTACTCCTCCCCCATAACAGTAGTTCATACATCTACCCCGTAGTTCACTAACAACAATTGCCCACCATTTGGTGCTGTAACATGTTAGAGTGGTTGTTAATTTATTAGAAATTAGTGCAGTCACAATAAAAGAAAGATCAGTCCAGCGCTAACCTTAAAGTTCAGCAATGATTGAATATCCCACATATTTAGTTGGTAATGCTCATCAAAACACTATGAAGAATCAACAAGTTCACAGAAACATAATAAATTCTCAATTAAAAAGCAGCCATCAAAATAAAAGTATGAAGTAATTATTAACAATGTACAGAGCCATTTACAATAGAAATTAAGTTTTACATATAAAAGTCAGAACACATTATAAGGACCACAGGTACCAGCTAACTTGGAATGCCCTATATACATTGTGGGCCAGAAACACACAACTTCGAAAGTGGCCTTATCTAGCATACACAGCTTTGTGAACATATGCACAATTCATAGTAGTATCCCTTTCACAAATAGCCTAAATACCCAGGATTTTGCCAGAGCACTTGCACCAACCTGGGTCTAGACTATTGTGAGAAAGGTTGGAGTACCAGGTCCATGACCCTGCTCCTGTACAAGGGCCGGGGACTGAGAGAGACATGGAAAATTCACAGATTGTATTTCCTGGATCGTCGGTCTGAAAGGGGCTTAGGGCCTGATTCAGACTTGGGAATAGTGACCCTGATTCAGACCCGGTCGCTCTGATAGAACGCTCGCTCTGAATCAGGGCCGGGCTTTTTATTTTTTAGAACGGCCTCCTGGCCGCTCGCATAGCTGTGGGTGACCACCCACAGCTACAGCAAGCGGCCATGATGATGGTCGCAATGGTCAAGACCATCGCGACCATCGGGCTTGCGACGAGACCCTTGTGGTCTCAAGCCCCAACCCTTGTGGCCACAAGCCCCAGATAGCTTTTGGCTCTAGTAGAGCCGGAAGCTCTCCACTGACATCACTTGTGATTTCAGTGGGGCCGCCCCCAAATGACAGGCGTTCTCATGGGAATGCCTCCATTTAGGCAGCCATCCCCCCGGCCCGCCCACCAAAGGGGGCGAGCTGTCACTCAACATTGACAGTTCGCCCCCTTTGTTGCGAGACCCGGAGCGATGGAGTGCCTGTCGCTATCCAGGTCTCGCGCATGCGCACGACGGAGCCAGCTCCATCATGCGCGTGTGCTCTGGGCCACCATTGACCTGGTTGCGAACGCTCAGCGCTTGCGAACGGGTCTGAATCAGGCCAGAGAGAGATATCATTCTCAACTGATCATCTTGGTGAAACCATGCTGCACTGCACACACGCGCACGCAGGGGGGGTTTCCGAGTACCTAGAAACCCCCGCCTGGCTGCCGATTTACTACAGCTGCCTATTTTAAATTTGATGAAACTTTGGATCAGTGTACATCGCCGCTGGAGCAACACATCCACCGCAGTACAGTATGTCACTTACTGCGTGGCTGCATAGCTCCAGGGTGTGAGAGGCTGCTCGCAGCTGGCAGGGAGGGGGAGCTGCTCTCAGCAGTTCCTCTCAGGCTGCTCTGTCACATGGGATAAGCAGCGAGTGTTCACTGTTCTGTATCCTCCGAGGTGGCTACAAAGTGCACTCACTTCTGTATGGTGTGAGCGGGCGGGCGCTGGTATAAGCATACCTTCCAATTCTCCCTGATTGTCAGGGAGACTCCCTGAAATAGTAGCAAACTCCCTGTCTCCCTGAAGAGTCTAACAATCTCCCTGATTGCACCTTACCCCCATTATGTAGATGTTAAATACTTAAGAAAAAAAAGAAATTAGAGATATCTACATTCAAATGGTCATGTCCCTGCATTGGTTATAAGGCACAGTAATCCCTATGGCTACATGCATTTTCATTTAAGGTTTCCTGTGGACACTTATACAGTCAGGTGCATAAATATTGGGACATTGACAGAATTTTCATATTTTGGCCTCTATTCACCTCCACAATGGCTTTCAAATGAAGCAAACAAGATGTGCTTTAACTGCAGACTTTCAGATTTAATTTGAGGGTAGTTACATCCAAATCAGGTGAACGGTGTAGGAATTACAACGGTTTCTATATGTGCCTCCCACTTTTTAAGGGGCCAAAAGTATTGGGACAAACTAAACAATCCTAAATCTAACTTTCACTTTTTAATACTTTGTTGCAAATCCTTTGCAGGCAATTACAGCCTGAAGTCTGGAATGCGTAGACATCACCAGACGCTGGGTTTCATCCCTGGTGATGCTCTGCCAGGCCTCTACTGCAAATGTCTTCAGTTCCTGCTTGTTCTTGGGGCATTTTCCCTTCAGTTTTGTCTTCATCAAGTGAAATGCATGCTCAACTGGATTCAGGTCAGGGGATTGACTTGGCCATTGCAAAACATTCCACTTTTTAGCCTTAAAAAACTCTTTGGTTGCTTTTGCAGTATGCTTCGGGTCATTGTCCATCTGCACTGTGAAGCGCCGTCCAATGAGTTCTGAAGCATTTGACTGAATATGAGCATATAATATTGCCCGAAACACTTCAGAATTCATTCTGCTGCTTTTGTCAGCAGTCACATCATCAATAAATACAAGGAACCAGTTCCATTGGCAGCCATACATGCCCACGCCATGACACTACCACCACCATGCTACACTGATGAGGTCATATGTTTTGGATCATGAGCAGTTCCTTTCCTTCTCCATACTCTTCTCTTCCCATAACTCTGGTACAAGTTGATCTCTGTCTCATCTGTCCATAGGATGTTGTTCCAGAAATGTAATGTTATGTTCTGGGTTGTTTGTGGACCCAGGGTGGTAGCAGGAGCGATCACAGAAGCGGGTTTGAATATAAAACTAGGTTTTTTAATACGTGCTTGAGTAGACATAAAATATGGTAGTAAATAAAAGTCCAGGTATATATAAACATGCACTAGAGTTCTGTGGTGGGAGTAAAGGGTTAATGTCCAAGTAGAGACAATTAGAACTGTCCAGGTGTGCAGGTAGTGAGACTGGAATAATCAACCAGGTATGCAGTTAGTGATGCAGGAAATAATAAGCCAGGTATGCAGGTAGTGAACTAAAGCAAATGAGCAGGATGTCAGCAGGCTCAGGCACTCAGGTATGGGCAAGGGTGGTGGAGGAAGCGGGGTAGTCCAGCGGAAGCTAGGAGCTGACAGGCAGACTGGCAGACAGCAATTCACAGGAACAGGATAAGCACAGAGAACTCCCTCTCTGCTAGGCTGAGATACATGTTGCACTGGCAAAGAAGGAAGGCACTGAACCTTCCTAAATACCCCATGCCGTGCTGTTACTGGCCAGAGGGAACATGTGACTCACCAGGATTGGCCATCCACATCACATGGCCAGAAGGCAAAATGGCAGTGCCCATGCCAAACGGAACGGAGACGCCACCAGGCCTTACCAGCGCAGAGTGATAACAGGCCCGCACAACAACGCGCGCAGCCAAAGCCCCCGCCAGACACCAGCTCCGCCACCAGACAGCCCGCACCACAACAACCTCACAGGTAACACCTGCCTAGCACCATGCTGAAATACCCTGGCCATGACAGTACCCCCCATTTTGGGGTGGCCTTAGGACACTCACCAGGCTTCTCTGGATGGGCAGAATGAAATCTCCTGATTAGCGTGGGAGCGTGGACATCACGAGCATCGGTCCAGCAACGTTCCTCTGGACCGTAACCTTTCCAGTCTAGCAAATACTGTAGATGACCTTTGCCTAGACGAGAGTCCAAGACCTGGGCGACCTCAAACTCAACTCCTCTCTCTTTCTGGACTCGAGGAGAAGCAGGTAGCACACTGTGGAACCTATTCAGAACTAGGGGCTTTAATAAGGAAACATGGAAGGAATTAGGGATTTTTAGGTATGGGGGTAACTGTAGACGATAGGCCACTGGATTAATAACTTCTGTTATGGTGAAGGGACCAATAAAGTGTGGTGCAAATTTCTTTGAAGGAACTCTCAGACGAAGATTCCGGGTGGACAACCACACCTGGCTTCCAACTTGCATGCGTGGAACTATTCTACACTTCCTATCAGCCTGGGTCTTATAGCGAGAGGATGCCTTCAGCAAATCAGACCGTACTTGAGTCCAGATGGCAGCAAAATTCCGCACCATGTCCTCCACAGACGGAACACCAAAAACAGGCAGGCTTCGGAATTCGGGAACATGAGGATGAAGGCTATAAACAACCTGAAATGGCATTTGGTTAGTTGATGAGTGGTAGGAAGCATTATGTGCAAACTCGACCCACGGCAGCAAGGCAGCCCAATTGTCCTGCGAAGATGTCATAAAAATTCTTAAGAAAGTCTCTAGATCTTGATTAACTCTCTCGGTGGAGCCGTTGCTTTGCGGATGGTAGGCCGTGGAAAAGTTTAACTTCACTTGAAGAACAGAACACAAAGCCCTCCAGAATTTTGCAGTAAACTGCACACCACGGTCAGAGACAATTTCAGCAGGAAGGCCATGAAGACGAAATATGTGTTGGACGAACAACTGTGCCAGGTCAGGAGCAGAATGTAACTTCTTCAAAGGTATATAGTGGACCATCTTAGAGAATCGGTTTATTACAACCCAGATAGTATTGAAGCCTTGAGAGACTGGCAGATCTGTGACGAAATCCATGGAGAGATGTGTCCATGGACGTGATGGAGTGGGTAGTGGAAGCAATTCCTCAGCCGGAGCTTGTCGTGATGATTTATGCTGGGCACATGAGGAGCAGGAAGAGATAAAGTCCATTATATCTGCCTTCATAGAAGGCCACCAATAGTGTCTTTTCAGGAACTCCAAAGTCTTCCGAGTGCCTGAGTGCCCTGCGAAGCGAGAGGAATGTGCCCAAGTGAGAAGCCGCTTCCTTAATTCCGGGGCCACAAATGATTTTCCTGTAGGAGGCTGAACCTGTAATGTGGTGAAAAGTCTAGATTCCAAGACAGGGGTATTGCTTTGATTTTCAGATTGATCATCACAGAGGAGAGATCTCGATAGGGCATCAGCCTTCTGATTAAGTGCTCCAGACCGGAAGGTCAGGGTGAACTGAAACCTGGCAAAGAATATTGCCCAGTGGGCTAAAAGAGGACTCACACATTGAAGGTTTTTGAGAAATAGGAGATTTCTATGGTCCGTAAATACAATAAATAAAAACTTAGCACCTTCTAGAAAATATCGCCATTCCTTCAACGCCAACTTTACAACTAGTAGTTCTTGCTCACCTATGGCGTAGATCCTTTCAGCAGGTGAGAATTTTTTAGAAAAGAACCCACAAGGATGGACTCGATTGTCCTCATAACATTGAGACAGGACTGCTCCCACGGCTTCAGATGATGCGTCTACTTCCAACAAAAAAGGCCTGTCCAGATCTGGTTGTCAAAGAACTGGTGCTGAGGTAAAGGCCTGTTTTAGAAGATGAAAAGCAGACTCTGCCTCAGGTGACCATTGGGCAGGATTAGCACCTTTGCGGGTCAAGGCTGTAATGGGAGCCAGCAATGTAGAAAATCCCTTAATGAAGCGTCTATAATAATTGGCGAAGCCCAACAATCTCTGGATGGCTTTCAGTGTCTGAGGTCGGGTCCAATCCAGAATTGCTTGTACCTTCTTGGGGTCCATTTCCAAACAGGAGCCAGAAATAACATAGCCGAGAAAAGGTACACTGGGCACTCCAAAGACACACTTCTGCAGTTTGCAGTAAAGGTGGTTTTCTCTCAAACGGGTCAAAACTTCTTTAACATGTTCTTGATGTTTAGCCACAGAGGGTGAAAAAAATCAGTATATCGTCCAGATAGACAACAACTGAAACATATAACAGATCCCAGAAAATCTCATTAACGAAACGCTGAAAGACAGCAGGGGCGTTGCACAATCCAAAAGCCATTACTAAATATTCGAAATGTCTATCTCTGGTATTAAAAGTGGTCTTCCATTCATCACCAGCTCGAATACGAATGAGATTGTAAGCCCCTCTCAGATCTAATTTAGAAAAAATGACAGACCCTTGACCCTATCAAACAACTCAGTAATCAGGGGAAAAGGATATCGATTCTTTACAGTAATGTCGTTAAGGCCTCGATAATCGATTCATGGTCTTAAACCACCGTCCTTCTTGCCAACAAAGAAAAACCCAGCTCCGGCAGGTGAAGTAGAGGGGCGAATGAACCCCTTAGCCAGGTTGTCCCGGATGTACTCGGTCATGACTGGAGGCTCAGGCAAGGATAGTGGATTGGTACGACCACGAGGTGGTATCTTATCAGGTATCAAATCAATTGGACAGTCCCATTCCCTATGAGGAGGTAAGATATTTGCTTGCTGCTCAGAGAACACGTCGGCGAACATCTGATATTCCTTGGGAATGGCAGAAGAAACTAATGGAACTGTCTTTCTTACAGGTTGAAGTTTTGGAAGACAGGATTTCTGACAGTACATACCCCATGGAAGAATCTGCATAGAACTCCAATCAATCCTGGGATTATGTTGACTCAACCAGGGTAGACCAAGAATAATTTCTTGAGAGGCCTCTGATATCACCAGGAATTTTAAGGACTCAGAATGAAGTGCCCCAATTCGGACCAATACTGTCTGAGTCTCCTTGGTGACTATCCCGTTAGTTAGAGGACGTCCATCTATAAAGGTCAGAGAGATGGCATGATTAAGAGACAAACAAGGAATCTGAAATTTATCTATGAAACTAGACGCTATGAAATTTCCGGCTGCTCCCGAGTCAAGTAGAGCAGTAGCAAAGACAGGTTTGGGTTTAAGATCCAAAGCTAGGGTAATCGTGAAATCTTTAACTTTTGGAGACGGGCTCATAACTCCTAACTTGATGTCTCCAGGGTCAGTTAGGATTTGGCATTTCCCAGTTTACAGGGGCAGGAGATCAGCAGGTGACCGGACTCTCCGCAGTACAGACAGAGGTTCTTTTGCATTCTTCTCTGATGTTCTTCTTTGGAGAGGTGTGTATGATTCACCTGCATAGACTCCTCTTCAGTAGGAGAAGGAATGGGACGGGTAGAAATGGAGGGGGCAAATGACCTTTGCCGGTCAGATCTGTGTTTTTCAGCCTGACGTTCCCTGAAGCGTAGGTCAACTTTGATACACAACGATTTCATGTCGTTCAGATTAGTAGGAAGCTCTCGAATGACTAGATCATCCTTTAGTCGGTCTGACAACCCATGCCAGAAGGCCGAGGTGAGGGCTTCCTCATTCCATTTGAGCTCTGATGCTAAAATTTTAAATTGCACGGCATATTGACTGACAGGACGGACCCCTTGTCTCATTGTCATGATGTTTGATGATGCTGATACAGTACGCCCAGGTTCATCGAAAATCCTCCTGAAGGATGACACAAAGCCTGCGTAATTATCCAGCAGTGGATCTGATCGCTCCCAGAGTGGGGAAGCCCATTCCAAGGCCTGGCCGGATAACAGAGAGACTATATAAGCCACTTTAGTTCTTGCAGTTAGAAAGTTGTCAGGCTGCAGGGTAAAATGTATGTCACACTGATTTAGGAATCCTCGGCAGAGTTTAGGGTTGCCGTCAAATTTACTTGGTAAAGGAAGATGTAAGTGGGGAGATGATCTGCCTCCTGTATTCCCAGACGCTGATGCGGATGTAGTTGCTGGTACTCTAGGGGTAGAAAAGGAAGTTTGCAAACTATCCTGTCGCTTAGACATCTCTTGCAAAAATTGAGCCATCTAATGCTGCATGTTTTCCAGATTTTCTAAATGACCAGAAATGCACCGGAACAAATCCACTCCTGACTCCTGATCCATGCCCGGCTCCATAGGGCCAGAGCAAACTGTTATGTTCTGGGTTGTTTGTGGACCCAGGGTGATAGCAGGAGCGATCACAGAAGTGGGTTTGAATATAAAACTAGGTTTTTTAATACGTGCTTGAGTAGACATAAAATATGGCAGTAAATAAAAGTCCAGGTATATATAAACGTGCACTAGAGTTCTGTTTTGGGGGTAATGGGTTAATATCCAAGTAGAGACAATTAGAACTGTCCAGGTGTGCAGGTAGTGAGACTGGAATAATCAACCAGGTATGTAGGTAGTGATACAGGAAATAATAAGCCAGGTATGCAGGTAGTGAACTAAAGCAAATGGGCAGGATGTCAGCAGGCTCAGGCACTCAGGTATGGGCAAGGGTGGTGGAGGAAGCGGGGTAGTCCAGCAGAATCTAGTAGCTGACAGGCAGACTGGCAGATAGCAATTCACAGGAACAGGATAAGCACAGTGAACTCCCTCTCAGCTAGGCTGAGATACACATTGCACTGGCAAAGAAGGAAGGCACTGAACCTTCCCAAATACCCCATGCCGTGCTGTTACTGGCCGGAGGGAACATGTGACGCACCAGGATTGGCCAGCCGCATCACATGGCCAGAAGGCAAAATGGCAGCGCCCATGCCAAACAGAACGGAGACGCCACCAGGCCTTACCAGCGCAGAGTGACAACAGGCCCGCAGCCAATGCCCCCCGCCAGACACCAGCTCCGCTACCAGACAGCCCGCGCCACAACGACCTCACAGGTAACACCCGCCTAGCGCCATGCTGAAATACCCTGGCCGTGACATGTTATGGCTTTTTTAGATGTAGCAAACTCTAATCTGGTCTTCCTATTTTTGTGGCTCACCAATGGTTTACATCTTGTGGTGAACCCTCTATATTCACTCTTGTGAAGTCTTCTCTTGATTGTTGACTTTGACACATATACACTAACCTTCTTGATTTGGCCAACTGTTTTGAAGGGGTTTTTCTTCACCAGGGAAATAATTCTTCTGTCATCCACCACAGTTGTTTTCCGTGGTCTTCCAGATCTTTTGGTGTTGCTAAGCTCTCTGATGCATTCTTTCTTTTTAAGAATGTTCCAAACAGTTGATTTGGCCACACCTAATGTTTTTGCTATCTCTCTGATGGGTTTGTTTAATTTTTCAGCCTAATGATGGTTTGCTTCACTGATAGTGACAGCTCTTTAGATTTCATATTGAGAGTCGACAGCAACTGATTCCAAATGCAAATGTCACAACTAGAATCAACTCCAGACCTTTTACCTGCTTAATTGATAATGAAATAATGAGGGAATAGCCCACACCTGTCCATGAAATAGCTTTTGAGTTGATAGTCAAAAGCTATTTCCCCTTAAAAAGTGGGCCCCTTAAAAAGTGGGAGGCACATATAGAAACCGCTGTCATTCCTACACCATTCACCTGATTTGGATGTAATTACCCTCAAATTAAATCTGAAAGTCTGCAGTTAAATCACATCTTGTTTGTTTCATTTCAAAGCCATTGTGATGGTGAATAGAGGCCAAAATATGAAAATTCTGTCAATGTCCCAATATTTATGCACCTGACTGTATGTAACCCCTTGTAAAAACAATATATGAGCCAGCCCTGTAAAGTATCAGTGTGTCTTCTTCTTCATATAGATCTTACTAACTGCTTTGAGGCTCATTTACAATAGGATGTAAGTCAGTTATATGACACGCCTCTCAGATGTAGCAGTACACGCCCACTTTACCGCACGCTCATAGGTGTTGCTTTCACAATCTCCCTGAAATGCATTTTCAAAAGTAGTCAAGTATGGGTATAAGTCATCATTCATCAGCATGTTAGCGGGGAGGCAGGGAGGGAGGGGGGTGATGGTGGTAGTGCTGCCTGTCTTTGGATGGGTGGTGCTGGGGTTGGAAAGGACATGGTGGCTGTGCTGTCTATATGGGGTGCTGTCTGTCTATGTAGGGGTGGTGCTGGGGTTCGAATTGACATGGTGGCTGTGCTGTCTGTGTATGGGGAGCTGGGGGTGCCATCTGTCTATGGAGCGGGAGGGTGAAGCTTCATACTTTCATTTCTGATGGCAGCCCTATTTGGAACCCCCCCTTTTAAAATCCTGCGTTTGCCAATGCTGCAGGTGGGGCAGTTTTAAAATGTGCAGAGAGATTTAGATTTGGGAGGAGTGTTTCCAAACTGACATCTAAATTGTAGAGTAATAATAAAGCTGTGCAGTATTTGTGGGCTACATGCAAAATCAGCCAGTATTTACCTCACATGTTAAAAAAAATTATGTATTTACACCCCTTGCATTGCAATATGGTTTGTTCAGGTTCACAGTTGAGAGAGATATCTCACTCTATTCCCAACTCTTAATCAGGCCCTTAGTACACACCTCAGCAATTTTACTGCAGATGCTAAATGGGCATTTCTAGGTGGTAACTGGACCAACAATGCAAATGCACACAAGAGAACTTGTGCCATAGGCAAATGCAGGGGGGGTTTCCATCTGCCTGGAAACCCCCCTCCCCAGTCCACACCATGACCACAATAGAAATAGTAAGGTAATTTTACTAGTGCTGCATGTTCTTCACAGTATCCGAAGTGAAATAATTAGCACCACCTGTGGATCTTTTAACATGTATCAGTCAGTAATAAATAACCTGTGCACCAACTAGGAGATCTGGAAAACATTCACTGTTAGGGATGTGCTGCTATAGAGCCCAATATGTACATATATGTCCAGGGTAGCGCGAGATTATTCCCAGACTCCCGGACTCGCTCTAATGCTCTGGAATGGAGCCTACATCGAAAATAAAAGCATTCAGCTCAGGCAGGATAGCCTTACTGCCACATTTAATGGCTTACTGTGATTGCTGGTCCTCTATATGCTGGAATTATGACACACAATATACTCTGTATGACGCATATTAAAGCTGGCTAAATGCTAATTCTACCCTCTTAATGGACTGGCCACACTCGCTCTAAAATCAAGCATTTGGAAACCCCCCTCTAGAAATCCTACGTTTGCCACTGTGCTCTGTGGGTGTTTCTGGGTGTGTTGTGTGCGTGTAGCTAAACTTATAGTTGTATGTATTCTGGACACCAAATGAAGACACCTAAGTGACGATAATAGAAGAAAGAGGTGCAGTGTGATTGCATAGATGCATATGCATAGGACGTGTGCACAGCCGAATTAGTATTAAATCACATTCTGCTTGTAGCAGGCATCCAAAGATGCATTCCCATTACATACTGCTCAGAATCAAGCCCTACATCTATATTCAGGAAAGGCAAAACACCAATATAAGTAATATATTTACTAAACACTACAATCAACTCCTCCAAAAACTATTTTAAAATGAAAAAAATTACTAAAATTAAATTATTCCAAAAATCTTTTAGAAGCCAATTTAGTATTTTACTCTATTAAAATTGATCACTGCATTAAAGTCATATACATTGGTAAAAGCCATACATTTACTGTAATGACAGCCTTGGTAAATAGAATAATCAAGTAAAAATTATTAAATGGTGGTACAGTACTGGTCAAGACTCTGATAACCCTACTATGTTACTATGTTTCAATTTTTACAACATTGAAAAACTGGGAAACATCGATTTTTTTTTTCAATCCTCAACCCTGTTACATATCAAAATCTTGATAGGGAAAGAGGTTGCGTTAGTAGAAGTCTCCGCAGGAAGTCTTTTTGGTTGACCAAAAGGACTGTTCTGCACTGCTCATGCCCCTTTTAGTGCTGACTATATATACCATATTAAGCACTGCTGTCAGTGACTGACAGTCTGCTGTTAGTTGTGGGTGTGGGCAGGGGGTATAGACGGCCTCCGTTTCCCAAAACAGAGGCGTGTCACCGCCATTTTAGGGGAGGGAAGAGGCTAGGATCTCCATCGGCTGATGGAGATTTCTTGCCCCTTTGTTGTATCTGCAGTTGCCAGCTTGCATGACCCCATGGGTCACTCAGCCAGCTGATGAGATTGCAGATTATCCGATGCTGCGTCCTTGGACTGTTTATATCTCTTCTGTAGAATTATTTATTTAATTAAAAACTAGAAAATATTTTTTTTCGGTTATTAAAGCTATTGATTATTTGAGTCGGGGATGATCCATAAATTTCTTGCACAGGGTGCTAGTAGACCTGGAGCCAGCCCTGTCTCTACAAACTGTTATTTACGTTGATACAAGTATATCCATTTACCATTACAGATGGAGTGACTGAAATTCTAATTATGTATTAAATTACTTCTACCACTAAGCTGGAAATAGTATTGCTGTCATCTCGGATTAGTACATGAATCTATATATACTGTTTCTGCTTCCTGCAATTTCATAAGACACTAAATTCTGCTATACCCAACTAGTACTATCTCTGCCAGGCCAATATTATAATTAGCCTCCATATTCTGCAATAAAATGTCTGATGAGAGGAATTAATTAACCCATCTGACAGCACATTATGCCACTGTCATCATTAAAAGAAAGGAATATATCTCTGTGTACATTACTTTGCTTATTTTCTGCATGCCGAAAGCTGCTAAAAATTAGGCTAAGGGCTCTATTTATCAATCTTTTTTATGTACTAAATCACAGGTTCTCAAACTCGATCCTTAGGACTGCAAACAGTGCTTGTTTTCCAGTCTCCTCACAGAATTGCAAGTGAAATAATTAGTTCCACCTGTGGATCTTTCAAAATGTGTCAGTGAGTAATGAATACACCTGTGCACCTGCTCGATGACCTGCAAAACATGATTTGTGTGGGGTCCTGAGGACCGAGTTTGAGAACCACTGTACTAAATTAATGTGAAAAAGGGTGTTTTTACACCCTTTTCACATTTTTTTAGATTTACTAAAATGCATTAAAGTTTTACTAAAATAGATAGAGGTGGTCCACTATCGCTGCGGCAAGAAGCTGGTTCAAGATTCTGTTGGTAGTAAATGTGGTATGGTTATAAGAAAAGAAAAAACGGCTTGAGGCCCATACTGAAGAGTTTAATAATTGATTTGGCTTTGAGAGCCGTTGTTGTGGCTTGGAGCCCGTGCTGAGGAGAGGAAAATGTTTGAGTTGGCTTTGAGAGCTGATGGTGCGTCTTGGAGACGATGATGAAGAGTTTGAAAACTGATTTGGCTTTGAGAGACGATGTTGTGACTTAGGGTCCATACTGATGAGTTTGACAATTGATTTGGCCAGTGCAGCTAGGAAGCTGTAAGGAAGCCGGAGCACAGCACGGAATTTGATGGTGCAGCTAGGGAGCCATAGGAGAGGCCACAAGAGCTGGAGGCAGCTAGGAGACAAAACTGAGGAGACGGAGATCCTTCCAGAAGATTCAACAGGATACTGCTCGTGCCGCTGAGCCAAGAGAACCCACCGGAATGCTATATTCGGCGAGGCAGCAAACGTCCAGTGTGTACAAATAGGAGGATCATCCAATCAGATTGTGCTATGGACAGTACGTGACCTCCTGAGGCGTACTGAACGTCTAGCACCTGCGGAGACCAGAACAACCACGTCATGCACAGGTAAATTTCTCCTGAGGGAGACAAGTCGTGACTGCGACTTGTAACAATATGTGATAACATGCACAATTACTCTACCACATCCACAAAGATGAACTGAATATGAAACTGCAAAGGAAGCACAGTTGTAATTTTTAACTCAACAATTTTTTATTTTGAGCTCACTATTATATTTTACTATTTCATTGTTTATTTTAAATGTGTAATAATATTTATTTTGAAATATTAAAAAAAAAATTATTTTATTTATTATCGGAGCAACAAATGTCTACAACATTCTCTTCTCTGTTCAATCCATGTAATACTATTGTCTATGGTAGCACCCACTACACTTTATTGATGTAAATATATATGCTCTACACATTAATTATTACCTATACTACATAACATATCATTCAGTTGATATACTTACTGTACCTATACCTATTGTAGACGGCCACTCCCTCTTTTGTGCAAAGATAAAAATAAATTTCACTAAAAAATTGGAACCATATGAATGTTTCAATAAGATTTGGTCAAAATCTGAAATTTTTTTTAATGAAAAAACATTAATTACACAAAAATATAAAGTTCTCTTTAAACATCATAAACTCGCTAATTTTTATACTTCATTATAAAATCTTTCAAATGATGTTGGATAGAACTCTGCTGTGTAGATTTTGTAGCCTGGTGTAATGGAGACAGCATAAGCTTATAGAAACCTTCATTTCAACTAATGGAACTATAACCACTGTTTATAACGTACTTAAATGGGTCATACAGATTATTTTCACACATACATAGATGCTTTCATATTTATGTTCAAATAGTACATTAGTGCCCAAAGAAAAAACCTAAAAAGCCAATTTATAAATAGAGAACACACTAAGGGCCTAATTCAGCTTGGATTGCAACTGCTAATACGCACGCAATCAGCCGAATGTGTATTTTAAATTAGATAAATGTATGCGGTGAGAAGGATGTTGGAAGCCAGTGAGATTGTTTTGGTGATCAAATGGGAAAATTGTAGGCACTGAGTGGGATGTGGGAGCCACATAACTGCTCAAACCTCAGTTGCATAGACTGAATGTGTGTATTCCAATGAGCACACAATTCTGTGAATTAGCAGCTTCACCATTTTGTGAGTGACAGCAATTTCATTTTGTGAGAGTGCTGAAGCTGCAGTTAATCACAGGGTGTGATGGCATACCATATCAATATTGCGCAAGGAACACGTCCATTAAGGCGTTAGCTTTAATGATCATAATTTCATTGCTTTTTGAAGTTTGAGTGGCAGAAAATCAATTGATTTGTGAAGTTTCAGATCATGTCTAAGCAGCCTTAATTGGACATGTGAAACAGTAAGGTTTTTTGTCTATGAACTATCAGGGTTTTAATGAGCAAACCCAGGCCACCTGCAGGGAAAAAGGGCAACAAAATGGTACACTAATGCAGGTGGAAGAGGGGACAGCACACAGGAGGTTGGTTTGGGAGGTGCAGAGTGCGAGACGGCTGTAGACGTGTGGGGTAGCGGTGGCAGCAGTGGTGCAGAGCAGTGGCAGTGGTGCAGTGTAAAGGGGGAATCAGTGGGTGACAAAGGGCTCACTGGTAGTGCGTATGCACCTCAGAAAATCAAATCAATAAGTCACAGATGCATGAATGCAGCAGTGAGATCCATCTGTTAAAAACTGAATGTGTAAAATAAAAAAAATTAAAAAGGCATAGCCCTGCCCCCTAGAATACAACCAGCACCAGGCTTGGGAACCCCAGTACTGGTTGTGCTATATACAGGAGACAAACGACGTAGGGGTTCCCCATATGAAGCACAACCAGCACCAGGCTTTTAAGGACTAGTCCAGGTTGCCAAAATATGGGGGACAAATGACTTAGGGGTAGCACGTATTTAGCGCAACCAGCACTGGGCTCTGAGTCGGTCCTGGTTCTAGAAATACAGGGGGAAAAATGCTAAGGCACCATTTTTGAAAAGGGCATGCTCGGTTTCCACCATTGAATTCAATGGTGAGAACCGCTCATTGGCTGAGAGGAAGAAGGCTCGCCTCTCTCAGCCAATGAGTGCTCCGCAGTGGAGCTGTCATTCGGGTAGTAGAGGACACTACTAATGTCCGTGGGCTCGGGTAATTTTTTTTGCCAAGACCCAGGATTTGCCTACTTTGGAATGAAGAGGACAGATCTACGCATAGGAGGAGGTGAGTATGACATTTTTTATTACAGGTACACCATTGAATTACCTACTGGACAAGAGGACAGATTGGCTTCAGGGATACATAGGTGAGTATGTGAGATAGTGTGTATGCATGTGTGAGTATTTGTGTGTGTGCATGTATGTTTTAATAAAATTGTACTTGTGTGTTTATTTTAATATTGCTTTTGCTGTGGAACTAAAAGTACCAGCAAGACCGTAATGCCCCACATGCTGATACTTGTGGTTATCAGCATGCGGGGGAGGCTTGCTGGGAACTGTAGTTCCACAGCAAAAGACAATTTTTATATTTTCATATGCACCACACTTTACATAATCAACCTGGCACCCACCACCCAGGGGTGCTGGGAATAGCCTGACCCTGGGGTGCCCAGAGGAGGGGGACCCCTTTATTGGCTCCCCGGCCTGGACTGACAAGTGGTGAGGGGTAATGCCTTGGCTTGGGGCCCAGTGAAAGAGCTCCCCTGGCTGTGGCATCACGCCCCCCTCGCTGGAAAGGGTACGGTGCTGGTTCTGGGAAATACAAGGGGGCCCTATGCATTTTTCCCCCCTGTATTTCCAGAATCAGGACTGGCTTAGAGCCCTGTGCTGGTTGCGCTAAATACGGGTGACCCCTACATTATTTGTCCCCCTTATTTTGGCAACCAGGACAGGTTCTGAAAAGCCTGGTGCTGGTTGTGCTTAATACGGGGGACACCTACATCATTTGTCCCCTGTATTTAGCACAACCAGTACTGGGGCTCCATAGCCTGCGTCTGGTTGTTTTTTTGGGGAGGGGGCCACGCCATTTTTTTTATTTTTTTTAAAACACAGGCAGCCAGTCCTGGTTGTGCTTAAGTGCAAGGGACAAATGACATAGGGGTCCCCCATATTTAAGCATAACCAGCACCGGGCTAGTCAGAAACAGCCCTGGTTGCCAAAATACAGGGGACAAATGATGTAGGGGTCCCTCATAAGTTGCACAACCAGCACTGAGCTCTGATCCGGTCCTGGTTCTGGAAATACAGGGGAAAAAATGAGTAGGGTCCCCCTGTATTCTCCAGAACCAGCACCGGACTATTTCTAATGGGGGGGCTGATGCCACAGCCAGGGGAGCCCTTTCATCAGCCCCCCCAGCCACAGCATCAACCTTGACCACTAGTCAGTCCAGACCAGGGATCCCTGAGGAGCTGGGGACCCCCCCAATAATGGTGTCCCCCTCCTCAGGGCACCCCAGGCCTAGGCTGATAGCACAGGGCTATTCCCAGCACCCCTGGGTGGTGGATGCCAGGTTGATTGTGTGATGTGGTGTATTTTAAAGAATATTTTCTTTTGCAGGTGAACTATAGGTCCCAGCACACCTCCCTGCATGCTGGTACTTGGAAAACCACAAGTTCCTGCATGCTGGGGATAAGGGCGCACTGCCACCTGCAGTCCACCTATAAAAAAAATATTAAAATAACATAACACACTTTAATATTGTAACATTTTATTTTAAAGGTGTTCACCTGGGGGATCACAGCCTTTAAGCTCTTTTACGTGGCTGCCAACCACCCCAGGGCTTAGGCAGCTTTGCCTGGCAGGCGCCAACCCACCAGGGCTTCAGCTACTTTGCCTGGCAGATGCCAACCTGCCAGGGCTTCGGCATACTTGCCTGGCTGGCACCAAGCTGCCAGGGCTTTGGTGTCTTCACCTAGTGGACGGCAGCCTGTGTCAGCTCTTTTACTTGGCCACCGCCCACTAGGACTTCTGGTGTCTGCATCTGGTGGGCGTCAACCCGCCAGGGCTTCGGCATCTTCGCCTGGCAGGCACCAACCCGTTAGGGCTTCGGCGTCTTCACCTGGTGGGCGTCAACCCATCAGGACTTCGGCATCTTTGCCTAGTGGATAGCAGCCTGTGTCAGGTCTTTTTTGTGGCTGCCTCCCACTACGAATACCGGCGTCTTAGCCTGGTAGGTGGCAGCCTGTTAGCTCTTTTTCATGGCTGCTTCCCACTTGGACTTCCAGCGTCTCCAGCAAGTGGGCGCCAGCCCACCAGGGCTTCGGTGTCTTTGCCTAGTGGGCGGCAGCCTGTGTTAGCTCTTTTTCATGGCTGCCTCCCACTAGGACTTCTGGTGTCTTTGCCTGGTGGGCGCCACCCCACCAGGGCTTCGGTGTCTTCGCCTAGTGGGTGTCAGCCTGTGTCAGCTCTTTTTCATGGCTGCTTAACACTAAGACTTCCGGTATCATCGCCTGGTGGGCAAGAGCCTGTTAGCTCTTTTTCGTGGCTGCTTCCCACTATGACTTCCGGCATCTTCACCTGGTGAGCGCTAACCTGCCAGGGCTTCGGCGTCTTCACCTAGTGGGCAACAGCCTGTGTCAGCTCTTTTTCATGGCTGCTGCCCACTAGGACTTATGGCATCTTTGTCTGGTGGGCACCAACCTGCCAGGGCTTCGGCATCCCACCAGGGCTTCAACATCTTCATCTAGTGGGCGGCAGCCTGTTTCAGCTCTTTTACATGGCCACCACCTACTAGGGCTTCTGGTGTCTTCACCTGTCGGGCACCAACCCGATAGGGCTTCGGCATCTTTGCCTGGCGGGCGCCAACCAACCAGCGTCTTTGCCTAGTGGGTGGCAGCCTGTGTCAGCTCTTTTTCATGGCTGCCTCCCATTAGGACTTCCGGCATCTTTGCCTGGTGGACAGCAGCCTGTTAGCTCTTTTTCGTGGCTCTAGAACTTCTTTGGCTTACGGGTGCCAACCCGCCAGTGCCTTGGTGTCTTCGCCTAGTGAGTGGCAGACTGTGTTAGCTCTTTTATGTGGCCACCGCCCACTAGGGCTTTTGGTGTCTTTGCGTGGTGGGAAGCAACCTGCCAAGGCTTTGACGTCTTCACCTAGTGAGTGGCAGCCTGTGTCAGCTCTTTTTCGTGGCTGCTTCCCATTAGGACTTCCCACATCTTTGCCAGGTGGGCGCCAACCCACCAGGGCTTTGGTGTTTTCACCTAGTGAGCGGCAGCCTGTGCTAGCTCTTTTACATGGCTGCCAGCAACTAGGGCTTCTGGTGTCTTCACCTGCTGGGCGCCAACCCGCCAGGACTTCGGCATCTTTCCCTAGTGGGCGACAACCTGTGTCAGCTCTTTTTCATGGCTGCCACCCACTAGGACTTATGGCATCCTCGCTTGGTGGGCGCCAACCCGCCAGGGCTTCGGCATCTTTGCCTGGTGGGCACCAACTCACAAAGGCTTTGGCATCCTGCCAGGGCTTCGACGTCTTCACCTAGTGGGCGGCAGCCTGTGTCAGCTCTTTTACGTGGCCGCTGCCCACTAGGGCTTCAGATGTCTTTGCCTGGTGGGCACCAACTCGCTAGGGCTTCGGCATCTTCGCCTGGTGGGCACCAACCAGCCAGGGCTTCGGCTTCTTTGCCTAGTGGGCGGCAGCCTGTGCCAGCTCTTTTTCGTGGCTGCCTCCCACTAGGACTTCCGGCGTCTTCGCCTGGCGGGCTACAACCCACCAGGGCTTCGGTGTCTTCGTCTAGTGGGTGGCAGACTGTTAACTCTTTTTCGTGCCTGCCTCCCACTAGGACTTCCGGCATCTTTGCCTGGTGTGCGCCAACCTGCCAGGGCTTCGGCATCTTTACCTAGTGGGTGACAGCCTGTGTCAGCTCTTTTTCATGGCTGCTGCCCACTAGGACTTATGATGTCTTTGTCTGGCGAGCGCCAACCTGCCAGTGCTTGCCAGTGTTTTGGTCCTTAAATTTGGCATGCAGCATCGTGCGACAGTTCTACCTGCCCCTACCAAATTTCAACTCGGTACCTCCTATAGCTTTTGAGATGTAGCCCCTGAAACACCCTGCCCCACCCTTCGAAATTCTCTATGGAGAAATCTGTTTTGTTTTTTTAGTTTTCACCTTAATGGACGTGTTCCTTGTGCAATACAGATATGGTATGCCATCATATCCTGTGGTTAATGGCAGATTCAGCAATCTCACAGAATGAGATTGCTGTCACACACATGTGGTCTATGCAACTGAGGTCAAAGCAGAAAATAGAGCTGTGCAGATGGGATAAAAGTGGTGTGGATGGGGGGAGGAGACAGCAGCGTGGATAGGTGAGACACAAAGACGTGTAGATGAGGGAAGGTTAAGCAGTACAGAGGGGGGGTAGCCAAAGTAATGCAGATGGGTGGAAAACAGTGGTGTGGATGGGGGGGAAACAGAGTGGCATAGTTTGGGGGGACAGCAATGTGGATGTGGGAAGAGAGTAGCATGGACATGGGAAGACATAGCAGTGCAGATGGGCAAAGACAGATTGGTGCAGATAAGAGAATACAGACTAGCACAAATAGGAGAACACACAGTAGGGATTGGGGAAGAAAGATTAGTGTGGATAGGTAGGAAGACAGAGTAGTGTGGGTGGGGGGAGGAGGCAGAGTTGCACAGTTTGGGGGCACAGAGTGGTGCAGATGAAGGAAGAAAGAGTGCCACAGAGGAAAGGAAGACAGCAGCATGGCTTAGGGGACGGCAATGGTGCAGAAGGAAACAGAGTGACATGGATGCAGGGTGGTGCAGATGGAGAAAGACAGACTACCATAGTCCAGAGACCACACAGCAGTAGGAATTGGGGAAGACAGATTGGTGTGGATGGGAAAGAAAACAGAGTAGTGCGGGAAGTGGGGGGAGACAGAGTTGCATGGTTGGGGGACCAGTGTAGTGCAGATGGAGGAAGAAAGATTGCCACAGATGAGAGAAAGACAGCAACGTGGCTGTGGATAAGGCACGGATGCAGGGCGGTGCGGCTGGGGAAGAACATCGGTGCGGATGAGGGAACACAGACTATCACAGTTTGGAGACCACAAAGCAGTACGGATTGGGTAATATACAGCAGCATGGAGGCATATAGGGGAAGAAAGTGTACATGCACAGACAGAGTATGATATTTTTAAAAATAAGGAAGCTGAACGTGTATTCTAAATGAGATAAATGTATCAAATGGGAAGATTCTGGGCACTGAGTGAGATGTGGGAGCTACATAACTGCTCAAACCTCAGTTGCATGGACTGCATGTGTGTATTCCAATGAACACACAATTCTGTGAATTAGCAGCTCCACCATTTTGTAAGTGACAGCAATCTCATTCTGTGAGAGTTCTGAATCTGCTGTTAACCACAGGGTGTGATGGCATACCATATCTGTATTGCGCAAGGAATACGTCCATTAAGGCGTCAGCCTTAATTATCATAATTTCATTGCTTTTTGAGTTTGAGTGGCAGAAAATCAATTGATTTGTGAATTTTCAGATCATGTCTAAGCAGCCTTAATGGGACATGTGAAACAGTAAGGTTTTTTGTCTTTGGAATTTCATAGCTTTTTTAAAAAAATTTAACTATCAGGGTTTGGATGAGCAAACCGGGCCACCTGCAGGGGAGAACGGCAATAAAATGGTACACTAAAGCAGGTGGAAGAGGGGACAGCACACAGAAGGTTGGTTTGGGAGGTGCAGATTGCGAGACGGCTTGTAGGCATGTGGGGTAGCAGCAGCAGCAGTGGTGCAGAGCAGTGGTAGCGGCGCAGTACAATGGGGGAATCAGTGGGTGACAGAGGGCTTAATGGTAGTGCATATGCACCTAAGAAAATCAAATCAATAAGTCACAGATGGACGAATGCAGCAGTGACATCTACGCATTTATGAATTGAATGTGTAAAAAATAAAAAATAAATAAGCGTGGCCCCGCTCCCAGAAAACAACCAGCCCCGGTTGTGCTAAATACAGGGGACAAACGACACAGGGGTCCCCCATATAAAGCACAACCAGCACCAGGCTTTTCAGAACCTGTCCTAGTTGCCAAAATATGGGGGACAAATTCCATAGGGGTCCCCCGTTTTTAGCGCAACCAGCACAGGGTAGTTGTGGTTCTCCATTTTATTTTTTTTAAATAAACACAGAAGCAGGTATCATGGATCTGCCAGATCTGAGCTGCATTCTATGTGCTGCTATCTCCCCCGGGTCCTAGCTCCTGCACCACCACTATCCGCACTGCCGCCCGCCCGCACTGCCGCCGCTAAAGCCCGCTACTGTGCCCGGGTTCTAGCTGCAACTGATGCCCGCTACTTCCCTGTGCCTTTCTGCCGGCTCCCGCTGCAGCTAATGCCAGCTTCTTCCCCCGGACCCAGAGCCGGATTTACACTTCATTGGGTCCTAGGCAAGTTACTGGTCTGGGGCCCTCCCACCCCTCTCTACAAGGAAAAAATAATAATTACATAAACTAAAGAGATTCTGTAAGGAATAACGCATTTTTAAAATTTATTTTAATTTGCTGAAAGAACAGGTGGGATCGGTATGAAATCCCGGCAGCGGCAGGCCGACAGAAGCAGAGTTCCCGGCAGTGGAAGCCCAACAGCGCTGGAAGTCCTGATCGTCCTAAAGGTAAGTAAAAACTAACCTAACCCCCTAACCCTCCTTAGGGGTGTTCCACCCCAAGTGCCTAAACCTAACCTCCACCCCAAGTGCCTAAACCTAATCCCCCCTCTAAGTGCCTAACCCTAACCCCCCCTTCCCTGCTGCCTAAACCTAAGTCTCCTGGGGGGTGCCTAACCCTAAGTCCCCCCCGGGGGTGCCTAACCCAAAGTCTCCCTCCCCCTAGCCTAACCCTAACCCTCCCAGAGGGGTGTCTAACCCTAAGTCCCCCCGGGTGCCCTAAACCTAACCCTCCACCCCGTGCGGCTGTCTGCTCACGGTGCCTGGCATCCCTTCGATCAGGATGCTAGGCGCCGGTCTACCAGCGCAGGGAAAATGACAGGCATCTAGATATAGATGCCTGTCATTTAACCCACACCGGGATAAAGCAATCGGGAAGCTGGCTGTCAGGTTTAAGACGGCCGGTTTCCCGATTGCATCCCGAACAAGTATTGTGGCAATACAAAGTAACACCATAATACTTGTGCTGTTAATAATGAAAATCTTCACTGGAAAAAATTGGCATATTTTACTGCTATCAGGGATTTCGCCAGCATTATAGAGAAAAAAAATTAAAACAGAAGATTGTGCTTACCTGCCATCCTCAGGTTTACTGACAGTGATGGAGTTCTGATGGTCAACGATCAGAAGCAGTGAGGGGAAACCAGAGAATGGCAGGTAACCACAATCTTCTGTTTTAAGTTAATCTGTTTTAAAAAAAAAAATTTCTCTATAATGCTGCTGTCACTGGCGAAAACCCTGACGGGAGTAAAATGAAGCAACAGCGGCATTATAGAGAAAAAAAAGAGAGGAACAGGGTAAGAGGAACAGTGGTTTGTGAGGGGCACAATGGAAAGGTGGGTTAGGAGGAAGACAGAATTAGGTGGGGGGACAGATATAAAAGGAGTAATGGAAGACACAGGCAAATGAAGGAGGAAAACACAGGCCAGACACACACAAAGATGATACAGAGATACACTGGGACGGGATGCACTAACGTCAGAAATGCAGTCAAACCCCTGAAAATTTAGTTTTCGGGGGTCTGACCGCATTTCTTATATGCATTAAGCCCCGGAATACCATTCATTCCAGGGATTTGATGCAGAGGGCAGCACAATCTTCAGATGCCCAATGGGCTTCTATTCATGACTGCCCCACTGGGAGGGATCCAATCAGATACCTTCCAGCACCCCCCCCCCTCCCCCGCAGCACGTGTCCTTCTGTTCATGTGCAGAAGGACTCCAGAGGAACTTCTTTCGCAAAGGACCGCTCTCACTGAGAGAGCTGTCCTTAGCGTTTTCCTTCATGCATGCTGGCATAACCAACCCCAGCATGCATGCAAAGTGTGGCGGGATGCATCGTATCCCGAATGAAATGCGTTATGCATCCCACCCTTGGAGACATACATACCTGTGACTGGGGCGAGCACATGGAGACATACACACTGCTGGTGGGGGGCAGGAGGACATGGAGCCATACACACTGCTGGTGGGGGGGAGGGGATATGGAGACATATACACTGCTGGTGGTGGGGAGGGGGACATGCTGGTATACACTGCTGGTTGGGGGAGGACATGGAGAAATACAAACTGCTGGCGGGGGGAGGGGGACATGGAGACATACACACTGCTTGTGGGGGGACATGGACACATACACACTGCTGTGGGGGGAGGGGAACATGGAGACACACACTTCTGTGGGGGGGAGGGGAACATAGAGACATACACATTTCTGTGGGGGGGAGGGGGGCATAGAGACATACACACTGTTGATGGGGGGGAGGGGGACATAGAGACATACACACTGCTGGTGGGGGGGACATGGAGTCATATACACTGCTGTGGGGAAAGGGGAAAATGGAGACACACGCACACTGCTGTGGGGGGAGAGGAACATGGAGACATACATATACACACTGTTGGTGGGGGTAGGGGGGCATGGAGACATATACACTGCTGGTTGGGGGGAGGGGACATGGAGATATATACACTGCTGATCGGGGGGCATGGAGACATACACACTGCTGGCAGGGGGAGGGGGACATGGAGACATACACTTATGTGGGGGGGAGGGGGACATAGAGACATACACACTTCTTTGGGGGGGAGGGGGGCATAGAGACATACACACTGCTGGTGGGGGGAGGGGGACATGGAGACATACACACTGCTGGTGGGGGGGAGGGGGACATAGAGACATACACACTGCTGGTGGGGGGGAGGGGAACATGGAGACATACACACGGCTGGCGGGGGGGAGGGGGGCATAGAGACATACACACTGCAGATGGGGGGGACTTGGAGACATATACACTGCTGTGGGGGGAGGGGAACATGGAGACATACACACTGCTGGTGGGGGGGAGGGAGACATAGAGACATACACACTGCTGGTGGGGGGGAGGGGGACATGGAGACATACACACTGCTGGTGGGGGGAGTGGGGGGCATAGAGACATACACACTGCAGATGGGGGGGACTTGGAGACATATACACTGCTGTGGGGGGAGGGGAACATGGAGACACACACACTTGTGGGGGGAGGGGAACATGGAGACATACACACTGTTGGTGGGGGTAGGGGGGCATGGAGACATATACACTGCAGGTTGGGGGGAGGGTACATGGAGACATATACACTGCTGGTTGGGGGAGGGGGACATGGAGACATATACACTGGTGGTTCGGGGAGGGGACATGGAGATATATACACTTCTGGTCGGGGGGGGATATGGACACATACACACTGCTGGCGGGGGGAAGGGGGACATGCAGGCATACACACTGCTTGTGGGGGGGACATGGAGACATACACACTGCTGTGGGTGAAGGGTAACATGGAGACACACACTTCTGTGGGGGGAGGGGGATATAGAGACATACACACTGCTGGTTGGGGGAGGGGGACATGGAGACATATACACTGCAGGTTGGGGGGAGGGGACATGGAGATAGATACACTGCTGGTTGGGGGGGATATGGAGACATACACACTGCTGGCGGGGGGAAGGGGGACATGGAGACACACACTTCTGTGGGGGGGAGGGGGGCATAGAGACATACACACTGCTGGAGGGGGGGAGGGTGACATAGAGACATACACACTGCTGGTGGGGGGGAGGTGGACATTGAGACATACACACTGCTGGTGGGGGGGAGGGTGACATGGAGACATACACACTGCTGGCGGGGGGAGTGTAACATGGAGACATACACACTGCTTGTGGGGGGGGACATGGAGACATACACACTGCTGTGGGGGGGGGACATAGAGACATACACACTGCTGGTGGGGGGAGGGGGATATGGAGACATACACCCTGCCTTGGGGGGGAGGGGGACATATAGACTAACACACCATACTTTCCTACTTATGAAAAATACTTTCAGGGAGATTGCAGCAGAATGCGACGCGGCATTCAGGGGTGTGGCCTGCCCCAAAGGGCGTGTCTAGCTCAACCTATGGGTGTATATAGTCCTATAAACTGAGACCCTAGCTCCCCCACAGACATTAATATAGCTCTGCCCTACCACATTCATATTACTAGATGCCCTACACATATTCACATATACACACATACACACATACACACACATACATTCCAAACACACACACATTCACACACACACACACACACACACACACACAAACATTCACACACATTCACACAAACACACTCACACAAAGTGCACTCACCTTGGGACTGGGCACTTCTCCAGCCTCTCCACCAAACAGCACAGCGCTGTCTCCGCCAGAACAGAGCTCCTCTCTGCAGCTCCAACAGGACCTCCACCATGTCTCAGTCGCCGCGGCTCCCATGTGCAGGTAGGAGAGGGGGAGGGATCCGCTGCTACTGCCGCTGGAGCCAGACACTGGTGTGTCGTCTGAGTCTCCATGCGGCTGCTCACAGATGCCCGACACCTGCGCTGCTACCAGGCTCCGCCTGCCACCGCTGTCGCGCCCAAGGACACTCTGTGTGCGCACTGCTCACTAGCGCCGGCCACCGCTACCCACAACCCTGCGGTGGCCGGCTTTTAAGTAAAATGACGTGCCATCATGATATCCCCTCGCAGGCCCCGCCCACAAACCTGGAGTTGAAGTACACTTTGCGGGGGAGCGGGAGGCTTCATTAAAAACCGGGAGCCTCCCGCTAAAATCGAGAGGGTAGGCAACTATGATACACACTTCTGTGGGGGGTAGGGGGGCATAGAGACATACACACTGCTGGTGGGTGGGACATGGAGACATACACACTGCTGTGGGGGAAGGGGAGCATGGAGACACACACTGCTGTAGGGGGAGGGGAACATGGAGACATACATATACACACTGCTGGTGGGGGGAGGGGAACATGGAGACATATACACTGTTGGTGGGGGTAGGGGGCATGGAGACATAAACACTGCTGGTTAGGGGGAGGGGACATGGAGATATATACACTGCTGGTCAGGGGGGGACTCCAGACCCTCCAACTATACCGATTTAGCTGGTACAGTACCGTTTTTTAACGGTCTGTACCGGCAAACAGGGGCTGTACCGTTTGTACCGGTTTAGTAAAAAGACCAGATAGCAGCGCTGCGGGAACACAGACTCCTGCAGCGCTGCTAAGTGACAGGCGGCTCCTACCTCCGTGTTCTCTCAGTCAGCTCAGCTGTTAATTGCAGCAGGCTGCCGAGGACCTTCTCCAGTCAAAGTCTTGCGAGATGATGACGTCATCATCCCGCGAGACAATGACTCACTGCGAGGCCGAGAGCTACGGCTGCTGCAACTCCTCGGCGGCTGTAGGGGAACCAGTGCACAATCACAATGCACTTGTTCCCCTAGAGAGGTAGGTAGTCCACCCGCCCGCCCACTATTTACATATAATAATGTATATAAATTATAAACACCCCAAGTGATATAAATCATGTAAATATATTATATATATATATATATTCATATTCGTAGGCACTCAAAACAGCCAGCAATATGCACCAGCTGCTCCAATATACAGTACCCATGGACACGCCCCTTTTTCAAGTGACCACGCCCCTGATATATGTGGCCACGCCCATGTACCGGTTTTTACCTACAAAATGTTGGAGGGTATGGGACACGGAGACATACACACTGCTGGCGGGGGGGGGAGAGGGACATGGAGACATACACACTGCTTGTGGGGAAGGGGAACATGGAGACATACACTTCTGTGGGGGAGAGAGGGACATAGAGACATACACACTGCTGGTGGTGGGGAAGGGGACATGGAGATATACACACTGCTGGTGGGGGGGAGGGGGACATAGAGACATACACACTGCTGGTGGGGGGAGGGGGACATGGAGACATACTGCTGGTGGGGGGAGGGGGACATAGAGACATACACTCTGCAGATGGGGGGGACTTGGAGACATACACATTGCTGTTGGGGAAGGGGAACATGGAGACACACACACTGCTGTGGGGGGAGGGGAACATGGAGACATACAAACAGTTCATGGGGGTAGGGGGGCATGGAGACATATACACTGCTGGTTGGGGGGAGGGGGACATGGAGACATATACACTGCTGGTTGGGGGGAGGGGGACATGGAGACATATACACTGCTGGTGGGAGACATGGAGACACACACACACTGCTGTGGGGGGAGGGAGACATGGAGACACACACACACTGCTGTGGGGGGAGGGGGCCATGGAGATATATACACTGCTGGTAGCGGGGGACATGGAGATATACACACTGCTGGTGGGGGGAGGGGGACATAGAGACATACACACTGCTGGTGGGAGGGAGGTGGACATGGAGACATACACACTGCTGGCGGGGGGAGTGTAACATGGAGACATACACACTGCTTGTGGGGGGGACATGGAGACATACACACTGCTGTGGGGGAGAGGGGGACATAGAGACATACACACTGCTGGTGGGGGGGAGGGGGATATGGAGACATATACCCTGCCTTGGGGGGGAGGGGGACATAGAGACATACACACTTCTGTGGGGGGGAGGGGGGCATAGAGACATACACACTGCTGGTGGGTGGGACATGGAGACATACACACACTGCTGTAGGGGGAGGGGAACATGGAGACATACAAACAGTTGGTGGGGGTAGGGGGGCATGGAGACATATACACTGCTGGTTGGGGGGAGGGGGACATGGAGACATATACACTGCTGGTGGGGGGGACATGGAGACATACACACTTCTGTGGGGGGGAGGGGGACATAGAGACATACACACTGCTGGTGGTGGGGAGGGGGACATGGAGATATATACACACTGTTGGTAGGGGGGAGGGGGACATAGAGACATACACACTGCTGGTGGGGGGAGGGGGACATGGAGACATACTGCTGGTGGGGGGAGGGGGACATAGAGACACACACTCTGCAGATGGGGTGGGACATGGAGACATACACACTGCGGTTGGGGGAGGGTAACATGGAGACACACACATACTGCTGTGGGGGTAGGGGAACATGGAGACATACAAACAGTTCATGGAGGTAGGGGGCCATGGAGACATACACACTGCTGGTTGGGGGGAGGGGGACATGGAGACATACACTGCTGGTTAGGGGGAGGGGGACATTGAGACATACACACTGCTGGTGGGAGGGGAGGGGGACATAGAGGCATACACTCTGCAGATGGGGGGGACATGGAGACATACACACTGCTTAGGGGGGGAGGGGGATATAGAGACATACACACTTCTGTGGGGGGGAGGGGGACATAGAGACATACACACTGCTGGTGGGGGGGAGGGGGATATGGAGACATACACCCTGCCTTTGGGGGGAGGGGGACATAGAGACATACACACTTCTGTAGGGGGAGGGGGGCATAGAGACATACATATACACACTGCTGGTGGGGGGAGGGGGGCATGGAGACATATACACTGCTGGTTGGGGGGAGGGGACATGGAGATATTTACACTGCTGGTCAGGGGGGGACATGGAGACATACACACTACTGGCGGGGGGGAGGGGGACATGGAGACATACACACTGCTTGTGGGGGGGGACATGGAGACATACACATTGCTGTGGGGAAGGGGAACATGGAGACATACACTTCTGTGGGGGGGAGGTGGACATAGAGACATATACACTTCTGTGTGGGGGAGGGGGACATAGAGACATACACACTGCTGGTTGGGAGAGGGGGACATGGAGACATACTGCTGGTGGGGGGAGGGGGACATAGAGACATACACTCTGCAGATGGTGGGGACATGGAGACATACACACTGCTGTTGGGGGACGGGAACATGGAGACACACACACTGCTGTGGGGGGAGGGGAACATGGAGACATACAAACAGTTGGTGGGGGTAGGGGGGCATGGAGACATATACACAATGCTGGTTGGAATGACTAGAATGACTTACCGGGTTTAACAACAAAAAGTCCTTCCGGCGTATTTCTGCGTATGCGCAGGATGCGGGCCACGGGTGGAGCTGGGAGGGATCCGATTGGATCCTCTCAGGGGGATTGTCCTGAAAAGAAGCCCATAGGCTTCTTGTCACAATCCAGTGAAAGTGATCCTCTGTGGAGGACGGTGAGCCGGGGGTTCAGGTGACTATCAGAGTGACTGAGGCTAGGTCTCCTATTTGCGGCCGAACCCATGTTTGGCTAGACCTGCCCAGAGGCGTGGAGTCTAACTCACTTGGTGGTTTTCTCCAGTGACCCCTCCATTTGGGATTTGGTTTTCCGCTGCACCAAGTGAGCAGGTCGCGGCCCTCTGGACAGGTACCTGGGAATGGCAGAAGACCAGAAACTATATTAAGTTATTGCTAGAACACTGGAGATACACGGGAACACAATTAGAAATCCTGATCACCGGCTTGCATGAGATTACTGAGAAAGTACTGAGAATCACTAAGAAATCCAGGAGCTGAGTAGCTCAGCAGCTCAGGGAGATGTGGATACAGGCAGGTACTGGAGTTTGCTAAATATGCAGGAAAGCACAAACATATACTGGGGATTGCACATTCAAGAGTAGAGTGGACTCAAGGAATATATTGGGAATGCTAGAAATGTGGTACTGGACAAAGGCCAAATACTGGGAGAGCTAGAAACGCTGGTACTGGGCAAAATACTGGGAATAATTATATATGCAGGTGCAGATTGCACAGACAAGACATATAGAGAAGATAGGCATACCCTGGGAGAGTGCTAACTGCAAGTGCAGATTTGCACTGACAAGACACAGAGCAGATTGACACAGACATGTGCTGGGAGGACCAGCTGTGAACTAATTAATACCAGCAGGTAATCTGACACTTCAGTGATACAGGGTAATAGCCACAGGAAAGCTGCAATAGAATTAGCAGCACATATACAAAGACACACATGGAAGGGACATGAAACACTGAAGTACTTGTGAGAAAGCTAAAGTCTCAGAGTAAGGTTTAGCATGGAAGCTAATACAGGAAACTGGGAAACTGTGAGCAGGCTGAAGCAACAGTGGGAGTAACACAGGCACTTGGAATAACGAAGTTGAACAGCGTCTTCCTGGAGTTCTGGAGGCGGATTTATACCCAGGGGTAGCAGATTGCTGGAGCACAACATCAGCTGACTGAAATCATGCTACCATAGGTTAGGAGTACTGTCACATGAGAGGAACTGTCATGGCGGCGCCCATGATGGGAACTCCGATCCCCAGCACACACAGCCGACCATGGAAGCTCGCAAACAGCACCTAAGGCAGAATACTCAGCCCACATCCATCACTGCACCAGACGTCTGACCGCAAGGAAGTCAGGGGAAGCCGGCAAGGAGGTGAGAGAGGCCGATCCTAGGCTGAACCCTGACACTTCTATTGGGTAATGGTAAAGATGGCGTTACCCACCGGGACAAACCATCGGCATGCACAGTGTGATATCATAGACAATGTGGCTGTAAATACAACTCCATGAAGTCTTACAATGAAATCATACAATGCACATTAACATATAAGCAGTTGTTCATTCCACCAATGCAAGTTTAAAAGAACAATGAAAGATAGATAGATAGATAGATAGATAGATAGATAGATAGATAGATAGATAGATAGTGAAAATGGTGAGAAGAAATTAGAGCCAGCCCCTACATAGATGTTACTCTCTGTAATTGAGAGTGTTCATTGTCACTTTTCAAGAATCCTTAACAGAAGTAACAATAGGAGTAATCTCAAACTGGGATGGCGCCTGCGGTTGCTAGGAGATCTAGACGCTGGGTTGACGCAATCACTCCTGGGACTACTCCAACTCCCTGGACCCAGGGGCCCGTGTGCCCCACAAACACTGCACCCATTATAGATACGCCCCTGACCACAGCCCCCTGCATCACATCACAGTCTCTGCATCTCACCATAACCCCTTGCTTCTTACTCCTGATCCCTGCATCCCACCAGTGTCACCACAACCCTCACTGCTGCTACCCTGCAGCTGGCTGGGGCCTGGCCACTGGAATGTGCTGGGAATGGGAGGCAGAACATGGATGAGAGATTTGTATTGCAACTACTATAAGCATTATCAGCAGAATATCCTCGGGGCTGGGGCACCTGTGCATATTTCAACAGCCTCCTTGCACACCCCTCCCCAGCTGCTGAACATGGCAATGAGCAATGTCCTCTTTGCACAATGTACCCTGTATTTCCTGGGCTTTCTGTTGAGCTTCCTTGCCATGGTGCCCCTGTTTGAGAACAGCACTGACTTCAATGGGAGGTGCCTCCTGTTCTCTGAGGGCATGTGGCTGAGCAGGAACATCATGCTGGAGAGGAAGCACTTCACACTGGAGGAGTGGTGGCTGGAATCCGCTTTCAGGTTCAGCGTAAGAATGGACATCAGAATCCAATTGTTACTAACATTCTATGGTTTTTTTACAATAGTAGTGTATTTTCCATTTGATGGTGGTGGTCCGATGTTTGCCACCATCGAATAGTAATCATTTGTTGGTGTTCCAATGGTTGTTGTTTTCTTTTAAATTCCTGATAGCTACAGTATGTCTCCCCTGCCTACTGTGTCTTTATCAGGGCAACTTCATGGGAACATTGGAGGCTGTCTCACTATCTGTCTGCCTCAGTGTCTGGCTCCATCCCCTCTCTAGTCTGCTGCTAAACAACAGGGTACATTGCTATCTTTGGGCCTGATTCAGACCCACTCGCGAGCGGCTGTCCGCTCGCAAGTGGGTCGATGTTATGCACTGAGCATGCGCACGACGGAGGGAGCTCTGTCATGCGCATGCGCCAGACGCGACGAGCGAAGGAAAGTCCTTCGCTCGTTGTGTCCGATCAAAGGGGGCGTGCTGTCAATGTTGATTGACAGCACGCCCCCTTTGGTGGGCGTGCCGGGGGCGTGCCTCCCTGATGGGGGCGTTCCCACGGGAACGCCTCCCGTCAGAAGCCGGCCCACTGACATCACTAGTGATGTCAGTGGGAGTGATTTTGGCTCTGATAGAGCCAAAATCACTCCGGAGCTTGCGGTTGAAAACCTCAACCGCAGGCTCCGGCTCGCAATTTCGATGGTCGCGATGGTCTCGACCATCGCGGCCATCAAAATGCACGCTCGTATAGCCTGTGGGTGGTGACCCACAGCTATACGAGCGTCCAGGAGGACGCTCCATGAAAATGGAGCCCGGCCCTCATTCAGAGCGTGCCCTCTGCTCAGAGCGTACGGCTCTGAATGAGGGCCTTTGATTGGCTCTCATTGTTTCTTGCTGTTTCAGGACCATGGCCAGCTCCAATACAGCAGCTTGTTGCAAGATTTTTTATTTTACTTTGCTTTATTAAAATCTTCACTATGGCTCTTTTTTCAGTCCAGTGGTTCAAGAGTTTAGCCCGAACAAACAGACAGACTTCTAAACCAGGACTTTATTTTATATATATATATAGAGAGAGAGAGAGAGAGAGAGAGAGAGAGAGAGAGAGAGAGATGTTCGTTACTTAGTTGAGATTTGGTTTATAAAGAAATGTGCTATGCTTTTTTCACAATAATGACGTTAACCTCAAATGTATTTAATGGTAATATTTATTGTTTAGATCTACATTTTTGTGTTGATAATGCTAAGTAAAACATAAAGACATATCTCCATGCTAATAGTCATCAATCATAAAATAAACTTGACTTAGGTATTCCTAAAAACATCTGATTAGGTTAGAAAACAATTGAGCTAGGGAAATAAATTATAGGCTTGATATAATCATAGTACTTTCATTCCTAAAATATATTTGGAAAAAGATTGTGACAACTAATTAGGATTGAAGTTGCAGCTGTAGTTTGCGATAAAACCCTTAATATAGCTGACTTACAAACTGACATTAATAATGATAAAATGGATTATGAATATAATTTTGTTTAATTTAAGACCTTTAGCTTTGAAGAAATACTGTAGCTTACAAATACAAATTACAATAAAAAGTCTTCATAACCTATATTATATCTATAAAAGGAACAATCCATTAAAATTCTAAAGGTTGACAGAACCATTAGTTAGTGGTCTAGCTGTGTGGAATTTATTATATGAAGGTACAGCTTCAAACTTGTAAATCAAATTGTTTATTTTAAAAATAAAGGCAATGTTAAAATATTTTTTCTGATTCTATGCTTGTAGTTTATTTCTACTTTTCTGTTTCTGTGGAGAGCTATATTTTGGGCACCATATTAGATTTGTAAAGAGAAGGTAATATGAGCATATGAGGCTGAATAAAAGGTTATACTGCCAGGAGATTAATCTGCTTTTGCAAATATATATATATATATTTTTTAAATCAATTATAATCCAGATAAGATAAAATGTCTTGGACTATAACAGATGAATTTTGGTTTGAGGGGATGTAACAAAGCACTTTATTGCCAAGGCAATGAGAACTGAATGGATTTTAAAAATATACTTTGATTCCATCTGGATGCTAATTATAATTGTGACCCTACTGCTTTTTGATTAAATAACCTCTCTGTAACTTTTTGATACAATGTGTTCTTTTATAGGTTTGGGTTTTTTTCATTTGTAATATGGTCATTGCAATGCTGTGTGTGTTTGGCAAAGATCCAGTATGTAGGATTACTCGTGTAACTTGAAATATGAAGATGTGCTTAGTGAAGTGATTAGTCTTTTTGCTTTATCCTCCGTGTTGCTATTTTCTTGTATTTATACAAGGATTTTCTCTGCATACCTCTCCTGTGTCCTTATGTGGAATACATGGGCACTTGTTTGCGTAAGTGCAGTTTTTTTACTGTATTCATTCTTTGTAATAAACACACATTGATCTTTTTTAAAAGCATTACTGTATGTGTTTCTGTGTTCATCTTGTGTGATCCGACTTCTTGATTATCTATGGTTACTTTTGTGCGGCGGCGCATGGTAGAAGCAATATTGTTACAAGAACCTATCCTGAAAGACTTGTAGTGGACTTGGGAAATACTGTAATCATTAATAGATACATTGTGAACACTATTTGTCCGTAGGAAGGAAGACAGGAAATGTCTGTCTGTCGGCCGCGCTGGGCATACACTGCCCGATGCGGCCGACAGTTACCGGGTAAATATCGCATCGGACGGGCATGCTGGACAATCCAGCATGCCCGACCGAGCAATATTTAACCCTCGGTCGCCCCCCCCACGCTACAATTATCGCGGCGATCCGCCGATATCGGGCGGATCGTCCCGATAATTGCAGCGTGTATGGCCAGCATAAGTAATTAAAGGGGGTTTATTTACTAAAGTGAGAGTTTTTAGAAATGGAGATGTTGCCCATAGCAACCAATCAGATTCTGCTTAACATTTAACTAGCACCTTCTAGAAGATAATAGCTAGAATTTGATTGGTTGCTATGGGCAACCAATCAAATTCTAGCTATTATCTTCTAGAAGGTGCTAGTTAAATGTTAAGTAGAATCTGATTGGTTGCTATGGGCAACATCTCTATTTCTAAAAACTCACTCTTTAGTAAATTTACCCCTAACAGTCCCTTTCAGATTGCATAGGTTATTCATTATTGTAGTACATATCTATAAAATCTTTTACATCTATCACATACAGTATACTGTAGGAAAAGACATCTGTGCCACCACATCAATTATTCAAGTTGATCCTATATGAAACAACAAAGGCCATGTACTCAGGTGTAAAAAGATAGGTGCAGTTAAGCCCATGACAACGTGGTGAGGATGCAGTGATGGAAAAGTTTGCTCTCTCCTAAGATAACAGGTCAGGGCAGCCCTTGCAGAATGTGAGCTAGGCGCACTCACCATACAGTATTTACATATATTATGTGCAACATTAAGATTTACTGAGCAAAATATTTAAATGAGCTTCAAAGACTGTAGAGTGCAGTTATGGGTGTGCTCTTAAAGAGTGTTCACATGAGCTCATCCTCTCCCACAAAATGAATTAGTTTTACGCTTGGAGGTGCAGCCATGATCAATACTTACAATAGGCCATTTGTACCCCTTCGCTGCACTTTATATTGAACATTCACAAGCACCAGGATAACCAAGCATTCAATGGGGTATATTTACTAAGGTGCAGGTTTTTAGAAGTGTTTTTGTTGCCCTTAGCAACCAATCAGATTCTAGCTATTACCTTCTAGAAGGTGCTAGATAAATGTTAAGTAGAATCTGATTGGTTGCTATGGGCAACAAAAACACTTCTAAAAACCTGCACCTTAGTAAATATACCCCAATGTCGTTCAAGCCTGGAAATTGTAGTTCCACTATATTAGTGTCACGACCAGCATTTCTTGGCATGGTGGTCGGCGGGTGATACCTGTGAGGATGCTGTGGCGGGGGGCGTCTGGTGGTGGTGCTGGTGTCTGGTGGGGAGCATTGGCTGTGTGTAGTCCTGTTTGGGCATATTGTCACTCTGTGCTGGTTAGGCCTGGCAGTGCTTCCATTCCGTTCTGGCATGGGCGCCGCCATCTTGCCTCTAGTCTTGTGACTTAGTTGCCCTATCCTGGTGGGTCACATGCTCTCTCTGGCCTCTCACAGTGCGGCACTGGGTATTTAAGGAAGTACCGAGCTTCCTCTCATTGCCAGTGCAACGTGTTTCTCAGTGAGAGCTGAGAGAGAGAGTTCCTGAGCTAGTCTGCCTGCCTGTTGGATTCTGTCAAGTCTGCTATACCTGAACCTGCCTGCTAGATACCCCTGCCTCCTCCTATTGCCTCACCCACTGCCTGAGTACCTGTGTCAGTCATTTACCTTGCACCCTGCCTCCACTTGCATTTTCTCTGGACATTATTGTTTCTGCCAGCAATCACTTCAAGTCTTCTAATTCACTTCAGCCTGCCACTCACCTCAGCAATTCACTCCAACCTGCAGTTCTTTTCAGCCTCACAAACCCTGGAATACTGGATTACCTTCTGTTGTCACTACCTGGACTTTTTCCCATTTACATCACTACAGTTCCCAAGTGCACTTAGTGCTAAACCCAGACTTTCTGTTTTGCCATTTTCATGTCTGTCAAACCACTTATTAAAAATTCCACATTTATTTTTAAATCAGCTCCAGTGTCTGCTTCTTATACCACCCCGGATCCACAACAAAACCAGAAACTCACAGTTTGCACTGGCCCAATGGACTCAGCCACTGGACAGGAGTCTGGAGCAGATTTATTCCAGTGCATCACAGGCCGTTTGGAAAACCTGGAAGCTATACAGCACCAAATGGTCCAGTTTCTACAGGAGATGTTTAAACAACAGGATAATCTGCAAACCTCATTATACACCCCTGGGGTGTCAACAACTACACCTACTCCTGACTCCTGTGCCTGGTAATACAGGGAACAGGATATCTCCTCGTTTAAAACTTCTTATGCCAAGCAAGTTCGACGGCAATCCTAAGCTCTGTCGTGGCTTTCTGAATCAGTGTGATATACACTTTACCCTGCAGCCTGATAACTTTCCTACTGCAAGAACTAAAGTGGCATACATTGTGTCGCTGTTGTCCGGTTCGGCTTTAGATTGGGCTTCCCCACTCTGGGGGCATTCTGATTTGCTGCTGGATAACTATGCAGACTTTGTGTCATCATTCAGGAGGATTTTCGACGAACCTGGACGCACTGTGTCAGCATCGTCCAGTATCATGACCCTAAGACAAGGATCCCGTCCTGTCAGCCAATATGCCGTGCAGTTTCAGATTTTAGCATCAGAACTCAAGTGGAATGAGGAAGCCCTCAAGTGGAATGAGGAAGCTTTCTGGCATGGGCTTTCTGACCGACTAGAAGATGATCTGATCACCCGTGACCTTCCTGCTAACTTAAACAATATGATTTCCCTCTGTAATAAGATTGACCTATGCTTCAGAGAACATCAGGCTGAAAAGCACAGAACTGACCGGCCATGGTCATCTACTCCTCCCTCTACTACCCATCCAACCCCTCCTTCTACAGATGAAGAGCCTATGCAGGTGAATCATACCCATCTCTCCAAAGATGAACGCCAGAGAAGAATATTAAAAAACCTCTGCCTATTCTGTGGAGATGCGGGACACCTGGTGGCCTCCTGTTCCCATAAGTCGGGAAATGCCAGATCCTAACTGACCTTGGGGACATCAAGTTAGGAGTAATGAGTCCGTCCTCAACCTGTAAAGATTTCGTAATAAACTTAGCCTTAGATTTCAAGTCAAAGCCGTTCTTTGTTGCTGCTTTGTTGGATTCCGGAGCTGCCGGAAATTTCATGACCTCCAGTTTGATTGACAAATTACAGATTCCTTGTTCTTCTCTCAAGCATTTGATTTCCTTGACCGCCGTAGATGGGCAGCCTCTGACTAATGGAGTAGTTACCAAAGAAACTCAGCCAGTACTGGTCCGTATTGGAGCCCTGCATTCTGAGTCTCTGAGATTCTTAGTGATTTCTGAAGCCTCTCAAGATATCAACTTAGGGCTACCCTGGCCACACCTGCACAATCCCAGGATAGATTGATGCTCTATGCAAATCCTTTCATGGGGAGCTGACTGTCAGAAATCCTGTCTTCCTAAGATACGACCTGTAAGGAAAACAGTCTCATCAATACCACCAGCAATTCCCAAAGAGTATCACATGTTCACTGATGTTTTTTTCAGAACAACAGGCTAGTATCTTACCTCCTCACAGAGAATGGGATTGCCCCATCGATTTATTGCTAGACAAGATGCCGCCTTGTGGTCGCACCTATCCTCTATCCTTGCCAGAGACCAAGGCTATGTCCGAATACATTCAGGAGAATTTAGAGAAGGGGTTCATCCGTCCTTCCACCTCTCCTGCCGGTGCTGGGTTCTTTTTCATTGCTAAGAAAGATGGAGGCCTAAGACCAGGTATTGACTACCGGGGTCTTAACGATATAACAGTCAAGTATCGGTACCCACTTCCTCTTATCACAGAACTATTCGATAGAGTCAAAGGATTCATCATATTCTCTAAACTAGATTTGCATGGGGCATATAATCTCATTCGTATCCGTGCAGGTGATGAATGGAAAACCACTTTTAATACCAGGGACGGTCATTTTGAATACCTTGTGATGCCCTTCGGTTTATGTAATGCTCCTGCTGTCTTTCAAGGCTTTGTAAATGAAATTTTTCAGGACTTTACTTTATATCTCAGTAGTTGTTTACTTGGACGATATATTGATTTTCTCGTCCTCTCCCGAAGAACAACACAAACATGTGAAGGAAGTGTTATCCCGTCTAAGGAAAAATCTCCTTTACTGCAAATTAGAGAAATGTGTCTTTAGCGTACCCAGTGTGCCATTCCTTAGCTATGTCATCTCTGTTTCCAGTCTAGAAATGAACCCCAAGAAGGTTCAGGCAATCCTGGATTGGTCCCGACTGCAAACCTTAAAAGCCATTCAGAGATTGCTTGGATTCGCCAACTATTACAGACATTTTATTAAGGGATTCTCCTCATTGTTGGCTCCCATCACGGCCCTGACGCATAAAGGTGCTAATCCTGCTCTATGGCCACCTGAGGCAGAGACACCCTTCCAGCTGTTGAAGCAAGCGTTTATTACAGCCCCAGTTCTAAAACAACCCGACCTGGATAGACCCTTCTTGTTGGAGGTTGATGCATCATCAGAGGCAGTGGGGGCCGTCCTTTCCCAGCGCTATGAAGACAACTGAGTTGTGGATTCTTCTCCAAAAAATTTTCTCCTTTCAGAAAGGAACTATGCCATAGGAGAACAAGAACTTTTGGCAGTAAAGCTGGCACTAAAGGAATGGAGATACCTGTTAGAAGGGGCTAAGTTTCCCTTTACTGTTTTCACCAACCATAGGAACCTCCTTTTCCTCAAAAATATCCAGTGTGTGAGTCCTCGTTTAGCTTGGTGGGCAATCTTTTTTGCTCACTTCCACTTCACTCTGACCTTCCGTTCTGGAGCTCTTAATCAAAAAGCAGATGCTTTGTCAAGGTCACTCTCCTGCAACAGTAGTTCTGAAATCCTATGCAGTACTCCTGTGCTGGAGTCAAGGGTGTTTGCCACCATACAAATGCAGCCACCTACTGGGAAAATATTTGTGGCCCCGGAGTTAAGGAAGCAGCTTCTTACATGGTCTCACTCTTTGCAGGCCATTCTGGTACCCGGAAGACCCTGGAGCTTTTGAAAAGAGCTTATTGGTGGCCATCGATGAAGGCTGATGTCTCGGAGTTCATCTCGTCATGTACCTCATGTGCCCAGCACAAATCCTCACATCAAGCTCCAGCTGGTGAGTTGTTGCCCCTGCCTGTTCCTTCACGTCCATGGATGCATCTCTCCATGGACTTTGTGACCGATTTGCCAAGCTCCCAGGGTTATACTACCATCTGGGTCATGGTAGATCGATTTTCAAAGATGGTTCACTACGTTCCACTAAAGAAACTTCCTACTGCTTCGGATTTGGCTCATCTGTTCGTTCTACATATATTTCATCTCCACGGTCTTTCTACTGAAATAGTCTCTGATCATGGAGTGCAATTCGTGGCAAGGTTTTGGAGAGCTCTGTGCTCCATTCTACAAGTAAAATTGAATTTCTTGACAGCTTACCATCCACAGAGTAATGGATCCATGGAAAGAGTTAACCAAGGCCTAGAGACCTTCCTAAGGATCTTCATGTCATCCTCTCATGAAAACTGGTCGGAATTGCTACCCTGGGCTGAATTTGCACATAATGCTTCATATCACTCCTCCACAAATCAAACCCCGTTCCAGATTGTATATGGACTTCATCCCCAAGTTCCTGAGTTCCAAAGCCTACCTGCTTTTGATGTTCCAGCTGTGGACGATACTGTACAGAGGTTTGCATCCAATTGGGCTCAGGTACGTGCTGATTTGGTAAAGGCGTCCTCTTGTTATAAAATTCAGGCTGACAAGAAACGGAGGAAGGTGCCCTGTATGCGAGTTGGAGATCAGGTTTGGTTGTCTACCCGGAACCTATGGCTCAGAGAGCCTTACATGAAGTTTGCTCCATGTTTTATCAGACCCTTCTCCATCACCAAAATAATTAATTCTGTGGCTTATCGCCTTCAGCTACCTTCATACCTAAAAGTCCCAAACTCCTTCCACATTTCCCTGCTCAAGCTTCTGATCCTACACAAGTTCCGCAAGGTCCTTTCTGTTCCTCCTCATGTGCAGACAGAAAGAGGTGTGGAATTTGAGGTCTCCCAGGTCCTGGATTCCCATGTCCGCAGAAGTCATTTACAGTATCTCCTGGATTGGAGGGGTTACGGCCCGGAAGAACGCTGCTGGACCGATGCCCGAGACGTCCATGCTCCCGCACTCGTCAGGAAGTTCCATGCAACTCATCCTGAAAAGCCTGGTGAGTGTCCTGAGGCCACCCATAAAGGGGGGGTACTGTCACATCCAGCGTTTCTCAGCATGGTGGTCGGCGGGTGATACCTGTGAGGATGCTGTGGCGGGGGGCATCTGGCAGTGGTGCTGGTGCCTGGTGGGGAGAATTGGCTGTGTGTAGTCCTATTTGGGCATATTGTCACTCTGTGCTGGTTAGGCCTGGCAGTGCTTGCATTCTGTTCTGGCATGGGCGCTGCCATCTTGCCTCTGGTCTTGTGACTTAGTTGCCCTATCCTGGTGGGTCACATGCTCTCTCTGGCCTCTCACAGTGCGGCACTGGGTATTTAAGGAAGTACCGAGCTTCCTCTCATTGCCAGTGCAACGTGTTTCTCAGTGAGAGCTGAGAGAGAGAGTTCCTGAGCTAGTCTGCCTGCCTGTTGGATTCTGTCAAGTCTGCTATACCTGAACCTGCCTGCTAGATACCCCTGCCTCCTCCTATTGCCTCACCCACTGCCTGAGTACCTGTGTCAGTCATTTACCTTGCACCCTGCCTCCACTTGCATTTTCTCTGGACATTATTGTTTCTGCCAGCAATCACTTCAAGTCTTCTAATTCACTTCAGCCTGCCACTCACCTCAGCAATTCACTCCAACCTGCAGTTCTTTTCAGCGTCACAAACCCCGGAATACTGGATTACCTTCTGTTGTCACTACCTGGACTTTTTCCCATTTACATCACTACAGTTCCCAAGTGCACTTAGTGCTAAACCCAGACTTTCTGTTTTGCCATTTTCATGTCTGTCAAACCACTTATTAAAAATTCCACATTTATTTTTAAATCAGCTCCAGTGTCTGCTTCTTATACCACCCCGGATCCACAACAAAACCAGAAACTCACAGTTTGCACTGGCCCAATGGACTCGGCCACTGGACAGGAGTCTGGAGCAGGTTTATTCCAGTGCATCACAGGCCGTTTGGAAAACCTGGAAGCTATACAGCACCAAATGGTCCAGTTTCTACAGGAGATGTTTAAACAACAGGATAATCTGCAAACCTCATTATCCACCCCTGGGGTGTCGCAACTACACCTACTCCTGACTCCTGTGCCTGGTAATACAGGGAACAGGATATCTCCTCGTTTACAACTTCTTATGCCAAGCAAGTTCGACGGCAATCCTAAGCTCTGTCGTGGCTTTCTGAATCAGTGTGATATACACTTTACCCTGCAGCCTGATAACTTTCCTACTGCAAGAACTAAAGTGGCATACATTGTGTCGCTGTTGTCCGGTTCGGCTTTAGATTGGGCTTCCCCACTCTGGGGGCATTCTGATTTGCTGCTGGATAACTATGCAGACTTTGTGTCATCATTCAGGAGGATTTTCGACGAACCTGGATGCACTGTGTCAGCATCGTCCAGTATCATGACCCTAAGACAAGGATCCCGTCCTGTCAGCCAATATGCCGTGCAGTTTCAGATTTTAGCATCAGAACTCAAGTGGAATGAGGAAGCCCTCAAGTGGAATGAGGACGCTTTCTGGCATGGGCTTTCTGACCGACTAGAAGATGATCTGGTCACCCGTGACCTTCCTGCTAACTTAAACGATATGATTTCCCTCTGTAATAAGATTGACCTATGCTTCAGAGAACATCAGGCTGAAAAGCACAGAACTGACCGGCCATGGTCATCTACTCCTCCCTCTACTACCCATCCAACCCCTCCTTCTACAGATGAAGAGCCTATGCAGGTGAATCATACCCATCTCTCCAAAGATGAACGCCAGAGAAGAATATTAAAAAACCTCTGCCTATACTGTGGAGATGTGGGACACCTGGTGGCCTCCTGTTCCCATAAGTCGGGAAATGCCCGATCCTAACTGACCTTGGGGACATCAAGTTAGGAGTAATGAGTCCGTCCTCAACCTGTAAAGATTTCGTAATAAACTTAGCCTTAGATTTCAAGTCAAAGCCGGTCTTTGTTGCTGCTTTGTTGGAATCCGGAGCTGCCAGAAATTTCATGACCTCCAGTTTGATTGACAAATTACAGATTCCTTGTTCTTCTCTCAAGCATTTGATTTCCTTGACCGCCGTAGATGGGCAGCCTCTGACTAATGGAGTAGTTACCAAAGAAACTCAGCCAGTACTGGTCCATATTGGAGCCCTGCATTCTGAGTCTCTGAGATTCTTAGTGATTTCTGAAGCCTCTCAAGATATCAACTTAGGGCTACCCTGGCCACACCTGCACAATCCCAGGATAGATTGATGCTCTATGCAAATCCTTTCATGGGGAGCTGACTGTCAAAAATCCTGTCTTCCTAAGATACGACCTGTAAGGAAAACAGTCTCATCAATACCACCAGCAATTCCCAAAGAGTATCACATGTTCACTGATGTTTTTTTCAGAACAACAGGCTAGTATCTTACCTCCTCACAGAGAATGGGATTGCCCCATCGATTTATTGCTAGACAAGATGCCGCCTTGTGGTCGCACCTATCCTCTATCCTTGCCAGAGACCAAGGCTATGTCCGAATACATTCAGGAGAATTTAGAGAAGGGGTTCATCCGTCCTTCCACCTCTCCTGCCGGTGCTGGGTTCTTTTTCATTGCTAAGAAAGATGGAGGCCTAAGACCATGTATTGACTACCGGGGTCTTAACGATATAACAGTCAAGTATCGGTACCCACTTCCTCTTATCACAGAACTATTCGATAGAGTCAAAGGATTCATCATATTCTCTAAACTAGATTTGCATGGGGCATATAATCTCATTCGTATCCGTGCAGGTGATGAATGGAAAACCGCTTTTAATACCAGGGACGGTCATTTTGAATACCTTGTGATGCCCTTCGGTTTATGTAATGCTCCTGCTGTCTTTCAAGGCTTTGTAAATGAAATTTTTCAGGACTTACTTTATATCTCAGTAGTTGTTTACTTGGACGATATATTGATTTTCTCGTCCTCTCCCGAAGAACAACACAAACATGTGAAGGAAGTGTTATCCCGCCTAAGGAAAAATCTCCTTTACTGCAAATTAGAGAAATGTGTCTTTAGCGTACCCAGTGTGCCATTCCTTAGCTATGTCATCTCTGTTTCCAGTCTAGAAATGAACCCCAAGAAGGTTCAGGCAATCCTGGATTGGTCCCGACTGCAAACCTTAAAAGCCATTCAGAGATTGCTTGGATTCGCCAACTATTACAGACATTTTATTAAGGGATTCTCCTCATTGTTGGCTCCCATCACGGCCCTGACGCATAAAGGCGCTAATCCTGCTCTATGGCCACCTGAGGCAGAAACAGCCTTCCAGCTGTTGAAGCAAGCGTTTATTACAGCCCCAGTTCTAAAACAACCCAACCTGGATAGACCCTTCTTGTTGGAGGTTGATGCATCATCAGAGGCAGTGGGGGCCGTCCTTTCCCAGCGCTATGAAGACAACTGAGTTGTGGATTCTTCTCCAAAAAATTTTCTCCTGCAGAAAGGAATTATGCCATAGGAGAACAAGAACTTTTGGCAGTAAAGCTGGCACTAAAGGAATGGAGATACCTGTTAGAAGGGGCTAAGTTTCCCTTTACTGTTTTCACCAACCATAGGAACCTCCTTTTCCTCAAAAATATCCAGTGTGTGAGTCCTCGTTTAGCTTGGTGGGCAATCTTTTTTGCTCACTTCCACTTCACTCTGACCTTCCGTTCTGGAGCTCTTAATCAAAAAGCAGATGCTTTGTCAAGGTCACTCTCCTGCAACTGTAGTTCTGAAATCCTACGCAGTACTCCTGTGCTGGAGTCAAGGGTGTTTGCCACCATACAAATGCAGCCACCTACTGGGAAAATCTTCGTGGCCCCGGAGTTAAGGAAGCAGCTTCTTACATGTTCTCACTCTTTGCAGGCCATTCTGGTACCCGGAAGACCCTGGAGCTTTTGAAAAGAGCTTATTGGTGGCCATCGATGAAGGCTGATGTCTCGGAGTTCATCTCGTCATGTACCTCATGTGCCCAGCACAAATCCTCACATCAAGCTCCAGCTGGTGAGTTGTTGCCCCTGCCTGTTCCTTCACATCCATGGATGCATCTCTCCATGGACTTTGTGACCGATTTGCCAAGCTCCCAGGGTTATACTACCATCTGGGTCATGGTAGATCGATTTTCAAAGATGGTTCACTACGTTCCACTAAAGAAACTTCCTACTGCTTCGGATTTGGCTCATCTGTTCGTTCTACATATATTTCATCTCCACGGTCTTCCTACTTAAATAGTCTCTGATCATGGAGTGCAATTCGTGGCAAGGTTTTGGAGAGCTCTGTGCTCCATTCTACAAGTAAAATTGAATTTCTCGACAGCTTACCATCCACAGAGTAATGGATCCATGGAAAGAGTTAACCAAGGCCTAGAGACCTTCCTAAGGATCTTCATGTCATCCTCTCATGAAAAATGGTCGGAATTGCTACCCTGGGCTGAATTTGCACATAATGCTTCATATCACTCCTCCACAAATCAAACCCCGTTCCAGATTGTATATGGACTTCATCCCCAAGTTCCTGAGTTCCAAAGCCTACCTGCTTTTGATGTTCCAGCTGTGGACGATACTGTACAGAGGTTTGCATCCAATTGGGCTCAGGTACGTGCTGATTTGGTAAAGGCGTCCTCTTGTTATAAAATTCAGGCTGACAAGAAACGGAGGAAGGTGCCCTGTATGCGAGTTGGAGATCAGGTTTGGTTGTCTACCCGGAACCTATGGCTCAGAGAGCCTTACATGAAGTTTGCTCCATGTTTTATCAGACCCTTCTCCATCACCAAAATAATTAATTCTGTGGCTTATCGCCTTCAGCTACCTTCATACCTAAAAGTCCCAAACTCCTTCCACATTTCCCTGCTCAAGCCTCTGATCCTACACAAGTTCCGCAAGTTCCTTTCTGTTCCTCCTCATGTGCAGACAGAAAGAGGTGTGGAATTTGAGGTCTCCCAGGTCCTGGATTCCCATGTCCGCAGAAGTCATTTACAGTATCTCCTGGATAGGAGGGGTTACGGCCCGGAAGAACGCTGCTGGACCGATGCCCGAGACGTCCATGCTCCCGCACTCGTCAGGAAGTTCCATGCAACTCATCCTGAAAAGCCTGGTGAGTGTCCTGAGGCCACCCATAAAGGGGGGGTACTGTCACGTCCAGCGTTTCTCAGCATGGTGGTCGGCGGGTGATACCTGTGAGGATGCTGTGGCGGGGGGCATCTGGCAGTGGTGCTGGTGCCTGGTGGGGAGAATTGGCTGTGTGTAGTCCTATTTGGGCATATTGTCACTCTGTGCTGGTTAGGCCTGGCAGTGCTTGCGTTCTGTTCTGGCATGGGCGCTGCCATCTTGCCTCTGGTCTTGTGACTTAGTTGCCCTATCCTGGTGGGTCACATGCTCTCTCTGGCCTCTCACAGTGCGGCACTGGGTATTTAAGGAAGTACCGAGCTTCCTCTCATTGCCAGTGCAACGTGTTTCTCAGTGAGAGCTGAGAGAGAGAGTTCCTGAGCTAGTCTGCCTGCCTGTTGGATTCTGTCAAGTCTGCTATACCTGAACCTGCTCCTAAACCCTGCTGGATACCCCTGCCACCTCCTATTGCCTCTCCCACTGCCTGAGTACCTATGTCAGTCATTTACCTTGCACCCTGCCTCCACTTGCATTTCCTCTGGACATTATTGTTTCTGCCAGCAATCACTTCAAGTCTTCTAATTCACTTCAGCCTGCCACTCACCTCAGCAATTCACTCCAACCTGCAGTTCTTTTCAGCCTCACAAACCCCGGAATACTGGATTACCTTCTGTTGTCACTACCTGGAATTTTTCCCATTTACATCACTACAGTTCTCAAGTGCACTTAGTGCTAATCCCAGACTTTCTATTTTGCCATTTTCATGTCTGTCAAACCACTTATTAAAAATTCCACATTTATTTTTAAAGCAGCTCCAGTGTCTGCTCCTTATATCACCCCGGGTCCACAACAAAACCAGAACCTCACAATTAGTTAATTCGATTTTTACATTACATTTGTAACTTAGAAGAGCCACAGGGCTGGTTGGTCATGAGGGAGCTTCACATTTTCTGCTTACCCAATTCCCTTAAGGATTTTAGATTTGTACTGACCAGGCTGGGACTGGTTGCACATTATGGCAAGTCATCATCATTTTCAAGCTGATGATGACTACTGTAGCTTTACTTCAGTCACCTTTATATGACAATGTGTAGCTTTGTTGTGACAGAATCTAAATGATATGTGCAACTGCAAATATACATTAATTAGCAATTTTGAATCTATAAGCTTTTACCTATTTTTAGAAAACTTGGCTGTGCAACCTGAGATACAAAATGTCCATAAACACCTGGCAGTGAAATAGTTATTATCAGGGCTGCCGACAGCTCAGCTGGGCCCAGGTACAAGTAGGGGTCATTGCCAACCTGGGGAGGTGTGACCAGACCCACTCCGTACAAAAAATAAAAAAATGAACATGGCCACGCATGCTGCACAGGAGGGCGCCGGTGTCCGGGGGTGGAGGCGCAATCGCTACCTCCCGCACATAATGCAGGGAGAGAGAGGACTGACTGCTGCTGCAGCCTCTCTCCCTAGTCCAGCACAGCGTGAAAGCAGCAGCAGTCAGTACTCTCTCTTCCTGCCCAAAGTAAAGTACCATCGACGGTTGTGGGGTTTGAGCTACAGGACCCCGCCAGGCCCCTCCAACAGGTCTATAGTACCATCCCCTCTCAGCACCCCTGGTTACTATCACTGCACTAGGAGGATTTGAATTCAGGTCAGGGCCCTTTGGACTAGCTGTGGTGGCTGGAGCATTAGTGAATATTTTGGGTATTACCGTACCTGGAGCCATCTCCTTGGAATGGATCACCTGTTGCCATCCAGAAGTATGACTCCATTGCTTGTTTAAATCTGAAGTAACACTAACCTGGGACATACATAGACTTGGTACTATTGTCAGGGTCGAACAGAAACCATACTAGGTGAGAGACACTACTTGAGTTTGCTTTTCTTTATTTTTACCACTAGAACAGCACTCCATACATAAGTAGAGAAAGAGGGAGCACATTGTCATTTTGGTAAAGAAAAAGAAAATGGTAGCTCACATGGTTCTGGGACCCAACAGGAGGGAGCAAAGTTCAAAACTTACAAATACCTAACACCAGATATGGTAGTGCATTTAACATTTAGTCTCAGATATGACTCTATATACAGGATGAGATATGACTCAGACATGGTTCTACGTGTCCTCTTCTTACAATATTTGGCTTTGCACATTATATGATTTAGTACCTAATATGACTGCATATTAATCTTGTCAACATACATGCAATTACCTGTTAGACTTGGCAAAAAAATGGTTCTGCTTATCAAACTCGGCACCACATATGACTTTCCACATTACACCTGTCGAAACTGGATTATTGTCTGAGACAAGATCAGTTTAAAATTGAATCGCAGCGACACCATCTTGAGACTGGCCGCAAGATGCCATTTTGCGAATGGCCACCTAAGCGCCATTTTAGATAAACTCACACTTTAGTACATGTGGCGATAATACTATTAGCATCATGCGATTGCATCCGTGACCATCGCCATATGTTACGGCGATTCACCAAAAGCCCATTTCATGACTTTACGTAGTTTGGGTGTTCTGGATAAAGTGCATATTATTAGAATTCCCCTAAAGGATATATATTGCATTAGCTAGAACAGAGCAAATGGCCACGTGATAACTAGCATGTGTAGATAAGCTTCCTGGATAACGTCTGCTCTCACTCCAGGTGGCCCGGCTCGAATACACACCTTACATTAGCAAGCTTCCTGCAATGAAATAACTTTAAAGCTAAGAGTGTTATCTTAGGTTTGGGTCTTGTAGCTGGGCTAATTTGCATTCACTCAAGAGTCTGGGAGAATAAAAGGCTTTTCTTTAGAGCCTGGGAGTTGGGGGCTGCTGAGAGAGGGGGCATGTGGAACTAGAAGGATCAGCATTCCACACTGCTAGGTGTTCACTTAGTAAGTGAGATTTAAGTGCACCATTCCTCATACACACATTAATACTCACAATTGCACTGTTAACTAATCGCATATTAGCGAATGCATAAGACCTTGTATGAAAACACTGTTTTATTAGCTTCATGCACACGCATCTGCCCCAAGTTAACTAGCATATTTATATCAAACACTGCATACTCACACATTACATATCCACATAAAAGGTTTGATAAGCTTTAAGGTATAAGATTTAAGTTGGTTCAGTTAGTATAAATGCTGTGAAATAAAGATATTTGATAACTAAGGTTTTATACATGCTAAGAAAGTCGTGTTTGGTTTCATATTGATGCGTACTCTTTCAACAGAATTCCGGTATTATCAGTGTGGAGATCGCATCATGCATTCTCAACTTATGGACCGCAGAGACTTCAAGCAACAAAATGTATATTATGAACAACTGTTAGGATGTTGCATGGCGGCGGGAGGGCAGAGACCCCAGTTGTTAGAGGCTGGGATGAGTCTATTTGAACCAGCCTGTTAAACGCTCTGTAACAGATGCTTCCCCCCTGGGAACCAATGGCATAAGCAAGAAACTTCTCTATTGTCCTGTCTATTCTGGGGGGGTATAAATATGTGTGCTCAAACACTGGGTTTTTAGTCTTCATGCTGAATGACGACGGGGTATCTTGCTGATGCCTATCATCTGGTCCGGAAGCGCTGCCTATGTATACTGTAATTGGGGTCTGTATAATTCCTTTGCATCTAATTGTGTCTGGATCAATAGCGTGTAACTGACTGTACTTTTACTTGAATAATACTTTGTGCTTCAGAACCACATATTCTAACTCCGGAGTCTCTATTTACTGAATGACTGCGTACGCAAATTAGCATCATCCTTAGAGGTTTATAGGTAGGATTTTACAAGGTACAGGCAGGGGTATATAGAGGTTCATTTTAATATCGTTAGTTGGGGGCTCATCGAGTGAAGTCACTTACCTACTCACATGGCACATACGGCTATCAATATCTCAGCAAAGGGTGGAGTGGCCACATGCAGGTTTTCCTGCAACCGCTTTGTGCTGAAAAATCGCTATCCGTTTTCGTGTGAGCAAAGGAAGCTGACTAGAATCCAGGGACAAGAGAGGGAAAAGTTTGTTTTCCATTGTTGATAGAACCTAATGTTTAAAAGGGTGCCGCAGTATTGAGTACGTGGCTGAGTCGCAGTTTTGCGCACAGTAAAGATGCACTCTTGTGTACGCAGCTAAAAAGTTGTCATACGGTTGTGTGGTAGTCACATTATTGTGTATGTGACTGGTCGCACAATAGCATATACGTACTTCCGGTTGTGCTGCCACGGTGTTTAAACAAAGCCGTTGAGGTTTACATTTTTCAATCGTTATCAATATCTGGGTTAACGTGTATTTTTCTGTACAGGAAAAAGTGTGTAACAGTGAGTATTTGTTGGACAAGGTTAAGGGTATTGTATGATCCTTAAGGGCTAGGTGCAAAGGTTAGTCTAGCCGCTCGGTAAGTAGCTTTACCGTTCTATACACAGTAGCAGGTGTACATGTTGTCTTTGTTGTAGAGAGGTGCGTGGAAGTGGCCGACATATAAACTTCCATAGGTGTGGAAGTTGCCTTACTAAATCTTATCCGGGTGTGGAAGTTGCCTTTTTCAAATCTTATCCAGGTGTGTGGGGGCGCCGACGACTTAAATCATCCACAGGTAAGTGAAAGTATCTTGATTGTCTTTCACCAGTTTAAATCTTTATTGAAAAGCATAGGATTTTGTCTCAGAATGGGAGCCATGCAAACAGTAGAGATGTTAGACAATGATGTGCTGCTAATGGAGGTGCCGATCGGATCGGCCCATCGTATTATGCATACTAAGTATGTTACTTATGCAATAAGGTATTGTGATGTATGGTTTACTTTAAAATGACGATGAAGAGTGTTAAACCATTTCCCAGAATTGGTAGTTTTGATAAAGATGTATTAGATAATGTCCGGGATCACATCAGTCTGATGCGCTCCCGAGAGAAAAAGGTTAAATATTGTGAATGTTTAAAATTGTGGCAGCATGAAGGGGATGCATGGCTTAAAAATGTGCAAGTGACGCAAACTAGCGTTGCGAGCGCATTGCCAGAGAATGCATCCGCAACGCTGAATTGCAATACGGACGAGCCGCAAATTGGCGCGCACGTGCGGCAATGTAGCATTGTGAAGAGTATTGCCAGCAGTTCACGCTCACCTCCCCACCTTATGTAGATGGAGGTGCAAGTACAGTTACCAAAAATACCCATAAAAATGTAACAAGCAAAATGTACCCCCTCTTAAGTAACCATAAAGAAAATGTTTATGATGTGGATGATGAGCCTATTGTAATGTCTGCCATTTCCCATGCTGTGAAAATGATAGATGCTGCATAACCACAATCACGAGTGGTGCCGCCATCTCCATCGGTAACAGCAAGGGAAGTGTTAACACCCTCTGCACCCATAGAGGAAGTTGTTCATACCATACGTAGCAGCAGCAGATTAAACCCCCAGCCAGGTAACCAGGTCAGAGGTAGCAACGCTAGCGGTCTGCATCCCATTCAGACGATAACTGTTCCAAATGGAAATGCAGATGCGAACGGTGTAGTGCCCATGAGGGAAGTGATAACGCATTGTCCTTGGACAAGAGCAGAACTAAATTCCATCATAAATGATTTCCCCGATCCCAAAAAGGAACTAGCCAAATGTCAAAGATTTTTGAGAAATTTTGGTAGTTCACATGAGCCAACTAATAAAGATTGGCGTGTGGTGTTAAGGGCCTGTCTGCCACGCAATACCGACGTGACAAAATTTATCATGGATTGTGTATTAGATGGTGACGTTCTCTTAACAGACCAAGTAAACCAAGGTAACATTTCCCGCATTGTAACTCAATTGGGTATATATTTTTCAGTAGTAGTTAACTGAAACAAAATTTTTCACAATCAAGCAAAAGGAGAGTGAAACTGCAGAAGACTATTGCGACCGGGCTCTGGAGGCTATCACCCAGTATACTGGGATAGAAGATATTATAGACAGCACTCATCACAGGGGAATTATAGTCACGGTACTCTTAATCTTAAGGAAAGCCTGACAAAAGCTCCTGCATTGGGAATACCTGATTATGAAAAACCTTTTGATTTGTATTGTACGGAAGCTGATGGTTGTGCTGCAGGTGTCCTTACACAAAAACATGATGATGCAAGTAGGCCTGTAGCATACTACAGTGCCCAATTGGACATGGTAGCAAGATCACTCCCCACTTGTTTGAGAAGTGTAGCAGCTACCGCTCTATTGATGAGTAAAAGTGAGGATGTAGTACTGGGCCATGATATGATTGTCTACACTCCCCATGCTGTATCTGCTCTGTTGAACTCAGCTCAAACCAGACACGTCTAGTCAGCTAGGTTTACCAAATGGGAACTAGCTCTAATCGCACCCGCAAACATCACTGTTAAATGTTGCAGCACGCTGAATCCAGCAACGTATTTACCATATTTACAACATGATGTACAAAGGGTGGAAGGAAATGAGTTGCTGGTGGGAGGTGAGTTCAGCGGACATAACGATACGCACGATTGTATGACATATCTGAACCAGACCTTTACTGCTAGACCTGACATACATGACACACCTTTAGAGAATGTGGATGTGACTTTTTATACAGATGGGAGTTGTCATAGACAAACAGACACAGGTGAATTATGTACAGGTTATGCTGTTGTAAATGACACAGACATCATAGAAGCTAAACCTCTTGGTACTCCTCACTCAGCCCAGGTGGCAGAGTTAGTAGCACTAACTAGAGCGTGTGAACTGGCAGCAGGCAAATCTGCTAACATTTACACTGACTCGAGGTATGCGTTCGGGGTGGTGCACTATTTTGGGGCTCTATGCCGTCTGAGAAATTTTATGACAGCAGCAGGCACACCAGTTGCACACTCCCGACACATAATACATCTTTTAGAAGCAATCCAACTGCCCAAAACAGTGGCAGTAATTAAATGTAAAGCCCATACATGTGAGGATGACCCGGTGTCACTAGGCAACAACAGGGCCAATGAAGCTGCAAAATGGGCAGCAGGGTTGAAAATGTTTTCTCCAACTGAAAAAATTATTTGTTTCCAAACAATTGATATGCTGAAATTAATTGAGATGCAAAATTTGTGGTCAATTCAGGAAAAATCCAAGGGATGTGGGCAAGAGTCTCCGGGCTCTGGAGGGACGGACAAGGTAAACCAGTAGCACCCAAAGCATATTACCCCAGCCTGGCTGAGGCAGCACACGGTCTCACTCATCTGGGAAAACAAGGTATGTGCAAGTTGGTGAGAGCATACTGGTGCGCACCAGGTTTTTCTTCACAAGCAGAAAAGATAGCAATGTCCTGTCTGACCTGCTTGAGGAAGAACATAGGGAAAGCGATCCCTACTGAACCGTCCCACATTCCACCGACTGATGGACCTTTCCAGGTGATACAAATTGATTTCATCCAATTCCCACCCTGCAGGAACCTTAAGTTTGTATTAGTGTGCACCAATGTATTTTCTAACTGGGTTGAGGCCTACCCAGCGGCCACTAATACTGCTGCGTTTACTGCCAAGAAAATAGTTCAGGAATTTGTATGCAGGTACGGTATCCCTAGAATCATTGAGAGTGACAGGGGTACTCATTTCACAGATGATGTTTTTCAACATATGTGTAAGCTGATGGGTATTAATAGCCGACTTCATACCCCCTACCGACCGCAAGCTAGTGCCAAGGTAGAGAGGATGAATGGGACTATTAAAAATAAGTTAAGTGAAATTATGGCAGAAACTGGACTGGGATGGCCAGAAGCGTTACCTTTGGTCCTACATAGCATAAGGACCACTCCTAGACCCCCTCTAAATCTGTCCCCATTTGAAATACTGTTCGGTAGACAACCTCATTTGATTATAAGTCCACAGGAAGACTTGAAGGGTAACAACGAGGTAACTGTAAAGTATCTTATATCAATGAGTAAGCAGTTAAAGCAACAGCAGCAGAAACTGAAATTGTTGTCTAATGATATGCCTTAAACTAACTGTCATGATGTTGAACCAGGAGATTATGTTATGATCAAAAATTTCTTGCTTTCAGGTTGTTTGACTGATCGGTGGGAAGGTCCATACCAGGTGCTGCTGACAAGTACTACATCTTTGAAGGTGGCCGAGAGAGATACCTGGGTCCACTCCACTCACTGCAAAAAGGTCAATCAACCGGTGGAGAAACAAGTCGGAGACAAGGCTGATAACGTGGACCTGTCGCTCACGAGTTGTTCCGGGAGGATTGAGCAGGTTGTAGTGAGATACCTGAACTGAGAGAAATTTTCAGATCTTGTTGTGACAATGGACGGGCCTGCTGTGTTCATTTTCATATTCTCTTTTAGAGTGTTCACCATCCTGGTCAGTTCGGGGATATCCAGCGTCTGCGATGGGGGACCGATTGAGCAAACGGGAGCTGATGGCAGTGCTGATGGAGTGGAGTCAGGAGGAATGCAATGCCAATCAGGGGAGTGTCTGACCAATCTTAGTACTGTTATTGTTTAGAGAGCTGTTATTCCGGATTTTCGGGGAAGGTGTGGAGGTTTATCATCTGAAGATTCCTGTATTTGTGAGCTTAGTGGGTCTCTAGTTGATGAGAACTGTATCCAACGGTGCCAACCTAACTATAACCCGTACTGGGGTGGGTATCCTTTAGATGATTAGCATAGCATGGTAGGCAAAGTGTTAAATCAAACTGATTGCTGGGTGTGTTCACACGTGCCACAGGGACAGCATAACGTAGGGTTGGTGCCATTGTCGCTGAATACCACGGAAATTTTAGAATTACAAAAAGGGAAAACCTTGGATGGAAAATTCCTTTCATCCAAACCACCTCATTTCAAACTCTATCAATTCCAAGTAGATAGATCACTTTTGTGTTTAAACATAACCAACCCCAATAAACCTGGGAGTTGGGAAGTGACGGGGAATAATCAGACGATGACCTTCTCACAAAGAGCTGATAATGAGTCCATAAACCATGATCTGTTATGCTCAATTAAATCTAGTGGGAAACATTTTAGGTATCGGTATACACTGAGTTCCACCAAGGAGATTATTGGTAAGGTGCCAGATGGTTATTGTGCTAAAATAATACAGCCAGAGACTTGCATGAACCAGATGGAAAACCCAGAAATAGGATTGTTTGCAAGAGAAATGTGCTTAATGATAATGATGCATACCATCCCTTAGGTTCTCCCTGAAAATATATATTTTGTATGTGGAAGAAAAGCGTATAAATGGCTCACCCCGAGTTCCGAAGGTTTGTATTACCTGGGAAGAGTAGTCCCAGAAGTTATGACCCTCACACATGTTGAAATGCTTGGTATACATAAAAACACACCATAACCATATCTTCACACACAATATGAACACAGAGGCAAAAGAAACATGATACCTGGTGATGTGCAAAAAGCCACTCAGTTAATTAGTGAGACAATTGGCTTTCAAGTTTTAGTCGCATTGGATCCCACCAGGATCGCTCGGGGAACACAAAATTTTATATATATTCAGGAACTTGCTAAATTGATAGATAATATCACCGAGATGTATGATGACACATTCAGGTATACAGGGAAAGAATTGCAAGCGTACAAGAAAGAACTGGTGCAACACAGGCTAGTGTTAAATTATTTAACTGCTGTTACTGGAGGGTATTGCATAACGTTAGCCACCCAATTTGGAGTAAAATGTTTCACCTATGTCACCAATGATACCAGCGACCCTAAGGAGGTGATAGACCGGAGGATGGATGAAATTCTGCAGCTAAAATGGGAGTTTCATAAGAACCATAATGCTTAAGTGGCTGAAGTAGGGGAAAAAGATAGAAGGATGGGTTTCATGGCTGAACTCAGTGAAATGGTTCTCAGGTCTAGGGGAATGGGTCCAGGAAGTGATTGCCAGCATAGGCAAATTCTTAATCCTTATACTGATTGTCATCATAATAATTGGCATATGTGTCCGGAGTGTTCCAATTGTGTTGAAGTGTGGAAAATTTAAAAATAAAAGTAAAACGAAAGAACGAAATTATGATGGTGGCCAGTATGAATACCAAGGTAAATACAGAACTGCTTTACAATCCTGAGCTAGGAAATACCATCATTTAATGTATTATATTTAGCCATGCATAAAAATGTATTATTGAAATGTTATTTTTAAAACACCTCAGATAATGTAAAGTCTCAATTCCCCTTCAAAACTGCTTTTATAAGACTGGTGCATTCCCACACCTTTCACATGAGCTTCCAAGATCCGTGGTGTGCGTATAATAGTAGTTTTATGTCCCCACTCAGAGACACATTATTGATGGATTAAGAACCACCTTGTGCCATCCCAAAATAACACTAAATAATATGTAACTGTAAGCCTAATTTAAATTCTAATAGCAGATTGTGATAGCATGTTGTTCGCTATCAAAGGGTGGACTGTCGAAACTGGATTATTGACTGAGACAAGATCAGTTTAAAATTGAATCGCAGCGACACCATCATGAGACTGGCCGCAAGACGCCATTTTGCGAATGGCCGCCTAAGCGCCATTTTAGATAAACTCACACTTTAGTACATGTGGCGATAATACTATTAGCATCATGCGATTGCATCCGTGACCATCGCCATAAGTTACGGCGATTCACCAAAAGCCCATTTCATGACTTTACGTAGTTTGGGTGTTCTGGATAAAGTGCATATTATTAGAATTCCCCTAAAGGATATATATTGCATTAGCTAGAACAGAGCAAATGGCCACATGATAACTAGCCTATGTAGATAAGCTTCCTGGATAACGTCTGCTCTCACTCCAGGTGGCCCGGCTCGAATACACACCTTACATTAGCAAGCTTCCTGCAATGAAATAACTTCAAAGCTAAGAGTGTTATCTTAGGTTTGGGTCTTGTAGCTGGGCTAATTTGCATTCACACAAGAGTCTGGGAGAATAAAAGGCTTTTCTTTAGAACCTGGGAGTTGGGGGCTGCTGAGAGAGGGGGCATGTGGAACTAGAAGGATCAGCATTCCACACTGCTAGGTGTTCACTTAGTAAGTGAGATTTAAGTGCACCATTCCTCATACACACATTAATACGCACAATTGCGCTGTTAACTAGTCGCATATTAGCGAATGCATAAGACCTTGTATGAAAACACTGTTTTATTAGCTTCATGCGCACGCATCTGCCCCAAGTTAACTAGCGTCTTTATATCAAACACTGCATACTCACACATTACATATCCACATAAAAGGTTTAATAAGCTTTAAGGTATAAGATTTAAGTTGGTTCAGTTAGTATAAATGCTGTGAAATAAAGATATTTGATAACTAAGGTTTTATACATGCTAAGAAAGTCGTGTTTGGTTTCATATTGATGCGTACTCTTTCAACAGAATTCCGGTATTATCAGTGTGGAGATCGCATCATGCATTCTCAACTTATGGACCGCAGAGACTTCAAGCAACAAAATGTATATTATGAACAACTGTTAGGATGTTGCATGGCGGCGGGAGGGCAGAGACCCCAGTTGTTAGAGGCTGGGATGAGTCTATTTGAACCAGCCTGTTAAACGCTCTGTAACAGATGCTTCCCCCCTGGGAACCAATGGCATAAGCAAGAAACTTCTCTATTGTCCTGTCTATTCTGGGGGGGTATAAATATGTGTGCTCAAACACTGGGTTTTTAGTCTTCGTGCTGAATGCTGAATGCTGAATGACGATGGGGTATCTTGCTGATGCCTATCATCTGGTCCGGAAGCGTTGCCAATGTATACTGTACTTGGGGTCTGTATAATTCCTTTGCATCTAATTGTGTCTGGATCAATAGCGTGTAACTGACTGTACTTTTACTTGAATAATACTTTGTGCTTCGGAACCACATGTTCTAAGTCTGGAGTCTCTATTTACTGTATGACTGCGTACGCAAATTAACGTCATCCTTAGTGGTTTATAGGTAGGATTTTAGAAGGTACAGGCAGGGGTATATAGAGGTTCATTTCAATATCGTTACACCCAGCACCAAATATGACTAATATGCTTAGCACCAAATACTGCTGAGCCAGTGGTATAACCAGAAGGAGCTCGTCCTGCTGTAAAACTGTAAAAATGTGCCTAGGTGCTGGATGCAGGAAGCCTGTGGCCCTTATGGTTTGCACACTACATGTGGAGGTAAGGTTAATATTGTGTATCACCCAGCACAATGGATCATGTGGGAAGAGCTGCTGTCTGCTGGGCCATGGCTGCCTCCAATCTAGGTACCATGGTTACACCGTGTGGTGCTGCATGGCATACATTGTGACATCATCATGCCACACTACCAAAAGAAAGAGGAACCATGAAGAGGAGCAGACAGACTGACAAAGATATCACAGATATTTCCTGCTTACCTTTCTCTACCAATGTGGTCCGCTGTCCTTATAAACTAGTTTTGGAGCTTGACTTTGGGAGCATTCGTAATCTTCAGAAGGCATTTGCTCCCACACTCCCACTATTTCCCTGTGGGCTTTGTGCGCTCTAGTGAACTCTAGTTCACGCAGGCACACTAGTTATGAAAGTAGCTGTGAAAACATTTGGGGAGACTGATTTTTGTATCAGCTGTTTCCATGCTGGAGCAATTGCTCCGGAGCTCGGCGTGAGTTAGAATGTTAATTATCCAGGTCCGCCCGGACCCCGATAATTAAGTTAATGAATATGGCTTTCTAAACTGCCTACTAATTTTAAACATATTTACTAAGGCCAGCTCATACTGTAAGTGTGATCATAGTCTATCCAGATATCTGTTTACTGTCCATTTTGTTTTTCTTTTCTTGTGTGAACATACACCTTTTATTAAGGTGATTCTTTATCTTGTAGCTGACAGTTTGAAATCAGTATCATGATATTAGTAGTTCTTGACATCTCCAAAAGCATTATCTGTAAATAGTACTCGCTCTGTGAACAGTCTGTACATTGGACAAAAGCTAAGAAAAAGTTGACAAATAAAGAAGAAATGGCTCTTAAAAAAGTAAAGACTAATAAAAATTAAGGTGAAACAAGCTGAATAAGGCTTTATGGATTGGACTAAATATATAGATCAGACAAAACATAATACAAGTCTTCTGGAATAAATCATACAGAGCTATAACACACAGTATTTGGCAATTGAATTAGTATCTAATATGTTATATGATTTATTTCGAGGGCTTATTGAAAATGAGACTGCCTCTGTTTTTCTGTCCCATAGGTAGATGTGGAAACGCTATGCTGGTTATTGTGAAGCTCATACATCAATATGTCTGTACCTGTGGGTTGGACTGTCGTAGTCTTCTTTGTTTGGTCACGGCGAGTGGAAGTACTTTGTACATTTCGTCTTGGCGGATGAGGAAGATGTGTCTGTGAGTTTACGTCAGAGATGTGTGATTGAAATTTGTGTTAACTTGGAAAAAGCAGAAATGAAACTCATGAAATGTTACGGCAAGCATACGGTGGAGAAACAATTAGCCGTGCTGCAGTATTTCCTAGGTGGAAGCACTTCAAAGAAGGTAATACACGTGTTACTGAAAAAGGGCGTATTCTGGGAGTCTATACACTGGGGTTACAGTTGTCAACATTGCCAAAGCTGTGGAGATGTTGCAAAATGACAGTGTCAGGACTGCGATTATTTCAGTACATAAAGATAGATTACTTTTTCCAAAGTTCCTTTGTGGTCATTGGAGGAGCTATCCTGCTTGCTGGCGTTCTTCACATACAGGGAATAGAGAGTTAAAGTGATCATCTGTTTCCAAGGTGTTGTCAGGTTGTGGGATTCCTAGATTGCTCATTATTTCAAACCTGATTGCATTTGGCTGACATGTTCTGAACTTCCTATGGATCACAGACCTCTAGTATAAAGCCTGTTACCAACTGTGTTTCAGTGTCTGTGCAACGTTACTTTCAGGTCTTTCTTGAACTGCTGCCAGATCCCTGCTGTGCCTGTGGGTTGCTGTGGACTTTGCTATATTTCCGCTCATGTTCAAACTAAACTTCTGATGCCAGTTACCAGCTGCACTATAGAGCTCAGCATACCTATTGCCTAAGTATTGCTTTCTGCTCCACTGCTGTGGTTTCACCTTTTGCTGCACTATTTACTTTGCCTATTGCATCTCACTCCTGTGGACATCGAATCCATCTTCGTTACAGTTGTCAACTGCACCATTACAGTTATTATCACAGCATCGTGGGGCTCAACCCCGTTCCGGATTCTAGTCACACCGTAGGGCTCAACCCTGTTCCGGAACCACACCGCTTCACAGGGCTCAACCCTGCTTCAACCTTCATTGCATTGCAGGGCTCGACCCTGCTCCAATTTCACCGCATCACAGGGCTCAACCCTGCTCCGACCTCACCGCATCACAGGGCTTAACCCTGCTCTGACCTCACTGCATCACAGGGCTCAACCCTGCTCCGACCTCATCGCATCACAGGGCTCAACCCTGCTCCAACCTCATCGCATCACAGGGCTCAACCATGCTTCAACCTCACAGCATCACAGGGCTCAACCCTGCTCCATCTTTCACCACATCACAAGGCTCACTCTGCTCTGGATCTCCATCACTACAGGGTTCCACCCAGGTGAAGCTCCTCTATACCATCCTGAGGTGTTAGCCTCATACTGGACTTGGGGTTCCCTATCATATTAACTTTTCTGTGTTAAAGACTATATGGGGGGTTTTCTCCTATACTCATTATTGCTTATGTGAACCTCAGTTTTGTTGAGAGTTTATGTGAGAAGTTGCTATTATATTTCTCCTGTGAATAAATTCTATTTACTTTTATTCCGTGCTATTGAGATTTCATGAAAAGGTAATTCCTAAAGCCACCGCAGTTTATTGTGCCTAGTAGGCCTGCCTCCTCCCAGGAGTCTCAAGTGTCAGCAGCCGTGACAGTTTGCACAGACCTAAAAATGAATCCGTATGTGGAACAGGCTACTGGGGTACAGGTGCTTCAGGGTTTGACCGCTCATTTGGAAGTACAGGAAAACACTCAAGTTCAGGTTTTGCAATGTCTACAGGATCTTTCCACATGTCTTGATAAACTTAAGATTCCTGTTGCAAGCACATCAGGGGTTTCTGCTTCTCATTTACCGACTCCTACCTCTTATGATGGTAATCCAAAAACATGTAGAGGATTTCTCAACCAATGTGAGATTCAATTTGAATTGTTACCTCAGAGTTTTACCACCTCTTGTGTTAAAGTGGCTTATATTATGTCATTATTGTCTGGTGCTGCTCTTGAGTAGGCCTCTCCTTTATGGCAGAGAAATGATACCTAAATGTCTAATTACCAAGCTTTTGTTTCTACTTTCAAAAGGATATTTGATGAACCTGGAAGATCAGTGGCCGCGTCTGTGGACATTTTGCGAGTAAAGCAAGGAACAGCTCCAGTTGGTCAGTATGTGGTTCGTTTTCAAACTATAGCCGCAGAACTTAAATGGAATAATGAGGCATTCAGAGCAGCATATTGGAATGGTCTCTCTGAGAGACTTAAAGATGAGTTGGTGACTCGGGATCTTCCTGAGAATTTGGATGAGTTAATTTCATTGACTATTAAAATTGATCTGCGTATGCGAGAACGAGGGGTTCAGAGGAGTTGCTCTGAGTGTTCTAAAAGCTCTCTTCCCCAGTCTCGCTCTTTTCATAGTACATCTGATGAGCCTATGCAAATTAATAAAGCTAAATTGTCTGAAGTTGAGAAGTAACGTACGAGGCGTTCTAATTTGTGCCTGTATTGTGCATCCTGAGAGCAAAACTTGGCTAAATGTCCAATAAGGCGGGGAAATGATCATCCTTAGTTGATGGAATGAAAGTTAAACTAGAGGTACTTTCCAAAGTTTCCCCCAAATGGATTGTTTAATTTCTGTGAGCATTCCTGATTTTGGTTCTTCGTGTCAAGAGTTTTCTGCATTGCTAGATTCTGGAGCAGCTGGCAATTTTATTTAATTGTCTTTGGTTCAGACATTAAAAATTCCTGTTGTCAAATTAACCCGTTCTTTTTCCCTTTCTGCAGTTAATGGGACTAGAATTTCTAATGGATATGTTACGCATCAAAAAAAGTCTATGAAGTTGAGGGTAGGAGCTTTGCATGAAGAAAATTTAGAGTTTTTGGTAGAACCTATTTTTATGTATGATATAGTTCTTGGTTTACCATGGTTAACTCTTCATAACCCTCACATTGATTGGACTTGTTCTCAAATTCTTTCTTGGAGTCCTAAATGCAAATTAAATTGTTTGATTCCTGTGGTACCATTGGCTGAAGTGAAAGTAGATGTTCCACCTTCTCTCCCACAGCCTTATCATGAATTTGCTGATGTCTTTTCTGAGCAGGCGGCAGACGAACTTCCACCACATCATCCCTGGGATTGTCCTACTGAACTTATTCCTGGTAAAATGCCACCGAAAGGTCGAGTATACCCTCTCTCTGTTCCTGAGACTCAAGCCATGTTGCAATATGTGCAAGATAACCTATGAAAGGGGTTTATCAGGCCTTTTTAATCTCCTGCTGGAGCAGGCTTTTTTTCTTTAAAGGAAAAAGATGGTGGTCTTCGTCCATGTATCGACTTTAGAGGTCTAAATGAGATCACGGTAAAAAATAAATATCCTTTGCTTCTCATTACAGAATTATTTGACAGAGTTAAAGGGGCTCGGCTGTTTACTATGCTTGATCTAAAGGGAGCTTACAACTTGATCAGAGTTAAAGAGGGTGATGAGTGGAAAACTGCATTTAATATGCGAGATGGCCATTATGAGAACCTCGTCATGCCTTTTGGTTTATGTAATGCTCTTGCGGTGTTCCAGGAGTTTGTGAATTAAATTTTCTGAGATATACTTTATCAGTTTGTTATTGTTTATCTTGATGATATTTTGATTTTTTTCCAGGAATCTTTGTGATCATCGTACCCATGTTAAAGAGATATTAAGTTGTCTTTGAGCTAATAAGCTTTATGGTAAGATCCCAAAGTGTGGTCCCCAGACCCACTGAATACCTTTCAGACTCTCAAAGATGCATATTCCGCTGCCCCCATTCTAGTTCAACCTGATGTTGAGAAGCCATTTATGCTAGAAGTGGATGCCTCCACTTATGGATTGGGGCTATTTTGTTTCAAGTGGCTGCAGATGGGAGAACAGTGTCTTGTGGATTCTTTTCACGAAAGTTTTCTAGTGCTGAGAGTAATTACTCCATCGGGGACCAAGAGTTGTTAGCTATTAAGTTAGCTTTGGAGGAATGGAGATATTTATTAGAAGGCGCAAAGCACCCTGTTACTATTTTTACAGACCATAAAAATTTGTAGTATTTGAAAACTGCCCATTGTCTGAACCCACGACAAGCTCGTTGGGCAGTCTTTTTTTTCTTGTTTTGATTTTATACTCAGGTATCGCCCAGGTTAATTGAATAAAAAGGCAGATGCACTTTCACGCTCAATGTTGGAAGAGAAAGAACAAACTGAGGATCAAAGGTACCCTATAATAAACCCTCTGGCTTTTTCTTCAATTTCCATATCTCTCCAGATCCTCCTCCTGGGAAGATATTTGTGGCACCAGAGTTACGAGGTAAACTTCTTTCCTGGGCTCATAATTCTCATTTCTCTGGACATCCAGGGGTTCGTAAAATGTACTCATTTTTGCAACATTCCTATTGGTGGTCTTCCATGAAAAAAGATGTCCAAGAGTTTATACGTTCTTGTTCTAAGTGTGTACAACATAAGTCCTCCCGGCAGTCTCCAGTTGGTCCTCTCCATCCACTACCCATTCCCACCCAACCATGGACCCATCTTTCCATGGATTTTATTACAGATCTTCATGTCTAGGGAGTGTACAGTTATTTGGGTAGTGGTGGATTGTTTTACCAAGATGGCTAATTTTTATCCTTTGGCTCGAATTCCATCAACCCCCAAATTTGCACAAATATTTATCAAAGAGATATTTTGTCTTCATGGACTTCCTTCTGAGATAGTGTCTGATCGGGGTGTCCAGTTTGTTGCTCGGTTTTGGAGGGCTTTATGTTCATTGGAGGAGCTATCCTGCTTGCTGGCGTTCTTCACATACAGGGAATAGAGAGTTAAAGTGATCATCTGTTTCCAAGGTGTTGTCAGGTTGGGTTATTCCTAGATTGCTCATTATTTCAAACCTGATTCCATTTGGGTCACATGTTCTGAACTTCCTATGGATCACAGACCTCTAGTATAAAGCCTGTTATTAACTGTGTCTCAGTGTCTGTGCAACGTTACTTTCAGGTCTTTCTTGGACTCCTGCCAGATCCCTGCTGTGCCTGTGGGTTGCTGTGGACTTTGCTATATCTCCACTCATGTTCCAGATAAACTTCTGACGCCAGTTACCAGCCGCACTACAGAGCTCAGCATATTGCCTAAGTATTGCTTTCTGCTCCACTGCTGTGGTTTCACCTTTTGCTGCACTATTTACTTTGCCTATTGCCTCTCACTCCTGTGGACATCAAACCCATCTCCCTTACAGTTGTCAACTGCACCATTACAGTTATCATCACCGCATCGTGGGGTTCAACCCCATTCTGGATTCTAGTCACGCCGCAGGGCTCAACCCTGTCCCGGAACCACACCACTTCACAGGGCTCAACCCTGCTTCAATCTTCTTTCCTTCGTGGGGCTCAACCCCGCTCTGGATTCTAGTTTCACCACAGGGTTCAACCCTATTCCGGAACCACACCGCTTCACAGGGCTCAACCCTGCTTCAACCTCATCGCTTCACAGGGCTCAACCCTGCTCCGATTTCACTGCATCACAGGGCTCAACCCTGCTCCAACCTGACCGCATCACAGGGCTCAACCCTGCTCCAATCTCGTCGCATCACAGGGCTCAACCCTGCTTCAACCTCACAGCATCACAGGGCTCAACCCTGCTCCATCTTTCACCACATCACAGGGATCACTCTGCTCTGGATCTCCATCACTACAGGGTTCCACCCAGGTGAAGCTCCTCTATACCATCCTTAGGTGTTAGCCTCATACTGGACTCGGGGTTCCCTACCTTATTAACTTTTCTGTGTTAAAGACTATATGGGGGGTTTTCTCCTATACTCATTATTGCTTATGTGAACCTCAGTGTTGTTGAGACTTTATGTGAGACGTTGCTATTATATTTCTCCTGTGAATAAATTCTATTTACTTTTATTCCGTGCTATTGAGATTTCATGAAAAGGTCATTCCTAAAGCCACCCCAATTTATTGTGCCTAGTAGGCCTGCCTCCTCCCTGGAGTCTCAAGTGTTGGCAGCCGTGACAGAACGGTTAACTTTATGCAAACTTTCAGTTTTACTTGGCATCTCATTCGAACAGATTCAGCATATTCCTGTGGAACGACACCCTCTACCAATGGACTCTCATGGTGTTTGGCCTATCCAGAAAGAATCTCATTCTGGATCGTGCAGCTCTGCGTCTAGAGATCTTTCTCAACATAGTAAAGACATTTGGTCAGCCACAAATAGACTTTTTTGCAACCCCATCAAATGCGCAGGTTCCAATCTTTGTGCCCAAGAACTGTACTCAGGGAGCATCTCACATGGATGCCATGTCATTTCCATGGACCAACCTTCTCCTTCCTTACACCTTCCCACCTCCAGTGTTGCTTCTGAAGGTCCTCCACAAAATCAAAATGGACAGGATGCCCCAGCTCATTCTTGTCTACCCAGTATGACCTTCCAGAGTTTGGTTTCCCTTGATCTGTCAAATCTGCAAGGAAACCAATCTCCTGCTGGGGATATCCCAGAACTGCTTCCAGGGAACCCTGGCTCTGCTACAGAAGTTGCCACAATGCATGTGGATAGCAATATCACTTGACACCAACCTCTTGTTGCCGACACCAACCTCTCGGCCTCTTCAATGGCCTTAATCAATACTTCCTAAGACCAAGAACAAGGTATAGATACCAGTCCACTTTAGATGAATTCACATTCTGGTGGGCCACACAAATTTCCCCCACCAGTCTCTTCTCAGAGCTCAATTTAGCCATTGGTTTCCTGGCCACTAAGTTTGAGGCAGGGCTAGCTTCCACCACAATACGCTCCTAAGGCATGCGCGGGCATGGCCGCTGATCACATGTCCATGTGCGCAAGCACGGCTGGGTGCAGGCGTGTGCGCTTGGCCGGGCCACGTGCACGTGACACATGGCTGTTGAGAAGGTGAAAGTGAAAAGTTTCTTTAACTTTTCTTCTCAGTGATCGTCGGGAGGCTTGCACCTAACCTACCAGCTGTTGCTAAGTGGCAATCCTATTCTCTAGAACAAAGACAGTTTGCAGATCATAGATACCTTTTAAACTAATGGTGTGTGGAGCGATGAGGAAGAAAAGACCACATTTGCAGAAGAAACAGTGGTTTTTGCTCCAAGACAATGCCCGACCATGTTGCTGCTGTTGCATTGGCAGCACTGACTGAAATTAATGGGACAGTACTGGAACACCCTCCATATAGCCTGGACTTAGCGCCCTGTGACTTCTGGGTATTACCAACCCTAAAAACCAACTGCATGGAAAGAAGTTCTCAACAGATGATGAAGTATAAAATGCCACAGCATCACTAAAAGTGATGTCACAAAACAGTCTCCTACACGTCTTTGAATCGTTGTTGAACGCTGCAAAAAATTTATTGAATGTGATGGACGCTACTTTGAATAATAAGATGTTCAGAACCTGTGGAGTCATGTGATTCTGTATTAAAAAAAAACAGTCTCATTACTCGTATAATATTAACCCATTTGCTGCAGATGATGGGTGGAAGTAGGGATTTTAAGCCTCAATATCTCCCAACAATTGCACCTGCAGAAATGTGGCACCATTTTTAAAACAAGATGCCCCATTGAAGTTGAATGGTGATCAATGTTATAATGGGACCCCTTAGCAATTTTGTCTGCTGATCACCAGACAATATTACTCCTTGTTATGGGAATGATGTTTTCCATTAATGCAAGGAAAACACTACATCCACAATAACACCTACACACATAGGGACACCCACATTTGAAAGAGTTGAGTCTCCTGTTTGAAATGATGCAGCCCCTTTTCTAGTGACATTCTCATACATAGATGGCGGAAGGCACATTGTGCTCTATATTGGCCAAAACACATGGGGCACACTTGTTTGAAGGAGGAGAGTTCCCTCTTTCGAATGATGTGTCGCCATCATAGGTATAGACTAAAACAAAACACAAAAAAATAAAATTTGTCAAAGATGGGGGGTATCTAATGTGCAGATCTCCTCCATCATGTGGTATAGTGTATTATTCCTGCATTTTGTAAGTGTAGATTTTTTTATGAAAACATGCACATACAGTATCCTATTTTCTACAATATTGGAAAAAATTATTAATGCCAAAGCAAGAGCCACAATGTACTTATTTGTGATATTTTTAAACAAAAAAACTTAGTTTACTTAATGAAAATTTCAATAAAATTTTTTTTTTTAATATATCTTATTTGACATGTTATAATGATCAGAATACTTCAGAAAATTCAAGGTTTTCTGAAAAATTTTTGTCATTTGTGCCAGTACTGCATATAGCAATAAGTGATATTGATGTTGGAATGTGACGAGAGCAAATGTCAAAACATAAACTCAGTGTTCATTCCTCTAGAACTATTATGTAAAAGCTATACACTTGCTATACATGGTACATCTATTTAGAACCTTTCCAGCTTTATTATCATCTGCTATCTGCCAGCTGTATCAATATTTGTGTTCCTGATCTGTGTTATTATTACATTCTTGGATAGTATTATACTGTACACTGTTGCAGAGCATTGCTTATATGAATTGTTTCTGCCATTGTGATTATCCTACAAAATCTGACTTTAGTCATTTGCTCTATTGAAGCTGCCCATCTTAGTAATCTCCTGAGTCTGACTCAGCTAGGACACTACATATAGGCTATATTTACGAAGCCACCGCTCCTCGGCAGGATTGAGGTGAAAATGTAAAGCGGCACTAACATTAAGTGGTAAATTTACTAAGAATCGTGTCTGGCCCAAGTTGAAACACTGACAGCATCGCTGAAACATGTAAGACTTTTGACAGATAAAACACTCAAATTTACCAAGAATTGTGTTTTGCTGAATCGTGTTTTTCGATGGTGTATGTGTTCATATTTATCCCCGTGTTCTCTGTGTCTGGCCGCAGCCAAACACACCCGAACATGCAGCCTGCACATATCAGTGAGATCCGTGCAGGCTGCATGTGTGTTTTGTGTATCAAAATAGTGTAAAAAAATATAGAAATAGAAAAGAAAAGTTGGGTTCCCAACTTCCCATTCAAAATCATAACCAGCCTGACTGGGGTCAAAATGTGGTCCCCCGTATTTTATGAACCAACACTGGGCTATGTGAGCCGGTCCAGGTTTTAAAAAAAATGGGAAAAATTGTGTGAGGTTCCCCATATTTTTAAAACCAGCACCAGACTCAAACTAGTCAGAGTGTAATGCCAAAGTCTGGGGACCCTTTTGTACCTGTGGGTTTATGCCGATTTTGTATTTATTTGTTTTTGTAATTTTACCCGTGTTTTGCAAATAGTTTCCTGATTTCTCACCCGAGTTTGCCCTTAGTAAATTTGTGAATTGTAAAAATGGCACACCTGAGACTGACATCTCTACCAGACACGATTATTAGTAGATTCATCACTTAAAGATGCTGGTATCAAATAGTCTTAATGATAATTATTAAACTGCTCCATTCCTTCAACTGACCTCTTTTTATTGTTTAGCTACATGTTGCAATTATTTATTATTTTATATTGAATGTAAAATATATTTTTTTCTTACTCTCTTATGCACTGTATTTGAAGAATCTTATGAGCTCTGTGATGTTTACATTAATTCTCCTTCTTTTTTTTGTAAAAATTGGAACTAGAATCTTACTTGTTCCTAGTAGTAGTCACATGCCACCGCACTGCTAATGCTGTGCAAAGCGAACGCCGGGCCAGCGTTTGCTGAAACTCCACCTACCTCCTATCCATCATTCCGGGATCGGCCCGGATTGGCTCCTGCGTCCATGACCTTCTCCTGTGAATGCTGATCCGATGCCAGCGATAGCATTTCACGTGTTTCCGGTTCGAAGCATGGTCTCCTGTATCCAATTGAGTTCCCAGTATCCAGTCAGCTTTATTGTTCCTGCCATTTGTGTCATCTAGGTGGCATGGTCCGCATTTGTACTACCTGCCGCTCGTGTCATCTCGGCGGCATGGTCTGCACTCCTGTCCTCTGCCGTTTGTGTCATCCAGGCAGCATAGACCGCACTCAGTGTCCAGAGTGCGCAACCCAGTGTAAAAAGGCTTGTGTCAACCCAGCGGCACAGGTTGCACACCAGAGTATGCGATTGTGTGGACTGCTGCTAGTGTCATCCCGGGAGCATTAAGCGCACCTCAGCGTCCTGTGTACGCAATCTTGTGTACTGCCGCTAGTGTCATACTGACGGCACTAAGCGCATCTCAGCATCCTTTGTATTCAAAGAAATAAAATGACTGGCGCTATAAACAATTTATAATATAATAATAAAGGTAATATGAAGCGGAAGTCTATTAAAACATATTTATGCACATTTATTAACAATTAGACATATGAATAACATATTCAATAAAAGAAAATATAAATAAATGAATGAAAAAAATATAAATAATCGATATAAAATCACTAATTATGGAGCATCGATGGTGAGTCAAATGATTAATCTTAATCTATGGACATCCTCGGTATAAGTCTTGAAATAGTATCCAGATGATAAAGTCAGGAGACAATGTTATGAGGGTTCAATTAACCACAAATATTTACCAGCTTAAGGTCCTTCGGGATAGCAGTCCAATTAGCAGATAACTGCAAGATTGATATTGATGGTGTTGTTGGTAAGACTGGTATTTAATCGTCAGTCCACAAGGATGGTCCCTCAGGATTCAGTCTGCTTTAGCAGAGCACCGTGCTTCTGGTCATAGGTGAAGATGTAGAAACAATGGTCTCCTTTAGGTGAAAATAGAACCTGGTGTGTTCACAAGGCTCCTCAGATCCACAGAGGGATAGTACCAACGTCCATAGAAAGATTAAATGATTGCTTAACGCATTTCGCTGGATGACAGGACTCCAGCTTCATCAGAAGCATAACTGAACTGACTATGAAAAGCTCCATATATACCCCTATAAGGGGTGTAACCACAAACACCTGTGTGTATAATCAGTAGACTTCCGCTTCATTAAAATCCCTTATATGTCAAACATTAAATGATAAATAGAGTAATATAATGAAGGCAATCCTTTACTACATATAATATTTTTAATACATAAAATTATATGTATTAACCAACCTCTTTTAGTTGTATTATACATTATTATTATTAAACGACCCATTCTGAATATCAATCCGATCATGTGACTTCGAAGTGTCACATGATCAGGTTGAAACCAATAAAACTCCTGTTACATTGAAGATGGTTGCTAGGTAACCAAAAAGAATCATGTAAATGTCCTAGGTCATATTGCCACATCGGAGATGCGTAAAAAAGCTAATGTTATACTAATAACAATAACATTAGAGGATAGATGTTAACAGACCGTTTGGTCGCCCTCATGTATAGTCGTGCCCGTTCCAATAGTTGGTACATGGCGGACACTAATATTTATAATTCAGCCACCTCTTTTGTACAATCCCTAAACTCTAACACTTCTAATATGTCCTTCACGCATTGTTTTCACCCCACCCGTATTGACTTCCTGGATGTGACCCTCGAGATCATTGATAATCAGATCGTAACTTCCAATTATGTCAAGGAAGTCAATACATTTTCCTATTTACATTTTGACAGTGCACATTATGGCCCTTGGAAATGAAACATCCCAAAGGGCCAACTTATGCGCCTTCGACACAACTGCACCTATACAGAAACCTTCAAGATACAAGCTCAAAACATGTTGAACTCCTTTAGAAAATGTGGTTATCCAGAAGATTTATTAGAACGAGCTTTTTCAGAGGTTTTACTAATGGAAAGAGATAAATTATTCCAACCAAGATACCTAGTTTTACAGACAAGGAGGACAACAAACATTTGTCATTTATCTGTAAATATAACAATCAAGCTTCGGCTATCAAAGCTATTATTAAACGTAATTATCCTATATTAAAACAGGATTCTTTACTTAATACTCTTTTACCAACAAATCCACAGATAATTTACAAGAAAAATAGATCGATTAAAACCATTTTGGCTCCGAGTCATCTTAGAATAGAAAAGATAGATAAAACACAAGATAAGGGTTCGGATTGGTTAGTTCAAAGACCAACTGGTTTTTATAAATGTGGAAAATCCAGATGTAATATGTGTTCCCATGTAGACAGAAGGACCACATGATCGGATTGATATTCAGAATGGGTCGTTTAATAATAATAATGTATAATACAACTAAAAGAGGTTGGTTAATACATATAATTTTATGTATTAAAAATATTATATGTAGTAAAGGATTGCCTTCATTATATTACTCTATTTATCATTTAATGTTTGACATATAAGGGATTTTAATGAAGCGGAAGTCTACTGATTATACACACAGGTGTTTGTGGTTACACCCCTTATAGGGGTATATATGGAGCTTTTCAGAGTCAGTTCAGTTATGCTTCAGATGAAGCTGGAGTCCTGTCATCCAGCGAAACGCGTTAAGCAATCATTTAATCTTTCTATGGACGTTGGTACTATCCCTCTGTGGATCTGAGGAGCCTTGTGAACACACCAGGTTCTATTTTCACCTAAAGGAGACCATTGTTTCTACATCTTCACCTATGACCAGCAGCACAGTGCTCTGCTAAAGCAGACTGAATCCTGAGGGACCATCCTTGTGGACTGACGATTAAATACCAGTCTTACGAACAACACCATCGATATCAATCTTGCAGTTATCTGCTAATTGGAAGGACCTTAATGCTATCCCGAAGGACCTTAAGCTGGTAAATATTTGTGGTTAATTGAACCCTCATAACATTGTCTCCTGACTTTATCATCTGGATACTATTTCAAGACTTATACCGAGGATGTCCATAGATTAAGATTAATCGTTTGACTCACCATCGATGCTCCATAATTAGTGATTTTATATCGATTATTTATATTTTTTTCATTCATTTATTTATATTTTATTTTATTGAATATGTTATTCATATGTCTAATTGTTAATAAATGTGCATAAATATGTTTTAATAGACTTCCGCTTCATATTACCTTTATTATTATATTATAAATTGTTTATAGCGCCAGTCATTTTATTTCTTTGTTTCCATATTGGTGTAGAGGCTGACTACCTCGGTCTGGCTGCCATAGTGACAGCGCACCGGAATACTTTGCTATTATCCTTTGTATTCAACCTGGTGTACTGCAGCTAGTGTCATCCCGGCAGCACTAAGCAAACCTCAGCATCCTGTGTACGCAATCTTGTGTACTACCACTAGTGTCATCCCGGCGGCACTAAGCGCATCTCAGCGTCGGCTTGCCAAGTCTATCAGCTCTCAAGGCTGCTACACAGCCCAGAGGCTGCTACTCTGCCCAGAGACTGATATTTCGGCCCAAAGGCCGCAACAAGCCAAGGTTTTCCAGCCATCAAGGCTGCTACTCAGCCAAGAGGCTGCTTCTGGCCCAGAGGCCGCACCTCATCTTACTGGCCCTCAGGCCACAGCCAGCCAGTGCTGCTATCGGCCCAAAGGTCGCATCTCATCTTACTGGCCCACAGGCCACAGCCAGCCAAGTCACTTCCAGCCTTCAAGGCTGCTGCATGGCTTGAAGGCCACATCACGTCCTACAGGCTCACAGTCTTCCGTCACTCTAAATCTTATCAGCTGTTTAAGCTGCTACATGGCCCCATATAGCAAAGGTATACCATCCCTCAAGGCTGTTGTGGGACTAATACCCTATTGTCATACCTGAGCCTTAACATTATCACCGGCCACACGTATATATATATATATATTTCAGGGTATTGTAGTCCTCAATCATGGACCCTGGTCAGAACCCGGCTCAGATTCTGGCTGGCCAGATCCAGATACTGACACAAAAAGTGCTAGAACTTTCCCTCCATGTGGAGGAGACTTGTGGTGCCACTGCTACCAGCTATTGTTGAACCGAAATTAAATTTGCCTGACCGGTTCTCCAGAAACCGGAAGGATTTTCTGCACTTTAGAGAAAGCTGTAAGCTCTACTTCAGACTCCGGCCCAGGTTCTAGGGTTCTCAGACCCAACAAGTAGGCATAATAATTTCTTTACTACAAGGCGATCCACAAACCTGGGCCTTTGGTCTTCCCTCATCCAGTCAGTCAAGGGATTTTTTACTGCTTTAGGGTTGCTCTATGATGACCCAGATAAGGCGGCCATGGCAAAGGCAAGTCTTAGGTCACTGAAGCAGGAAAATAGAGCTGCAGAAGATTATTGTACGGAGTTCTGTAATTGGGCTGTCGATGCAGGATGGAACAATCGAGCCTTGCAAAGCCAGTTTTGTTGGGGTTTATTGGATGAAATTAAGGATATCCTGGTCCAGTATCCTGCCCCGAGTTCCCTGGATGACCTCATGAACTTGGCAATTCGTGTTCACCGACGGCTCTGACAATGCTGAGTAGAGAAGAAGTTACCTTCTCAACCCCCTTGATCTCCATTGTGGATGGCTTTGTCTGACTCGGAAGAACCTATGCAGCTGGGAGCATTTCATCTTCCGCCCGAAGAGAAGCGTAGGAAACACTTGTTGTGTTTATGTCTTTACTGCGACAGTAGAGGTAATGTGGCCCAGCTCTGTCCTCTAAAGTCGGAAAAAGGCAAGGTCTAGGTGAACTAGGGGAGGTACATCTAGGCCTTGCATCTATCTCCCTGGAAAATTCTGTTCTGAAAACCGCAGTTTTTCATCTTTCAAACATGCAGGGCTCCGTCCCTGCATTTGTCGATAGTGTTGCAGTGGATAATTGTCCTTCTTCCAAACTTTGGGTCTGACCCCACTGTCATTATCCACTCCTGTGTCGGTGATTGGACTGGACGGGACCAGTCTTTCTCAGGCCTAAGTGCTCTTCCGGACTCCTCCTTTGCAGCTGTCGGTTGGTGTCCTACATCGTGAGGAACTGTCGTTTCTTCTCCTGCAGTGTCCTTTGGCCCCAGTGGTCTTGGGGTTACCCTGGCTGAAGATGCATAACCCCGTGATCCACTGGCAGACCGGTGAAATTATGGAATGGGGCACATCATGCTTCCCTCAATGTCTGTCCTGACCTATTCATCTGGCTGCTGCTGCTGTCACCTCATCAGTTCCGGCTCCATATCGTGACCTAGCCAAAGTTTTCTCTAAGTAAATGCTGATGTCCTGCTGCCTCACCATCCCTTTGACTGCACCATTGATTTGTTACCCGGTGCCAGGCTTCCCAAGGGCCGATTATATGCCTTGTCCATTCTGGAGGATAAAACCATGCAGGACTATATTCGGGAGGCTCTGGATAAAGGCTTCATTCATCCATCCAAATTCCGAGTAGGAGCGGGGTTCTTCTTTGTCCAGAAGAAGGACGGATCCCTCCGACCCTGCATTGACTACCATGGACTGAACAAAATCACAGTCAAGAATGCATATCCCTTGCCGCTCATCTCAGTGCTCTTTGACCAACTATGTGATTCGTCCATCTTCTCTAAGATTGATCTCAGAGGCACATACAACCTTATTCGCATCACTGAAGGGGATGAATGGAAGACGGCCTTTGAAGGTGCCTACAGACATAGTGATATTTTAAATGATTTGCCCAATTTCAACGTATCATGACAACAAATTGTGTAAAATATGTCCTAATTGTGAGTCCCCACTCACGATTACGATGCGAATGCACGTCCCCACTGGTAGCACATCGCATTTTCAGATCTGCCGTGCTGTAGGGCAGATCTGACAATCTGAGACACGATGCACTGAAGAAAAAAGAAAGGATGCATGATGGATCATTTGTACATACACCAAATCGTGTGCCAAATCATGAGGAGGACTGCCAGGGAGCTGCCGGGGAAGTTTCAAGGGAAATTGTTCACGATGTCAGATCATGAGCACATCACTATGTGTGTAGGCACCATAACACCCATTCAGGACATTTCAAGTACCTGGTTATGCAGTTCGGTCTCTCCAACTCCACAGCCATGTTTCAAGTTTTTATTAATGAGGTGTTAAGGGATTTCTTGGGAGTCTTTGCAGTGGTTTATTTAGATGACATCCTCATCTATTCTAAGTCCATGGAGGAACATCGGAGACATGTCAGGCAGATCTTGCGAAGGTTACTGGATAACAACCTGTATGCCAAATTGGAGAAGTGCGAGTTTGATGTTAAGGAGGTGTCATTCTTGGGCTACAGTATTTCTTTGCTAGGTTTCTCCATGGATCCTGGCAAGGTGAAGGCCATCCTGGACTGGGAGCAACCCGCTATGTTGAAGGCCATTCAGCGGTTTCTAGGGTTTGCAAATTATTATCGCAGGTTCATCAAGTCCTTTTCTGCCATAGTCTCCCCCATTGTGGAGCTAATCAAAAAAGGAGCTGAGGTCACTAATTGGTCACCTGAGGCCATTCAAGCCTTTGACACTTTGAAGGCGGCTTTTGTGTCTGCTTCTGTCCTCCGGCATCTGAATCCAGAGCTCCCGTTCATCGTAGAGGTCAACACATCTGAGATTGGATTGGGCGCTATCCTTTCTCAGAAATATATCAAGGATGGTAAGTTGCACCCGTGTGCTTTCTTCTCCATAAAATTCAGTTCGGTGGAGAAGAACTATGATGTGGGCAACTGAGAGCTGTTGGCGATTAAGTGGGCCTTTGAGGACTGGAAGCATTGGTTAGAGGGGCTAACCATATGGTAACAGTTCTCATGGTTCACAAAAATCTGGCCTACATTGAGACGGTGAAAAGGTGAATGCGAGGCAGGCATGATGGGCCCTTTTATTCACCTGCTTTAATTATGTGATTTTGGTCTGACCTAGTCCAAGAATATTATAGCAGACGCCCTGTCTCAAGGCTTCTCTGTCAGTCAATCTAACAGGGCTTCGGAAGAGACCATCATTCCAGCTTCCAGGATCCATTGTGCCATCACCAGGACCCTGGCAGATTCTCTCAGGGCTTGTCAAGCTGAAGCTACTCTTAGTAAGCCATCAGGTGTACTGTTTGTCCCTGAGAAACTTGATAAAGTTGAACTTCTGTCTCGATCTGTGTGGTGGTAGTCCATGTCTAGAGACACTCGTGAGTTTGTCCTGGCCTGTGATGTATGTTCTAGAAATAAGACCCTCAGGACTACTCCACAAGGTCTGTTGTGTCCTCTTCCAATGCCCTCTAAACCATGGACCCACATTGTGATGGACTTTGTAGTTGAACTTCATGTGTCTTCTCATTGTATGGTCATCTGGACCATCGTAGACCATTTTTTCAAAATGGTGTATTGCATTCCTCTTGTCAAGTTACCATCTGCCAAGGAGTTGTCTGCACTGTTCCTACAGCATATCCATGGGCTTCCAGTGGATACCATCTCAGATCGGGGGATGCAATTTGTTGCTCGATTCTGGAGGTGCTTTTGTGCTGATCTAGGCATCAATGTCAGCCTGTCATCAGGGTACCACCCACAGTCTAATGGGCAGACGGAGTGGGCCAATCAGTCCCTGGAACAGTACCTACGCTGTTTCATCTCAAAGTGCCAAGATAATTGGGATTCACTGTTGCCCTTTGCAGAATTTGCTTATAACAACTCCTGCCAGTCTGCTTCCTCAATCTCTCCCTTCTACTGCAACTCAGGGACCCATCCTAGGAGCAATTCTTTCGAGCCTTTTGACAACCAGAACGCCTTATTCTTCATCTGTTTCTAGGTTGCAGTCAGTTTGGAGGAAGGTGCATCAGTCTCTCCTTCAGGCATCAGGTCGGTCCAAAGTGAGGGCTGATAAGCATCGGAAGCCCTATAATTTCAAAATAGGAGACTTGGTCTGGCTGTCAAATAGAAATATTAATCTATGTCAGAGGTCACAAAAGTTCATTGGCCCATTTCGTATTATTGCTCAAGTGAATTGTGTGGCTTTTCAACTGAGATTACCGAGGACTCCTAGGATCAATAATACCTTTCATTGCTCCCTCCTGAAGCCAGTGTTTCTTTCCTCTAAGTTTTCTCCTAGACGTTCGATCAGACCTCCACCTTTGCTCATCCAAGGGTGCCAGGAATTTGTCGTGGAGAAGATCTAGACTCCAGAATTTCCCCTGGAAGGGGTATGGACCAGAGGAGCATTCCTGAGTCCCGGAAAACTCTTTGCATACTCCTACCCTGAGGAAAAGATTCTTCTTGGACTTTCCAGACAAACCAGGGTCTAGGGGTTCCTTAACCCCACGTCAAGGGAGAGTGCTGTCAAAAGCTGCCGCAGTGCTAATGCTGTGCAAAGCGAATGCCGGGCCAGCACTCGCTGAAACTCTGCCTACCTCCTGTCCATCATTCTGAGATTGGCCTGGATTGGCTCCTGCGTCCATGACCTTTCCTTGTGAATGCTGCTCCGATGCCAGCGATAGCATTTCACATGTTTCCGGTTCGAAGCATGGTCTCCTGTATCCAGTTGAGTTCTCAGTATCCAGTCAGCTTTATTGTTCCTGCTGTTTGTGTCATCTAGGCGGCACGGTCTGCATTTGTACTACCTGTCACCCACGTCATCTTAGTGGCATGGTCTGCATTCCTGCCCTCTGCCGTTTGTGTCATCCAGATGGCATAGACCACACTCAGGCCCTGATTCAGAGCTGGACGCTCTTACAGAGCGCTCGCTCTGAATCAGGGTATCTTTTATTTTTTATGGAGTGGCCTCCTTGCCGCTCAGATTGCTCTGCGCTGCCACCCACAGCTAATGCGAGCGGCCAGGATGATGGTCACGATGGTCAAGACCATCATGACCATCGGGCTTGCGATGAGACCCTTGTGGTAGGGTCTCGTGGCCGCAAGCCCCAGAGAGCTTTCGGCTCAAACAGAGCCAAAAGCTCTCCCACTGACATCACTTGTGATGTCAGTGGGGCTGCCCCCAAATGGTAGGCGTTCTCATGGGAATGCCTCCATCTGGGCAGCCACCCCCCGCCCCGCCCACCAAAGGGGGCGTGCTGTCACTCAACACCGACAGCACGCCCCCTTTGGTACAAGACCCGGAGCGACAGATTGCCCGTCGCAATCCGGGTCTCGCGCATGTGCACGACGGAGCCGGCTCCATCGTGGGCATGCGCACTGGCCCACCATCGACCCAGTTGTGAGCGCACAGCGCTTGCGACCGGGTCTGAATCAGGCCCTCAGAGTCCAGAGTGCGCAACTCAGCGTCCAGTGGCTTGTGTCAACCCGGTGGCACAAGTCGTACACCAGAGTACGCGATTGTGTGCACTGCCGCTAGTGTCATCCTGGCGGCATTAAGCACACCTCAGCATCCTGTGTACACAATCTTGTGTAATGCCGCTAGTGTCATCCCGGCGGCACTAAGCGCATCTCAGTGTCCTGTGTATGCAACCTGGTGTACTGCTGCTAGTGCCATTCTGGTGGCACTAAGCACACCTCAGCGTCCTGTGTACGCTATCTTGTGTACTACCGCTAGTGTCATCCCGGTGGCACTAAGCGCATCTCAGCATCATCTTGCCAAGTCTATCAGCCCTCAAGGCTGCAACACAGCCCAGAGGCTGCTACTCTGCCCAGAGACTGATATTTCAGCCCAAAGGCCGCATCAAGCCAAGGTTTTCCAGCCGTCAAGGCTGCTACTCAGCCCAGAGGCTGCAACCAGCCCAGAGGCCGCACCTCATCTTACTGGCCCTCAGGCCACAGCCAGCCAGTGCTGTTACCGGCCCAAAGGCTCTAAAAAAAGAGAAGGCTGGCCCTGATTCAGAGCGAGCGCTCTGTCAGAGCGCCCGGCTCTGAATCAGGGCCTGTGTCTATTATTTTGTATTATTGGCATTAAATATAAGCATATTTAATATTCTAGGCAGTATTATTGGCTGGAAGTGTTTCTATATATACAGGGGAGCAGGTGGGGGGGAGTGGTTACTGTTTACTGTTACTGTTTATTGTGATTGTAGATGTCACCATACAGAATGTCATATATACTTGTAATGTGTATGCACCAAATGTTTACTTTAAATTGCTGGTGAAATTATCTGCTTCAGCATCCTCTGCGCTGATTGGAGGCGACTTCAATTTAATTTCCTTCTCTGCTATGGACAGACCCCTGATAGGAGGAAATATGTACCTTTGCTCTATAATTTAATCTCTCTGATATTTGGAGGACACACCATACTTTGGATCGTGTGCATGGTTCTCTATGTAGAATAGATTACATAGTACTCTCCACACATTTACTCCATCGCATGTCCGTGACCGAAATAGATCCGATCTGTGTTTCAGATCTTGCCTTGGTGTGGTTTACTATTTCTAGTACTGTAGATAAGAGCTGATATCGCCAATGGCGATTTCCAACACATTTGGTCAATTCTTTAAAATGTTGGATCATGCTGCAGTCTGCCTGTCAGGCATCTTTGTATAACAATATGAACCATGCGCAGCAGGACCCACTTTTGTTTTGGCAAGCTTCCAAAACAGTGGTTTGTGGGGAAATTATCTCTTATGTTAATCAGCACAGTAAAAAAAAAGTTGTCTTTACATACTAAAACACAGAAAGCCCTGACTGATGCATACCAGGCTTATGAAGCTCCACCCACAGCCTTACATAAAGATATTTATCTCCTTAAGAAAACTGTGTTTGATAATGTTCTATCACAAATACAAATACCGTTTCAAGAAGCATGAGAACAAAAGGGGTTGTCTAATGACTAGTCTACTCAAAGGTGCTCAATCGCCTACAATTATCCGATCCCTGGGAGCTGCTGATGACTCCTTAATCCACTCTGGGATACAGATCACAAAAATATTGAAAGCTTTTTTATGAAAAGTCATATGCTACATACCCTATTGATTTTACACAAAAAAGGACTTTTGGTATGGCATGTTCCCAGGGCCGGATTATATAAGGGGTGGATGGGGCGGTCGCCCAGGGGCCCCCACACCTTGGTGGCCCCCACACTGCCGCAAATATTGACCGGAACCTATACATTCACCCTGGCCGGCTCCCGGTAGCTTCACACAGGCACAACACACTCTCAGTGACACTGATTGATGGACAGTGGCTGCCTATTGAAGCCCCGCCCCCTTGTTGACATAATGGCGCTAATTGCGGGGGCATGGGTAGGGGGCAGGGCCTAATGCAGTGAATTGCCCGCCCTCATCACAAGGCTGATGGCTGCTGCAGCTGCAACAGGTTTGTGTGTGCGCTCTCTCAGTCCCTTCCTCCCTGTCTGCCCTTCTCTTGCTCTCCCCCTCTGTCCCATCCTCCCTCTCTCTGACACCAATTCATCTGCGACAGGCTCTGACAGTGAACATTCCGAGGTTTTACCACCTAGTGGTTTTTTAGGCAATATTGGAGCAGAGGGTATAAGCCAGCCACAGAAAGGCGTAGAAAACATACGAGGAGGGGTGGCTTCAAGGCGAAGAAATCACAGGAGGCGGATATAAGTTTAATCTTTAACCTCTCTGATCATCAATTATCCCCAGCTGAAACGTCATTACTATCTTTAGGACTCAGCTTTGTACCTACATTAAAGCATGATCCCTTTGAGTTTCATGTAGTTCAATTTAAGTTTGGGCCGGAAATTGCGCCTTAGGGAGTTTTTTTCTGAGTCTGATAATAGTGAATTTGACAAACAATCGAGCCTGAAAAAACCAAGCACATTTGATCCTCAGTCTAATAAACCTAATATCAAGACATTTTTGCGGAGTTGGAGGTTCGCTCTAAACCTACTTACTATCAATATGATAATTTGAATAGTGAACAGAGGAGGGCTTTAAAATCTTTGAGAGATAATCGTGAATTGGTGATCCGCCCGGCGGATAAAGGTGGGGCAGTGGTTCTTCAGAACCTAGCCGATTACAATAAAGAAGTGAATCGTCAATTGGCTGATTCATGTACTTATATACATACAATGTCCTATTAATCCTATGTCTAGTATCAAGACACTTGTGGATGCATGTATTAGAAGATGGATTCAGAGTGGTTGGTTGGAAGAGGGGATAAGACATTTTTTGTCAGTTGATCACCCAATTTGCCCCATCCTGTATATCCTCCCTAAAGTGCATAAGACCCTCATAGACCCTCCGGGTCGGCCGATAATTTCGGCAAGGGGCTCATTACTTCAACCACTAGCCCAATTAATTGATAGTTTCTTACAACCCATAGTGAAGAACTTACCAAGTTACTTAAGGGATACAAGTGATTTCCTGAATAAGATTACTGATGATAATGCATGTAACGAGGAGACTGTTAGCAACAATGGATGTCAACTCGTTATATACTTCTATCCCACATGAAGCAAGTATTGCAGCCACCCGTGAGGTATTGAGTACAAATGACTATGTGGGGCCACCTGTTGAGTTCCTCCTTGAACTTCTTGAACTTGTATTAAAAGAAAACCATTTTTTATATGCTGGTAAATATTATAAACAGCGGTCCGGGACTGCAATGGGTTTGAATCTTGCGCCGGCTTACGCTAATATTTATATGCATATCTATGAGAGTACACACATCATTCCTTTATTTGGTGATAAAATGAGGCATTATTATCATTTTATTGATGATGTTTTCCTTATTTGGAATAGTACAGAAAGATTTTTGGAATATGGTTGATTATTTGAATGAGTTGCCCAGTCCGATTAGGTTTACCTCCAAGATTAGTAAGACATCAATGGAATTGTTAGATGTCTCTATATATAAAAAAGACCAAATGCTGCAAACAACTGTATTTCGTAAAGAGACAGACAGGAATACATTATTATATGCAACCAGCCAACATCCACCGAGGTTAAAAGAGAGCCTCCCGATTTCACAATTTTTACGAGTATTATGAATCAATACAGATCCTGAATTGGCTAAAGAACAAATCCATGAGATGATTGAACATTTTAAACAACGTGGTTGTGATAAGAGGACAATTGACAGATGCCTGATAAAGACGAGAAAAAGGCTGATGGATCAGTCTCCCAGGAATGATGTAGCACAAAATAAAAGAATGATTTTTACCAGTCGTTTTGATAGCAGATCTCATGATGTTTCTAGAGCCTATAAACATAATTGGCCAATTTTAGCAACAGATCCGCTTTTGAAGCGGGATACCGTTCACCAACCGATGAAGGCTTATAGACGTGGGCCAAACCTCAAACAGCTCCTTATAAAGCCATCAGCTACTGCATCGACAAAATCGAGTGAGACATGGCTCCCACGTATGAAAGTGGGATGCTTTAAATGTACAAATTGTATGACCTGCAGATCTATGGTGTCAGGAACTACATTCCCTCACCCGCATAGTGGGGTTGCGATACCAATCAAACATCGATTATACTGCACGCTCGACTTTGTTATTTATTTATTAACATGCCCATGTGGACTTGCATACGTGGGCCTTACTACGAGAAATTTTAGGGAGAGGATGGCTAATCACAGGTGCTCCATATGACAGGCACTTAACACTGGGAGTTTGGATAAACCAGTGGCTAAGCACTGGATACAAGCAGGCCTTCAGATGTCCTCTTTGAGATGCAGACTCATTGATTGGGTGCCACCACCAGTGAGGGGTGGGGACCGTGAAACAGCACTGAGAAGATTGGAGGCATGTTGGATATATAGGCTGGATACTGTTTACCCAAGAGGTCTGAATGAACATAATGCTTTACGAGCATTCCTGTAATTCGGGCTGATTATTCATGGAGAATGTTTACATTGGTGCTATAATGGTCTAGAGTTAATATTCTAGGTTAAGTGGTTGGCGGTAACTTACTTTTTAAGGTTGTTCTTTATTAGTTTCTTTATTTTTGCTTTATAATTGATGGTTGTTGTGTCCAGTTAGATTGTGGTATAACACGTGGTTGAGGCCATGTGATGCTCCCGGACAGCGCCTTAATAGCGGTGTTATGATTGTTGTTGCTGTGCGTTCCAGAGTGTGGAACACAAGCTAGTGCTGCCAGGGATACAGCGCGGCATGGAGGAAGTGAGATCACTTCTGCTGCGCGCGCTCTGCACGTGGGGAAGGACGCCGGTAGTGAGACTAGTTGGTGTGATTACTGCTGGTATTTATGGCACTGCACTAGTAAGGTAAGACAGTTCTTGGAGCTGTGGCTGTACATTGTTGATGTGTTTGTTGGTCGCTATCGTTGATATGTGGTATTGGCTTGAAAAAGTTCGGGATATGACCGAAACGTTGCTATGCTATTTCAACTTTTTGACAATATTGGAATAAATCATCTTTTTGCTACATCTGACTGGTGAGTGCCTCCATTGGGAATTATATATATATATTTATATATATATATATATTTATATATATATATATATATATATATATCTCGATTTATATATCTATCCTATCTATCACAACTGATATTACCAAGGTGGTTAAAGTCCAGGTCCAGGTGCAAATAATATTATACTACCTTTAAATAGAGACACATTAGAGACAGTATATAATCCCATTATCAAGAATTTAATTGTGCCTCACCATTTTAACTCCGCAATCATCAAAGTATTCCTAAAATCTGAACTCCCAGGATCTAATAGACCCATATTTCTTCTCAATTTGGATTACAAAATTCTTATGAAATATGTTATCTGATCGCCTCAAACTGGTGCTCCCTTCGGTTAGCCCCCAGACCAAACAGGTTCTGTTTAGGGCTGTTATTCCGTAGTTAATCTCTGCAAGGTCCTTACTGTCATGCAGCAGTTGGAGTAGTCCGGGAACTCAGATGAAGCTCTATTACTGTCTATAGATGCTGAAAACGCATTTCATCTTGTTACCTGGGATTATCTACAGTACATATCAATCTCTTTACCATTTTGGGTTTCTGGATGACTTCATCACAATTTTACAGACCCTCTATTCAGACCAGATGACAAGTTGCAAACAATGAGTATCTATCATGATCCTTTTTTGTACAGAGAGGTGTTAGACAGAGTTGTCCCTTATCCCCACTCTTGTTTGCCCTGGGCCTGAGGCGTTCTATGTCTTTTGCAGGAATACAAGTGGGCACGAGGGAATCTAAGTTGATCTTATTCTCCGATGATGTGCTACTTTTTCTTACTAACCTTACCCTCTCGGTTCCTACTGTAGTTGACATATAACTCGCTTTGAGTCTATTGTGTGGTACAAACTATGGGCCTGATTCAGTAAGGGACACAAGTCTGCTTATACGCACGCACCGCAGTTGCTAATATCAGCGGTGCTATTTAAATGTTTGCATTCACATTGCATACGCAGCCTGACATAAGGACGCAGACTTCCCCTTACTCACATCCGTATACTAGGGCAACATAGGGAAACAATAGGTAACATTGAGTAACATCGGACCCATGAGCACAGTTAAGGAAGCCCAGACCTCACTTGGGAATTGCTTACTTCTGCGCACGCTATGAGACCTCAGGAGGCATCTGCTATCGCAGTGGCTAAAGTATGCACGCTCATTCAACAGGGTTGAACATAAATGCACTGGTACACCTGCGTTCGCACGGCCACCCCTAGTCACCACCCATAAATGGCACTTCCTGTCATTTACTCTGCCATGGGTCTGCGTAGCCTCTGCCTACACAGTTCTGACCACTGTGATGCATATGCATGCGCAGTGCGAATTAATCGACCGATTGCGTGCATATACGCAACTGCATTCCTTGCTGAATCAGGCCCTAAGTAAACATTTACAAAGCAGAATATATGGTCCTAGGTTTGTTTTCACAGTTTGATTCCCTTCCTTTTGTTTCTACATACTTTACAAAAACAGTATTAACTCTAAAATAACAAGGCATCCATTCCCTTTGACCCTTTCCAATTTATATGCTGTCAATTATACCCCTATGATATCTAGAATTAACCATCTTCTTGATACGTGTAGTAGTTGGATACTTAGCAGAGTAGCAGTTCTTAAAGGTATAATCTTTCCAAAATTGTCCTAGCTCATTCAAATGTTACCGATCTGTCTCTCTCGGAGCGATGTTGCTCATTATTCTCAGTTATTTTCAAGATTTCTATGTTTCATCAAAGTGGGGGTTTTTTCAATACATTATTGACTGGTTCTGTGGGAAAAGCTCCTATAGCAGTTTTTCCCTTGAGCAGGAGTTATTTGTCCCATTTTCCCCCATTGCTTTACAATATACTCCATCCATGCCCCCATCTCACCCTACCCCCATGTTCTCAATAATATTCTGTTTAGAGACACCTATTATGTATTGGTTTACAGCTTTACATTAATAACTTAAGCTTAATCAGGCTAGTTTTAGAAATATCTATCTGGAGAAATGTATTTTACTCCTGCCTACACAATGCCACCTTTCATGTTTGGTGCTTCAAAGGCTTAGCTGCTATCAGAGATGTATTTGTGGAAATTAGCTCCCATTTTCTCATTACAAGATGCTGGTGGGTTTGATAATCACATGTTGATTCACTGCGGCACGAATAGGGAGACTGATTAAGTCACTTTATGAAAATATCTAAAAGTTTTTTTAATATATAAACCATTTTTTTAATTTGTCTTCTTTTTCTCCCATTGCTGCAAATGTATTAATTTATCTCTGTGAGCGCCAGTTATTCAGGAACTATTTTATATGATCTATATTGCTTATATGGTGTTAGGTGACACACTTTCTTTGTTTCTGTAGCTGATCCTAAGTTTGCGCAGTAGGTGGTCATCATATATTTTCTATACCCACTACAAATCATCTACTCCCTTCTTTCTTATTTGTCCTCTAATACATATAGAGCAAGGTTCCTTTCAGCTGAACTTCTCTGAGGTCATGCCAAACTGAGAGTTGGAGCCCAGTGATACCCCATCTTGACACCTCTGAACCGTTCTTCAAATACTTTGACACCACATAGAAAATTTGTTTCCAGTTATGCTTCAAGAAGTACACATTAGGGTACCTAATCGGGTTTACATCACAGAGTCAGTCAGAGGCGACACCTGGTGGAGAGAGAGATGGGTAGCTGGCCCAATTATAAACTATCCACAGCTAAGTTTTTTCATAATCTTTGGGAGTGTGGAAAATATTTAAAATTTTGGAGTAAAGTTATGTTTTTTATTACAATTTTTTTGCTACACTTAGTTATGGTTCCATTAACACTTTTGTGGTTCCATTAACACTTAAATGACTGTTAGGACCACGCAAATGTAATTTACCATTACTCACCACGATTGTGACTATAGCGAAGAAAGTGATTTTGCTCAACATAACTATCCAGGCCCTCCCTTTGCTGAGTATGGTTAAACGTCTTCTCTTACAGCTCTTATATTATGATAGGAAAGCGACACTCACAGATATTGAGAATTGGGTTATACGGTTTCATAAAAAAAGGGGATTTCTTTCTCCATATCACACAATTTATTAATCCCACCCATAATCATATTTATAATATATTTTTATGCAGACAATTGGATGGCACTTCATCCTTTATAATATGGTGTGTCCCTAAAGGGCCCTGTTTTACACCCATACTACATACCTTATGAGATATTTATTTTTGTACCTGACAGGCACTGTCCTGAGTTGTTACACCTGTACCATTCCCTTCCACACTTATCCTTTCCCCTTTTCCGTGAATGTCTTTTTCAGATAGCTTTTCAATGTTTTTTTTGCTAGAATGTTCATATTTTACCAAGCAAACTTACTTAAATAATATTTGGTCTATAACTAATATTCTGATATCTGTATTCTTGTTACTATTGCAATGTAATGTTCTTATTAATGGTCTTGTTATTTCCATTGTTTATGCTATTTTGTGTATCTTTGTGATATTCTTGCTCATAAAATAAAAAAGATACACAGCACTGTGTTTTCAGTCAGTGCTAGCAGTAGCATGGGAGAGAAAAGGCTGGATCAGCTGCAGACAGTTTGCCAAGTGATGATATAAGGTAAGAGGGAGGAGAGGGGACAATATGTATATGTGTATAAGTGTGTGATTATGGGGGAAACTTACTAAGAATCATGTTGGTGTGCAATTCCTAATTGCAGCTCTTCACAAGAACGTTTTCCACCGCAAATCACACATTTACTAAGACACTCACCGTGTTGTGGTGTGTGCACGCTCACTCATATTATCCCAAAATCACACATAAATTTGCAAATTCCAGTATTGCCAAAGTTAGCACATAAATTCTCAAAAGGCGAATGCACTTGAACATGCAACACAAATCTAAATCTAATTGGTGGCAAATCACAACATGCTCACAAAACTCTTCCAATTGGTCCAAGTTCACACATGCTCCTGTGGCATAACACTTAGTATGGTTTCTGAGAAGAGTGCAAGTGACAGTGCAAAGATCAGTGGCGCTGTTATGGCTTCCAAGAACATTGGTGCTGTTATTGCTTCCGAGGACAGTTCAGTTAATATTAAACTGTATAATTTATTGCTTTAGAAATGTACTGAAGGTGCATAATTAATATGTCAGGAGATGTATTTGACGTTATTAACGTTAGTCCGGCAAAATGGATAATCCGGCACAGTGCTGGAACCAAGAGTGCCGGAAAATTGGTGGTGTACCTGTATTTATGATTGCTGATTGGTTTTGTAAATTGTCTTGTCTTATTCTGTTGTCTTGTTTTGTTTAAAATCTGTCTTCATATTTGTCCAGTGACATTTCAATTTTTATCTTGCCATTATTTGTGTGTGTGTAGAGTGTGTGAGAAGTGGTGCTGGAGGTGGTTTGTTATCTTCTTTTAATTTTCTGTGTTTAGTGTTTTTTGTGATGGAGGAGGACAGTGGTAGGAGGAGGACAGTGGAGTTGGAGATATCAGAGTCTGAGATGGAAGATGAGATATCTGTGCAGCAGCCTCTGTAAGAGTCAGAAGCTGGTCAGGATAAAGACCAAGTGGTATATTTACTAAAGTGAGAGTTTTTAGAAGTGGAGATGTTGCTCATAGCAACCAATCAGATTCTACTTGTTATTCAAAGTCGTGTTTGACATGCGATAACCATGAGTGTTGTCCTTTAGTAATTTCATGATTTGCAAACTCACGGCTTTATCACTGAATATCACCAAATTGCCCCAACACAATTTTTAGTAAATTTGCCCCTATATGTATGTGTTACTGTATGTATGTATTATGTTGTAAACAAAAAAGTGTAAAACAAATCAAAATATGTTTTATAATTTAGATTCCTCAAAGTAGCCCCCTTGTTGCTTGGATGACAGCTTTGTGCACTCTTGGCATTCTCTCAATCAGCTTCATGAGGTAGTCTCCTGGAATGGTTTTGAATTAACAGGTGTGCCTTGTCAAAAGTTAATGTGTTTGAGACCATCAGTTGTGTTGTGCAGAGGTAGGGTTAGTACACAGTGGACACCACTAATTGATTACTGTTCTATATGTGTTCTTTCATAGTTTTGATTTAATCAGTATTAATCTACTATGTTGAAAATAATTGAAATAAACAAAAACCTTTGAATGAGAAGGAGTGTCCAAACTTTTGACTGGTAATATATATATATATATATATATATATATGTGTGTGTGTGTGGGGGGCTGTATGTATGCGTGTGTGTGACCGTACATGTGTATTTGTATATGTATGTGTATAAGTGTGTGACTGTATGTATATGTGTGTGTATTACTTTATGTATATATGTATGTATGTATGTATGTATGTATGTGTGTATGTATGTGTATATATGTGTGACTGTGTATGTATGTATTGTGATGACTTGGGGTAATTAGCTGGTAGATAGGTGTCAGTGGTGCAGTGTCTAAGGTGCTCAATCAGGATCCACACATCATTTCAAGTATAAATAAGAGAAAAGTGCTTTACTGTCAGCATACTGTAGAAAGAAAATAACAAAAGCCTAGCCCCCATTCAGGGCACTGACTCACTTCTTCGCACCTGACTACCTTTGGGCAGCTAGTCTGCAAATAAAGTCTCTGCCTTCTTCTCTGCAGGTCTATCACTGGCTCCAGCCTGGCTTGGCTGCCACAGCTACACAAAACACAGTCAGTCTTGGTGACCTTCGCTGTCTCTTAAAAGTATAGGCTAATATAGTATAGGCTCTGGCTTCCTTAGCCTGCAGCTTAGCTCCTTCAATGTACAGTCTGAGGCTTATGGTCCTCCCTGCTCCTGCAGGTCTGGACCCAGGCCCCCTGTCCCCCTATGGCCTGCAGACACACTGGGCTCTGTAGCTGCCAGTCCTTATTGGACTGATTCCACATTCAGCCTGACTGTAGGTCTGCCTCATTAGCCCTCAGCTGAGCTCTCTCTACAAGGCAGCCATTAGGTGAGCTCCCATACTCCCTTTGTACTCTGTGTGGGTGGATCTCTCCTGCCCCACACAGAATCTGCTGCTCATCAGCGCAATCTCTGGTGATCCTGTTACACATCCCCCTCCCCAGCTCGAAACACCTGGGTTGAGCGACATGGGATGAGGTATTTTCATGATGAAGTCCCTCTTCACTCTCCTCATGAGGGCCATTCACTACATCCACGGTCATACAAACGCTTGTAATCTCTGGGGGTCTCATCCTCCAGGTTCCAGGGTTTATTTTCCTCCTTGCTTTTTTTCTCACTTTATGGTAATATTTGTACTCTTTTTACAATTCTTGAGTCTCATCCCCAGGTACCATGTCAGGCATCAAGAACTTGAAGTAACTTTTCCCAAAGTGACATACTTCCTCTTCACTCTTGTCAACTTCATCAAAATCCAGCAAGTTATTTTCCTCAGAATCTTCTCGGACATACAAAGAATGGCTATTGCTTTGTTTCTTTTTAACCAGATATAGGTTTCTCTTGCTTAAACCTCTAAAAGGTACACCTTTTGTCCAACTTTTGTTTGCCACATCTTTAACCTTCAGCCTTGAAACCCTGTATTGGCTACTGGCATACTTCACTGATAGCTCCTATTCTTTCAAGGAACCAACATTATCCTGAGAGCCACCAGCATCACAACTTCTGGACCTTAGCTTTATGTCACGCTCAGATTCCAGACTCTCATGTCCACGTAAGACACTTGAGTGTTTACTCCATTGATCCACAAATTTTATCTCACAGCTTTGATGGCTATCTGCCACTTCCATAAGGCTCATATCCCTCAGTATTTCTTGAGCATTCACTTTTTGGGCCTTGAAAATATGATAAACAACTTCCACATGTTCCACCAGCACAGGTTGAAGTTCACTCTCCACAGAGGTCTTTATTTTCATATTCTGTTTAGCTGGACTACTTGCTTCAAACTTTGTTATGTGAGCCCACTTCACTTTCCCACAGAAAAATTCAGCAGCATTGTAAATTCCATCCTTGTTGCATGAAGGCATTGTATCACATACATGAGTATTACTCTTCACAAGTCTATCAGTATTAACTTTCTTTAAGGTTCTGCTTTCCACTACAAAATGGTGTGATTGGGTCACATTCACATTACTCTGATCCCATGGCGCCAACAAAGTCTCATTCATGGAAGCCATCAACATCTCTATAGAATTCTGTACATCCTGGACCTTTGCCTCATGGGTCACACAATCACCATCTGTATAAGTCAGTTCTTTATCATCAACTTTAGATACAGCTTGTTTATCTTGACCTGTAACTCTTTGGGAAGATTTCCCACCTTTAGCTATCACTGTAAGCTGAAAGTCACTGCAAGGTATCTCATGCTCTTTTGCGAGACAGTCTTTCAGAAAATTTCCCAACTTTGATATTTCTGGTCCTTCTTGGACACTGTGACATTTTAATAAGGACATGTTCATTGTCAAATTGCTGCTGACAAACTACACTCTTCTGGAACATCTTACTTTGTTCAAGCATCTCACTGCTCATCTGGTACTCATCACACAAGACACTCTGCATCATTAGCATATCACTCTGCACACCAGCCTTATCAGGATCAAGCTGTAGCAATCATTGCCTGTGTTTATGCACTTCTATCACACTAGGCTCAGTGGAGACATCGAACAAAATTTTGGGTCCAGAATTCAATCTTAGAGTGCCATTTAATTTATTTTCCTCTTCTGATTTTCCCACTACCACGTGGAACTTTTTCTGAGTTGCAAACAGCTGCTCTTCCAGCTGGGAAATTTTCACCATGGCACTTTCAAATTTGTTCTCAGCCTGCAGAATATTGCTCTCTACAACTTCAAATTCAGCAAGTCTCAATTTTTGTACAGCTATTTCAGACTCTGCCACGTTTAAATTACATTACAACTCCAGCTCTTTGGTATTCCTTTCCATTTGGAATTGTTATAACTGGTTCTGCTTACTTAGCAGACATTTCTCAAGGTTCTCACCCTTTTCTTGCAATTTCCAAGCCACGCCATGTGCCTGGTTAAGTTTTTCACTTTGCTCTGCTGCTTTATGCAGACTTTCCTCCAGAAATACATTTCTTTCCGTCAGACATTCTGAAACTGCTTTGGCTGCAGCCAAGTTAAACTGGAGTGTCTGTACTTGTTCCTTAAAGCTTGCTTCAAGATGGACAACCTCCATATCTTTTCCCTCATGGTCTTTCTCCCACTGCGCAAGAGTCTGCAGCATCTGTAGACATCTCTCTTCTACTCTACAAAGCTCTTCAGCCAAAGAATCTCTCTCCAATTCACAATTTTCCAGCTTTATTTGTGTGGACTCAATTAAAGAGAGATTTTCTTTCAACTCCAGAGTCAGATCTGCCATTTTCACTTGTGTGCGCTCTGTATCACTCTGATGTCTCTGGACACATTCTTGCAATTCTTCCACTTCCTGCTGAAGGATGACACACTTTTCATACAATTCAACAATGTCTTGCTCTAATATGTCATTCTTTGCTAGCAGCACATCATTCTCATACTTGTAATACATGTGAATGCTTCAGCCTCCTCAAGGCGTTCAGACATAGTTGCCAATTTGAGGTCTCTATCTTTAAGACCCTCAATTCCCATCTCTCTCTTGTCTTGCTCTTGTTTAAGTGACATTTTTAAAGAGGACAATTCACTGAGCAGCTTTTCTTCAACTTGCTCATGTACAAACATTTCTACAACTGACTTTCTTCAACTGACTTATTTGCGCATAATTATATGTCAGTCTATCATGCATGACTTTGTTCATATGGTCAAAATCTTCCATGCTGACATAATCTGGTGGACCAAGCACCTTATTACACATATTGACGGTTATACTCTACTTCGGCAATTTAAATGTATCTTTCTCTGGAACATTAGTTGGAGCCCCAGCATTTTGAAAAGAGTTACCACAGAGGATTTCAAACAACTTTAAATCACTTCCTTGTAACAAACTTTCTTTAGATACAGACTGTAAACTCCAGTCCTGGTTTTGCAAATCTCCAGCTTGAAACTGGACCTTTGTAGCAGGCCTTCTACCTTTAACATATTTCTTTTTATTTCCCATAATACTTGTCACGCAATACACAGGAATAACTTGCTTTTATTTTCACTCTATCACACTTTGCCTTCAAAGTATTTTAAATACAGCAAAACATTTTTCTTTATGTGACACTACAATTACCAGCATGTATCAAGCGCTGTCTCTTTAAGAGCCTTTCAAAAGGAATCTCTGTTCTCTCAGTACCACACCCTTACTTAATGAGGTCATAGGTTTGAGCATTTCAGCAGAATAACCCATAAATATTCCTGAAGGTCTTAGTTGTTTCCAGGGTGAGAAAGGGTCTATACCTAGAAATATTATTTAGATGGAAACAGCAAGACTGTGAAAGGTACTGGATGTGTGGTTCGAAGGAGAAGGAGGAGTCAGGATTAACTCCAAGACAACACACTTGCGGGGTAGAGGAGTTGTTGGTCCTGTCAATAGCTAATTAGAGAGGTGACATTATTTGGGAGGATTATCAACTCAATCTTAGGGGCTTAGTTATCAAATAATATCCTCCTAAAACACCCGTATCCGCAGATATTATGTTTCCCCCAAATGTATGTATGGGGGACAGCAGCAGATATTGGAGATATCTGCTGCAGTTTCCCATTGTCAAATTGCAAAAGCAGGTGTCTATAGGGTCAGCTTTATTGCAGAATTTACCAAGATATACCAAAATTAGCTATGACCTGATAGTTAACTCCATCTTTAGATGGAGTTAGCAATTGTGGCCTATATGCTACTTACTGCATAATTTACCAGGAGAGGGATCTGTAGTGTCCCAAAGAAAAAAGACTGTGATCATATCAGTGAACACTTTCCTTCTTACACACTACAGCAACTCTTTACTGACAATGCCATGCAGTTCATGAGCAGTGTGTTCAAGAACTCCAGATCACAGTGGTATAGTACCCACAAAACAATTAGCCCCAGATACCCACAATCTAGTGGACTAAGCACCTGCTTGAAAATGTTCCAGAAATGGTACAAATGTGTACTTGGTGCTCCTAAATCTCAGGAACACTACAAGGGATGGCCTTCAGTTTCCAGCACAGTGTCTTTTCTCAAGATGTGCATGAACAGTGATGCCCATCTCGAAGTGCCAACTGCAGCCAAAGGTAGAGCACAATGTAAAAAGTGCTTTGGCCCACTCCAGGTTATGGGTCAAGTCAAGTCATGACTGATCGGCACATCACTGGAACCATCTACATCCTGGTCAGGCTGTGTGTATACTGTATAAACACAAATGGGACTTGACAAATTGGGCACCATACAGAGAATTGTTAACAGACCTAACATTTATGTTGAGGAGGCTGAAGGAACATTGTATGAGCAAAACAGATGTCATCTACTGTGAGTTCCTGAACCTGCAGCATCACCTGCCCCACCACCTGCTGAGGTTACTGCTGAAAAGTCTGTTGTTATAGACAGTGACTCAGTACATTCACCACTTGCAAGAGTTACAGTACAGACATCCCCATGTTATTAACCATTGGTGATGGTTTGCAAAATAAACCTGTTTTTCTTACCCTTTGTTCATTACATAATCTGGAAAGTTATACAAATCACAATCCTATATGTCAGGACTTTGTCCCATAGTATCCTCTCCAGTTAGCATACCTTCCATATTCGCATTCATATGTATTTACTTTGCACTGCACCCACATTGAATCAGCTGTAGTAAAAGAGAAGATGTAGATATACCTGTTGTCACTTTAAGTGACCTCGTATGTGTTTGGTTTCTGCCCCGAAAGTTCCTCCCATTGGCCATGTTGGTTATACAGTCTGATAGTAAATGCTTTTTTTGTTCCTATAGTATTTTTAACCTCATTGACATTAATTTCCAGTCATTTCCAGTCAATTTTGACCACCTCAAAGCTCACAATCTTGTTTTCAAGTTTTCACCAATATTGGCCAAAGGCTGCAGCGAGCTGGCTGGTTAAACTAAGTGACAGAGCAGCAGCACAAATACACGGCACATTATATGCATTACATGCATAGTAGTGTCCATTATTTACATTACACCACACAGTAGTACACCATATACATTAGAGATTTGTGCTGAAACTTTGTGTTTTGGTTTTGGATCTCCCCTGGTTTTGGCCAAAACCTCACCTCCATGTTTTGTTTTCGGTTTTGGTTTTAGACCTGGATTTTTTCTTAAAAATCATAAAAATAGCTAAAATCACATAAATGGGCCTGTTTTTGTTCCTACAGTATTAATAACCTCAATAACATTTATTTCCACTCGTTTCCAGTCACTTTTGACCACCTCACAGTTTTCATCCAGTTTAGGCCCAAAATTTGCACCAAGCTAGCTGGCTGACTAAGCTATGCAGCAGCAGTGGGCGGCACAAAAATGTGGCAGTTCAACTTTCAATATGGCACACCAGGAAACAAATGTTTTTATTATTCAAGAGAGGCCTGAGGGAGTTGGAGAATGTATGTAGTTGAAAGCAGGGACAGGGAGGGTTTGGTAGTAAATTTTATTTAGTTATTTTTATTCCAAAGTAAATTTATGTGGGAGAAGGGGAGGGGAGGAGGCATTTACAAAAAAATATTTTACTCACTCACATCAGTCCTTGCCACAGAAGAATCCTTGAGCGCCATGCCTGAGTGGATTTTCTCATTCCAGAAGGGGACCAGGAAGACTTCTAGTAGTGCTTTCCACAATAAAAAGCATTTCCCCTGTACAGGGACATTAAAAAAAACATTGTTAGTTAGTGGCCTCCAAACTGCTACTTAACCAGCACAGATATGTGGACAAGCGTAAGATGTATGATTTAAGGCAGGATAGCCACCCCTGGTCCTCGAGAGCTACCAACAGTGCATGTTTTCCAGGTCTACTCACAGAATCACCAGTGTAATAAATAATTAAATGTGTTGGTGAGTAATGAATACACCTGTGCACCAGCTAGGTGGTCTGGAAAATGTGAACTGTTAGTAGCTCTACCCCTGATTTAAGGCCTTACGTTGTGTCTTTCTTGAGACTCCTGCGCTTGCTTCTGTTGCTAGGAATGGATATTTCTCCCAGAAGAGGACCAGGAATAGTGCTTTCCAAAAACAATTGACTTAAATAATCCTGTGCAAACCTTCTGTAAAGGCAAGAGTGTTTTCCAAAAACAATTGACTGTTAAATAATCCTTTGTAAGCCTTCCGAAAAAGCATTTCCCAACCTGTACAGGGACTTTAAAAAAATATAGTTAGTTAGTGGCCTTCAAACTGCCGTTGTTCCCACTGTCCACTTAACCATATCAGATATGTGATCAAGCGGAACAGAGCATTAAATGCAACATTTCAGATTTAAGATTTAAGTCTTGTGTCTTTCTTGGGAATTCTTGAGCGCCATGCCTGCTTGCTTGCAGAAGGGATGAAGACATTGTTTTTTCTTCCCAACGGACACAGGGGCTGATTCAGACCCACTCGCAAGCGCTATGCACTCGCAAGCGGGTCGATGTTTACCACCTGTGCATGCGCCGCCTCCGGCGTGCGCATGCGCGAGACCCGCCCAGCGACGGGCACTCCGTCGCTACGGGTCTCGCACCAATATGGGGCGGCTGTCGATTGTGATTGACAGCCTATCACAAGGGTCTCGTCGCAAGCCCGATGGTCGTGACCATCACCTGGCCGCTCGCAAAAGCTGTGGGTGGTCACCCACAGCTTAGCGAGCGGCCAGGAGGCCAGCACAAAAAAATAATGTTGCCCTGATTCAGAGCGAGCACTCTGAAAAAGCATCCGCCTCTGAATCAGGGCCACAGATCTGAAGAGAAAGAGATACATGTAAATAACTACTGGCAAGAAAAAACAAGCAATTTGGGGGTAATTTTAGTTTTACTAAAGTTTCTAAAAATGAAAAGTGTTCATGTTGCCCATAGCAACCAATCAGATTGTTGTTATTTATCTATTGCATTCTACAAAATGATAGACAGGATCTGATTGGTTGCTACGGGCAACATGAACACTTTTCATATTTAGAAACTTTAGTAAATAAATATACCCCTTGGAGGTCTTTACACAAAAAAAATGCCTTTGCTTTACTTGAGCTGCCCACCTTCCAGTGTGTACTCAGAAAGAGTTTTCAACACAGCCGGGAACCTTGTCAGTGATCAGCCTTAGACTACTTCACCAAAATGTGGAAAAAATGATGTCCATTAAAATGAAATACAAATTCTACGAGAAAGACCTTTGCCGCCAATTACATGCAAAACTTACAGAGGCACCTGTAATGGTGGATTCCAGCAGGGACAAATTAATATTGTGTGAAGAAGATGATGTACTGTATACATCACCATTACCAAAGCCTATATCGTTATCCCAGCCTCTGTAGTGTATAACTTGCAGCTGCACTCCCTGGTAGATTGGGGATTCATTGTCCACTTTAGTGGATGTGAGCTCCATTTTAGTCCATATCCTCACCAAACCCCCTACACATCTTCTGACCTGGACTACAGGAGGAGCAGCTGCACTCTGGAATACACTTGCATGGAGTTGCCCCTCTGACTCACTGAAAGTCAGGTTGAGGGGCCATGGGTAGGGAGTAGGGACACTATATTCAGAGAACACAGTTTTAGATGCTTTATTCCATTTTTTAAACCATATCCTCTATTTTCACCTTTGAAAATGTTTATGCAAATCTCAGCAGAGGCGTTTGTGATGCCAAGGCTAACACGCACACACACACAAAAAAAGATTGATTGATTGAATACATTTTTGGGGGGCACTTGGTAGGGAGAGCACCCGAATGAGGCACCGACCTCTTGATAAATGACACAGGCAGCACCACTGACACACACAAAAAAAAGATTGATTGATTGATTTAATTAATTTTTGGGGGGCACTTGGGAGAGAGAGCACCCAAACGAGGCACCAGCCTCTTGATAAACGATACAGGCAGCACAGCATCGTTGCGCACCTATGTTGATGACAGGTGTTGCTAACACACACACAGAAAAAATTGTTTTGTTTTTTTTCACACTGGGGGTGAACAGCACCCCTGAAAGAGGCAGCAGCCCCTTGACAAACAGCAGCACAGCACCCCTGTGCACCTACATTGCTGACAAGTGTGGCTAATATGCACACAGAAAAAAAATGTTGGTTTTTTTCACACTGGGGGTGGGTGAAGAGCACAACTGAAAGAGGCATCAGCCCCTTGAAAGACAGCAGCACAGCACCCCTGCACACCTATGTTGATGACAGGTGTGGCTAACATGCACAGAAAAAAATGTTTGTTTTTTTTTCACACTGGGGGTGACGAGCACCCTAGAAAGAGGCAGCATCCCCTTGACAGACAGCAGTGCAGCTCCCCTGTGCACTTACGTTGCTGACAAGTGTGGCTAACATGCACACAGAAAAAAAATGTTGTTTTTTTTCACACTGGGGATGAAGAGTCAAGCCTGAAAGAGGCAGCAGCCCCTTGACAGACAGCAGCACAGCACCCTTGCACACCTACATTGATGACAGGTGTGGCTAACATGCACACAGTAAAAAAATGTTTGTTTGTTTTTTCACACTGGGGGTGAAGAGCACCCTTGAAAGAGGCAGCAGCCCTTTGACAGACAGCAGCACAGCACCCCTGTGCACCTATGTTGCTGACAAGTGTGGCTAACACGCACACAGAAAAAAAATGTTGGCTTTTTTCACACTGGGGGTGAAGAGCACCCTTGAAAGAGGCAGCAGCCCCTTGACAGACAGCAGCACAGCACCCCTGCACACCTACGTTGATGACAGGTGTGGCTAACACGCACAGAAAAAAAAAAATTTCACACTGGGGTGAAGAGCACCCCTTATGGACACACTACCCCCTAGACAACACAGCAGAACAGCAAGCCCCTATGATGAACAGCCAGCCCCTATGGACTATAATCAGCCAGCCCCTATGGACAGGACAACAGCCAGCCAGCCCCTATACTGTACTGTATATGGACAACAGACAGCCAGCCCCTATGGATGGACAGGACAACCTCAGTCACAACAACAGCCAGCCAGCCCCTATATGGACAACAGCCAGCCCTTAAGCAGTGTTAAGGAAATAAATGGATCCCAGCAATCCTATCCTGCAATATCATTTATTTGTTCTCATAGGCAATATATAAATGTGTTCGTGACATGCGTGACAAATAAGTTGGTCTTTCTTTGCTTCATCACACTATATCATAACCCTGCACCCTCTATCTCGAATACAGTAACAGATGGCTTTCGATAAGGATCACCACCCTGGAAGCCTACTTGGATTGGTCCAGCCATGGGTGGAGGGGTGCTGGAGTGTGTGTATATTGTAAGCTGTGTGAGTTGAGCAATGGAAGCAGTAGCAGCGGCCACACATATGATAATTACCTGTAAGTGAACTGTGTCACTTAATTGTAATCATAGCTTCTGCAAGAAAACAAATATATACTTCGATTTGACAGCAGCTGTTTACGTTGTCTTTATTTTCCACAACAATTTGGTGCCTTAACCCGGGACCTGAAAGGGACTGAAACGGAATCAGAACAGGAGCGGAGGACTGGAGACTAGACTGACACCATTCAAAAAGGTGAGAACATTTGTGTCTCTCTCTCTGCTCTCCCTCCTCCGATCCTGAACCCTCTGTTTCATTGTCGTGAGTACAGGTCCCAAGAGCCTGAACAGCTGTGTTTTGTGTCCTAACATCCTTTGGATATGCATGTGTGAGTGTATGTGGATGTTGGCACATCGCCACATCAGCGTGAAAGAGGTCCTTTACAGCTGAGTGATTGCGCTGCCTCAAGACGCACCTCCACAGACAGAGCATGGTGGGGGCAGGGAAGTAAAAAATAAGAGGACCCTACCATCCTTGGACACGAATGTTTTCTATTTTCTGAGTTTGTCAAGTAATACTGTCAATAACATTGTCTGTCTGGCAGAGGGACAAAAAAAAGGTCATAGGAGAATAAGTGTTGGTGAGAGTAGTGGTCTTTGCCGGTCTGCCTGTCTTGCTTGTCAGTACAGATCCCTGGGCAACCCCCCTCACCGTGGGCTCTCCCCTTGGAACAGGACCGATTCGATCTCTGATCACCTCCTAACGTGCTGACAGCTCCGGGTACATTGGCTTTGCATTGTTTATCACTACACTGAAGGGCGTGTCCCGAAGCTGCAGACTTGTGAGCTGAGTCTCTCATGAAGAATCATATTTCTGGCGTAGAAAACCCCTTACTTGCATGGTTTGACATAGATAACATTAGAGGGCAGATATTGTTTGGCATCTGTTCCTTGTTGATTTTCATTTGGCTCTGTTGGAAAATTTGTAGGGATCAAAAGCGGGGATTCGCTGTGTGGGACTGACTTTCCCTAACAGCCAATAGCCATATAATATAGTGCTGTGGGAAAACTGAGAGAGGGGGTAAGAGCCTCCTCCACCATAGCTGGGCTATGGGAAACAGTCACAGCAGACGAGGATTTGGCCGATCACCAAATCAGAGTAATGGGCATCCTGAATCTCCTCGTACCCCACAGGAGGAGATGAATAAGAAATATGGCAAATGGGTCAGCCGGCATTTACCTAAGTGGGGCAGGCTGACTAGGGGGATGGATTGTGGGATCCCAAAAGAGGGAACCTTTGAGTTATCCCGCTGAGCAACTACAAAAATTATAAAACAAAATTAACAGAGGCAAATGAGCTGCCAGCATGGAGCAGGTGGATGGTAGAATCTTATAAGAAACAGCAAAAAGCCCATGGTATTTTTACATTAGAAACAAAAAAGGAGGGGTCAAATCAGCAAGGGGGGAGGCACAGCCAGAACAGAATGAGGGAGAGGGAGATGAAATAGAACAACTAGCAGTATCTTTAGTAGAACCCACTGCAGTTAGTCTGGAGACCTCTCATTTAAGCACCCAGGGGACTCCAATATGTGAAGGGACAAAACCAAAGAAGCCCCCTAGTTTCAAGGCAATATACTCCACTGCAGACCTGACATCCATAATAAATCCTGGCACTCTACCACCGCCTAGGTATGTGGAGTCCCAGGTCCAGGCTACTGCCCCTGAATATGCACCTCCTCACTCTACCCCCACCTCTTGGCAGAATATATCTGATCCAAGGGGAGGAAGGGTTTTGTGTGGAGTGGAGGGTGAGCTTCTCATCACTCCCAAAGTAACTCAAAATGAGATAGATGAGATGGCTGAGGAACATCGCTTGTCTCAAGCCTCAGTTTACCTGGTTAGAGAGCAATTTATCCCTGGTACAAATGGACAGGCAGATCGGAGAGTGACCCAACATGTCCCATGGACACCTGGGGAGATGAAAGGATTTCTTTCATCTGTCCCTAAACCATGAAATAATCCATATGGGTTTGCAAATGAACTGCATAATATTGCAGTCAGTTACAATCCAACATGGAGAGATCTGCTACAGATAATAAAATCAGTAGCCGGACAGATCGACACTGCCGCTATTTGTACCAAACTCACCCTACCATCAGACCCATCAGAACAAGAGAATACTCCCCTTAGGGCATTAGAATATGTTACCCACATAAAGGGCAAGATTGGGGAAGTGGTTCCCCCACAGTCCTGGGTCTGGGTAACCAATATTCAACAAAAAGTTAAAGAACCAGTGGAGGATTATTTTGAGAGATTTAGGCAAGCAGTAGAAGAAGCAGGGGGGGATTTAGAGGAGCAAGGTATGGGAAAGATGCTGACTGCCACATTAGTCTCGGGACTTAATAAAGACATACATGACAAACTGGTTTCAGCCCATGCTGACTGGCGAGACAAATCAGTCCCGGCACTAATGAATGTAGCCAGCTCAATCCAGAGAAACATACAAGAAGTACAGGAGAAAAAGGCCCAGAAGGTGATGATAGTTGACACCTCCAGCAACCCCCAGAGGGGTAGGTTTAGAGGGAGGAATAATTGGGAGCCCAGAAGAGTGAAGTGCTACAATTGTGGGAAACAGGGCCACATTGCAAGGAACTGTCCAGCTCCAAAAAAAGGAGGGCAGGACAGCGCCTGACAGAGAGGGCTTCCAGTGTTACCAGTCATCTCTGAGAGTAGGGGGGTGATGCCTTTGTCCACTTGACCCTCCCTGAAATGCCTTTTTACTCGGTTGAGTGCCTGGTGGACAGCGGAGCAGCCCGTTATGTTCTCAAAAGAACTGAAGCCCCAAATGTAAAAATTTCAGGATTAATAGATGCTGTAGGACTGGAAGGTAACCCCATCACACTGAGGGAGACTGCAGAGACCCCTGTAAATATAGGCCCAGTCAGCACCTCCCTCTCTTTTGTTCTCAGTGACACTGTCCCTTGCAACTTGCTGGGAAGAGATGCACTGATGAAATTAAAGGCAACTATTCAATACATGGAGGATGGGCCTATTGTGACTACATCTTAGGGATCGGAGGACCAGAACACTCTGGAAAGTCTGGTCCCTCTGATGGCAGTTCAGCATCCTCCAGATCAGGAGATCCCTACTGACCTGAGGGATGTACCCCAAGAGGTATGGGCTGTTAAGGGTGGACCGGTGGGCCTGATCAAGTAGGCAGACCCAGTGGTCATCAAGCTCAGACCAGGAGCTAAATTACCCAGGGTTCCTCAGTATCCCCTTAGTGCGAAGCAACTTAATGGTGTGAGAAATCAAATCAAAACCTTCGTGGACCAGGGGATCCTGGTCCCTATAAAATCCCCAGTCAACACACCCCTATATCCAGTAGCCAAGCCTGGAAAACCAGGCCAGTTCCGTGTATGCCAAGATCTGCGGGCAGTGAACAAGATTTTTCAAGAGGATGCTCCGCTCGTCCCAAATCCTCACACTATTCCAGGAGAGATCCTACCAGACGCCTCCTGGTTTAGTGTGATAGATTTGGTTGATGCTTTTTTCAGTGTACCTGTGCACCCAGACTCCCAATACCTGTTTGCCTTCACCTTTGAGGGACAGCAGTATGCTTGGACTCGGTTGCCACAGGGAATGGTCTCCTCACCGTCTGAATTTGGTCAGGCGATGAAACAAGTCCTGGATAGGTGACAATTGCCAGCAGGGGTCACTATTGTACAATATGTCGACGACCTCCTGCTGACAGCCACCTCAAAGGAGCAGTGCATTAATGCAACCGCTTCTCTACTTTCCCACTTGAGTGTTGAAGGATGCAAAGCATCCTCTAGCAAGCTACAATTTTGTCAGGAATAGGTAATTTTCCAAGGCCACTGTATTTCACGGGGCTCTAAACACATAACTGTGGACAGAGTCTCAGTAATACAGAAAGCGCCATACCCACAGAGTGCCAAACAAATCAGAGGTTTTTTGGGATTAGTATCATATTGCAGACAATGGATACCAAACATGTCTCAAATCGCTGCCCCCTATATGCTCTGTCCACTCATGCTGGACGCATAGAGCTGTCTGAGGAAGGAAAACAGGCTGTGGACCAGTTGAAGGCGGCCATACTCAGTGCCCCCTCACTTGCACTCCCAAACTACACTAAGCCATTCAGCCTGTTCTGTCATGAACAGGAAGGACAGGCTTCAGGAGTACTTACTCAAAAATATGGAGGGAGACAGAAGCCAGTAGGGTACTTTAGTACCAAATTGGACTCAGTGATTTCAGCAGGCGCCGCATGTGTAAAGTCAGTCACAGCAGCAGCCCTGCTAGTTGAAAAGACTGCCGATATTGTCCTGGGGAATAGACTATTTCTTAAGGTTCCCCATGCTGTACAAGCAGTTCTCCACAGCCTAACCACCAGACACCTCTCTGCTGCCAGATTGACCAAATATGAAATTTCTCTGCTTGCGCCATCTAACATCACTGTACTTCGGTGCAATGTGTTAAACCCAGCTACCCTTTTACCACTCCATGACACGAGAAGTGGGCCGAGCCCAGAGCATGATTGTGAGCAGGAGGTGGAACTCTTCTACACCCTTCCCGGTCCTGTTCTGGACGAGCCCATTCCAAATGCAGAAATGACGGGTCCAGACTACAGAGGGAGGGTTTGCTGCAGGTTTTGCTATAGCAGACGACACCTCTATTTTGTACTCTGAAGCACTTGATCCTGGTGTACATTCTGCCCAAGGTGCAGAATTGATCGCCCTGATCAAGGCATGTGAACTGGCGAAGGGAAAGACTGTAAACATATATACAGACTCCCGCTATGTATACGGAATTATACATGATTTTGGCTTTCTGTGGAAACATAGAGGCTTCCTGACATCCAGTGAAAAAGTTGTAAAACATGCAAATTTGATCCAGGACCTTTTAGAAAAGGTAACATTGCCTAAAACTGTAGCAGTTATCAAGTGTCAAGCACATCAGCGAGCAACTGATCCTATCACTATGGGTAACAGAAAAGCAGATGAAGGAGCCAGGCAGGCAGCCTTAATGCTTCTCCAGGAGTCCCCAAAAGATACAGAAAGTGTGTCAATGGACACCCTAATAACCCTGCAAAATCAGGCAGGTCCCCAAACACTTGGCAAATGGAGGAGGGCCAGGTGCGAACAAATAAATGATGTTTGGAAACATGGAAATGGTCGATTGTGTGCACCCCCATCTCTGTATCCCATTCTAGCAAGCTTGTCTCATCTCCCTTCACATGTTTCCAAAGGGGGAATGATTGCTAGTGTCAATAAATTTTGGTTTGCACCGGGCTTTCCACAGTTTGCAACAGAGTGGTGTAAGAAATGTATGATTTGTGCTAAACACAATCCAGGCAAAATGACTAAGGTAGAAATGAAACACCTTGTAAAACCTGACTATCCGTTTCAAAGGTTGCAGATAGACTACATTCAGCTACCAAAATGTGGGGTCTATGAATTTATATTAGTGTGCGTGGACATGTTCTCGTCATGGGTGGAGGTGTGGCCTGTTGCCAAGGCAACCGCCGCGGTAACAGCAAAGAAATTAATATCTGAAATCGTGTGCAGGTATGGCCTACCTGAGACTGTAGAATCAGACAGAGGAACGCACTTTACAGGACAGGTATTTGCGGAAATGTTGAAAGGGTTGCAAATTGAACAGCATCTTCACGCTCCATATTGTCCTCAGGCGTCAGCCAAGGTTGAGAGAGCCAATGGCGTTTTAAAAAACAAAATAGCTAAGATATGTGAGCAAACAAAACTTACATGGTTACAAGCATTACCGATAGCTCTTTTTGCTATTAGGCATACCCCAAAGGGATTACATGGACTTTCACCGTTTGAGACACTGTTTGGCAGGCCACCACTAACAGGCCTTTTCTTTCCACAAGAATTACATGGACAGTATACCTCTCTTACTGATTATGTTGTTCAGCTTAACAAGCAACTGACTAACTTGCATGGAAAGGTGTTTTCTTCTTTACCAGATCCACAAGACACATCTGGAACCCACCACCTACAACCCGGAGACTGGGTGGTAATCAAAAGACACGTGAGAAAACATCTTGAACCCCGATTTGACGGCCCATTCCAGGTGCTACTGACCACAGCTACCTCAATCAAGGTAGAAGGGAAGCCTAACTGGGTACATGCTTCTCATTGTAAGAAAATTAACTTTCAGGTCAATGGCGCAGACCGGCTCCAAAGGGGTGAGGTCGCTCGGGGAAAAGGGGAGCAGATGGACTGCTAAGATGCACTTGTTCTTCTGCCTGCTCGGTTGTGCTTTATTTCCTTGCATGTAGGTGAAAGGAGAAAAACAAAAGAACTTTATATGGCTCCTGCATCAGCAGACGGCCAAGCAGCTGAACTCCACTAACTGTTGGATCTGTTCTCATGTTCCTGCCAACCATAAAGGAATCCCTTTGCTTGGTATCCCTATATCAATGAACAATCTTAACCTCACAGACTATAGCTATAATGTTGAAATAGATATAAAACACACTGCTCACAATGCTATCTCAGACCTAGGAATATACTTACAAATTGCTGGTATAATCTCTCCACCCACTATGTGTATAGGGCCTATGTACGTTAACCATGTGGCCGAACTAAAAGGTCCCCTAGTCAACTTGCCCAAGGTATATGTTGGAGAAACTAATTGTAGGAATGTTACCTTAGTGTTTAATATGGAATACAAGGAAGCTACATGTGACAAGGTGGATGGGAACTGTAATAATCAATGTTGGTGTGCAAATATGAAAGCTCTTTGTGCCCCTAGGTGTGCCTGTCCTGACCAGAAGGATGAGGATGATGTGGAGTGTGGGACCCAAATGTACAAAAATATGGTATGGTTTCAGAGCTGGTTGGGAAATCATGGTAAGATAATTCCCAGGGTATTGAAGCAAGGGCTATATTATATTTGTGGTCATAGAGCCTACTCCTGGCTTCCTATAGGGGCATGGGGTAACTGTACTATAGGAAGAGTTGTACCAGCCATAAGGCAACATGCAAATGTCTCTTTCACCAATATGGTAGAAACAGGCCCTAGGGAAACTTGATACAAGAGGGAATTGTTTACTACAGCAGATAAAGCCTGGATGTGGTTCCCTGCCTGGACAGGTTGGGGAATTGAATTAGCGAATAAATTGAATAAATATGCAAACATTATGGATGGGATAATTAATGAAACCACAAGTGCCATCCATGCTATAAATGAAGAAATGGCCCAAATTAGGAAAGTGACCTTACAAAATAGAATTGCTCTTCATTACTTGTTAGCCATAGAGGGAGGAACTTGTGCTATCATAGGTGAGGAATGTTGCACTTGGATTGAGGATACACATGACCCCATAGAGGCGCACATGAATAAAGTAAAAGAATTACAGAAAAAAGCTAGAGACATATCCAAGGAGGGATGGAATCCCTTCTCTTGGATGGGGACAATTGGTGTCTGGTTTAATAATATGTTGTCAGATCTGATAAAACCCATAGTGATAGTGATAGGATTGATTGTATTTCTTTTGATTGCTTGGAAAATTCTAATGTGCTGTATTTTGCATTGCAGGAAAGGTGTGGATCCACTCATTTAATAGGAAGAATGATAACAGCCACAGAGATGACCATCTGACGGCCTAGCCCAACTGCCCATCTCTTCTGAAAGACCCCTCAGCTGTTGTAAAGATCTGGGTGGAAGACATCATCTTTGAAAGAGGGTCCCGCAGGTGCACTTTGGGCCTCATTCAGACCCATTCGCAAGCGGCTGTCCGCTCGCAAGTGGGTCGATGTTGTGCACTGCGCATGCGCACGACGGCGGGAGCTCCGTCGTGCGCATGCGCCAGACGCGACGAGCGAAGGACTTTCCTTCGCTCGTTGTGTCTGATCAAAGGGGGCGTGCTGTCGATGTTGATTGACAGCACGCCCCCTTTGGTGGGCGTGCCGGGGGCATGCCACCCAGACGGGGGCGTTCAAAAGGGAACGCCTACCGTCAGAAGCCAGCCCACTGACATCACTAGTGATGTCAGTGGAAGTGATTTTGGCTCTGATAGAGCCAAAATCACTCCGGGCCTTGCGGTTGAAAAACTCAACCGCAGGCTCCGGCTCGCAGTGGCGATGGTCAAGACCATCGCGGCCATCAAACTGCACGCTCGTATAGGCTGTGGGTGGTGACCCACAGCTATACGAGCGTCCAGGAGGACGCTCCATAATTATGGAGGACGGTCCTCATTCAGAGCGTGCGCTCTGCTCAGAGCGTACGGCTCTGAATGAGGGCCTTTGTCAGTTTGGACACCGCCCAGAGGAAGTTTTCTCCCTCGCGAGTGAGTTCGACGAGTCAGTCATCTTGATTCCAGCGAATTCACTTAGTGGTCTCTGTGCCCTAGTGCAGTGCTGTTATAGTTCTTATTGATAGAGAGTGTTTGTGTGAGATTGCTTAATAAAGATGTGTGAATGCTGACCTGGATGGTGGCAAGGGCGGTACTTTAGCCAGAGGGTCCTTTTGCTCATATCCTGTCTCAATTGCACTTTGTCATCCTATAAGACCTGGGGGCATCAGAGTACTGGGTGGACCTAATCCGCCTGGGAAAAGCGGCTGCTATAGGTGAAGACATTAACCTGCGGGTGCAATTGACTGCGGGGTATATGGCAACAGAGTCAGTGTAGTCCCAGTTGTCTAGGTGGTGTGGACTATCCCATCACCTTCCCTATCTCAGTAGAACTGCCATTGCTGCCATTTCAGGTGGTGTTTATATGTGTGATAATGAAATTATCAAAAGGGTGAGAATTGTTAAGGAAATAAATGGATCCCAGCAATCCTATCCTGCAATATCATTTATCTGTTCTCATAGGCAATATATAAATGTGTTCGTGACATGCGTGACAAATAAGTTGGTCTTTCTTTGCTTCATCACGCTATTTCATAAACCCTGCACCTTCTATCTCGAATACAGTAACAGATGGCTTTTGATAAGGATCACCACTCTGGAAGTCTACTTGGATTGGTCCAGCCATGGGTGGAGGGGTGCTGGAGTGTGTGTATATTGTATGCTGTGTGAGTTGAGCAATGGAATGATAATTACCTGTAAGTGAACTGTGTCACTTAATTGTAATCATAGCTTCTGCAAGAAAACAAATATATATTTCGATTTGACAGCAGCTGTTTACGTTGTCTTTATTTTCCACATCAGCAGCACAACTGTAGCCAGCCCCTATGCACAGCAGCACAGCTCCCAGCTCCCTCCCACTTCACTCTCCACAGCCGGAAAGAAAAATGGCGGCGATAGCGGGACCTTTATAGAATCCAAAACTCGTGAGAATCCGCCAGCGGGATGATGACGTTTTGCCTCATTTTCAGATCAAAGTCAGGCGGGAAAATCCAAGTCGACTTGGATCCCCTAAGTTCGGTTGGGTTCGGTTCTCAGGGAACCTAATGCGCTCATCCCTAGTATACATGTTACAATACAGTAGAGCCGCTTATACACATTATGCCACAGAAGAGCCGCTTATTGGGTGGGGGCAATGACAGCATCTGTCTGCCAGCTCCAATCAGCGGCCGCTACCATGGTAACAGGCCGCTGGTTGGCTGAGAGAGAGCCATTCTCAGCCATCCATGGTAGCTGCCGCTGGTTGAATTTTACAGAGGAAGCTTTCCAAACCAATACACAGAGATCTGACGCCAAGATATCTGTGTTTTGTCTCGTTTTCAGATCCGAGCCCAGCAGGAATATCCGAGCTAGGACTCAGATCAGCTTGGATCCCCTAAGTTCGGGCAGGTTCTAATTTCCTAAAATCATTCAGCAGCTCTGGTGTCTGGTTCTTCTTGATTTGATCTACACAAATGTACAAATGGGCTGGATTTACTCTAGAGAAAGAAATACGATAGTAACTATGTGATAAATTTATGTATTAATGTGCACTATTGAAGCCCTATATAAGATAAAAAAAATTATACACAGCCATTGAGGGAAAAGGGCTCAACCATTGTTCTAAAGCCGGGTACACACTAGACGATATGTCATCCGATCTGGCTGGATTGGATGACATATCGGGCACATTATGTAGTGTGTATCCTCCATGTCACTGAAGATGCACGCTCCGGCGCATCGTCACTTACATCGACTGTCGGGTCTGCATGCAGGTCCGATGGGCGACATCATCAGCGAGGGCCATGCTGCGAGGGCCATGCTGCTAAATGCAACATGGCCCCTGCTCTCACACCATCGCTCCCGGCATCGGCAAGTGTCTATGCAAGTGCTGATGCCGGCACTCCGCCGGGATGCATTGTTAACGAGGTCATACACACTAGACATCATTTAGTGTGTACCGGCCTTAAGAAGAGAGACAATTTTAATATAAGGGGTTTTTATATAGTTATTGGGAGGAACTATAATTTGAACTTGATGTCAATGTATTCTTTTTTCTAAATAAACCTAATTTAGGGTCTGATACTGCCTTGGGAGGAAAGCAAAAAAAAGAGCAAGTAACTGTGCACCTGGACAAACCATGCTGCACTGCAGGTGGGGCAGATTTAAAATCTGAGAGAGATTTAGGGAGGGAGGGAGGGAGGTGTCCAAACTGAAACCTAAATTGCAGTGTAAAAATAAAGCTGTCCAGAATTTGTGGGCTGGGGGGCTGATTCAGACCCGGATGCTAAGCTGCGCTCTCTCGCAGCTGTCAGGGGGCGGATATGCAAAGGCGGCGATCGCACAGCCAGGCTAAAGGACGCCCTCTATGTCTTAGTGAATGACGGGAGAGTGAACGCTCACCGGTGTAATGACACCCACTTTTCATTCATATCACACGTCATATCCAGGAAGTGTATGAGTATTCAGTAACATCGAGAGCCATCGGAGCTGCTCGCAGCCCTTAAGGTAGACCCTACCCCGCCACAAGCAGGGCGATCACTGCAAGCTGAAATACAACCAGGTGACGTGTACAATGACGCTGACATGCTAATTATGCACACCCAAAGAACGCCGTTTTGAAGCTCAGACACGCCTGTGTTCGCACATCCACTCCCCCGTTTCCCTGGACATTCCTCTGTTACCACCCACAAATGGCACTATATGTCACTGAAAGGAGCGGCCAGTCTGTGGGTTTCAAGCGAGTGCTTCCCCATCGCACAGACTGGTTTGCGCATGCGTATTTTGCCGCATACGCATGCGCAGATGGGCGACAATCGCCCATAGCGAGTGAACGCGGCTTAGTGTCCGGGTCTGAATCAGCCCCTGGGTACAAAAGCAGAAAGTATTTACCCCACAAAAAAATATATATATATTTGCACCCCTTATAGTGCAACATTGTTCACACTTATGGTGCATACACACGGTCAGATCTGTCAGATGAATGATATCGTTGAACGATGAACAATATCGGTCAACGATGAACGATTCGAACGATTTAGCCAACGATTTTGTAAACTATTTGAAAGATTTTTATGAACGATTTCAATGATTAATGATATTGGACAAATCTGACAGTATTTAAATGTGGAAAAATTCAAATGAAAATGATTGGATCAAACAATTATTGAGGGGTGTGTGTTTGATATGGTGAGTGGGGCTACCATGAGGGAATAAAAAGGTGGGGGTCATTTTTAAACTTTGCACTGGCTAGTTTGGTTTGGTTTATACCTGCTAACCATCGTTCCATTGCTAGTTTGCTCCGATTTGTTTTTGGCATGCCTTTTACAAAGTGTGTGTGTTGTGCTATTCCTACATGGAACCCATTCGTCAGCGAATCATGTTGGCGTATGCAGGAGTCGCAATTTTGTCTGAGAGGGAGAGGGCCGAGAGGAGGAGGAAGCCTTGCTCTTGCTGGACAAAGGAGTGGCTACTGCGGAGGGATACCATGTCCCATATGCCTTTGTTGATGGAAATCCGTGAGAATAATCCGGATACAACCGGAATTTCTTGCGGATGGACGATGTGGTTTTTCAGGAGTTGCGCGGCTTGTGACTCCTGTTATCCAGCGACAGGATACGAATATGAGGAGGGCCATATCGGCTGAGGAGAGGCTGGTGGTTACCTTACGATATTTGGCTACCGGAAGATTCTTGACTGACCTTAGGTTTGGTTCCCTCATTTCACCACAGGCTTTGGGCGTCATGATACCGGAGACGTGCAAGGCCATATACCAGGCCCTCAAGTCTGAGTATTTAAAGGTAAGTTAAAAATGCACTTTATACATTCAGATAAATGTATCCATTGACACACTGTGGGACATATATTCAATTATTTTTGGCAACTTATGTGTTTGTGCTAAACTTTAGACGGTGACGTTATTTGGCGTAGGCAAAATGTATCACCGTATTAAATTGTAAAGAGTATTTGGTGTTGAGGTAAATCATTGCAATTTAATTGAGCAAATAGTTTTGCGTCTGAATGTAGTTATGCAAAAAAATAAAAATTTTGTGTTTGGGGGTTGCAAATCTAAGGAAACCCCCCTGCAGCCTTAGTACAGTCCTGTAAAGGAAATATGTGGTATTTGTATTCACCTTAATGCCTCCAGTAGTAATAACCAGTGTAGAAATGCCCGTTATGCAATTTCCCCAGTAATGGTGGTCTGCCCTTATACAGTAGCCCCAGTAGTAGACCCCCCTATGCATAGCCCGTAGTAGCAGTGCCCCCATGAAGTGGGCCCCCCCTATACAGTCAGCCCTGTAGTGGTGACCCTATACAGTGATGCCTGTTTTGGCTCCCCCACTATGCAGTGACAGTGGCCCTTATCACACACACCCCAAAAAGCTGTGTTGAAAAAATTACCCTGAATCCCCGCTCCTGACGCAAATGCCGCTGACTGATCCGATACCCAGCTATTCTCCTGCAATACAGTATGTCTGAGACGTTATTACATCTCTCCCATTACCCACTGCAGGGGTCCAGGATTGTGGGGCAGCTGGCGGGTGTGTGGTTGTCACTGTGTAATGTGGCCACGCTCCCTGCAGTCTCCACTACACAATTGGAGATTACACTAGCCGCAGCTGCAGACAGGGGCCGCTAGTTAGGGGCCCCTCCTTGTGTGGGTGCTCATGCACAACCTCCCCTGTAACCCCCCCCGCCCACCCCTGTTAATTGAGAACTGCTAAGAGGTCTATTTAATAAGCACTATTTTGGAGACAGAGTCAAAACTTTTAAAACACAGCAATTGCCTGGGACCTTATGAATCTTCACTCTGGGATGGTGGGGTACTGCGCACGCACGCCACGTGCATGTGCAAGCCCCGGAGCCAGTGGCATAACTAGGGCAGGGCGAGCGGGGTGCGTGCCCTGGGCGCCGTTGGACCGGTGGCGCGGGGGGGCTCCGCCGGCCCCGGTACCGGCCCGCCTGCCCTAGTTAGCCAGTGTAGCGCCGACCGCAATGAGTGCGGTCAGCGCTACACATTTACACAGGACCGGCACTAGGCTTCCAGCGCTGGTCCTGTGCTGCACACCAGAGCCCGTTCCCTCCCCCTGAGCGCTTGCCCAATAGCGCTAGGAGGCGGGCTCAGGCTGTGCATAACACACGCATTGCCACCAGCGCTGGCGGCAATGCGTGTGTTAAACAGCAGCCAATGAGAGTCAGATAGACTCTCATTGACTGCTGCAGCACCCACTGCAAGAGCCGGACTTCCGTCCGGCTCCTGCAGTGGGTAATGGGACTGACATCATGACGTCTATCCCATAATGCTGAGCGCGCCAGCCCGTGCGGGAGCGGCATCGCAAACAGGACCAGGACCAGGAGCAGAGATTCAGGTAAGTATATATTTATATATATATTTTTTTTTTTTTAACAAATCTGCACAACGGGGAGGGGGGTGGCTACTACTGGGGGGACCTCTACTGGGGGAGGGGTGGCTACTACTGGGGGGACCTCTACTGGGGGAGGGGTGGCTACTACTGGGGGGACCTCTAATGGGGGAGATGTGGCTACTACTGGGGGGACCTCTACTGGGGGAGGGGTGGCTACTACTGGGGGCGCCATTGGGAGGACCTACTCTACTGGGGACTACTACTTGGGGGGGAACTACCTCTGGGGGCATTATAAAAGGGGCCTACTACTAGAGGCACTGCACTCGGGGGACCACTACTGGGGGCAATAATAGGAAGGGCCACTACAGGGGCACTGGATAGGGGGGATCACTGCAGGGTGCCTGCATAAGGGGACCACTACTGGGGAAACTGCATGGGGGGGACTGCTGCTGGGGGCAATATATAAAGGGCACTGCATAGGGGGGGACTACTACTGGGGGCACCATATAAAGGGCACTGCATAAGGGGATACCGCTACTGGGTGCACTGCATTGTGGGGACTGCTACTGGGGGCACTGCATAAGGGGGAACACTACGTGGGGCACTGCATTTGGGGGGCCACTACTGGGGGTACTGAGTAAGGGGAACTAATTGGGGGCTGTATAAGGGGGACCACTACTGGGGATTCTGTATAAGGGGCACTACTATGGGCCTGCATAAGAGGGACCACAACTGCATACTGGGGGTACTGTATAAGGGGTACTACTGGGGTTAAGGTGCATATGGATAGGAATGTTCAGCGTGAAAATAAAGGGGTGTGTCATGTTGACACGCCCCATTTTTAAGTGACCACGCCTTCGGCACACGCACATCTCGGGATGTTGGGGGGGGGCTCCCTTTTCAAATTTGCCCTGGGCTCCAAATACCCTAGTTACACCACTGCCTGGAGCAAGAGAGAAATTCTCTCGCTCCAGGACTCACTACAAAAGGGGCAGCTGTCGATGTTGATCGACAGCTTGCCCCGTTCTGTAGGCAGGGAGGGGGGGTGCTACACAGACGGAGGCGTTCCCGAAGAAACTCCTGCCATTTGTGGGAGGCACCACTGACATCACCAGTGAGCAGGAAGCTCTCTGGGGCTTGCGACAGACAAGACCCTACCACAAGGGTTTTGTCGCAAGCTGCGATGGTCGCGACCATCGTGACCATCACCTGGCCGCTTGCAAAAGCTGTGGGTTGTCACCCACAGCTTAGTGAGTGGCCAGGAGGCCGCAACAACAACCAAAACAAAATGCTCCAATTCAGAGCGTCCAGCTCTGAATCAGGCCCTCTGTCTCCTCAAACACTGTGTAGTAAATAAAAACCCCCTTAAGGACTGTCCCTGTTTGTGATAATAGATCCGATGTATAAACTGCAGATTCTTTATCAGTATACATCAAGTGCGCTGACAGCGCTTTTTCCCTACGTTTTAATCACATTCTGGCTCATAAAATATATGGGCACTATGCACAATGCATTATCGCCGCTGCTATCTTTAAGATAGTATTGGCGAGAGTCTGTTCTATGTACTGTCCATTGTTGTTGCTGTGGACAGCTACAGCTTGGCAACACTGCATCGTCAAAGCATTGCAACAACTATTCTTGATGTGTATAGTGGGGAGCTTGTTAGGGGTCAGTGCTTTTGCAAATTTAAAAGTACAAAAACAAATCAAATATGGTAGTGAACCAATATAAGCACACAAAATGTTGGGTCATGCAGTTTTTTCAAAAACAACATTTACACGTATCTTCAGGAACACTATCTAACGACCCACTTTAATTAAAAAGTCAGTATATGTGATTATGTTTTTCTTATAAAAAAATTGATTCAACATTTTGTAACACATATTTTCTTTTTCTAATTTCAGTTTCCTGCAAGTGTTGCTGAGTTTGCTGCTGATTTTGAGAGGAAATGGGACTTTCCAAACGGCGGTGGTGCCATCGATGGAAAGCAAATCAGGACATCCCAACCCAGCAACAGTGGCTCTTTGTACTACAACTACAAGGGCTATTTCAGCATTGTGTTAATGGCGATAGTTTCGTCAAAGTACGAATTTCTATTTATCGATGTTGGAAAGAATGGTCGAGCCTCCAATGGTGGTTCATTTAAAAATACCACATTTTACGACAGGATGGTGAAGAAGACCTTAAATATTTCTACTGCTGAACAGTGGGCCTGATTCAGAGCCGCTCGCTCTGACAGAGCGCTCGCTCTGAATCAGGGCCGGGCTTTTTTATTTTTGGTGCGGCCTCTTGGCCTCTCGCATAGCTTGTGGGTGACCACCCACAGCTATAGCGAGCGGCCATGATGTGGTAGGGTCTCGTGGCCACAAGCCCCAGAGAGATTTCGGCTCTAATAGAGCTGGAAATCTCTCCACTGACATCACTCGTGATGTCAGTGGGGCTGCCCCCAAATGGCAGGCGTTCTCATGGGAACGCCTCCATTTGGGCAGCCACCCCCCGGGCCACCCACCAAAGGGGGCGAGCTGTCACTCAACATCGACAGCTCGCCCCCTTTGGTGCGAGACCCGGAGCGACGGATTGGCCGTCACTAGCCGGGTCTTGAGCATGCGCACGACGGAGCCAGCTCCGTCGTGCACATACGCTGTGGGCCACCATCGACCCAGTGGCGAGCGTTCATCGCTTGCGGCCGGGTCTGAATCAGGCCCAGAGTTCCTACGGATTGTCGTATGTTTTCGTTGCTGATGAGGCATTCACCTTACACGAACATGTGCTCAAACCATATGCCCAATGGACGTTGACACCAGAAATCAGGATTTTTAATTATCGCCTGTCCCGAGCACGAAGAACAGTGGGGAACGCTTTTGGGATTCTAAGCAATAGGTTTCAAGTCTTTCACATGCCAATAAATCTTTGTATTGACAAGAGTATTTGGGTGGTCCTGGCATCCTGTGTTGTACATAACCTACTGCTGCGCAAAAGCCAGGGGCAACAGAGTTTGACAGCGGGAATTTCAAACGAACTTGTAGTTGAAAACTAGCCCTCAGTCAATCGTCCTTTGCTTCCCCAAGGTGGCACAGCAAGAGCAAAAGAAATCAGGGAGCAGTACCTGTCAGGGTATTGGTGATGTCAGCAAAGCGGGGGTGCTGTTCCCTGGCAGGCAGACCGCGCATAAAAAACTGTTATAATCCAAAATCTACCTTATGTCAATTTCCAAGGAAGTGAATTCAAAATTTCTTGGGAGCATGTTTTCCTGTCTTGCCCTTTAATACGCGTCTGTCTTTTTTAATTTTATTTATATATGTATATAAATTCAGTGTTTAAACATTTACATTTAAAATTTGACCAATACTCTTAACTTAGGGGCTGATTCACACCAGCTTGGAAGTGGACATCGCTCTCAAGTGGGTTGATGGTTCCGCATATGCACATGCGCCACCTACGGCATGCGCAATGAGCGAGCCCTGTCCAGTGATGGCAAGTCCATAGCTACGGGGCTTGCTACAAGACAGGGCGGCTGTCGATGTTGGTTGACAGCTTGCCCCATTTTAGGCGGGGAGGGGGGATGGCTGCACAAACAAAGGTGTTCCCTTTGGAACGCCTGGCATCTGTGGCCGGCCCGACTGACATCACTGGTGATGTCAGTAGTGGACTTCCTGCTCTATTAGAGATGGAAGTCCACTCGGGCTTGCGAGAGCAAAGACCCTACCACACGGTCTCCGCGCAAGCCTGATGGTTGCAATAAATCGTGCCCTTCTCCAGGCCGCTCGCACAAGCTGTGGGTGGACACCCACAGGTTAGCGAGTGACTAGGGAGTGGCCAGGAGAAAATCACATTACAAAAATCCACACCCTGATTCACAGCGAGCACAGAGCGAGTGGATCAGAATCAGCCCCTTAATCTTCTGTTCTAGTACATATCCCAGCATGCCTTTGCTAACAGCTTTATCATGTCTAAGTCACAATATTCTTGTAGGCGATGTTAAAATGTGAGGGCAGACATAAATAGGTGTTGTGCCCTGTTTATTTTACACCTCTATGTGTAGCAACAAAACCTATACTAGTGTTTCCGCTAGGCTGTTTTAGCGGGCCGCCACGCCCTGCCCATTTTCTGAAGGGCAGAACGCACCCTGCGCTTGGGGGCTTCCCAGCATGTCCTTAAGAGCCGGACACACCCCCAGGAGTTACGAAAAGGGAATGCGTCATAAAGACATGCCCCCTTACTTGCTATTTTTTGCTTTACTTCCATCTCGGAATTAGGCTCTTAATATAAACTATGTAGTTATGCATTTGTTTTGTATTACATGCCAGGTTTTCTATAACATACAAAGCCACTGTTTTGCATAACAAGACCACTTTTCTATCACATAGCACCTACTGTATCATATGGCACGTTTTTCAAAACATGGCAGGTTTTCTGGTTGGTGTTTGCTGCTCAACAAATCTCCAACCAGCGCTGATGGCCCCAACTCAATATATGCACATTTTATTTTTTTATACCCCCCACTGGTACCTCTCCCCCACCCATCTCCGTTGGTGAGCCCCCGATGGTGAGCCCCAACACATGGTCCCCTTGGGCTCTCCATTTCCCCCCCACACCGCTATTTTAAGCAAACATGCCACCCCTGGATGTCCCCCAACCCCCCTCATTGCCACAATGTGCCCCCCTTGGTGCCGGCCCCCGCTGCTGCCACCCCCCACATAGCTCGGTTTGGACCTGCTGGGTTAAGAAAATACATTTAAAAACTTACCTTATATTTAGTGTCTTGTACTTGCTGATCTGCAACTTCACTTATTGGGTGTGTTATCAGCGTCGCGTTGTACACAAAATGGAACCCGGGGAGTGGCCGGGGAGTGGCTACCTAGTAAAAACCGTTCATCGTTCAAATCGTTAAAATCGTTCGTTGCGGACGATGTGAACGATTTGAAAGATATCTGAAGAACGATGAACGAAATCTGACTACAAACACGTCAGATGTCAGATATCGTTCATGGTTCATGGTTCATGGTTCATGCTTGTGCATATGAACAATTTTTTCATCAGATTTGAATGATTGAACAATTTTTAAAATAGTTATCATTCAAATCTGATGAAAAATGTATGCACCTTTACTTGCTCTTTTTTGCTTTATTTCCATCTCGGAATTAGGCCCTTTATATGGGAGGCAATCGGGAAGCCGACTGCCTAAATACCGGCAGCCGGCTTCCCGACTGTCTTATCCCGGCATGGGTGAAATGCCGGGCGTCTAGATATAGACGCCCGCATTTCCCCGACGCTGGGAGACCGGCGCCCGGCATCACGATCGTACTGATGCCGGGCGCAGCAAGCGGACAGCCGCAGGGGGGGGAGGGTTAGGTTTAGGGCTCCCGGGGGGACTTAGGGTTAGGCACCCCCCCGGGAGGGTTAGGGTTAGGCTAGGGGGAGGGAGGGTTAGGGTTAGGCACCCCCGGGGGGGACTTAGGGTTAGGCAGCCCCCGGGGGACTTAGGTTTAGGCAGCGGGGAAGGGGGTGGTTAGGGTTAGGCACTTAGAGGCGGGATTAGGGTTAGGCACTTGGGGGGGAAGTTAGGGTTAGGCACCCCTAAGGAGGGTTAGGGTTAGGGGGGTTAGGTTAGGTTAGTGGATACTTACCTATCCCCGATAGGGATTTCCAGCACTGTCGGCCTTCCGCTGCGTCGCACTCTGCTTCTGTCGGGCTGCCGCTGACGGGAATCGAACCACCGGCCATGTGGCTGACGGTATTTCATACCAATTCCCTTTATATAAACTATGTAGTTATGCATTTGTGGATTAGAATCAATAATAATTATATAATATCTGTGTTGTCATTCATTTATTTAAGTTGCACCAGAGTTTATTAAAGAAATAACCTGTTTTAAATAGTTTCTTTCTGAGAATGAAATGAAAACTATTGTCCTTAGATGCAGTTGAGATGTACTTATTTGTCCAGAATAAAGAACTAGTCCAGAAAGTAAGATCCTGAGGAATTCATCAGACGTAGTCTTTTAGAAGCATGCAATGTGTTTTCTGTTTAGACATTAAATAACATACAGGACTGTCAAAATAACAAAGAAATGGAAAATTACATACTGAAAAAAATCAGATATTGATCCTTCCCATGAGTCATTGTTGATTTGCTCTATTCACGTGTAGCATGGTCATGTGGCTTTGCTCTGATTCACCTTTCATGCACATTCTCTAAGCACAGACAATTTATTGAATTTATTTTACAGTCAGTCTAAATGGATTGAAATAATGGCTTGCATTTAACTGTACAGTTGATAGTGATGAGTGTTTATTATATCCAGTATCTCCCAATATCAGACGGGGTGATTTGGTCAGAGATGGTGGTGGTTGTGGCTATGACTTGCCAGGGGTTCTGGTCCACATTTATCACATAAAAGTACAACTATTGTGGTGCTTTATGGAAATACCTCACAAACAACCACAAATCGGGATAAAAGTTCTAATTGTGGGACGACCCTCTGAAATCAGGACTGTCCTTTTGATATCGGGACATTTAGGAGATATATTTTATACTGTTGTAAATTGATATTGAGACGTAAAATCATGAAATAAAAGATTAGCTACCAACTCAGATTTGTCTAATTTTAGTCAGGGGGTCCACAGTTCAGTTTATGCACCCAAGATAGTATATATTAAAGAACAAATCAAAATGCAAGGAAAAGGTCAAATGACTGCATGTCTCACTTAACTCTTTCTTGATCAGGTCCTGCAGCATTTAAACTCTAAATAAAGAGTAGAAAGTGTGATATTGAATATAGTTACTGTATCTTGCCATAGAGCTATGGAGTGGGTAAAGGGAAAAAGTTGTTTAAAAACTTTTTTGTAAAAGCCGACAGAGCAAAATTGTTGGAAACGTAAGCAAAAACTGTTATATGCATGTATGTAGCTGTAGCTTATCAGTGTGTAAGGATTCTGACTTTATACCTCTATACGCTCCTGCCTATACCTTCTAAACCCTGCCTATACCTTCTAAAATTGATGCTATTTGCGTACGCAGTCATACAGTAAATAAATGCCTTCAGACCTTGAACATGTGTTTCCAAAGCACAAAGTATTATTCAAGCAAAGTACATATAGTTACACGCTGTGATCTAAGTACAATTTAGCGCAAAGAAATTATACAGACCCAAGATACAGTTATACATATGCACGCGTTCTGGGACCAGATTCCGGCATCAACAAGAAACCTCCATCAACAGCATCAGCATGAAGACTGAAGACTGGGGTCAGAACACACATATTTATACCCTTACAGAAATAGACTATACAATAGAAAGGTTTGTTGCGATCCCATTGGTTCCCCATCACGGTGCTTCTGTTACAGGACATTTAACAGGTTGATTCAAATGGACACAGACCAGCTTTCGACAGCCTTTTGTCTCCGTTTTCCCGCCTCATGCAAAAGCTGTTAATTTTACAAAGTACATTTTGGTGCTTTAACTTTCTACGGTCCATAAGTTGAGAATGCATGTTGCGATCTTCACACCGATGATACCGGAAAGTTGTTGAGTAAGTGCAGATCAGTATAACACCAAACACGGCTTACTTATAATCTATTAAACCTTAGATACCAAATAGCCTTTATTTCACAGCATTTGTAATAAATGAATAAAACTTGAATTTTACACTTTAAAGCTATGGAACCTTTTATGTGAGTGTGCATTGTGTAAGTATTAGGGGTTTTGGAAAAGACACTAGTTAACTAGGGGCAGATGCGTACGCATGAAGCTACTAAACAGCGTGTGCGACATGTTAACAGCGCAACTGTGTGTATTAATGTGTGTATGGGGTATGGTAAAATATGCGATCGCATGATGCTAATAATGGCATAGCCATATATACTTAAGTGTGAGTTTAGCTAAAATGGCACTGGGCGGCCATTCGCAAAATGGTGTCTTGCAGATCTCATTTTCAAGAAGGTGTCTTGCGGCCATTCACAAAATGGCATTGTTTCAATCTAATTTTAAGCTGATCTTGTCTCAGTCAATTATCCAGCTTCGACATGTGCAAAGCAGGAAGTTGTATATTACAAAAATGATGGCAATATTGGTTACATTAATATTGTGTTACAGGAGCAAGTACTGTATAGCAGAAGTTCTCTCACCAACCCCTGAGTGCTTCAGCATTCCCATCCACTCCTGGAGGTATATTTACTAAAGTGCAGGTTGCCGGGTTTATGGAAGTGGAGATGTTGCCCATAATTAGTAGGGATGTGCGCCGACCCCCGTGTTTTGGTTTTGGTTTTGGATCTGGATCTCCCCTGGATTTGGATCTTGATTGGTTTTGCCAAAACCTCACCTCCGTGTTTTGTTTTTGGGTTATGGATCTGCATTTTTTCTTAAAAAATAAAAAAAACAGCTAAAATCACATAAAATTGGCCTTTTTTTGTTCCTACAGTATTAATAACCTCAATAACATTTATTACCAGTCATTTCCAATCAATTTTGACCACCTCACAATATAATTTTTTTCATCTAGTTAAGGCCAAAAGGTTACATCCAGCTAGCTGGCTGACTAAGCTAAGTGACACAGTGGGCGGTACTAACATGTGGCAGTTCAGCTTCCAATTTCCAAAAAAGATACAGTGTGTTATACAATGTGGGATGGATACACCAATAGTTCACTTACTGTGACAGCAGTGTCAGCAGAGCGGGATTGTTATTTTTTGTGTTTGTGAATTGTGTGCGCAGTAGCCGCATGTGCATCAACAAAGTAGAGCCAAGCGTGCGTCTGTGTCATAAGTAAAGGGCCGGCTGGCTCGTCTGTTAAAGGGTGGTGTAACCCCCAAAGTGCACTCCAAACAAAATAAAAAATAATTTTCTGTGTTTGTGAATTGTGTGCACTGTGGCTGCACGTGAATCAACAAAGGAGCAGCGCCAAGCGTGCGCCTGTGTCCCATAAGTAAAGGACCGTTAAAGGGTGCTGTAACCCCCAAAGTGCACTCCAAAAAAATAAAAATAAATTTTTTTTTGTGTTTGTGAATTGTGTGCGCAGTAGCCGCACGAGCATCAACAAAGTAGCGCCAAGCATGCGCCTGTGTCATAAATAAAGGGCCGGCTGGCTTGTCTGTTAAAGGGTGGTGTAACTCCCAAAGTGAATTCTGTGCACTGTACGTGCATCCTCAAAGCAGCAGCACCAAGCGTGCGTCTGTCTATTAAAGGGTGGTGTAACCGCCAAAGTGCACTCCAACAAAAATAAAATATTTTCTTCTGTGTTTGTGAATTGTGTGCACTGTACGTGCATCCTCAAAGCAGCAGCGCCAAGCGTGCGTCTGTCTGTTAAAGGGTGGTGTAACCCCCAAAGTGCACTTCAACAAAAATAAAACATTGTCTTCTGTGTTTGTGAATTGTCTGCACTGTACGTGCATCCTCAAAGCAGCAGCGCCAAGCGTGCATCTGTGTGTTAAAGGGTGGTGTAAACCCTCAAAGTGCGCTCCACAAAAAATACAAAATTATTTTCTTTCTGTCTTTGTGAATTGTGTGCACTGTAGCTGCACGTGCATCAACAAAGGAGCAGCGCCAAGCGTACGCCCGTGTCCCATAAGTAAAGAGCCGGCTGGCTCATTTCTTAAAGGGTGGTGTAACCCACAAAGTGCACTAGTCTCCAACAAAAATAAAAAATTATTTTCTGTGTTTGTGTGCGCCTTAGCCGCACGTATATATCAATATAACATAAATGGAGGACCAAACTTTCTCCGATAAAAATAAAATAGGGAAAGATCAAGAACCACTTCCTCCTAGGGCTGAAGCTGCTGCCACTAGTCATGACATAGATGATAACATGCCATCAACGTCGTCTGCCAAGGCCGATGCCCAATGTCATAGTAGAGGGCACATACAATCCCAAATGACAAAGTTCAGGAAAATGACCTTAAAAAAAACATTTAAATCATCTGAGGAGAAACGTAAACTTGCCAATATGCCATTTACGACACGGAGTGGCAAGGAACAGCTACGGTCTTTCCCTATGTTCATGACGATGGAAGCCCTCCTCCCGCTAAAAAAATCAAACGAGTTAAGCTGGCAAAAGCACAGCGAAGAACTGTGCGTTCTAAGAAGATATCACAAATCCCCAAGGAGAGTCCAAGTGTGGTGGCGGTTGCAATGCCTGACCTTCCCAGCACTGGACGGGAAGAGGTGGCTCTTTCCACCATTTGTACGCCCCCTGCAAGTGCTGAAAGGCGCACCCACAGTCCACTTGCTGATATGCAAATTGAATATGTCACTGTTGAAGTACAACAGGATGAGGATACTGGTGTAGCTGGCGCTGAGGAGGAAGTTGGCGAGGAGAATTCTGATGGTGATGTGGTTTGTTTAAATCAGGCTCCGGGGGAGACAGTTGTTGTCTGTGGGATGAAAAAGCCCATCATGGTCATGCCTGGGCAGAGGACCAAACTGTCACGGCCAGGGTATTTCACTGGACTACCCTGCTTCCTCCACCACCCTTGCCCATACCTGAGTGCTTGAGCCTGCTGACATCCTGCTCAATTGTCTTAGGTCACTACCTGCATACCTGGCTATTATTTTCCTGCATCACTACCTGCATAACTGGTATATTATTCCAGTCTCACTACCTGCACACCTGGACAGTTCTAATTGTTTCTACTTGGACATTAACCCATTACTCCAAACTGTCACGGCCAGGGTATTTCAGCATGGCGCTAGGCGGGTGTTACCTGTGAGGTCGTTCTGGCGCGGGCTGACTGGTGGCGGAGCTGGTGTCTGGCGGGGGCTTTGGCTGCGCGTGTTGTTGTGCGGGCCTGTTGTCACTCTGCGCTGGTAAGGCCTGGCGGCGTCTTCGTTCCGTTTGCATGGGCACCGCCATTTTGCCTTCTGACCATGTGATGCGGCTGGCCAGTCTTGGTGAGTCACATGTTCTCTCTGGCCAGTAACAGCACGGCATGGGGTATTTAGGAAGGGTCAGTGCCTTCCTTCTTTGCAGTGCAACGTGTATCTCAGCCTAGCTGAGAGGGAGTTCTCTGTGCTTATCCTGTTCCTGTGTAATTCGCTGTCTGCCAGTCTGCCTGTCAGCTCCTAGCTTCCACTGGACTACCCTGCTTCCTCCATCACCCTTGCCCATACCTAAGTGCTTGAGCCTGCTGACATCCTGCTCAATTGTCTTAGGTCACTACCTGCATACCTGGCTATTATTTTCCTGCATCACTACCTGCATAACTGGTATATTATTCCAGTCTCACTACCTGCACACCTGGACAGTTCTAATTGTTTCTACTTGGACATTAACCCATTACTCCAACCACAGAACTCTAGTGCACGTTTATATATACCTGGACTTTTATTTACTACCATATTTTATGTCTGCCCATATAAAAAAACCTAGTTTTTTATTCAAACCCGCTACTGTGATCGCTCCTGCTACCACCCCGGGTCCACAAACAACCCAGAACATAACACAAACATTCCACCTCTTTGGTCTGGCAATATTTCTATCCAAATCCGGTCAACAACTGTCTTGCCATATGTACCATATGTAAAGGTGAAATAAGTAGGGGTAGGGACGTTAACCACCTAGGAACATCCTCCCTTATACGGCACCTGCAGCGCGTTCATAAAAAGTTACTGTCAAGTTCAGAAACTTTGGCTAAGACCGTAAGCAGTCCAGGGACACCTAAATCCCATTGTCCTGTTGTATCCAAGCGCCTGCAAACCACACCGTCAACTTCCTCCTCGTCAATTTCCTCCTTAGTCAGGATCGGAAGTAGTCCTGCAGGCCATGTCACTGGCATGACTGACTCTCCTATCCGGGATTCCTCCAGAGGATGCTGCATTGCTACGCCTACTGCTGCCGCTGCTGCTGTTGCTGCTGGGAGTTGTTCATCATATCAGAGAGGAAGTAGGAATACCACTACTTTTACTAAACAATTGACCCTCCAACAGTCCTTAGCGAGGAGGATGAAGTACGACAGCAGTCATCCTGAAGCAAAACGTATAACTGAGGCCTTGACTGCTATGTTGGTGTTAGACGTGCATCCAGTATCTGCCATTAGTGCAGTGGGATTTAGACAATGATGGAGGTAGTGTGTCCCCGGTTCCAAATCCCATCTAGATTCCACTTCACTAGGCAGGCGATACCGAGACTGTACAGAAACGTCAGAAAAAGTGTCCTCAGTGTCCAGAAAAAGGGCAGACTAAGGACTATATGACTGTGACAGCCCACTGGGTATATGTATCACCTTACGCAGCAACAACAGCAGCGTCACCAGTAGCAGCATCTCAGAAATGCCAGCTTGTTCCAAGGCAGGCTACGCTGTGTATCACCGGTTTCAGTAAGAGACACACCACCGACAACCTCTTAGAGAAACTGAGGGAAATCATCGCCCAGTGGCTTACCCCACTTAGACTCTCCTGGGGATTTGTGATATCTGACAACGCCACCAATATTGTGCGGGCATTACATCTGGGCAAATTCCAGCACGTCCCATGTTTTTCTCACACAATAAACTTGGTGGTGCAGAATTTTCTGAAAAGCGACAGGGGCGTGCAGGAGACGCTTTGGGTGGCCCGAAAAATTTCTGGCCACTTTCGCCATTCAGCGACTGCGTGCCGAAGACTGGAGCACCAGCAAACACTCTTGAACCTGCCCCGCCATCACCTGAAGCAAGAGGTTGTGACACGGTGGAACTCAACCCTCTATATGCTTCAGAGGATGGAGGAGCAGCAAAAGGCCATTCAAGCCTATACATCCACCTATGACATAGGCAAAGGAGGGGGTATGCACCTGACTCAAGCGCAGTGGAGAATGATTTCCGTGTTGTGCAAGGTTCTCCAGCCCTTCGAACTTGCCATTCCCCACATCAGGCTTTTGCAGAAGCAGCTGGAGAAAGTGAAGGAGGAGCTAAGATGGAGCGATTCCGCTCGGCATGTGGGACTTGTGGATGAAGCCCTTCATTCACTTTGCCAGGATTCCAGGGTGGTCAATCTGTTGAAATCAGACCACTACATTTTGGCCACCGTGCTCGATCCTAGGTTTAAAGCCTATGTGGTGTCTCTCTTTCCGGCTGACACAAGCCTGCAGAGGTGCAAAGACCTGCTGGTGACAACACTGTCAGCTGAAGCAGAATGTGACACATCAACAGCTCCTTCTTCATTTTCTCCCGCAACTGGGGCTGCCAGGAAAAAACTTAGGTATCCTAAGCAACCCGCTGGCGGTGATGCAGGGCAGGCAGGACCAAGTTTGGACATCTGGTCCGGACTGAAGGACCTGGCAACAATTTCTGACATGTCTACTGTCACTGCATATGATACTGTCACCATTGACAGAATGGTGGAGGATTACATCGGTGACAGCATCCAAGTAGGCATGTCAGACAGTCCGTACCTGTACTGGCAGGAAAAAGAGGCAATTTGGAGGCCCCTGTACAAACTGGCTCTATTTTACCTGAGTTGCCCCCCCTCCAGTGTATACTCCGAAAGAGTGCTTAGTGCAGCCGGGAACCGTGTCAGCGAAAGGCGTAGGAGGTTGCTTCCACAAAATGTGGAGAAGATGATGTTCATAAAAATTAATTATCAACTCTTCCAGGTAGACCAGCCTCCAGAACATACAGAGGGACCTGTGGTGGTGGATTCCAGCGGGGATGAATTAATACTCTGTGAGGATGAGGATGTACACAACACTGAAGAGGGTGAGGAATCGGTGGATGAGGAGGATGAGGACCACATCTTGCCTCCGTAGAGCCAGTTTGTGCAGGGACAGATTAATTGCCAGCTTGTTTTGTGGGGGCCCAGAACGAACCGTGTGGCAGAGCCTGAGGCTGAAATGATTGGTTTGTTAAAGTGTGCATGTCCTGTTTATACAACATAAGGGTGGGTGGGAGGGCCCAAGGACAATTCCATCTTGCACCTCTTTTTTTTCTTTGCATTATGTACTGTTTGGGGTCTAGTTTTTCAAACTGCCATCCTGTCTGCCACTGCAGTGTCACTCCTAGATGGGCCACATGTTTGTGCCACCCACTCGTATCTCTTAGCATAGTCATCCAGCTACCTCGGTGCAACCTTTTGGACATAAAAACACTATTGTGAGGTGTGAGGTGTTCAGAATGGACTGGAAATTAGTGGAAATTAAGGTTATTGAGGTTAATAATAGCATAGGAGCAGAAAAACCCACAAATTCTGTGATTTTAGCTGTTTTTATGCTTTTTTTCAAAAAAATATGGATCCAAAACACAAAACCCAGGACCCAAAACACGGAAGGGTGGTTTTGGCGAAACCAATCCAGATCCAAAACACGAAGAATGATCCAGATCCAAAACCAAAACACGAAAAGTGGCCGGTGCACACCCCTAAAGATAATACAATTACATGGATTTCTAAACATTGATAATACTGTTTAGTACAATAACAATTATGAGCTGTTCCATGTACTAGATGGCAATATCCAGGATGCATCTTCTTAATTGTTTAAGTGGCTTTTGTTGATATGTCCTATTGGTGTAGAACAATAGGCACCAGTGGAATGTGAAAAGGAGGTTACTCCAGACAGTTTATCCTTAAGCAGGTTTAGAGGTTTATTCAGGATAATCATGGTTGTCTGCAGGGGTGCCGAGAGAGGGTAGGAGCGGGTACAATTTACCTGGGACCGGGCTTCCAGAGTGGTCCGGCAGGGCACCAACCCCCCCCCTGCTAAGCAGCAGCCACAGCAATCTCCTATGCCTGAGGGGGGGGGAGCAATTACACAGATCGCGCCCCCCCTGGATTTGCGCGGGCTGAGGGGCTGCAAAAGTATATTTTGGGGGGGGTTTGCTCAAGGGGGCATGGCCACGCCTCCTGCGATTAGGCCACGCCCTCCTTTTACCTGGGCCCGGCGGCGTTCTCTACGCCCCTGGTTGTCTGTGGTAACAGCTGTAACAGCATGTAATACAGAGTAAGTAGTAATGCTAACAGAGACAGTGGTAGCGTTATCTGGCTGATATACTACTTTCCCAGATAAATGCATGTGCAGTACAGTCTCAGACACATATACTATAGGACAAGATGGCACTGGGTTGCAGGGTCGGGCATACTCGGTAAGGACTCTGGCGGCCATCTTGGTAAAGTTGAATTGAAAACTGGAGATTATCTCCAGCACTGAGTATGGTACTTTATTGATCAAAACGTCATTGTGACACTTCTGCTATGTAAAACTAGTACCTTAATCTCCATAAATGGGAGCAGAGCAATATAGGACTGTTATGGTGGGTACACACTGGGTGATTTTAATGAAAGATCAAGCGATTACGATATCATAATCGCTTGATCGTTCATAAATCGTTCAAGCATCATTCAACACAATGTCAAAAACGACCAGCGATGGGTGCTCCCGCTGGTCGTTTTCGACATTGTTCATCGCGGCTACTTGCAGCACAATTAGGATGATATCGTTATTGTTTAATCGCTCGGCATGTAGTACATATTTTTTTCCAAACGATCAAATGATAACGATAAAGATAACGATTTGGCGCCGCGCAGAGAGCCAGACGCAGCCTTTCTGCTATTAAAGAAGAAGGAAGTTTGCTGCGCGTGGTCCTGCCTAAAAAAACGGTAAATAAAGTCCCCCACTGTCCACCAATGTTTTTGGGGTCATTATTAGAGAGGCATAAGGGGCAGCATAAGTACTGGGGGCAATGCAGCAGCAAAGGGGACTCTGCATAAGGGGCTTCAAAACTTTTCAGGGCATTGCATAGCATGTGGGGGGGGCTGCAGTAATACTGGGGGCATTGCACAGCATGGGAGGGGGGCAGCATTACTACTGGGGCCATTGCACAGCATGTGGGGGGGCTGCAGTAATACTGGGGGCATTGCACAGCATGGGAGGAGGAGGGGGGGCAGCATTACTACTGGGGGCATTGCACAGCATGTGGGGGGGGCAGCAGTTATACTGGGGGCATTGCACAGCATGTGGTGGGGCAGCATTACTACTGGGGCCATTGCACAGCATGTGCTGGGGGGGCTGCAGTAATACTGGGGGCATTGCACAGCATGGGAGGGGGGAGTGGGGGCAGCATTACTACTGGGGGCATTGCACAGCATGTGGGGGGGCCTGCAGTAATACTGGGGGCATTGCATAGCATGTGGGGGGGCAGCATTACTACTGGGGCCATTGCACAGCATGTGCTGGGGGGGCTGCAGTAATACTGGGGGCATTGCACAGCATGTGGGGGCAGCATTACTACTGGGGCCATTGCACTGCATGTGGGGGGGGGCTGCAGTGATACTGGGGGCATTGCACAGCATGGGAGGGGGGCAGCATTACTACTGGGGGCATTGCATGGCATGTGGGGGGGGGGGCTGCAGTAATACTGGTGGCATTGCACAGCATGTGGGTGGGGCAGCAATACTACAGGGCCATTGCACAGCATGTGGGGGGGCTGCAGTAATACTGGGGGCATTGCACAGCATGGGAGGGGGGGCAGCATCACTACAGGGCCATTGCAAAGCATGTGGGGGGGGCTGCAGTAATACTGGTGGCATTGCACAGCATGTGGGTGGGGCAGCATTACTACTGGGGCCATTGCACAGCATGTGGGGGGGCTGCAGTAATACTGGGGCATTGCACAGCATGGGAGTGGGTAGGGGGGGGCAGCATTACTACTGGGGGCATTGCACAGCATGTGGGGGGGCAGCAGTAATACTGGGGACATTGCACAGCATGTGGGGGGGCAGCATTACTACTGGGGGCATTGCACTGCATGTGGGGGGGGCTGCAGTAATACTGGTGGCATTGCACAGAATGTGGGTGGGGCAGCATTACTACAGGTCCATTGCACAGCATGTGGGGGGGCTGCAGTAATACTGGGGGCATTGCACAGCATGTGGGTGGGGCAGCATTACTACTGGGGCCATTGCACAGCATGTGGGGGGGGGCTGCAGTAATACTGGGGGCATTGCACAGCATGTGGGTGGGGCAGCATTACTACTGGGGCCATTGCACAGCATGTGGGGGGGCTGCAGTAATACTGGGGGCATTGCACAGCATGGGAGGGGGAGGGGGGGCAGCATTACTACTGGGGGCATTGCACAGCATGTGGGGGGGGCAACATTACTACTGGGGGCATATGTTTATTTTGTGTTTAAAAAAATAATATATCTTTTTATTATTATTATACAATTTTCAGATATGCCTTCATCAAAAGACACAGTTTTTTGGACAGGATTCATTGAGCTATATCAAGCTAATGAGTGCCTCTGGATATTGAAGAGTAAAGACTACATGAATAGAGTGATGAAAAATGAGGCATTTGAGAAACTACGCCAATACAGTACAGAATATAAGCCTGGTGTGACCATTGAATGGATCAAGAACAGAATCCAGGGTCTGCGAACCGTGTTTTTGAAGGAACACAAAAAATACCTGGAATCACAAAGATCAGGAGCAGGGGCAGCTGAGGTGCGAAAGCCATCGCTAAGTACTATGACCTGCTGCTGTTTACCTTTGATAAAGAGCCAAGTCAAAGTTCCCGGAGCTCGCTGGTGCCACAGTCACCAGATATGGTGCCACAGGACACCGTGAGTCAGGATGCTGTAAGTTTTTTATTAAAATTAATTTTTTAAAAATGTCAAATTTTTAAATAAATCTAAATTTAGTCACGTTTTTTAAATAGAAATCAGTCGGGAAGCCGATGGTTGGAATGCCAACCATCGCCTTTCCAAATGTTTAAACCCTGCAGTGGATAAATGCCAGGCGTCGTAATCCCAATGCCTGACCTACGCATGAGTCCAGACGCATGGTATCCCGGTCACTGCTAAGCCGGGCAGGGATAGTTGTGGGGGGGGGAATGATTGGTTAAGGGTTCCTGGGGGGAGGAGGGTTGGGGTCTTAGAGCACCGCCCTGGAAGGTATAGGGTAAGGCTGGGGAAAGGGGGAGCTTCAGGTTAGGCACCCTAAAGGAATGGTAAGGTGGGGTAATTGCAAAGGGTTTCTTACAACTATAAACATTTGACTTTTTAATCCCTGTTGTTTTGGATTTTTTTATTGTTTATGGCACCAGAAAATGCGGGAGTGGGTCATTTATGTTGAATATAATTTAAGCTTGTGTTAACCATAACATTAATTATGTAATATTTTTTATTGCCATTTATTCGCATTTTTTGGACCAGAGAGTTTTATATTTTGCAGGTTCGTGAGTTATTATTGGTAAAAAAAAAAAAATTTAAATAAACCTTGCCTTTTTATTACATTATTCATTTTTTTAATGTTTATATTGTTGATATAATTTTTTTTATCATTTATTTTAAGTTACTGCTGGCGGTAGAGGATCCTGACCCGGTGTTCTGCGAGCCCCAACAAGTGAAAGTCCCTGTGCGTGTGGCCGAGACGCCATCCAAGGCACCCGCTAAGAAGCGGAAAGGGACAACCCAAGCATCCACTTCGGAAATGTCAAGGAGAGATGTTTCTAAAACATGCGGAGGAGGTTCTTTCCAAACCCCCGGATGAAAATCAAATATTTGGCCTAAATCTCGCCAATGAAATGCTGACCATACCTCCGGAACAGGTCAAGCCTTTCAAGCATCTGGTTTATAAGGCATTGGTACATGCTATTGAGGGGGACTTGAGTATGGCAAGTACCATTGTCTTAAATAACAGGCAGCAGCCCACCCAAACGGCCTCATAAGGCAACTTCACCATCCCAGAAGAAACTTTCACGGATCCACAACATGAAAACCCTTCTCCGTTACAGTCCCACCCCTTTTCTTTGTCGCGTACCCCCTCGCCCCCTTCTGCCTTTCCCAGTACTTCATCCAGTGGTGTTCACGCAGCACTGGGCAGTGATCGCACCACTGTATTTGGCGAAGATGAATTTTTAAATATGTAAATTGATTTAAATTTGGCAGTAGTTTTTTTCCATTTTTTAAAAACTTATCACTCCTTGTATTGATTTGGTTCTTTGTTTCATGGTGGACTGTAGCATGGTCATAGTACAATAGCGATGGCTACTCCACCTCATGTGCCCCTGGTTTCTTGTTCTTTGTGATTCTAAAGTATTTTTTGTGTTCCCTCAAAACCGGGGCCCAGATCCTGGATTCTGATCTTGAACCTGTTGCAATGTTCACATCAGGAATATTGTTCTGTACTGTATTGGTGTATTGTTCAAATGCCTTATTTTTCACACTCTATTTGTGTAATCTTGTCTCCAGAGGCACTTAAAGTCTTGATTAGACTCAATGAATCCTGTCCAAAAAGTAAAAAAAATTTTTTTACTAAAGTTAAAAATTTGTGTGGTCTCTTTTTTAACAGCTTATTATAATTGTTATGTAATAATGTGTTATTTAGGGTACTTAGGCTTATTGAACACATAGATATTTATATATTACATAAGTGTATGATTAGGTATATTTTTGGTTTTTACTTTGACATTTAACAACTGTGTACTCAAGAAGTTAAACATGCCAGTAGTATTTTTTAACTTGACTGGTAAAGAATTTAAAATTTACATTAATTTTTACACAGACACAATTAGATTACCTATATAATATAATGTAGATTTGTTAACACCTTACAGTCCCAAATCTCCCATCTACTGTGTAACTCACACCCTTCACTTTATACTTTATGCCTCATAATGTAGCTTGTTCACACCCGGTTATTAGCTCTACAAGCTTGCAATCGGGTGGATGTTGCTCCAATGCGCATGCGTACAAAAGGAGCCGGCTCCGTCATGCACATGCGCGTGACCTGGCTAACGACGGGTGATCCTTCGTTAGGGGTCTCCTAGCTGACGGGGCAAGCTGTCGATGTTGAGTGACAGCTCGCTCCGTTTGTTTGGTGGTACGGGAGCGTGCCTGGCCAAACGGCAGCATTCCTGCCAGAACGCTTGCCGTTTGGGGGCGGCCCCACTGACATCATCAGTAATGTCACTGGGGAGCTTCCTGCTCTGGGGCTTAAGGTTGATGAGACCCTACCTTAGGGTGTTGTCATTAGCCCCAATGGTCGTGATGGTCTTGACCATTGCAACCATCACCAATAGTGGCCGTTACAGCGGTGGGTGTTGACCCACAGCCTAACCCGCGACATGGAGGCGGCCGTTCAGGATGCAAGCGGCCGCCCTGTTTCAGAATGAAAGCTTGCATCCTACAACCGCCTCTGAATTAGGCCCTAAAACTGAATACTTAACTTTCATGATTGAAATTCGGGTTAATGGCCACTATAGTATTTCTTATTCTAATTTTGCAAAAAGTTATGTTAAATATTAACATGCAAAAAAAAACACAAGGTGAAAATATTTTTATTAGTTTTCAGTTTTTAAAAACATCAAGAAACATAATTCCAGATTATATTTAAACCTGCCATGAAACGGCACCTTCTGCATTAAAATAATTCAAGTATTTTTCTCTGACCTCTTTTGCCCAGGCAGAGGCCGCAGAGGGAAATCTTGGGGGATTTAGAGATGTTAGGACAATATTTTCCTCAATATGGTCAATATTTTCAGGCAATGAGTTTGTGGCAGGCGGTTGTCCAATTTTTTTGGCTCGAAGCAAATTATGTGGGGCACAACATGCCAAGACAAGCCACTCGATTTTGTCTAGCCTGAAATTTATACAAGTATGGAAAATGCGAAACCTATTCGCCATTATGCCAAAGGCATTCTCAACAGTGCGCCTTGCACGCGATAGTCTGTAGTTGAAAATTCTCTTTTCAGGTGTTAATGCCCTTTGTGGAAATGGCCTCATTAAATTTTCATTAAGGCCAAATGCCTCATCGGCAACGAATACAAAATTCACACCATATTTGGTTTGCGACCCCGAAGGTATGTTTAACTGATTGTTCATTAGTCTCTCAAAAAAGACGGTCTCTCGGAAAGAGCCACCATCGGAAGACCTTACATTTTTTCCAAAGTCAACAAATAAAAATTGATAATTGGCATCCACGACCGCCATCATAACCATACTGAAGAATCCTTTGTAATTGAAGTACAAAGATCCAGTGTTTGCTGGTTGTTTTATCCGGATGTGTTTCCCGTCTATGGCGCAGCCACAATTTGGGAAGTTCTACCAGGTCTCAAAATCGTTGGCAATAGCTTGCCATTATTCGACAGTCGAAGGGAACTAGAAACAGAAAAAAAAATCATAACATATTTTAAACATTACATTAAAACATTTACATGGGTATTCATTTTGGTGCGAAAAGTTCTCTTATGTTAAAATTTTGAATCGAAGACATCTTTTTCGCTAGTTTTGCTTTAACACCGTATTCAGGCCCTGATTCAGAGCCGGACGCTCTGACCAGAGCGCTCGCTCTGAATCAGGGCCGTCCTAGTTAAATTTAAAGCGTCCTCCTGGACGCTCTCATAGCTGTGGGTTACCACCCACAGCTTATGCGAGCGTCCATGATGATGGTCGCGATGGTCAAGACAGGCTTGCGACGAAACCCTTGTGGTAAGGTCTAATTGCCGCAAGTCCTGGAGTGATTGAGAGCCAAAATCACTCCCACTTACATCACTAGTGATGTCACTGGGGCCGGACCCAGACGGTAGGCATTCCCATGGGAATGCCTCCGTCTGGCAGCCACGCCCCGGCACACCCACCAAAGGGGGCATGCTGTCACTCACCATCGACAGCACGCCCCCCTTGGCTGTCGCTATCCGGGTCTCGCGCTTTCGCAAGACGGAGCTCCCTCCGTCGTGCGCATGCGCATTTGGGCACCATCAACCCGCTTGCGAGCGTCCTGCGCTCGCGAGAGGGTCTGAATGAGACCCTCAATTCAATAGATTTTTCTCACAGGTGAGAAAAGTATTTGAATAAAAAGGGGGATAAATTTTCACCATTGAATATGTGATGAAAATTATTTCACAATTTGGGTTAAGGGGTGCAGGTTTAAAAAAATTAGCCTGCACCCTTTTGAATGATCCCTTGAAACCATCTGTGTCAAAAAGCATAAAAAAAATTAGGGATACCACAAACAAATCAGTTTAAATTTGAGGGACAAAGTTTCAAAAATTGCTAAATTTACTGTGGGGGGGTTCCTAAGTTTGTCTCAGCTGTTTTTTTTCATTGCAGGTGCTTGTGTCAGGTTTTTTTTTTACTAAATTTTTTAAAAATAGTTTAATATTTTTTATATTATAATATTTTTTATAATATACTCAACTCCATTTTCAAGTAGCCCTAATTTGATGAGTTTTGCTCTAAAAAGAATTCTAAATGCTCTTGTGCATGACCTTAGTAAAAGCTGAATTTATGCACCTGCCGTGGCTATTAGAAACCACAACTTCCTTCAGTAGTTTAAATTGGGGGTCCCCATAGTGATCCCCTTTGTCTACACGTCTTGACAGGGGTCCCATAGAATATTTACCTCAAATTCACTTTTTTTAAACCTGTTAAATAAAAACTTGAAATATGTTACTAAAAAAATGACATAAGGTCCCTCCCCAAAAGCCAAACCAGCCCCAGGCTTGCCAGCCAGTGGTGGTCTCTAAAAATATGGGGAACAAAATGTGTAGGGTTCCACCGTATTTTTAAAACCAACACCAGGCTGCAGGGACTAGTGCTGATTTTAAATATAGGGGGCAAAAAAGATGTGGGGTACCCCCTATATTTAAGACCAGCACCAGACCCAACTGACTGGGGTGTAATGCCACAGGCCGGAGACCCAATCACCAGGGCTCCAGGTCCAAAAGCATTACACCCCAAGTCGGTCAGCGCAAGCCAGTGAGCTCGGGGGAGTCGGGGACCCCCCAAAAAAGGGTCCCCCCTCTCAGGGTCCTGGGAGAGTCACACCATGTTGGAACTGTCAGTTGCCGGAGACAATCAGCGGGCGCTCTACAGTCAGCGCTGCTGCTAATTGGCCCACGGGACTGCAATGCCCCGTTAAGTGACGGTAGCTGCCATTTGGGAGGTTTCTGTATGTGTGGCAACACACATACAGATAGCTGTGTTCCGTGGATCATGTAAGGATTTTTTTTGGTTTTAAAAAAACCAAGGATTACTGCGGAGACCAGCGCTGGATGTAGGTGAGTATGAAATCTTTCTTGCAGGGCCATGGTTTTGGGAAATCCTACGTGGACAAGGGGACCAAACATCTGGTATAGGAAGTATGTGTGAATGGGAAGGTCTGTGTAATAAAATTTAACTTGACACGGTGTGTGTGTTTTGACTTTTTTTAACTATTTATTTTACAGTGAAGTTACAGGTGCCGCATGTCTGCTTGCACTTGTAGTTCCACAAGTGCAAAATGGCAGGCATGCTGGCACTTGTAGCTCCACTGTAAAGTACAATAGTGTGACATTATTTTGGCCCCTCTATTACCACCATACCCACCACTCCAGGGGTATGGGGATGAGCCCCAGGCTTCACCGTAAGCCTGTGGTGCTCAGGAGAGGGGGGACCCTTTTTTGGGGGGTATATAATCGGGATGTAATTTGGGAGCAGCAGCAGCAAAGGCAGAGGATGGATAAACAGCTATTTATATAGATTTTGGAGTAGATATAGTAGGGAGCAGTAGCAGGGATATACAACTGGCATGCACCTATTTAAACACATTTTAGAAGACATATAGAAAGAAGTAACAGATTTAGGAGATTTGTGACAGGGTTATTAAAATTTTAATACCTTAAAGTACTCCGGCTTGAGGACGTAAAAGATGGCTTTGCAGGTCTCCGGAATAATAAGACCCAAAGCCTGCGGTGAGATGAGAGTCACAAATTTCAGATCGGCCAAAGATCTCCCTGTAGACAGGAAACGCAGTGTCGCAATGAGCCTCTCCTCTGCAGGAATGGCTCTATGCAACCTGGTGTCCTGCCTTTGTATGTATGGAGTTACCAAGGTCAGTAATTCTTGAAATGTTGAATCATCCATTCGCAAGAAGTTCCGGAAGTCATCCAGGTTGTTCTCGCGAATCTGCATGAGCAGCGGCATATGAGAGAACGAATCCCTCTGCTGCAACCACTCCTTCGTCCAGCTTGAACGAAGCCTTCTCCTCTTCTCATTCCTCTCCCGGTCACTTATCACCACCACTCCTGCATAAGCAACCATCAATCGATAACGGTACGTATCCATCACGACAGATAGTACAGACAGTTTGTTTAAAGCCAAAGCAATAAGAAACCACAGCAATTAGCTAAGCAACAGCGTTCAGCAAGTTATACACCAAACCAAACTAGCCACAGAGCATAAATGCAGTGATTTAAAATGGCCGACACACATTTTATCACCTCATGATAGCCCTGCCCACATTTTTTTACATTAAAAATAATAAATCCTCATAAATACAACCAAAGAGACCATATTATTAATCTGAACGATATCGCTGATCGTTTGTAAAATCGTTTGAAAATCGTTTATAAAATCGTTTGAAAATCGTTTGCATAAAGTCGTTGAACGATCAAAGATTGATCTTGAAAGATCATCCAAATCGTTCAGCAATATCGTTCAGGCTGAAAATCGTTCAGTGTGTACCCACCATTAGATAGTGTCAGTGCTTAAGATATGTGGTCAGTTGGTAAGTGGTCAACACTGTGCATATTTCAGTCTTATTCAGAGTTGATCAGAACTTAGCTAGATATGTTTTTCTGTGAAATAAGGCAATTTGGGGGCAAGAACTAGGCGATCGCATGTTACCACCCTGACTTGTGAGAGTGTACCGTATATACTCGAGTATAAGCCGAGTTTTTCAGCACATTTTTTGTGCTGAAAAAGCACCCCCTCTGCTTATACTCAAGTCATGCCCGCATGGTACGCTGCTGAGTAGCGTACCATGCGGGCCGTGGTGCAGACTGTGTCACTGTGACACAGCCTGCACCGCGTGTGTAGCGCTGACCGGACGGAGTTCGGTCAGCACTACACACTGCTAAACACACAGCCGCCGGAGCCGGCAGCTATGTGTTTGGTATAATCAGCAGCCGCTGAGAGTCTGTCAGACTCTCAGCGGCTACTGCTGCTCCCACTGCGGGAGCCATCTTCCGGCTCCCACAGTGGGTAATGGGAGAGACATCGTCATGACGACGTCTCTCCCATTATGCAAAGCGGCGGAGGAGCCTGTAGCAGCGTCGGGACCAGGAGCGGGGTTACAGGTAAGTGTGTTTTTTTTTTACATTTCTTTCTGCTGGGGGGGCTACTACCGGGGGGTACTACCAGGGGGGGATATCGCTACTGGGGGCACTACCAGAGGGGGGGATTAATAATGGGGGAACTACCAGGGGGGGGATGTTGCTACTGGGGGCACTACCAGGGAGGGGGGGAATACTGGGGGCACTACCAGGGGGGGATGTTGCTACTGGGGGCACTACCAGGGGGGGTTAATACTGGGGGCACTACCAGGGGGGGATATTGCTACTGGGGGCACTACCAGGGGGGGGATTAATACTGGGGGCACTACCAGGGGGGGATATTGCTACTGGGGCACTACCAGGGGGGTATTACTACTGGGGGCACTACCAGGGGGGGATATTACTACTGGGGGCACTACCAGGGGGGATTACTACTGGGGACAGTACCAGGGGGGGATTACTACTAGTAGCTGCTGCATTTCCCACCCTAGGCTTATACTCGAGTCAATAAGTTTTCCCAGTTTTTCGTGGTAAAATTAGGTACCTCGGCTTATATTCGGGTCGACTTATACTCGAGTATATACGGTAATTGGAATTTCATGGGAGTGTAGTGGGCATATATCAAAAGCTTTGTGCTATCCTGAGTCATGCGTGCAGGGAAGGGAAGCCAGTTTTTTAATGGATATCTTCCTCCTAGCATGGGGCTGGTGAAAGTGCAGAAGCTAATGATGATGTTGTGGTGACTGGGAGGCACTGCTTTCCACTTGCACACACACAAACACCTGTGTTAGTTTAATAAGATCTCACTTTAGTACAAGGTAGCAAATATATCCTCCACGGCTGCCAGCACCTACAGCCACTTTCTGTATAACTCAGAATCAGCCCCATGTGTAACCATGTGACATTAATACATCTATGTAAATAGAAAATGAACAGAAAGGATATGGCTGTAAATGTGATCCCCAGTATAAGTGATACTAAAACATATTTAAAAGCAAAGTGGGAAGAGCAAATTGTTCATTTAACCTGCTATTGGCTGGAGGTTTTAAGATCAAAGCTAAATCAAGATTCACATTGTAGAAGCATTTCAGTTCAATCTTCACCTCTTTTTGGTGTCAGTATATTGTCAATGACCATAGCTATTAACTCAAATAAACTCACACCACTACAGTTTCATGGGTAATGGTTAATTGATTATTTCAATTTTTAAATGAAAAAATAAAACATTTGGAAGAGATAAGGCAAGAGGTCAGGCTGCCAGCGTTAGCCATGGTGTGGCTCCAACACAGTGATCTACTAAACTCTATGTACAACAGATTTTTACATTGGGACCTGAATGTATCTATACCTATGTGTAAGTAGATTTAACTAAAACTAAATGAAGTTTCTGTTTGTATGGCTGTTTTACTTGCTGTTGCTAAATGAGTCATGAAAGCTTTATGTATAGATGGACAGCGTTAAAAAAAGAACAGAAAGAAAAATGCCACATTTCTTACTTTTGTATGAAAACTTATAATCAAGTGCCAAATGTGTTCAAAAACCTAATACTAATAGTAACCATGGCAACAAAGTATGGTTCTGGCTCTGTATTGTTCAAAGAAATACACATCAAGGTCTGGACATTTTGGTTGACAGAACATATTTAGAATAGAACAACTGAGATGCTCAGTATATACCTCAGATGCAAAAGAAACTGGTCACAGAGTAGCTTAAGTTACCCATTTTCTACAATATATAAACTCGCCTTAAATCCCAATGTGCTCCATAACTAGGTGGAAGTGCATAGTATTCCTATTTGATCTACCTCTGGCAGAGCTGTAGCAGGTCAATAATCCACTGTTTTGCCACCCTCACCTTGCCTCTTAGCCATCCTTTCACCCTGTATCTCTCAGGCTCCCCCTCACTCTGTGTTTCTCAGCCTGTGTCTCTCACCTGCCCCTTCACCCTGTGTCTCTCTGCTGTCCCCTCACCCTTTGTCTCTCAGCCACCCTTTCACCCTGTGTTTCTCAGCCACCCCCTCACCCTGTGTCTGACTGCAGCTGCCCTCTCTGTGCCTCTCAGCCGCTTCCTCACTGTGTCAATCTGCCCCCCCCCTCTATGTCAATCAGCCTCCCCTATGACAATCAGCCTCACCCTCTGTGTCAATCAGCCTCCACCTGTGTCTCTCAGCCTCCCCAGCCCTGACTCATGTCTCCCAGCTCAGACCACACTTAGCTCCTGCTGCATGACAACTGACTAGGATGCTGCTTGCTGCTCCATCTTCGGGTCAGCTCAGCTCCTCTTCAGTGTCCAGCAACATCATGACATCATGCCACTGCATATGCAAATCAACAACAACCTTATTGTGCCACTCACTGGCAGCTGTCCCTGCTCTGCCTCTCTCTGTCAGACATGAAAACGGGTCAAACTGTCCTGCCGGCGGTAAAATGGTAGGGAATATGGCGTGGTGACTACTAATTTCTTATTTGTACACCATACCATCCCAAACCACCATACTTTCACCACTGATGATGTCACAATGAGGGGGCAGGGTCACCAGGACCAAGAAGAAGCTGAACATCTGGAGCGTCCTTAGGAGAAGGGAAGATGGTGTAATGCTGTATTTCCAATGTGTATCGTTGTTAGGTACAGCATTACACAATCTCACCACCTTCTCATAGGCTGTAGTACCACATCTACTTCCTCTTTGGACAGTTGTCAAGACTTTCTAAAGAGCAGATGGCACGGATAGTGACTGATTGAGAAAGACCCAAATTCAGAATATTGTGACGTATCACTTTTTTTACTTTTAAAACACAGTAATTAGAAAAATAAAACCTTACCTTTACCCCAATCTTATTTTTGTAAAAATTGATTCCACTGAATGCACATCAAGGCTAGATTAAAATTATGGTGGATGGGACTACAGCTCCAGGCTTCCACATACAAATAGGCCCATCATCATTGCAACATTATGATACCCAGCTGCCTAGGTGGCACACAGTCTGCCATAAATCACAAGTATTATAATTTAATTTCTGTTTTCCTCTCAAAAATATATATTTTTTTCTATTTTAAGTACTTATGGAGAAAATGGATCTGATAGTGTAGTGGTTGTATATGCCAGCTTCTGTCATTTATCTAGCACAGTGTATAAAATGAGAGAAGCTGATTGGTTACTATGGGCAACATTTCTACTTGATCTACAGTATTTTGAAGGTTTGAGACATATCACCCTATATCTTGTGGAGTACACAGAACTACAGTACATAGCAAGCAGCACTCAGCACTGTGTCTTGAACTAATGGGGAATGTATCATGTGACTTTTGAATTACATGATCCATTGGCCTAAACAAACTACTGAACTATATGCTAGGAGAATGACTCATGAGTCATAATGACAATCTAGTTCAATCAGCTCTACAGAATCCTCACAATGTCTGAGCACAGCAGTGCCACCTATGGTCATTTAGCAGTACTGACTCATGTCTAGTGGAGCTGCTGTGCTTTCTCTCACTGTGTCTAACTCCTCCCACTTGTTTTAATTCCTGATGAACTAATCTTTGCCAGAGCTGTGAACTATATCAAATAGTTCACTTTGAAGATTAGTTAATTTTGAACTAATCATTTGTGAACTACCCATCACTAGTAGGGATGGACATTGGAAGCCCAACATCAAATGATGGCAGGGCTTCCACCACTGAAACTTTAAATGCAATGTTAACTAATCATAGAATCAAAAGTATTTCATGGTAAAAACTATTTAAATGACTGGTGGCAGGGGGCGGATCCACTGTGAATGGGGCAGACCTTTGCGGCACCCTGTTCACGTCACTGTGGGGGCTTGCCCAGCACTTTATAAGATGCTGGGCTGCCCCCAGGCTCCCCCTAACACGGAATAGATGTTGTGCGCATGTGTACAGCATCTATTCTCCCACTGCTCACCTGCTGCTCTGCTATGCAGAACAGCTGTGTGTGCTTTACCCCCGCAGCCAGCCATTTGATAGGCATCGGCTGGCAACCATCAAATTCCCAGTATTCAATGGAAAAAGAACTTCCATCGGTTTCTGATGTCCATCCCTAGAGTATTGTGCTGTATGCTGCCCATACACTTGCAGCAGGGAAAATATATTATTAGGCGTGTACTAGGTTTAAGTCAATATTTACAAAAATGAGGTGTGAAGGAGTCCAAAAATGGCATCAGTTATCAAAATCATAATACATTATTGGTTGGATAATTTGCATATATGTAAATTATTTTTACCCAAAGTGGATTTTGTTTGTTATTGAAGCAATGTTTGCACTCTTTCCCTGTGTTGGTGATATAAAGAAAAGAATAAACAGTGATTTGCATATAGTAAGTGTTATAAATGAAAAATATATTAGATGGAAAAATAAAAAAAATGAGTCTCCCTATTTTTACAGACATGTGATTTAAACTACCACTAGTGTAATTTACTTGTTTATTTTAATTTTCCTAGTGTGGGGACTAGGGTAACATTCTTATGGGATACTGGACCTCATTCAGAGTCAGTCGAAGCGGCCGCACGGTCGTACGGGAAAAGGGTCCGGATATGCAAATGATTCCCTCGCAAGTTGCGTCCCTAAGTTTGGATCGGTAGCTGGCCGACCAAGGGGAGGAAGCAGTTGGAGTTCAAAAAAATACGCCCCCTTCTCGTACGCATTGCACGTCATCTCCGGGCATATAAGGATTAATCGAGACCATCGGAGCTGGTCATAGAGCTTAAGGTTGACCATACCCTCTCTCAAGCTCTACGATCATGTCAGTGTAAAAACCTCCCATGTCACATGTGCCATGACGCTACTTTGTTAATTATGCACTCCCATAAACCATATGCACTCCCATAAAATGCCATTCGCATAATTAGGCACGCCTGCGTTTGGATCTCCACTCCCCCGTTTTCAAGCACCTTCCCCTGTTACCACCCACAAACGCCTCAATCTGTCACTCAAACTACCGACCTGGCTGTGTTCAAGGAGAGAGAAATTTCTGATCGTAGTGGCTAGTTTGCGCATGCGCATTGCGAACTTTACGCAGTATAGCAAACATCGGTGGCGTATGACCGTGCCGCCGCTTCGACCGACTCTGAATGAGGTCCACTGTCTCTTCATGGGGTATATTTACTAAAGTGAGAGGTTTTAGAACTAGTGATGGGAAATCTAGTTCATTTTGGTGATTAGGTCATGATGATGTAGTTCACTCAAAAGAATAGTTCAAAAGATCAGTTAATTTAGATCATTACATCACTGGCTCTGATACACTGCTGTTAGAAGTGATTGGAAACAGAACTAGTCTATTACACATACAGTAGACATTTCTACTATTAACTCATGAGATGAGTCTTATTCAAATGATCAGATATGTTTAATATATCTGATCTTTTAATATTTAAAAAAAAACAATCACTTACAGTATACAGCAAACTAGTAGTGACATGTTTAGCTCTGCAATGTTAATTATTTTTGATAAAGACCCAAATTAAGAATATTGTGACATGTCAATTTTTTTTCTTTTAAAACACAGTAATTGAGAAAAAAACCTTACCTTTACCCCAATCTTATTTTTTTTAATTGCACCCATTAATGTCACTAAATGCACACCTGGGCTAGTTTAAAAATGGGGTGGACGGGACTACAGCTCCAGGCCTCCACATAAAAATAGGCCCATCATCATTACAGCATTATGATATCCAGCTGCCTAGCTGGCACACAGTCTGCTATAAATCACAAGTATTCTAATTGCATTCTGTTTTCCTCTCAAAAATATAAGATGTTTCTATTGTTTAGTATATAGGGAGATAATGGGTCTGATAGTGTAGGGGTTGTATATGCCAGCTTATGTCGTTTCTCTAGCACAGTCTATAAAATGACAGAAGCTAATTGGTTACTATGGGCAACTTTTCCATTTGATCTCTTGAATTTTGATACATCTACCCCTATGTCTTGTGGAATAAACAGAACTACAGTATATAGCATGCAGCACCTAGTACTGTGTCTTGAGCTGATGGGGAAGGTATCATGTGACTTGTGACCTACAGTACATGATCCACTGGTCTAAACAAACTACTGACCTATATGCCAGGAGAATGACTCATGAATCATCATGACAATCTAGTTCAATCAGCTGTGCAGAATCGTCACAATGTCTGAGCACAGCAGTGCCACCTGTGGTCATTTAGCAGTACTGACTCATGATGAGAAAGCTGATGGGGAATGTATCATGTTACTTACATGAGTCACTGACCTAATTGAACTACTGAACTAGATGCCAGGAGAGTGAGTCATGAGTCATCATGACAATCTAGTTCAATCAGTACCACATAGCCCTCACAATGTCTGAGCACAGCAGTGACACCTGTGGTCGTTTAGCAGTACTGACTCATGCCTAATTGAGCTGCTGTGCTCTCTCTCTCACTGTGTCTAACTCCTCCCACTTGTTTAAACTCCTGTTGTATTGATCTTTGCCAGAGCTGTGAACTGAGTAAACTAGTTCATTTTGAAGATTAGTTCATTTGAACTGATCATTTGTGAACTACCCATCACTATTTAGATGTTGAGATGTTGCCCATAGCAACTAGGGACGGACATAGGAAGCCCGGCCTCCAAAGGTATGCTGGGCTTCCGACAACAAATCAAGCGAGGTGATGGTAACTGCATCCCAACCATGCGATAGTATAACCATAGCGATGGTTATACTTGCAAATGGAAAAGGGTAGAGCATCACAGCTCTCCCCTCCTAACTGTGGAGGCATGCCCAGCACTCTTTGAGATGCTGGGCTGCCCCCTGACTCACCCTACAATGAGAATAGATGCTGTGCGTATGCGCACAGCATCTATTCCTTTGCTGATCACCCGCTGCTCTGGCAGTGGTGTGTGCTACCCCCCACAGTTGAGCATCAGAAAGCTGCATCCGATGGCTAGCAACCATGAAATTTCTGGTATTCGATGAAAAAAGTACTTCCATCAAATCGGAAACATTGATGGTTGCTAACCTTCGGCCTCTGATGTCCATCCCTAATAGCAACCAGTCAGATTCTAGCTATTATCTTCTGAAGGTGCTAGATAAATGTTAAATAGAATCTGATTGCTATGGGCAACATCTCCAATTCTAAAAACTCTCACTTCATTAAATATACCCACAAGTCTACTGAGGTTATCTCCTTCTGGGGAGAGCTGAAGAATCCTTTCTTCAGAGGGAAATCTTGTCTTGTGAGTCTTGTGGCAGAGGAAAGTTAGAATATCTGTCTCCCCAGCCATCCATAATTTTTTTCCCTTGCACATTTAAAAATATAAAACATTTGAAAAAGGACATGTTTGTAGGAGGATGCATATTAAGTTGCAGGGTGGCGCTGAACACTTTAGCATCAGCACTGTGTGTATGTGTAACGTGTGTGTATATATACAAAGAGCAATTCTGTGAGGATGAGGCCACGAGATCGCTACAACATCTATAACGTGATTGGCTCAAACTTAAACAAAAAGAATTAGATTTCCATTATCATGGACTGACACACAGTGACTATTTCAAGCAAAAACATATCCCTAGGGGATTCTGTGTCAGAAACTGTCCTACCATTGGTCGACATCACACCAACTTCTGCAAAAGGTGGATAGCTATACTGAACAAGTGTAGCTATGATCTTATACTCCTCGTCATTGAAGAGGCCACACATGAGCTTGCAGTGGTGAGAGAGAAGCTATCCTCCTTTGAAAAGGAACATAAACCAGCATTTGAGCTAGATACAAGTGTGTAAATGTGATACCCTGTAAAGACCCCCATATATGTGGATATTTGTATGTTGCCCTGAGCTGGAGAATGTTCTGGAACTGAAGTGAGGAGGTGCACTAGGACCCAGGAAATCTGGAAGAGTGTGCTTCACTAGTGAGCTCAGACTAAAAACTGTAACAAAAAGGGGAGGAGAGAGAAGGACCCTGAAACTGGCTGAGAAAGCACATGTCTGGTGTGTGAGGGGACGGTTGTGTATATTTCCCCTTCGCGGCAGGGACCTGGTCCTTATGGCGAAGGGGAATTAGAAAACTTTAAATTAGTAGGCTATTTCCCCTTCACCATAAGGACCTTTTAGCCCCCTAGTGGTCAGGTCCTGCATATGAAGGGGAACCAGCCATATTTGTGTAAACAGGGCTCTTTCCCCTTCGCTGAAAGGACCTCATTAGCCCCCTAGTGGTCAGGTCCTGCATATGAAGGGGAACCAGCCATATTTATGTAAACAGGGCTCTTTCCCCTTCGCTGAAAGGATCTCATCAGCCCCCTAGTGGACAGGTTCTGCATGTGAAGGGGAACTAGCCATATGTACACATATCGGGCTATTTCCTCTTTGCTGAAAGGACCCTTTGGCCCCATACTGGTCAGTTCCTGCATATGAAGGAGAACCAGCCATATTTGTGTAAACAGGGCTTTTTCCTCTTCGCTGAAAGGACCTCATTAGCCCCCTAGTGGTTCGGTCTTGCATGCGAAGGGGAACTAGCCATATCTTCACAAACAGAGCTATTTCCCCTTCGCAGAAAGGACCTTGTTAGCCCCCTAGTGGTCAGGTCCTGCATATGAAGGGGACTGCATCTTTTAGCCCCCTAGTGGTCAGGTCCTGCATATGAAGGGGACTGCTCCTTTTTGCCCCCTAGTGGTCAGGTCCTGCATATGAAGGGGAACCAGCCATATTTGTATAAACAGGGCTCTTTCCTCTTCGCTGAAAGGACCTCTTTAGCCCCATAGTGGTCAGGTCCTGCATGTGAAGGGGAACTAGCCATATGTTCCTAAATCAGGCTATATCCCCTTCACTGAAAGGACCCATTTACCCCCTAGTGGTCAGGTCCTGCATGCGAAGGGGAACAAGCCATATCTTCACAAACAGAGCTATTTCCCCTTCGCAGAAAGGACCTTTTTAGCCCCCTAGTGGTCAGGTCCTGCATATGAAGGGGACTGCACCTTTTCGCCCCCTAGTGGTCAGGTCCTGCATATGAAGGGGAACCAGCCATATTTGTGTAAACAGGGCTCTTTCCTCTTCGCTGAAAGGACCTCTTTAGCCCCCTAGTGGTCAGGTCCTGCATATGAAGGGGACTGGACCCTTTAGCCCACTAGCGATCAGTTCTTTACACTGAAGGGGAAATAGCCTGATTTAAACAAACAAGGCTATTTCCCCTTCACCTACAGGACCTTTTAGCCCCCTAGTAGTCAGCAAGTCACCCTCACTTCTCTAGGGATCGGGTACAGGATGCCGGCTTACGGGAACCCGGCGCTCAGAAGCCAAATGCCGGCATCCCGACAGGGTTAGGATACAAAGACGTGTTGTTCAGTATCCTAACCATCCCACTGCCTAAACCAAACCCTCCTCTCCTAGTGCCTAAACCCAACCTCCCTCACACCATAACCCGCCACCTTAGTGCCTAACCCTCCCCCTAACCCAAGTACTTACCATTGGTACATGAATAGTCGGGATGCTGTTGCCATGATTCTGACAGCTGTCAGGATTCTGTTGGCGGCATCCCAACTGTCGGTATTATAACTACATCCCATCTCTAGAGTGCGGGTCTTCCTTACTCCCATGCATCCAAAACGCTTATCACTGTTTCATCTTTTCTTACTATCCTCCTCTTCACTGGCCTCCCACTCTCTTCTAACTTGTCCCCACATCTATCCTTGCTACTGCTGCTTCTCATTTTCTTTTCTTGACGTACGGCATCTGCTTTCCCCGTCGGTATCCAGCTTCACTGGCTCCCACTTCTCCCCCTACATACTGTATCTAAGCTCATTTCTGTCCAGCTTCCCTCCGAATCTCACCAATCCTCTGACTGCCACTGCACCACAACCTTGGTCACTTTCTCTCTCACTAAACTTCAGAGATATCGCTCTAGGTTCCACTGACTCCTTCACCTAACCAGACCCTCTACCAGTCTCAACGTTGCAACAGCACAGCGAGACTGATATATTCAGATTATTAACTTTTTTAAACCAAGAACATCAACCAGGGCACACTTATATTAATTTATGTCCTACTTTACTATTATTTTTTTGCCGATTTTAAATAGAGGCTAAGAAATAATGCATTTAAAATTAATTTGATAGTTCAGTTTTAATACATTTGCAAGTGCACTCCCAAATATTGAATTACTTTTCTCGGTGAATATTCAATACAATACCATTCTCCTAAGCTTTAAATGTGCACTTAAAATGTACATTACTAGCCCTCCCCATAACTTAAAACTGTTCTAAGCAATATGCATGGCCCTGTCATATGCAGGGCCCTCCTCCTTCCTGTTCCCCCTTGCACTATCCATGACACCATTTAGTGACTGACACTGCTGGCCCATACAGTGGGCATCTCAACAGTGTTAGGATATCACTTGTCAGTTGGTATCCTAACTCCCCCCGCCCAGTGCCTAAACCTAACCCTCCCTGCAGCCTAAACCAAACCTCCCTCTTAGCACCTACACCTAACCCTCCCTTCCCACAGCCTAACTACCCCTCCTTGCAGCCTAACCCTCCCCCTGTGACTAGGGTTCATCACGGGGGATGTGTTCATAATCCCAACAGAATGCCGACGCAGGAAAGCCGCCCTGCGCATTGATTGTTTTGCAATTACGCTCTGAGGATTCACTTACAAAGTGAGTGACAGGTAGTTGTCGATTGTGGGAACGGGGTAGTGGTTAAGGAGTTGCAGGCCTGTCTGACCGTTTAAATGCCATTTCATGGGCGTGCATACTGCAAATTAGCCATTGCAGTCCCCTTCACAGCATGAGAGCTCTCGGCGTGTCAGGAGAGACGCAGTGTATGAGAAAGGTCAGAACTGCCGCAAGAGCTGCATGCAATTGATGTTCCCGATGTTTGCGTTGGTGGCCATTGTCAGATAATTATGAGAAGGCAGCAGTAGGCATCCCTATGCTCGGGTAAGCTTGGGGACCTCGGCATATGATTTCACACAGAACGCAATTGTGAAAATAACTGCGATGGCATTAGCGTACATATCTGTATCATGCCACAAGCAATACTCAGTTGTACAACGGCTCCAAGCCTTACTCCTAGGACAATACCATAATTAATGACTAGTAACTCCTCCTTGTACCATTGTTGGCTTAAGAGTATAGTAGACAGGATTGGGAATAGATTTGCAGGCTGTCAAATCTGCTTAACACTGTCAGCTTTGACTAATCAATTTAAAAAACACAATAAACGCTTAACCAGGCTTGTTCAGCCACTGAAGTTTGGGGGCTTTGACAACCTGTGCCTAAATAAATCTAACGTTTGGAGCCTTCACAGCTGGGGTTTGCATAGCTGTCTAGAACAATTCCAGTTTGGAGAAAAACCAATCACGTAAGAGGAATGTATGCCAGACTCCGCCTTCTAAGCTAGGAGGGTCAAATGCAAAAAAGCTACAATCTGCAAAGACCTGGAACACTGCAGGGCACAAACTTTGCCTTTAGAAAGGGAGCTTCCACAGCATCAAGAGGGCATTAACCAGATAGTAATGGCTGTGTAAGATTGGCCAGGCCAGGTATGGTCCTCAAGGAGACCTATCAGGATATACCCATCATGGACCTGCAGTACTGCCTTTGTCCTAAAATCTCTCCTGGTCTTATGGAGCTGTGACCATCAAAAGCAGAGTGGCAGAAACGCAGGAGTACTGTCTTGCAGACAGCCATGAAGGGAGAGTGCAATTGTGTCTCTAGATAAGCTTGAAAGGACATCCCATCAGAGTGGCGAAGAGACTGGTGAGGAATTAATGTTAAGTCCTGTATAATTATTGTGCGTATAGTTCATTTATAAACCTTCCTAATATTGTGTGGTGTAACCATGTTTAACAAACCAACTACTCATATGCCCATAGGTGGGTACTGGGTATTCGCTCTAGAATGTAAGCTCTGACAAGCAGGGCCATTCTCATTTTTGGAGTCCTGGTGTGTGGTCATTAAGTCAACAGTCAAAACGATGACACCATTATGTTGAATGTTAAAAGGTCAACAACCAACATGTTGACACCTGCAAAAATGGCAATACATGAAATGCTCACATACTGCGAGTGTAAACAAAATGTCATGGTTTAAGGTGCGTACACACTACACGATATGCTCCCTGAGCGATATCGTGTGGTGTGTCCCCGGCAGGCTGTGCTCAATGTCGTTCATTAACGATATCGTTCAGCGCCGGGCTCTCTCCCCCATTCCCCAACATGCATCACCCTGACGAGATCGTCAGCTTGGCCTGCATGTTAACCCGATGATGACAAACGACCCGCGGGAACGCGCGTCATCGTTCATCGTTTTGGGGTTAAAAATGGACGATAAAGTGGACAACTGAACGATAACGTTCAGTCGTCCACTTTAATCGCCCAGTGTGTACCCACCATCACAGTTAAAATTAGCTGTCAACATTTTCATTGCCCACATTGTGAAAGTTGGCGTTCCAGATGTCGACATGTTGAATCTGCTGACATTATTGTTTCTACATCAAAGGTTTCCAAATGCAGTCCTCAAGGCACCACAACAGTTCAGGTTTCAGAGATATCCATGGTTGACCACAGGTGATTAAATCAAATTGACTGAGGTACTAATTCGATATCCTTAAAACCTGGACTGTTAGGATGTCCTGAGGACCGAGTATGGGAACCTCTGGTCTACATAATAACTTTTGACCAGATACACCAAGCCCTGTGGTTACGATGTAGTTATGCAATTATATAATAACGATATAAGGTATCCTTCACAGGAGTTTCTCCCATTGTGCAGGTCACTCAGTCATGGCAATGATGTTGCTCAGTTTTGTAATATGGTAAGACACCTTATATGTACCCATTGTATGACCATTTACAATTAAATAAAGTTTAGCTGGGTACACACTTACCGATGTGTGTACCCAGCGATGTGACGGGCCGGCATACTGGATAGCCAGTACATATTACATGATCTTGTGCAGAACTGTCGGGCACTGTCTCCATTCAGCTGCCTGCCGTCGGCAGCTGGGTTGTTCCATCGTCACTATATGCCGGCCAACTGAACGATCCCGATGGACAACTGCGGGACAGAGCATGGTAGTCTATAGTGGTTACACACTGGCCGATGTTGACAATGTCAGCCCAATCGCCAGATCAGCCAACATATCATCTAGTGCGTACCCAGCAAATCCCCAAAAAATTGTAGCATATTTTGGATGTTTAAAACATCAATACAACCAACATTTTTAAATCATATTTACAAGAAAATGAATTTTATGTATCATGAATTTATTAAGGTATATTACATTGTACCACATTTAAGATACAGAATATATTGTCATTGTTTATTCTGAGAACAGCTCCTGTACATGTAAGGCAGACAGCTCTCTTCTTTGTTGTAATATATTTAACATCTCTCTGTAGCTCAGCACAGTCCGGATGACGGGTTCAGTATGTTAGGGTGACGATGACCAGGTAAACATGAGAATGTCAGCATGGTTATTGTGTCAGCAATGGTTTTTCTGGTAAGTAGAGCCGACTCCAGGGATACCCACACCCTGTGTGCCCTAGTCATGCATCTTCGAGGCATGGCCTAATTACCATAGGCCACACCCACAAAATTACATTATTTGGGGTTGTGCCCGCATGGCACGCCTCCCATGTAACATCAGGCTAGGGGCGAGCCCAGCACTGTCACTAGCTGGGCTTTCCCCAGCCCTCTGCCGGCACTAAATGGATGCTGCGCGCAGCATCTATTCAGACTCTGTGGTCCAGCACCGTTGTGCAACAGTGGGGGGTGGCCAACCTCCAAACCAGACCACCCGCGGGACACTTCGGCCCACAGTTGTAACAGTGCTGTCATGCTGACATCGGGATGGTGTGGAGGGGTGCGCCCTCTATGAGGTGTTGCCCCTGTGCGACCGCACTGGTCAATCACCCCAAAAGCCGGCCCTGCTCGAAAGTATAACCTTAACAATATAACCATGTAGACCTAATAAATGGCAACATTTGTGTGTGGACAAGCTGACTGCATCCTCCAACGAAACCACCATTCCATGACGCACTCTAAGGTACATTTTGACACAGGGGGGGGGCATAGCAGTACTTATCGCACTGCTATAGCTCTCCCTGCTTCGTGAAACAGGTGGCAATAATGTTGAGATGTATTAACAATTTAGACATCAGAGTGAAGGAGAGAAAATTAAGAGTTATGGTAGAATCTGTCAACTCTATTTCTTCAAAGTCCATAGGATCCACAGAGGGAATCGGTAAGATTTACCACCGGACCCCTACCTGGCAGAGGAGGAAAACCCGATCGTTGAAGGTAAGTATTAGCTAGCCTATTTCTAACCCCCTAACCCTCCTTTAGGGTGCCTAACCCTAACCTTCCCCCCTAGTGCCTAACCCTAATCCCCCCTCTAAGTGCTAAACCCATCCCCCCATTCCCCGCTGCCTAACCCTAAATCCCCCTCGGGGGGTGCCTAACCTTAATCTTCCCCCCTAGTGTCTAACCCTAAACCCCCCCCCTAAGTGCTAAACCCATCCCCCCATTCCCCGCTGCCTAACCCTAAGTCCCCCTCAGGGGGTGCATAAGCCTAACCCCCCCCTCCCCCTAGCCTAACCCTAACCTCCCAGGGGAGGATGCCTAACCCTAATTCCCCCCCCGGGAACCCTAAACCTAACTCTCCCCTCGGCTGTCCGCAGCGGCGCCCGTCACCTTCAATGTCGGGTGCCGGTCTCCCGGCGTCGGTAAAATGACAGGCGTCTAGATTTAGACGCCGGTCATTTAACCCTCGCCGGAATTAAGCAGTTGGGAAGCCGGCTGTCGGCATTAGGTCTGCCGGCTTACCAACTGCATACCCCACAGAGATACCATGGGGTGTGTGGTTGGAGATATCAAGACATCAAAGCAGTAAAAGCTTTAGCTCCCTGTGGAGCTCGAAGAAAAAGTTACCAAAGGTAAGTCTACTTAACTCATACAACACAAAGAGAATCTGATTTCCTAAAGCAATTAGTACAATCCACATAGATTCGAAGCGTACGAACCACATCCAAGGAGGTTTCACCTGCAGAAAGATCCAAGGACTGGAATGCCAGAACCACAATCCCTTCATTCAAATGGAACCAGGATAACAGTTTAGGGAGGTAAGCAGCCCTGGTACGGAGGACAGCTCTGTCTGGATGAAAGATCAAGAATGGGGAGCGACAGGAGAGCGCTGCCGAATCAGATACCCTGCGGGCACAAGAAATAGCGAGGCGAAAGGACGCGTTTGCCGTCAGCCACTTGAGGTCTACTGAGTCCAGAGGTTCAAATGGAGGAGCCTGTAGAGTCCGGAGAACCAAGAACAAATGCCACGTGGTGGGGGGGGGACACAAAGGGAGGTTGAAGGCGGAGAAAACCATGAAAGACTGTTCTAACATCAGGCAGGGGAGCGATCCTTTGTTGAAACCAGATTGATAGAGCAGAAACCTGAACTCTAAGGGAGGCCAGGTGGAGGAAGAAATCTGATACAGCCTGGAGAAAGGCAAACACCCAGGAGACCCTAAAAACTGTAGGGTCATAGTCTCTGGGGGAGCACCATTGAAAGTAAGGGTGCCAAACTCTGTAAGAGATGCAGGCTGAGGAAGGCTTATGTACCCTGAGCATTGTCTGGACCATAGAGCGAGAGAAACCCTTGGATCCTAAGAGGGATGACTTAAGAGCCACGCCGTCTAAGAGAGACAAGGTAGGTCTGGGTACAGGCAAGGACCCTGTGATAGTAGATGCTGCCATAGAGGAACTTCAAAAAAGGAGAGTCTATGGAGAGACTCCAGAGGTCGGTGAACCAATGTCGTCTGGGCCAGGTTGGGGCTATTAGTATCACCGTGCCACCGTCTTGCTGGAACTTTAGAAGAACACTCGGGAGGTGGGAGATTAGAGGAAAGAGGTATGTGAGATTGAAGTCCCACCTCAATGCCAGAGTGTCCACGAAGGCGGCTGAGGAGTCTCTGGTCCTGGGCCTGTGGACCTTGTGGTTGTGACGTGACGCCATGAAGTCTACGTCTGGCAGGCCCCATTTGTCCACCAGAAGTTGAAAGACATCCGGGTGGAGAGTGTACTCTCCGGCGTGTATGTCCTGATGGCTTAGGAAGTCCGCTTCCCAGTTGAGGACTCCAGGGATGAACACTGCAGAGAATGCCGGGAGAGGGACATTCGGCCCAGACTGGGTTGATTTCCACTTCCCGCATGGCTTACTGAGTTCGCGTGCCTCCCTGACGGTTGAGGTAGGCTACCGCAGTTGTGTTATTGGACTGGATTTGTACTGGCCTGCCCCGGAGAAGGTCTTGTGAGTGCTCTGTACACTGCTGGAAGCTCCAGAATGTTAATAGGCAGGCAATTTTCCTGGGTTGTCCACCTGAAAAGGTATGATGACCAATTAATGCACCCCATCTACAAAGACTGGCATCTGTAGTGAGAAGCTCCCAATTTGTAATCCAGAAGTGGTGACAATTGTCCAGATGGAATATCTGTAGCCACCATGAGAGGGAAAGCCGAACCTCCGGAGACAGGAGGGTCGTCTGGGACTGGATCAGATGATACTGCATGTTCCACTGGTAGAGAATCAGTTGTTGAAGGGGCCTGGAGCGGAACTGGGTGTATTCCACTATATCGAAGGTTGATACCATGGACCCCAGGACCTGCATTGCTGAGTGAATGGATACCCTTCCGATTGTGGAGCAAGTTGCACACACGCAGGTGCAGTGCCAAAATTTTGTCCGCTGGCAGAAAGATCCTTTGTATTCGAGAATCCAGGAGTGACCCCAGATGTACCATCCGCTGTGTCGGAGATAGGGAGGACTTTTTCCAATTGATGACCCAGCCCTGTGCTTGCAGGCAGTCCAAAGTCAGCTGGAGATGGCGATGAATGTGCCAAGATTAAGAGGAAATCTAGGTATAGCAGGATTCTGACTCCCAGGCGCCTGAGGTAGTCCACAATAACTTAGCATTCCCGCTAGGCTCTTTTAGCGGAGCACTGCGCCCTGCCCTCACCGCGCAGTGCTAAGACAGCCTGCGGGTGCAGTCTTCACCCATGGGTCGCAGTGCCCCGCAGGTGGGGAAATGAGCGGAGAACCAGTCACCGTGGATGAATAGACGCCTGTCAGAATTGCTTGTGGACTGCCTGGCATGCCACTAAGAGTGACGAAAAGGTGACGAGTCTTATAGACTGGCACCCTTTTCAATGGCGGCGCGCGTGGAGGTGCCCTCTCTAACTTCGGCGCCCTGCCTGCCGCCGGAGCAAGAGTGAACACTAATAACTGCCATTATTTTGTTAAAGACCCGAGGGGCTGTTGACAGACCAAAGGGCAGCGCCCAAAACTGGTAATGTTGCTGAAGGACTGCAAACCGTAGGAACAGTTGGTGGGCTGGAGTAATAGGCACATGCAATTATGCATCCTGAATGTCCATAGAGACAATGAAAACCCCAGGCTCCAATGCCAGGTTAATTGATTGTAGAGTTTCCATGTGGAACATGGACATTTGGATACATCTGTTCAAGGATTTGAGATTCAGAATAGGTCGATGGGACCCATTTGGCTTTTTAAAAAAAAAAGTGGAAAACCTGTTCCTCGTTGAGCAGAAGGAACCGGTATTATCACACCTGAACGCAGGAGGGAGTGAATGGCTTCCTGGAGGGCCAGGGCCTTGATGGGATCTGATGGAGAACCTGTACAAAAAAAAAAAAATAGCTGGGGAAGACGCCTCAGGAAGGTGAAGGCATACCCCTGAGAGACCACTTCTCGGACCCAGGCGTATGTTTGATGCCAAGAGTCGAAAAATTGAAGAAGTTGGCCTCCCACCCAGGGATCCCCCAGGAGGAGGCCCGCCCCATCAGGTGGATTGTTTGTCATCAGACTTGGAAACTGGACAAAGACTGCTTGGATCGCGGCTTGGTGGTCTTGTGAGAACTAGACTGCCTGGGAAAGGACTGTTCACTTGCCTTACCCTGGGGGCGAAAAGGACCGAGAAGAGGACAGTGCAGGTTTAGGGGCAGCTGCTTATGGCAGAAAGGCAGATTTAGAGGCTGCCACGGGAGCCATGATTCCACAGCCATAGCTGGCCTAGTGATAGCACCAGAAAGCGAGTAGACTGACTTGAGACAAGTTTCCAGTTATCTATATGTGGCATCCTTAAGGGAGGATGTATATGGTAAAGGCAGTGCAGAGCTTCTGACTAAGCGTGCTACATGTGAATCAACAGTAGGAGGGACTTTCCATTTAGTACACTCACTATTAGGCAGAGGGTAAAAAGACGCTAGTCTTTTTGGGACCAGGAACGGTTTGCCAGGAGTACCGCAAGCTTCCCCCATGAGCTCAGTGAGCTGGTCTGATTGAGGGAATTCAGGGCCTGATTCAGACCCAGACGCTATTTGCGGACGCTTGTTCTTAAAAAGGGGCCGGATATTTAAATTGAGCGCTCGCTCTTTGTGGTCTGTTGACGCTTCTATGTTTGAGCGAGCGTCCGAAAAATGCGCTCGCTATTTCCTAAAGACACCCCTTTGCCGTTCGCATCATAAGTCATCTCCGCTATTTATTATATTAATCTGGAACATTGAAAGGTGTCTGAACTGCTCGCAGTGCTTGTGGTAGGATTTACTTCCCGCAATCACTGCGAGCAGTTCAGGCTAAAAGACAACCAAGTGACGTGGTCGATGACGCTCCTTTACTAATTATGCACTCCCATAAAACGGCGTTTTGGCCATTTGGCACGCCTGCGTTCGGATCTCCACTCCCCCGTTTTCAAGCACCTTCCCCTGTTACCAGCCACAAACGCCTCATTCTGTCACTCAAATTAGCAGCCCCTCGCTGTATTACGAGCTCACGATTTCCGACCGCGATGACTGGTTGGCGCATGCGCATTACGACCCATACGCATGCGCAGTTGTGCGAACACCACTCGGAGCGAACGAGCGGCCGCTTACGAGCGGCTCTGAATCAGGCCCTCAGTCTTAACCACCTTTTGACGTTTAAACATCAGAGTTTTAGGCTTAGAGGCCGGTTCATCATCATCATCTATATCCTCACTAAAGGGCTATCAACTGTTGAATGACGGTTCTCCTTGCCCGAGTGCGACCCGGAGAGAGAACCTTGTGCATCATCTGCCTCCTCAGATGATGCGTCAGAATCTGAAAGCTTGGTGGACTCGAATGATACAGTTCGACTATATGCTTTGGTGGTTTACGGTCTGTCTGCCTTTACCATTTGCTGATAGGTGGCAGACGTTTTAGCCATATTCTGAACTGAGCGGGCATAAGCATCCATCCAAGGAGGATGCATAGAGGGTACCGACATAATAGGTTGTAACAGCTGTGGGTACCCCATTGTGGGAAGCAGCGTGGGAGCCGATAAGTGGTCCACTAGCTGCGTCATAACCTGGGATAAGAACACCCAAGGTGGCTCCTGGACAGTGGCTGGTACATAACAAATAGCACACAGACCATGTGTGGTATAAGAGATAGACAGTAATTAGATAGACAGACAATAGGTCAACAGGTAAGAAGGTTGACAGGAAAATGTCCTAATAGGAATACATGCCTTAAACTACTGAGCACCCAACACTATACATACATGAACACTTACTCCTATCAGTGCCTACTAATATTAGTTACCACCATCCACTGTTTATATGCCTCCTGGGCACCCTTACCAGCCCTCTACAGTGCATTTGTAAACAGACATACTTATCCCCCAAGTGCGCACTTGGAATATACCAGTATACCTACTAGACACAGGGCCCGATTCAGAGACGGACGCTATTTGCGCTCGCTCGTCCAGAAAAAGGGGCTGGCTATTTAAATTAACCGTTCGCTCTTTGCGGTCTGTTCACGCCTGTCTGAATGAGCAAACAAAACATGCGAACGTAATTTTGAGAAAAATGACCCCTGGCCGCTCGCATCATACGTCATGTCCACTATTTATTAGATTAATCGAGTACATCGGACGGTGTATGAACTGCTCGCTATTCTTGTGGTTGGTTTTTCCTACCACAATCATGTGAGCAGTTCTGACTATAAAACAACCAAGTGACGTGGTCGATGACGCTGCTTTATTAATTATGCACACCCTTAAAACGCCCGTTTTGACCTTTAGGCACGCCTGCGTTCTGATCTCCACTCCCCGTTTTCAAGCACCTTCCCCTGTTACCACCCATAAACGCCTCAATCACTCAAAATAGCAGGCATTCGCTATTTAGCGAGCACACAATTTTCGGCTGCACTGACTGGTTCGCGCATGCGTATTAAAATCTGTACGCATGCGCAGTTGTGCGAACATCGGTCAGAACAAACGAGCGGCCGCTTACGAGCGGCTCTGAATCAGGGCCACAGCCCGCCCCACCACCTCAATTTCCATACACCTACTGAGCAAACATAAACATGTGCCTAATAAAAGCATCCACCATCCATTTTGCAGGGTCATATACCCATTCCCCTACTGCACAAGTCAGACTTACCCCCATGTATGTTCTTAATAGGCACACATACCATCCCCCCTAATGGGCACAGATAAGACCAGTAACACCCCCACACTTACTGGTCAAACAGCACCATCAACCCCTCCCTCCTTACTGGTCACACAGCACCAGCAACCCCCCCCCTTGTTCCTGGGCACACATCGCCAGCAAACTCCACCCCTTACTGGGCACACAGCACCAGCAACCCCTCCCCCATATTCGAGTGCTCACTTTGCACCCCTCTCTTAATGGGCACTCTTTGCATACCCCCTCTTACTGGGCACACATTCTTAATGGGAACACGTGGCACCAGCAACCCACCCCCCCCCCCCCACCTGGGCACATTTAGCGCACCTCTTCCCTGGGCACAATTGGCGCACGCCCTCCTCTCTTACTGAGCACTTGGCACCAAAGATCTGCCTTCCTAGGCACACCCCTTCCTCCCTTACCGAGCACACTTGGCACACCCGGCTCCCCTAATGGACACATTCGGTACCATCAAACCCCCACCACCTTACTGGGCACTTAGCACCAGCAAACCCACCCCCCCACACCTAACTGGGTACACTTAGCACAAGCAAACTCTCCCCCCCCCAGCCACCCCCCCTTCATCAACAGCTGCCCCGTTTGTAGTAAGCCCCTGAGCGAGAGAATTTCTCTCGCTCCGGGGCTTGCGTGCTTAACATCGACCTGCTTGCGAGCGCTCAGCGCTTGTGAGCGGGTCTGAATGAGGCCCAAGCATCCAAAGCAACCTCATTCACATATGTAGCCGAGTCTCTGAATAAACCTACCAGTTCAATTTGTTCACTGGTAGTCTCTACAGGCAAGGACGTCTCCAAGGCATTAGCCCAACGTTCCATGGCCCTGGCCACCCAGCATATGGCGCCCCCCCCACCCCCTGAGGGGGAATAAATGGACTTTAGGCATGCTTCAACTTATCTGTCCGTAACATCCTTCAATGATGACATGGACGGCATACAAAGTGTCGCACTTTTGACAAGGCGCGTGATATGTGAATCCACCTGAGGAGGAGTCTCCCATTTAGAGAAATACCGTTCTTCAAACGGATAAGTGGCCTCTAACCCTCTCTGCTGTTGAAATCTCCTGCTTGGAGTTTTTCCAGGCTTCCTCCAGATGCTCAACTAGCTGATCCGACAGAGGAAAAGCTGTCGCTGAGCTTTTAACTTCCTTAAAGAAAGCATGTTTGGATTTGGCCGCTGGGGTATCCTCATCCCCAATATCCATGGCCACACGGACCGCACGAATGAGACCATGTACATAAATTTTGGACTTTGGCTCCACCTCTTTTTGAGGGGGCTCTGTATCAGACAAGTCATGAATCTCCCCATCAGTCGACACGTCATCACGATAGTAAGTGGACTGAGAAGACAGTACCTCCTTCCTAGCGTTACACTGGAAGGACTCCCCCTGTAACACCTCCGTCAGGTTTTACACCATATTGGAGAGAGTATTAACCCATACAGGTTCAGGTGATGTCTGGTAGGGGGTAGGTTGTATGGGCACATTATGAGCCACAACCAACTGTCGGAGAATTCCCTGTGACGTATATGGCATAGCTACCTGCGGAGTGTAACCCAATTGTGGGGCCACCTGAGGTGCAGCAAGCCGACCCATCAGGGTAGTAAGTGCTTGTGCAAAACAAGCCCAGGGCGGCTCTTGAGAAGAGCTGGGCCCAGCAGGTAATCCTGCATTTCTGGTACACAAGGTACACAATCCTCCCACAATAATCTCTCCCTCCTTTATTCCAGCCAAACACCTGTTGCAGGACCGTGTGAGGGGAATATCAGCTTGTCCAGAATCACTGGCAGACTTGATGAATGTATGTTACATTCCTCAGCTCAATAACAACTGAACTGTGAAGCAAATAAACCCCTGAGCAGCACTGTCACTGCAAGGGCTAGTGACATAGACGTACAGGGATAGTTAAAAGGCTGACAGAGAAAAGAATACAGTCAGACAGCGCTAGCAACAGATACATACAATGCCAGGAAAACCAGCACTATCAACTAACTAGACCTTGTGTATAGTAGGAAGAGTGCTACATACACTGACCTACGTGGAGTAGCGGTATGCAGGGGGACCCAGGCTCCGCAGCTCCCGGTGAGACCAGCGTTTTTAGCACATAAAATGGCCAACGGAGGACTCATAGGGTGCGTGCCTGAGGGAGAGCTGCCTGCAACCACCAGACTGCTGTGGAAAGGTGCGCAGAGCAGCGGGGGAGGGGCCGGCTGTGCAGTACAGGGAAGGCCCGGTCCCCTGGCATGCTGTTAACCCCAGGGATGCCACAACATCCGCACGCTGTGGCCCCCTTTCCCTGGTGGTCTAGTGTCAGAGCAGGCGCTGTGTCTGTTGACACATGCAGCCCTTCCCAGAGACCCCCAACCTGGGAAGTAGACAGACTGACTTCAGCGGGCAACTGCCGCGGATGCCTGCTGATTACCTGAAACGTCCCCTGTGGAGTCCGGCCACAGTCCTGGGCGTCTGGGGACTTTTGCTAGCTAAAACCCCCAGACACCCGCCGTGATCCCTGCTGACCACTCTTGAAGAAAAAAAAAACTATTTTCAAAACTATTTTCAGGGTCTGTCCACGCAGCCTCCTTGAGGTGATTCGACTCCGTGCCGAGCACCTACGAAACTGAGGTGCCTTGGCATGGGGGCGGGGTATAGGAGTGGAGCCTGGAGCATCCTGGCAGCACAAATTTAACTATTGAGGTGCTCGACGACTGACGTCATCAGCCTATACCCCAAGGTCTCCTGTGGAGCCCTATGGACCCTGCAGTAGAAAAAAAAAATTGACCAGTACCCTTTCCCTGTTGCATCACATGAACTGGGATTATAACTCCTGAGTCCAGGAGAGCCCCCAAAGATTCCCGGTAGGCCGAGACTCTGACTGGGTCCGCAGGAAGGTTTGTAACAAGCCTCTAAGGGGGTTGGTTTTGGAATGTTATGGCATAACCCTGAGCAACCAGCTCTCGTACCAAGGCATTCGTAGTTGTCTGCTGCCAGGCCTTGGAAACCTGTAATAGTCGGCCTCCAACCCTGACATCCTCCAGGGGGAGGCCCGCCCCATCAGACAGTAGGCTTACAGTCTGGCTTGGTTGACAAAGACTTCTTCGGTGGTCCTCTAGGAGACTGACCCTGTCTGGCCGCGGACTGTTTCCTCGTCTTATTTTGTGGACGAAAGGACTGGGATGACAACTGTTTTCTAGAAGTAGACGGTAACTCAGCAGACTTCGGTGTTGCCAACGAAGTCAGAATATCGTCTAATCCTGGTCCCAACAGCACCTTGCCTGTGAACGATTCTAGAGCCTTTTTAGACCCTGGATCTGATTTCCAGGTCTTTCACCAAAGGGTTCTCCGGGCTGCCACACAGTTAGCCGAGATCCTGGATGCCATAGCCGCTTCCTGCATCTGTTCCAGAAGGAACCCTTGCTCTTTTGTTGGGTCGACTATAGTCTCCCTCAGAGACTTCATCCAATCTTCTATAGCCTTGGCCACCCAAGCTACAGCCGTAGCTGGCCTGTTGATGGCCCAAGATAGAGAAAACATTGACTTAAGTATCAAGCTTTCTATCCATACACTCCTTTAAGGAGGATGCTGCAGGAATGGTCAATTTAGCACTTCTAATTAATCTAGTGATATAAACTATTTTGGGGTAAACTTCCCATTTGTTACACACGCCTGGTGCAAATGAGCTTCGAGAGGTCACCTTCCTAGTGGCCGGTAAATGCTTGCTAGGAGTTTCCCATGCCTCATACATGAAATTTGTCAAATGTCCCGAGTGTGGGAACTAGTCCTTAGACACCACATGACATCTAAAGACCACCTCTTTAGATGTCAGTGCAACCTCCTCCTCCTCAATATTGAGGACAGACCTCACCACACTTACCAGAGAGTGAACACCCACCACGTATTGATGGTCCTCCTTCACCGAGACTGACCCAGAAGTCTGAGAATCATCGTCTGATGAGAAGGTTGAGTCAGACTCTTGAGGCAATACATAACGAGAGCCCCTTTTATGCCCCTGCTTCTTTACTACCACTGGTCTTTCCACCTCCAGAGAGGCTGAAGACGGTAGTATTCTCTGGCTAGAGTGAACAGTCGCATTAGCCCAACCGGGATTCATGGAGGGCAAACAGATGTATTAGGTAGCTGTCTCTTGCTACAGTTCTTACAGAACCCATTCAGATTACCATTCTGCTCAGACAGGCCTGCAGCACAGGAATTACAGTATATAAGCACCGGAGGACTCCCATCCTCATCTTTACCTTCAGACATAATTTCAAAATGTACAGAGGGTATAAAATATGCAAGTCTAAATGCAATGTGACACTATCAATGACACACCCCACCCTTAGAGGTATAAGGAGAAACAAGGCGCTAGCAGTACCTGACAGTTTATGAAAACATAAGCAGTGTACATACAGCAGCTGGCATAGTCACATACAATGCAAAAAGACGTGCAATTGCTACAGCAATATGGACTCAATCAACTGACCGGCCCCCGTAGGGAGATGGTAGGATATAGAGTACGCTATATGCCAAACCAAAGGGAGCAGTTTATAGAGACAGACCAAACCTCTGAGACCAACTGCTCCAGCAGTGGACAGGGGCTAAACTGCACGCGTTTCACACACGAGGAGGTAATTTATACCAGACGTGGGAATCCTTACCCGGAAGTTTGCGTCTGGGGGGAGGAGCGGACGTTGGAGAGCCTCATCTACCCTAGGCTGCGATTTTGACGGCCGGGTACGCTGAACTACACGGTAATAAGACATTGACTAGTGCGCTTTACCACCCACCCCTGGAGGGATCGGTATGATTTACGACAGCCTGTCAGCGGTTCAAATCCCGACAGTGACAGCCCGACAGAGGTGGAAATCTCGATCGTCCATTAAGTCAAGTATGCTAACCTAATTCCCCCCCCCCCATAACCATCCCTTAGGGGGGTGCCTAACCCCCGCTCTAAGTGCCTAAACCTAACGCCCCCTTCCCCGCCGCCTAAAAATAAGTCCCCCGAGGGTGCCTAACCCTAAGTCTAAACCCCCCGCCACGGATGTCTGCGCCCGGCTTACCTTCGATCAATAAGCCGGGTGTCGGGCTCCCGACGTAGGTCTAATAACAGGCGTTGTGATTCAACGCCTGTCATTAGACACTTGCCAGGATTATACAGTCAGAAATCCGGCGGTCAGGATTACGTCCGTCGGCTTCCCGACTGCTTCCCTCCCCGGCAAGACAATATGGTCCTGACCACCTTAGTGAGGAAACGTTAGCCGAGGCCTTCACCCGCAGCGGCCTCTGATGCGTCTCAACACCAGAGGCAAGGGACTGCTTGTGCACGATACCACGAAGGGAATCCTTACCTGACATCTCAGTTTACCCAACTGCAGTCCTGGACCTCAGCCTCTTTTGGCTGCCAGCTAAGCCACGTTGAGGCCTGCCGAGAACCTCAGGGCATAAAGCAATACTGGTGTTTCAGCGTCGGCGGAGGTAGATGGAGTAGACGTTGAGCATAATTCTTGGTGCTGGTTCCGCTAAACTCTGAAGTCTTACAAAGTTAAGGTAAAGCATAAAAGAGAAAAGCCTAGGACTGCCTAGCAGTCCGGCTGTTATAACAGGTGCGTCTTGCCGCGCACCAAGAAAAAAAATAATGCCTGTGGCTGGGGTATGTAGGGAGGAGGACCCTGTGCATGCTGGGAGCTCCAAAGCTTTGCTGTTTGGTGCAGTGGACACTGTTCAACTATATATCCCAAGGTAATTCCTGTGGACCCTAAGGAACCCAAAGAAGAAAGTTATGTTCTCATCTTTTAAAACTTCTATACCTTGGAAGAAAACAGGCACTGCACATGGGGTGAAATTGGAAACCGTCACCAAACACCAGGAGTCGGGAGTAGACAACACTGAACAAGCGGCTGGTTTCTGCCATTTCAGCTCTCTTTCCCAGTCACACTGACACTGTTGACTAGACTGTCTGAATCATTCCCACCCTGGCAAGCCACGCCCGATTCAAAAGGCACACTGAAAGCCACGCCCCCATGTCCGCTGTCATATCTGACGTAGGTGGATCTGTTCCCCGAAGGGGAAATAGTTACTACCGTGGGTGCAGCAACCAATGAAAGTCTGTCTGACTCCCATTGGCTCATAAAACAAACACACTGCTGCCAGGTAAGACGTTTGTACAACCCGGCAATGGTGTGTTTGTAAGTGTGTAGTGTGGACCGCACTCACTGCGGACATAGGTCCCATGGTACCCAGGGCACTACCCCAGGATGACCACCCCTAGTTAAGACACTGCTGCCGGGTGACCTGGAAAACTTGAACTGTGTGGAGTCCTGAGGAACGAGGGGTCTATTTACTAAGGGGGTACAGAGTGTCACACACAAAGGTAGGGTGGTACAGGGTGTCACACACAGGGGTACAAGGTGTCACACACACAGGGGGAGGGGGGGGCAACAGGGTGTCACACACACAGGGGGAGGGGGGGGCAACAGGGTGTCACACACACACACGGGTAGGGGGGGCAACAGGGTGTCACACACACACGGGGAGGGGGGGCAACAGGGTGTCACACACACACACACGGGTAGGGGGGGCAACAGGGTGTCACACACACACACACGGGTAGGGGGGCAACAGGGTGTCACACACACACGGGTAGGGGGGGCAACAGGGTGTCACACACACACACGGGTAGGGGGGGCTACAGGGTGTCACACACACACACGGGTAGGGGGGGCAACAGGGTGTCACACACACACACGGGTAGGGGGGCAACAGGGTGTCACACACACACACACGGGTAGGGCGGGCAACAGGGTGTCACACACACATGGGTAGGGGGGCAACAGGGTGTCACACACACACACATGGGTAGGGGGGGCAACAGGGTGTCACACACACACACATGGGTAGGGGGGGCAACAGGGTGTCACACACACACACGGGTAGGGGGGCAACAGGGTGTCACACACACACACACGGGTAGGGGGGGGCAACAGGGTGTCACACACACACACGGGTAGGGGGGCAACAGGGTGTCACACACACACACGGGTAGGGGGGGCAACAGGGTGTCACACACACACACACGGGTAGGGGGGGCAACAGGGTGTCACACACACACACATGGGTAGGGGGGGCAACAGGGTGTCACACACACACACGGGTAGGGGGGGCAACAGGGTGTCACACACACACACACGGGTAGGGGGGGCAACAGGGTGTCACACACACACACACGGGTAGGGGGGGCAACAGGGTGTCACACACACGGGTAGGGGGGCAACAGGGTGTCACACACACGGGTAGGGGGGCAACAGGGTGTCACACACACACGGGTAGGGGGGGCAACAGGGTGTCACACACACACGGGTAGGGGGGGCAACAGGGTGTCACACACACACGGGTAGGGGGGGCAACAGGGTGTCACACAAACACGGGTATGGGGGGCAACAGGGTGTCACACACACACGGGTAGGGGGGCAACAGGGTGTCACACACACACGGGTAGGGGGGGCAACAGGGTGTCACACACACACACGGGTAGGGGGGGCAACAGGGTGTCACACACACACGGGTAGGGGGGGCAACAGGGTGTCACACACACACGGGTAGGGGGGGCAACAGGGTGTCACACACACACGGGTAGGGGGGGCAACAGGGTGTCACACACACACGGGTAGGGGGGGCAATAGGGTGTCACACACACACGGGTAGGGGGGCAACAGGGTGTCTCACACACACATGGGTAGTGGGGGCAACAGGGTGTCTCACACACACACGGGTAGGGGGGGCAACAGGGTGTCACACACACACGGGTAGGGGGGGCAACAGGGTGTCACACACACACGGGTAGGGGGGGCAACAGGGTGTCACACAAACACGGGTATGGGGGGCAACAGGGTGTCACACACACACGGGTAGGGGGGCAACAGGGTGTCACACACACACGGGTAGGGGGGGCAACAGGGTGTCACACACACACACGGGTAGGGGGGGCAACAGGGTGTCACACACACACGGGTAGGGGGGGCAACAGGGTGTCACACACACACGGGTGGGGGGGCAACAGGGTGTCACACACACACGGGTAGGGGGGGCAACAGGGTGTCGCACACACATGGGTAGGGGGGGCAATAGGGTGTCACACACACACGGGTAGGGGGGCAACAGGGTGTCTCACACACACATGGGTAGTGGGGGCAACAGGGTGTCTCACACACACACGGGTAGGGGGGGCAACAGGGTGTCTCACACACACACGGGTAGGGGGGGCAACAGGGTGTCACACACACACGGGTAGGGGGGGCAACAGGGTGTCACACACACACGGGTAGGGGGGGCAACAGGGTGTCACACACACACGGGTAGGGGGGGCAACATGGTGTCACACACACGGGTAGGGGGGCAACAGGGTGTCACACACACACGGGTAGGGGGGGCAACAGGGTGTCACACACACACGGGTAGGGGGGCAACAGGGTGTCACACACACACGGGTAGGGGGGGGCAACAGGGTGTCACACACACACGGTTAGGAGGGGCAACATGGTGTCACACACATGGGTAGGGGGGCAACAGGGTGTCACACACACATGGGTAGGGGGGGCAACAGGGTGTCACACACACATGGGTAGGGGGGGCAACAGGGTGTCACACACACACGGGTAGGGGGGGGCAACAGGGTGTCACACACACATGGGTAGGGGGGGCAACAGGGTGTCACACACACACGGGTAGGGGGGGCAACAGGGTGTCACACACACACGGGTAGGGAGGGCAACAGGGTGTCACACACACACGGGTCAGGAGGGTACAGGGTGAGACAGGAATAGGGGGGTGTCACACACAGGGGTCAGGAGGGTACAGGGTGACAGGGACAGGGGGGTGTCACACACACACACAGGGGTCAGGAGGGTACAGGGTGACACTGGGACAGGGGGGTGTCACACACACAGGGGTCAGGAGGGTACAGGGTGACACAGGGACAGGGGGGTGTCACACACACAGGGGTCAGGAGGGTACAGGGTGACACAGGGACAGGGGTGTGTCACACACACAGGGGTCAGGAGGGTACAGGGTGACACAGGGACAGGGGGGTATCACACACACACAGGGTCAGGAGGGTACAGGGTGACAGGGACAGGGGGGTGTCACACACACTCACAGGGGTCAGGAGGGTACAGGGTGACACAGGGACAGGGGGGTGTCACACACACAGGGGTCAGGAGGGTACAGGGTGACACAGGGATAGCGGGGTGTCACACACAGGGGTCAGTAGGGTACAGGGTGACACAGGAATAGGGGGGTGTCACACACACAGGGGTCAGGAGGGTACAGGGTGAGACAGGAATAGGGGGTGTCACACACACAGGGATCAGGAGGCTACAGGGTGACACTCAGGGGTAGGGGGGGTGTCACACACAGGGGTCAGGAGGGTACAGGGTGACAGGGGGGTGTCACACACACACAGGGGTCAGGAGGGTACATGGTGACACAGGGACAGGGGGGTGTCACACACACAGGGTTCTGGAGGGTACAGGGTGACACAGGGACAGGGGGGTGTCACACACACAGGGGTCAGGAGGGTACAGGGTGACACAGGGACAGGGGGGTGTCACACACAGGGGTCAGGAGGGTACAGGGTGACACAGGTATAGGGGGGGTCACACACAGGGGTCAGGAGGGTACAGGGTGACACGGATAGGGGGGTGTCACACAGGGGTCAGGAGGGTACAGGGTGACACATGGATAGTGGGGTGTCACACAGACAGGGGTCAGCAGGGTACAGGGTGAGACAGGAATAGGGGGGTGTCACACACACAGGGGTCAGGAGGGTTCAGGGTGAGACAGGAATAGGGGGGTGTCACACACACAGGGGTCAGGAGGGTACAGAGTGAGACAGGAATAGGGGGGTGTCACACACAGGGGTCAGGAGGGTACAGGGTGACACACAGGGGTAGGGGGGTGTCACACACACAGGGGTCAGGAGGGTACAGGGTGACACAGGGACAGGGGGGTGTCACACACACAGGGGTCAGGAGGGTACAGGGTGACACAGGGACAGGGGGGTGTCACGCACACAGGGGTCAGGAGGGTACAGGGTGACACAGGAATAGGGGGGTGTCATACACAGGGGTCAGGAGGGTACAGAGTGAGACAGGAATAGGGGGGTGTCACACACACAGGGGTCAGGAGGGTACAGGGTGACACACAGGGGTAGGGGGGGTGTCACACACAGGGGTCAGGAGGGTACAGGGTGACAGGGACAGGGGGGTGTCACACACACAGGGGTCAGGAGGGTACAGGGTGACACAGGAACAGGGGGGTGTCACACACACAGGGATCAGGAGGGTACAGGGTGACACAGGGACAGGGGGGTGTCACACACACAGGCGTCAGGAGGGTACAGGGTGACACACAGGGCTTCCCAGGTAGTCACCGTTCTGCTCCTATCCACCTCGGGGTGAGATGCAGGGTGTCGGTGGGGGGAGGGCCACAACCCAGACCCATGGCAACGGCCGAGTTATCACAGGACACACCGAGGAACTGTGCCTGGGAGAAGGAGGCCTAGCTCTGCTAAGCCCCCACAGGACCGCTGCTGGGGCGGGAGGGTGTCGGCGCTGCTGCGGGGAGTGCGGCTCAGATCTTGGGCATCACCTGCTCTCTCCCCGGATAAAGGGTCCTCTGTCGGTGGCGCTCCAGGGTCGCTCAGCAGGAGGATGCCGGGCTCCTGGCGGGGTGCCGTGGAGGCTTTTCTCTCAGCTCTCTGGCCCCGTATAGCCCCGGAGCCTCCGCGGCGCTGTCATCGCTAAACACATCCCGGAGTTCAAATCATTCCCGCCCCGGCAAGCCGCGCCCCGAATCAAACGTCACACTGCAAGCCACGCCCCAATGATTGCGTCATACCTGACGTAGGGAGGTCCGTTCCACGAAGGGGAAATAGTTACTACAGTGAGGGGACTGAGAAGTAGGCTTTGAGGAGTGCAGCACCTGGGATTGTTTGCAGGGCTGTGACCAGAAGCCAAGCCAGGAAAGTGAAGAAGCTGCACTGCCAGGTCAGAGGACGCAGTGGGCAGCAAGTAGCCGGCAATATGAAGTAAGAGACTCCCAGTGAGACAAATGAAGAAGGAGCAGGTGCAGTGATCGTAGGCACAGTGATATCCTAAAGTGTACTGTGGCTCCCATTATCTATTATGAAAGACTCAGTAAGGCACAGTGAGTAACAACCCTTACAGCACTCTAAACTGAACTTTATCCAAGATTTATTTTCCCTCCCTTTGCTACCAAGGGATATTTACCTTAAGAAAGCAAAGCAACCAGCTACCAGTCTATAGTAACCAGTGGTGTGCATTGTATGTGACTTGGGATTCATGCTGTTTAATGAACTGGTCAGAATAACAGCCTGCATAGTACACAAATAACCTAACTAAAATACTTTACCTCTGTTAACTCAATCCAAGAACAGAACTGTGATATATACATTCTGTTAGCAGATAACCAAGAGAACAGGGTGTTACTCCCTTTGCATACAGTTATGAAGGACAGAACAGTTATACATATAAATATTCTACCATCTGGAAGTCATTGAAAGCAACGTGACCATTAGTCTGGATACATTTAAGATATTATCCCAGTGCCACCACCTTGTGGATAATAGTAATACATTGACATTCCCAGTCCAAAGTGTGGAGAGAACTCTTTTGCTTTCTGCCTGTAGCCATTAAGACTTTGGTGCAATATGTATTATTGAGGGAGACTACATTAAGGGAAAACAACTATCTGTTACAGAACTTCCTGTTATTTCCTAATGGTAATGCCAGATTGTTAGATTATTTGTGAGATATTAGAGCATTTATCATCATTGTATTGTTCTTTGTAAAATTGCTATAACTTATTATGAAAGGTTAAACTATACTGTGCGTGAAACTGAGTTTACTGTTAACAAAGTCATATTGCTAAACTGTGTATATTTAATTAACATTACAGTGATCTACCATTAAGGCAAAATAAAACATTTTGTCACTGTCCACACATGTAGTGACTTGTCAGGGGTTTTTGGGGGGTTCCCATCTCTTTGCCTAACCACTACAGAATCCAAGAGCAGCAGCAGGTCAAAGACTATTTGAAAGGCCGGGATTGACGACTTCTGCAGGGAAACAGGTACGACTCACCTACCAACACCCCACCACTAGTGACTTATTACATAAACATCCAAATAACAGCTTACAAGCATGAATTAATCCAATAAAAAAAATAAAATGGCTAAGGTAGCCTTAGACTACGAACAGAATCATGTCTATAAGTGGATAAATAATGGTCAGAGTGAACAGCGTCACCCTGAGAGACGTGGATTTCTATATATGCAGGAGAATTCGGATTCATCTCAGCAAAATACTAGTGATTCGTATGCTGGTATGAGAGGCGAATCTAACCATCCGTGCCCTTTAGGGAGACGTATCAATCACCCATTACCCCCAAGAGATGACGGAAATATACCCGGAGGGGTAGACAATGGGCGCGGACGTGAGCGAAGAAAAGTGGGGAGACCACCTCTCCAGTGGAATCGTTGATAATCAACATCTCATCATGGACACTCACTGAGCTAGAGAACAGGGTTCTTAGCCGTGGTCTCACTTATGTTCCAACTACGACATTTGATCCCATGCAATGGGAAATTGAAAGATATCGTCTGAACAGACAGTTGAAGTTACACGAGTTTTACAATGGGGATAAAGCAGCACCACGACCCCCTCAAAAAACAGGCAGTGATATCCCGAAGGCACTTTATAAATTACAAGCTAGATCTCAGTTTGAGTTGTTATCAAACAATGCTGCCATGAAAACCTTCACACGGTTGCTCGATCAAGATGTTAAAAAGCTCTCCTGTGCAAGAAATGACACTTATGGTCACAGTAATTTATCCAGGGGAGAATGGTGAGCCCTGCAAAATTTATCTGAGTATGAAGATGTGGTATTTCGCCCCGCAGACAAAGGCAGTGCAATAGTTGTTCAGGATACTACTGAATATATGTGTGAAATTGATAGGCAGTTGTCAGATACGATGGTGTATAAGCCATTAATCTGTGATCCCACTGAGATTTTTTCTAAACAATTGTATGATAGGTTAGACTTGGCAGTAGCTGATGGGCATATCAGTTGCCAATTGAGGGATGCACTTATCCCTAAATATCCTGTTAAGGCACTTTTATATACCTTACCTAAGATACATAAATGCCTGGACAATCCCCCTGGTTGACCAATTATATCGACCAGGGGGTCATTGTTCAAGGCAGTATCAGTTTATCTGGATAATATCTTACAACCGTGCACTAAAGAACATCCCAGGTATTTATTAGACACTACCACCTTTTTGAAAAAAGTCTATAGTTTATCGTTGATCCCTGAGGGCAGTTACCTGTGCAGTATTGATATCAGTAGCCTGTATACTGTGATTCCGAATACAGAAGGTTTGATAGTGGTGAAGAAATTGTTGATGGAGAGTACCATGTTCAATGGTACTGACATTAGTTGGATACTTGATTTACTTGAGATGATATTGACCAATAATTTCTTCATGTATAATAATAATCTATTCCTCCAGCTCATTGGTGTAGCGATGGGGTCCAATGTAGCCCCATCCTACGCTAATGCATACATGTATTTGGCCAAGCAGGAAATCTTTTTTCAGGATGTCTATGTATCTGGCAGGATTTTTTTCTATGCCAGGTACATAAACAACATCTTTCTTATTTGGACGGGTACTGAACAAGAATTTTTGGGATTCATGGAGAAACAAAATCAGTCCATGAGCCCTATTAAATTCACATTTAATATAGATCAAGATAATGTGAATTATTTGGATGTACATCTAAGACTAGAAGGTGGTAAATTGATTACTCAGCTTTTAGCATGATTACTGACAGAAATACCATTTTATATTATGGTAGCTGTCATTCTAGACCATTGAAATACGGATTACCCTTTTTACAATTCCTACGAGCTCATAGAATTTGTAGCGGGGAGGAAACCGCTTTAAAACATATTGAATCGATGTTTATTAAATTCCCTGAACATGGGTACCCTCAGACATCTTACTCCAGGCTAAAACCAAGAACCTAGCATTACCCCAAATAGAGTTATTAAAATCTAAAGATCCCGTTACAAGCATTGACCGTAAATTTCCATGGGTTAATCATTATCATCCTTTTAGTAATAACATTAGTGGTATTGCCAAGAAATTATGGCCTATTGTGGACACAGACCCCGATTTGAACCTACAGAATTCATGCACTATGCCCTGCTACACCAGAGGATGTAATTTGCGGAATTGGGTGGTCTGGACTGAAGTCAGTAGATTAGGATCTGGTAAGCCAGAGGGCTTTTTACGCCTCAAATTGGGTTGTTTCAAATGCTTGAATTGCCTGACATGTCGGTCCCTCATTGTGGGACAGAGTTTTTGTCATCCATAAAGTGGAAGGAGATTTAGTATACGTCATCGGGTGACCAGTACCACAAGATACATAGTGTATATGATTACCTGCCCCTGTGGCTTGATATATGTGGGGAACACCGACAGGACCCTGCATGAATGTATGGCATTACATTGGTCAGCTATACATGCTTGTCAGGGCTTAGCCGGGGATCGGCTCCCGCTTACCGCGCTGCCGGCTTCCCCTGTCATCCTGGGTGGTCGGGCAGCTTGTGCGACGGCGGGGGAGAAGCTGAGTATTCTCCCCGCATGCAGTGGCTTCCTGGCGGGCTGGTGTCCGGCATTGCAAGTCCGGACATGGGCGCCGCCATGACAGTCGGCCCATGTGATTGTATCCTTCTCCCTGATAGCTCCGTGATCAGCTGATGCTGTGCACCTGTCTAAGGGTTCCCCTGGGTATAAAACTGTTCCACAGGTTCCAGGAAATTGCCTGAACAACGGTTGTCTCCTAGCGTGCTTTAGTGAGTTCCCGGTACAGGTTCCTATTTTCCTTACAGCAGCAGTGTTACCATCTTTACCTGTGTGCCTTAAAACGTCTCTGGTGAATACCCATGCAGCAGTGTTACCATCTTTACCTGTGTGCCTTAAACGTCTCTGGTGAATACCCGTGCAGCAGCGTTACCATCTTTACCTGTGTGCCTTAAACATCTCTGGTGAATACCGTGCAGCAGCGTTACCATCTTTACCTGTGTGCCTTAAATCTCTGGTGAATACCCGTGCAGCAGCGTTACCACCTTTACCTGTGTGCCGTAAACGTCTCTGGTGAATACCCGTGCAGCAGCGTTATCATCTCCACCTGTGTGCCTTCACGTCTCCAGTGATCATCCGTGCTACAGCGTATACCACCTCTACCTGTGTGCCTTCTTTCTCTGGTGAATTCTCAAGTAACCGTGAGTCGCTCCCCACTTGTAATCCTAATTATTGATCCTCGTGTCAAGGTGTATTACTGTACAGTGTTTTAAGGAATTGCTTTGTGCCTAAGCAGGCATAACCTCTCTGGGCCATGGGTGTAGTGTCTCTAATCCCTGCAGGGCTTGGGTACCTGGTCAAAGGACCGCGACCTGCTCACGGGGTGCAGCTAAGCCCAAATCCCAATTGGGGGGGTCACTGGCGAACACCATCCTGTGGGTTAGACTCCGCACCTTTGCCCAGGTCTCGCCAACACTCAAGACCTGTGGATGAGGAGAACTTATATCCAGGCCCCTCATCTCCGCTTCCTTCCCCAACTTAGGCCCACCACGTCCTCTCCTCCAGTCTCAGACGTGACAGTTTGTTCAGGCCCAATGGAGGCTGCAGGATCCCAAGGTACTGGGTCACTACAAGAGTTGACCTCTCGGATGGACAACCAAGAGGCGCAACAACAACAAGTGGCTCAGTATTTACAGGAGCTCTCGAGGCAACTGGTTTCTATTCAAACCACGTTGGCTTCTATTCTCCCGGCTCCCCCGGCTGTACCCTCTCCATCAGTTCCTTCACTGGTGGTTCCTACCCCCAAACCCCGACTACAGTTAGCCACTCCAGAAAGGTTTGATGGCGATCCCAGGCGGATTCATCAACCAATGTGAAATCCAATTTGAGTGTCTTCCCCAGAACTTTCCCACGTCTCGGGCAAAAGTGGCATATGTGATTTCACTATTAACAGGAGCAGCGTTAGACTGGGTCTCCCCTTTATGGGAACGGGCTGACCCCATCGTATCTACCTACGAGGAATTCATTTCCGCATTTAAGAGAATTTTTGACGAGCCAGGCCGTTCTGCATCTGCATCTTCTGACCTTCTCCGAGTGCGTCAGGGCACACAATCCGTGGGGCAGTATGTAGTCTAGTTTCAGACCCTGGCATCAGAATTAAAATGGAATGAGGAAGCTCTCAAAGCGTCCTTCCTTCATGGACTCTCTGAGAGAATGAAGGATGAACTTGCCTCCAGAGATTTGCCAGAATCTTTCGCTGACGTTATCTCTCTTTGCATCAAAATTGATCTTCGCCACCGGGAAAGATGGGCTAGTAGGGGAAGAGGTGAACGCCTACCAGCCCGTTCTTCTACTGTCAATCCGCCTATACCCACCTTAGCTAGTGAAGAGGAACCGATGCAGGTTAACAGAACCAAACTCACCCCGGCAGAGCGCAATAGACGCTTCCAAAATAAATTGTGTATTTATTGAGCTGCACCTAACCACATTCTGAGAAATTGTCCTTTACTTGCGGGAAATGCGAAACCCTGACTGAAGTAAGGAGCATTCAGTTGGGGGTTATTCTCAAGCCATCCCAATTATCAGAGAGTCTTCTAGTAGTGTCGCTTTCCCATAAGTCCAGGACAAGAAAGGTCCACGCTTTAATTGATTCTGGAGCCGCTGGTAATTTTATTGCGGAAAAATTGATTCACACCTTGGGTGTTCCAGTCGTTCACCTACCTAATAAATTGTTACTGTCCGGCCTAGATGGTAAAACTCTGGTAGGGCTACCCATTTCTTCGCTCTCTCATCCTGTGACTGTTCAAGTTGGATGCCTACATCAAGAAATGTTGGAATTTTTTGTTTTACCCGAATCTTCCTATGAGCTGGTATTGGGGCTGCCCTGGTTGAGAAAACACAATCCTGTCTTCGACTGGGATACTATGCAAATTATATCCTGGGGTTCACATTGTTTCCAAAATTGTCGTTCCAGTATGTAACCAGGCGACGGTTTCCAACCTAGCTAAGAAGTTCCTCCGTCCTGAGTCTTCTAAACATTCCCCCCAGCCGGGATTGCTCGAGGCTTATCAAGACTTCGCTGATGTATTTTGTGAACAAGCCGCAGATAAACTTCCCCCGCATCGACCTTGGGATAGTGCTATTGATTTGCTTCCCGGGAAAAGCCCTCCACGTGGCCGTGTTTACCCTTTGTCCGTGCCAGAGACCGTGGCCATGGAAGAATACATTAAGGAAAATCTTGCTAAAGGATTCATTCGGCCTTCTTCTTCTCCTGCAGGGGCAGGTTTCTTTTTTGTAGGGAAAAAGGATGGTGGACTCCGCCCTTGCATAGACTATCGAGGCTTAAATCAAATCACCATAAAAAATCGGTACCCTTTACCTTTAATTTCAGAACTTTTTGACAAGGTTCAAGGGGCTCAGGTTTTCACTAAGCTGGATCTACGTGGTGCGTATAATTTGATTCGAATTAAAACTGGGGACGAGTGGAAGACCGCGTTCAATACCAGAGACGGACACTTCGAGTACCTCGTAATGCCCATCGGTCTTTGCAATGCACCAGCTATTTTTCAAGGTTATGTCAACAAGGTCTTCCGGGATATTCTTCATAAATTTGTTGTGATTTATCTCGATGACATCTTAATCTTTTCCAGAGATTTACAGAGCCATTGTCTTCATGTACAGGAGGTATTGTCCTGCCTTCGCACTCATCACCTCTTGGGAAACTTTCCAAATGTATGTTTAACCAAACTTCAGTACCTTTTTTAGGCCATATTATCTCCGGGGGGAGTCTCCAGATGGATCCTGATAAACTAAAAGCAATCTCTAAGTGGCCCCTGCCTACTTCTTTAAAAGGTACTCAGCGCTTTTTAGGATTCGCAAACTATTATAGGAGGTTTATTCCACACTTTTCTACGCTGGTAGCACCCATTACCTCCCTCACAAGGAAAGGAGCCAATCCTTCTAAATGGTCTGTTCCAGCAGTACAAGCCTTTCAAAACCTAAAAGATGCCTTTTCTAGAGCTCCAATTCTCTGTCAGCCTCAAATAGACAAACCATTCATTGTGGAGGTGGACGCATCCTCTGTTGGAGTAGGGGCGGTATTATCTCAGTCTGCTGAAGATGGGAAGATGCATCCCTGTGGATTTTTCTCCTGTAAATTTTCCCCTGCAGAAAGGAATTATATTATAGGCGACCAAGAACTTCTAGCTATGCGTTTAGCCTTGGAGGAATGGCGGTATCTTCTTGAAGGGGCTAAATTCTCTGTCACGATTATTACAGACCATAAGAATCTGATCTATCTGCAAACTGCACACCGGTTGAATGCCAGGCAGGCACGATGGTCACTTTTTTTTTCTAGGTTTAATTTAAAACTCCAGTTTCGTCCTGGTGTGTTGAACAAGAAAGCCGACGCATTATCTCGCTCCTTTATGACTAACTTGGAGGAGGAGGAGTGTTCTCAAGTTCGTTCCATTTTGGACCCTATTGTATTTGCTCCTACTCAAGTAGTGTCTCTGCCGCCTGGGAAAATGTTTGTACCTTCTAATTTACGTAAAAAATTGCTGGTTTGGGCTCATGCATCCTTGTTCGCAGGTCACACTGGAATCACCAAAACCTACCAGATCTTACTTCGATCTTACTGGTGGCCGACCATGAAGAAGGATGTCTCGGAGTTTGTCCGCTCCTGTATCAAATGCGCCCAACATAAAACTCTGCATAGACAGATGGTTGGTCCTCTTCGTCCCTTGTCTATCCCAGCTGCTCCATGGACCCACATCTCAATGGATTTTATTTCTGAATTACCTCGGTGCAAGGGGCATAACACATTATGGGTGGTCGTGGATCGCTTTTCTAAAATGGCACACTTTATCCCGCTCGTTGGCCTTCCTTCTGCTCCTCAATTAGCAAAAATTTTTATTCGAGACATCTTCAGATTACACGGTCTCCCTAAGGAAATAGTCTCTGATCGAGGTGTTCAATTTACAGCCAAATTCTGGAGAGCCCTGTGTAACACCTGTGGAATCAAACTGAACTTTTCCTCAGCCTACCACCCACAGTCGAATGGTCAAACGGAAAGGGTCAATCAAGAACTGGAGACCTTCATTAGGCTCTTTGTGTCATCTTCCCAGGATGATTGGGTGGATCTCCTAACATGGGCAGAGTTTTCTCATAGTTTTAAATTCCATTCTTCCTCTAAATCCACTCCTTTTTTTACGGTTTTTGGTAGACACCCACGAGTTCCAGATTTCCAGAAGCTTCCATCTATAGATGTCCCGGCTGTGAATCAAGAGATCCAATCCTTTTCAGTTTTATGGAATAAAATTCACCTATCCCTAAAGCAATCTTCAAAGAATTACAAGAAATTTGCAGACAGGAGACATTTGGCTGTTCCACTGTTGAGAATTGGGGACAGGGTTTGGTTACCTTTCAAGAATATTCGCTTAAGAGTCCCGTCCATGAAACTCGCTCCACGTTTTGTTGGGCCATATCGTATCCTTAAGATAATCAGTCCAGTAACTTATAAATTGGAACTTCCTCCTCAAATGAAGATTTCAAATACTTTTCACGTTTCTCTCTTACGACCCCTGGTGCTCAATCGTTTTCAGAATTGTTCTCCTAAATTGCCTCAAGTCAAGACATTACAAGGCACTGAATTTGAGGTGGAGAAGATCCTGGATTCCCGGCACAGATTCAACACCCTTCAATATCTCATCGATTGGAAGGGCTACGGCCCCGAGGAAAGGGCCTGGATCAGAGCCTCTGATGTACACGCTCCGCGACTAATCCAGAGTTTTCATAGGAGATTTCCAGATAAGCCTGATGGGTGTTCAGTGCCCACCCTTAAAGGAGGGGGTACTGTCAGGGCTCAGCCGGGGATTGGCTCCCGCTTACCGCGCCGCCGGCTTCCCCTGTCATCCTGGGTGGTCGGGCAGCTTGCGCGACGGTGGGGGAGAAGCTGAGTATTCTTCCCGCATGCAGTGGCTTCCTGGCGGGCTGGTGTCCGGCATCGCAAGTCCGGACATGGGCGCCGCCATGACAGTCGGCCCATGTGATTGTATCCTTCTCGCTGATAGGTCCGTGATCAGCTGATGCTGTGCACCTGTCTAAGGGTTCCCCTGGGTATAAAACTGTTCCACAGGTTCCAGGAAATTGTCTGAACAACGGTTGTCTCCTAGCGTGCTTTAGTGAGTTCCCGGTCCAGGTTCCTATTTTCCTTACAGCAGCAGTGTTACCATCTTTACCTGTGTGCCTTAAAACGTCTCTGGTGAATACCCGTGCAGCAGTGTTACCATCTTTACCTGTGTGCCTTAAACGTCTCTGGTGAATACCCGTGCAGCAGCGTTACCATCTTTACCTGTGTGCCTTAAACGTCTCTGGTGAATACCCGTGCAGCAGTGTTACCATCTTTACCTGTGTGCCTTAAACGTCTCTGGTGAATACCCGTGCAGCAGCGTTACCATCTTTACCTGTGTGCCTTAAACGTCTCTGGTAAATACCCGTGCAGCAGCGTTACCATCTTTACCTGTGTGCCTTAAACGTCTCTGGTGAATACCCGTGCAGCAGCGTTACCATCTTTACCTGTGTGCCTTAAACATCTCTGGTGAATACCCGTGCAGCAGCGTTACCATCTTTACCTGTGTGCCTTAAATCTCTGGTGAATACCCGTGCAGCAGCGTTACCACCTTTACCTGTGTGCCGTAAACGTCTCTGGTGAATACCCGTGCAGCAGCGTTATCATCTCCACCTGTGTGCCTTCACGTCTCCAGTGATCATCCGTGCTACAGCGTATACCACCTCTACCTGTGTGCCTTCTTTCTCTGGTGAATTCTCAAGTAACCGTGAGTCGCTCCCCACTTGTAATCCTAATTATTGATCCTCGTGTCAAGGTGTATTACTGTACAGTGTTTTAAGGAATTGCTTTGTGCCTAAGCAGGCATAACCTCTCTGGGCCACGGGTGTAGTGTCTCTAATACCTGCAGGGCTTGGGTACCTGGTCAAAGGACCGCGACCTGCTCACGGGGTGCAGCTAAGCCCAAATCCCAATTGGGGGGGTCACTGGCGAACACCATCCTGTGGGTTAGACTCCGCACCTTTGCCCAGGTCTCGCCAACACTCAAGACCTGTGGATGAGGAGAACTTATATCCAGGCCCCTCGTCTCCGCTTCCTTCCCAACTTAGGCCCACCACGTCCTCTCCTCCAGTCTCAGACGTGACAGTGCTGCTATTACTTCGGGTAATAGTGAACAGCTGGTGGCCCGCCACTTCACTACTAAGGGATATAGGCCCTCATTCAGAGCCGTACGCTCTGAGCAGAGCGCATGCTCTGAATGAGGGCCGGGCTCCATTTTCATGGAGCGTCCTCCTGGACGCTCGTATAGCTGTGGGTCACCACCCACAGGCTATACGAGCGTGCTTTGTGATGGCCGCGATGGTCGAGACCATCGCGACCATCGAAATTGCGAGCCGGAGCCTGCGGTTGAGGTTTTCAACCGCAAGCTCCGGAGTGATTTTGGCTCTATCAGAGCCAAAATCACTCCCACTGACATCACTAGTGATGTCAGTGGGCCGGCTTCTGACGGGAGGCGTTCCCGTGGGAACGCCCCTGTCAGGGAGGCACGCCCCCGGCACGCCCACCAAAGGGGGCGTGCTGTCAATCAACATTGACAGCACGCCCCCTTTGATCGGACACAACGAGCGAAGGACTTTCCTTCGCTCGTCGCGTCTGGCGCATGCGCACGACGGAGCTCCCTCCGTCGTGCGCATGCTCAGTCCATAACATCGACCCACTTGCGAGCGGACAGCCGCTCGCGAGTGGGTCTGAATCAGGCCCATAATCTGTCCACACTACGGTATATAATCATTGATCACATTCTTTCCCCCCCCCCCCACGGGGAGGCGACATATCACGTAAACTACTGTAATGCAAATCAAAATGGATTTTCAGATTAGATGCACTGGCGCCCAGGGGACTCAATAAGAACCTTGGCTTACATTTCTTTTTGTGACTTTTCATAGAGTGTATTGATGTATTATTTACATCACTACATAGACTTGAATCAAAACATCATATGTTCTATACTTTAATGTTTCTGAAGTTGAAACAAAGTGTTATATATACAAGACATTATTTGACGTAGGAGTTTACCTGGTCTCTCCAACCTGTCAGTTTGTCTTGTTCATTGAAAATAGGATGTTTTTTCACAATGTGATGATTATCACTTAGTGATGTAATAGAATGTTATATGAATCTCTGTCCCATGAATTCATATATGTGTTCAGATCTTGTTGTCATAGTTGATATTACTGTGTTGAGGTGTTTTATATATATCTGTAATTGTATTAATAATTGACTATATAACAATATGTTGCTGAGGTCAGGTGTATGTTTTTGTAATTATATATGTTTTATGTCCGTTTTATTAAGGTTTTTGTTACAGTATCTGGGCTGCACATTGCCCCGGCAACCGGGACGCAATCTGTAGGCATCTCCCCTCCCTGATGCTGGTGCGTCAATGGTATGTGCTGGCTCCGTGGTCAGGTGGTTTGACGTCATCGGAGGGCGCCCCGGTCCCGGACACCGGACAGCGCAGAATACACGTGGTGATGTGTAAGTATATTTATATGCTCACTGTTTGCTTTGCACTTGTACCTTGATGATGTAGTATTAAATAGCCTATAAATGTTGGAACTACATCCCTGTGTCTAGCTGCTTTTTTCATTAGAGTGCCGCCCCACTGGATTTATATATATATAAGTTTGTTTGTTTCTGTTGTAAGTCTGCATTTACAAAATTTCATGTATAATTAAGAAGCTGGCTTTAAGTAAAAGCATTTTCATTTATTTTAGAATCTGTATTTGTGTGAATTGTTTCTTCCCTTTTTATAATAAGTAAGGTTTATAAACAATGTAGAACATATCGCGTTATCAGACCTGTACAATATCATAACATAACTCTGTATGAATGAATGAATGAATTAAAAATCCAAGTGTGAGTACCCATGCACGTGGATCTACATTATTTATTACAGTGTGTGGGACATAGCCTATATAGCAGGAATTTGAGATCCCAAATGGGCTAATCAGGTGCAAATTAATATATTATGTAAAAAAAAAACAGCCTATACATTGATGGATCTGTGGAATCCCTCTAATCTGAACTTGCAGCCCTAACGATAGAAAAAACTCCTATGACATCTCCTGCATGCATTACCATATTACAGCTATCGCAGCTGCTAACATGTTAGCATATCCGTCTGCAGCTGAATCACCCCCTCTGTTCTGCAGTGATTTCTGTAACTCAAGTGAATTTGGAAGCTTTAGCTGTTCTATAAGTCAGTCTGCTTCTGATATACCCCATTACAAAGGGTATGAGAATACACCCGCCTGCACTGTCATTTACTCCTAATTTGCATAGTTATCCAGGTTATAGGCGAGGACAATGTAACAAAAATGAAGGCTGCAGGTTACTTCATGGTCCAGTCTTCAAACCGAGTAACGCCAGGTATCCCAGCTAGTGTACCATAAAATGGGAATTATAGTAAATTTGTATTTCTTAGTGGAGCAAGCAAAACAGAGTAATTTTTTCTTCACTGCACTATTACTATAAACATCCTGTAGAAATACATAGTGTAAAGCTTCTACGGAACGTTAATTTCTGCAGAAAGTGCAAGATTCCACTTGAGTACATCAACGAGTTATTATCACAATTTTCACCCAGCTACTAGCTCAATATTCATAATGCAGACACAAAAAAAAGAATCACAGATGCACTTGTTTTTTTGTGTCTGCATTAGCAGTCTCAATAGGTAGCACCTCACATTATATATATTCAGGGTGTGCACTCTAGGACCCCCTTCCCACAATATTCATAATACAAGCTTTGTAATCCATTGCTCAGAACAACCATCTGTGATTGAGACACCTTAAAGCAAAGCACTTCTGCCTGCCCCTTTATCAACTTTAGGAGGGATGATTTCAAATGTAAAACTTCTTTCTGGATACATTACAATGGGGGACTTTAGGGGAGATGTATCAAACTTTGGAGAGTGATAAAATGGAGAAGTTGCCCAAAGCAACCATTCAGCTCCTGTCATTTATCAAGCACAGTCTTTGGAATATTAGTTAGGTTGTTTATGACAATTTCTCCACTTAATCTCTCTCCAGGGATTAAATGTAATAGACTGCGAGCCGATTCTGCTGTGGGAATACATGCGAGTATGCCCATATTTTTAAAGCAGCAAGCATGTTAAAGGATAAACCATAGGGGGAGGGGCCCTAGATTGCACACCCTAAGCACAATGTGAGGTGCTACCTGCTGAGACTTGTAGCATACTTGCTGACAATCAGCTCCAGCCTTCTGGGAGGGAGCTGATTGTTGGCTAACAGCGGGGGGTGGGGCTGGCCATTGATGTCACATTGGGGGCGGGGCCAACCATTGACAGCACATTGGGGCGGAGCCAGGGAGGGACCGCGCGATAGTGTCATCGTGGCCCCGCCCCCTCTTCACAATGGCATTATTTTCGGCATTGTGAAGTGAGCCACGATGACGCGATTCGGCGCAAATCGCGTCACTGGCCCCCCTCTGCAGGGGTTTCTAGTTTTTTATGGGGGGAGGTCGGGAGGGTCGCAGGCTTCCAGGAGGATTGCCTGCCTTTCCTGGGGGCCAGGAGCGGCACCCGAAAATTGGGAGGCTCCCGGCCAAATCGGGAGGGTAGGCAGGCCTGACTTATAGTGCTGCAAGCAGAAACAGACAAATGCAAGTGCACACTCTACCATGCTGAACCTAATAATAATACTGCTAAATTGCATAAGAGGTTCTTGGCATAGTAATGGCCATAATTATGGGCCTGCCCACCGCGTCCATGTGACCTCTATCAGGCAGGTCCCTAACACTCCTATGGAACAAATACAGGGCACGGGACCCTCCAGGCCAACCCAGCAAAACCACCCCGATGCATCACAATAGCGGGAGATTTAAAGTGAGGATTAAACAATAATAAGGAAAACCTATGTGTTAAGTCCTACATAAGTAGGAGGTTATAATAAAAAGTGTATAAAGTGCTACATATATAAAAATAAACTAAAGAAGTAAAAAAGTGTACATTATGATGCCATGAAGCAGTCCAGCCACAGAAGCCCAGAGAGCCCCACACCCCAATACCAGTCTCAAAACTGACACACAGCATATACATATGATAGGTATTACCCTGTGTGCCTTATTGGATGTGCAGTCTGGAGCGCAAGGACTCCTTGCTAATTAAAAACACCCAGGAAAAGGAGAGGGGGGTGCTAATCAAGATGGGAGGAGTCTTGTCACATAGTACAGAATACATAGGGGGAGGGGCCCTAGATTGCACACTCTAAGCACAATGGGGTAGATGTATTATAGCGGCACTTACCGTGCCGCTATAACACTTCCCGCTTCGCCTCTTTACGAGGCAAAGCAGGAAGCACAACTGATGAGATGTATACACATCTCATCAGCCGGAGAGGGGGAGCGTTAACTCCCCCCTCCGGCGCTATCTGCTAGAGACAGCAGCGCAGCAGCCTAGTGCTGATGCGCTGTGTCTCTCTCCCGGCCGGCTCCACTGAGCATGCGCGGGATCTCGCAAGTATCGCGAGATCCCCGCGTGGAGCCCTGGAGCCGGCAGCCGCCGCAGCAGGGACAGCGCTGTCCCTGCTGTGGGGATAGGCTAGCGCCAGGCTGTAGCTGTCGATAACGACAGCTACAGCCGGCCAAACGGTCAGACGATCTGACCGTTCGTACATAGCCCAGGCTATCGGCGCTGCTATCTTGAAGATAGTAATAGCATAGCGCCCCTGTCATTTACCGCCCAGACCCCTGTTCATACATCGGGGAGAAGCGGTATCAGCGCACATAACGTGCGCTGATACCGCTTCTGGGCTTCGTACATCTACCCCAATGTGAGGTGCTACCTGCTGAGACTTGTTTTACTGCAAGCTGGTTTACCCTTTAACATTCTTGCTGCTTCACAAATACGGGCATTTACATACTCTTATGTATTCCCGCAGCAGCAACAGCTCGCAGGCTATTACTTTTAGCCCTAAGCCTTGATACATCTCCCCCTTTGTATTGATTCTGTATGCTTAGGTCACCACATTTTTATATATATTTATCTCTCCTTATGATCCTGCATTGTTAGAGGATTTTTCATTCTGTGTTCTGAGCATCAATTTTACTTACTAATTACTGTAAACTGAATTAAATTCAGGATATTAAAGTAAACAAATCTGCTATTTTCTGTTAGTGTAACAGATGTAATGATAAGTAATCTAGCAAATTAAGGATTATTACATCTGAATTAGGAGGACATAATCAATTTCATTAGTGGAAAAATATATCGGGTCATTCCTTTGATAACAAAGACAGTGACAATCACTAAGAATGAAAATCAGTGAATTTGATTATTCTTCTTTTAAGACTGATGGCTTCTCATATTATACTCAGAGCATACTAGTCCTTAATTACATGTTTGTACATTTATTGTTATTTATACATAATATTGATCACAAATCGGTTTAGTGAGTTTTTACACTGCACATGCTGTGAAGCCAGGAATTTTTTTCAGCTGGGTTTTTTTTCACACTCTATGCCTCGGCAGGGTAGGTAACAATTGTTTTATTTTCCCTTTTACCTGAAAATATATAGGCAATATGTATAATTGCCTAACACTCTCTTCATTCCTTCCTTTTCCGAAAAGTGTCAAGCATTGTGCACAATGTTTATGCAGTCTCTACTATGCCTGCAATATCCACTTTTGCCTGTAAGATATATAATTTACTAGAGTGTATGCATTATAGTTTCAGTGCTCCCCTATCTATTGTAGATCTTCAAAATAACCCTGTATCCACACTACCCTGCAATTTCTCAATGCTTTCATTAAGTATGCATAAAGGAAGATATACAATATGTTTGCAAACATATTGTATATCCTCCTTTATGCATAACCACAAGTATCCTTCATATTCCTGCCCCTAGCCCATGATGGTCCTGCCAGCCTCAGCGCACATGAAATGCCAGGTGCCTGCCATGATGGATAATATGGTGCCTGTCTATCCTCATGTGTCCTGTCTGGCTCTAGTGGTGATGCACTAAACATTTCAGAGGACTCACCTTACTTAGGGGCCTATTCATCAACACTAAAATAACGTTTTTAAGGACATTTTCCTTAAATAACGTTATTTTGGTATTCATGAAGACTTAACACAGGAGATATCACAGATATCTCCTTGCTAAGTTCCCCTGTGTTAATTTCCACACTCCCCATACATTAGTATGGGGATGTGGAAATTGTGGTATTCATCAAATTCCGAAAATTATAAATTTTCGGAATTTGATGCAGTTACTATTCACCACTGTGAGGTGGCGAATAGCAGGTGAAACTTACCTGTATCAGCGTGTGCAGGTCCCCCGACGAGTCCCTCCGGCGCTCTGCTCCGTCCTCAGGCTCCGGAGGCTGGTCGGACATGTGTGCTCCCCAGCAGAGCACAAGAAAGTTTAGAAAAAGAAAAAAAAAATTTTTTTTTTTCTAATCTGTCATGTGGTCTGCTGGGAAACCACATGACAGACCAGCAGGACGGAGCTGGAGGCTGCTGCGCGGACAGGTAAGTCGGTGGGGGGGGGGAAGGTGAGCGGAGGGGTGAGGGGGGTGGGGAGGGTCGGGGGAGGTACGAAACTTAACGCATCTGTAGGTAGTACTGCGCATGCGCTGGTTTTACAGATGTAACAGCGCATGCGCAGCACTGTTTCCAGATGCAATAAGGTAGTGTAGGCAGGGAAAAGTATCTATTTCCCGAAAAGCTGTCATCGCAAAAATGACAGCTTTTCGGAATAGATACTTATGGAGAGGTGGAATGATGAATTCCACCTATAATTAGCTAGAACTCCATGAGAGTTCTAAAGCTAATTATCTCCATTGAATTTTTACTTTTAATGAATAGGCCCCTTACTACTTTACCCTTTATGGGTACCATTAGAATATACCTCTCCACATGCTCCTTAAATGTCTCACAGACTTCCCCAAGTGCCCCTTTTATGCCATCAGCCCCCACCAGATGCCTCGTATGTGCCATCAGACCCCTCCAGATGTCTTTTATGTGCCATCAGTCTCCTCCAGATGTCTCTTATGAGCTGTCTATCCCATCCAGATGCTCATTTTATGCTATCAGACACTGTCTACATATTCCTTATGTGCCGTCATTCCCCTTCATATAAGTCAGACTCTCATCTAGATATTTTAAAATATGTTTTTTAAATAAACTACAAAGTTTGAGTAAAACTGTATATTGGTCTCAGGACAGGAGATATGGCAAAAGCAAGATATGACACAGAGCACCAATGCTCACTCTCACCAGGGTGCTAAAATGTCAAGTTAAACATGATACAGTATTAGGAATGGTGCCCTAAAAATGTTGCCATTCTACTAGAGCGCACAATCTAAGATGGTAATGGCAAAGTTGGGATTACATACAGTGTGGGGTCCCACCAAAAAAAAACAATACAGCACTAGCCCATATGAGTTGGGGACACTATAGCAGGAAAGCTGCAACTGGATAACACAATTATACACATGTATACTGAGTTGTATCCATCTATGCAATCGCACCACCCCAGTTTTCCATCAGCGAGAGAAGCTGTTATCACTGTCATCGGCAGTTACACCTACTCCATGCTAGGTGCAGGAGATAATACCGAATTTAACATGTACTGAGTATAAGTACATTTCAGAATAGGACACATGTCCACGACACACCCACAGAATGTTTCTCTTACATTCAAGCTCAATGTTTCCACACAGTAACACCCACTCAGCTATTGCAGAGAAAAGACTGATATGCGTACAGGTCACAATCGCTCGTAAGTAAATTACTAGATGTGGCTGCATTTGAACTTGTGTGCGACTCAGAATAACAATATCAAAAGTATTCTCTTTTGTGCCCGCAGTCAAGGGTGTCGGAATGATTTATGATGTGGGAGGAAACATAAAATCATTGCATTAGCATCCATCTCTAGGGAGCCTATTCATCATGTTAATTATTGGGGTCCGAACGGACCCCGATAATTAACATCCTAACTCGCTGTGGCTGCCAGAGCAATTCATCATTCATCGAAATTGAGCAGTGAATCCTTTCACCGCTCCTGTTGGAACAGTGACGACGGGAGTGCTCATGCGCAACCTACAGGTCACGCATGTGCACAAGAGCCCAGACGTCCGGCAGAAGGAGCTGGAGAGGGATGGAGGGATCCGAAAGGATCCTTCTTCACAACCCGGACCTTCTTCCCATAGGGAAGGAGCAGGTTGCAATGCCGGAGCAGGAGCATTCGCCATCTGAAGATGGCGAATGCTCCCGCAGTCAAGCTCCGAAAATATAATATTTTTGGAGCTTGATGAATACTGTCCCCATACTAGTGAGGGTTTGTCTGTGTGGTGTCCTGTAGAAGACCGCATTTTAGCAGTGGAATCGTCGACTCACTATGCACCTGACTGTGTTGTCATGATGGAATAAAAGGTGAACTCTTTTACAAATGATTGAAAAGCCCTGGTGAGTGAATCCTTTATTTTGGAGTCATACTAGTGGATGGGGACACCGGGCCATTCTGTGAGAGGAAGCTAAGTAGGAGATATCTGTGATATCTCCTGCTTACCTTCTTGATGAATGGCCTAAATACTTAATTTTTACAATTGCAGGTGAAAATGTGCATTTTCATCTGCTTTTGTGAAAATTAAATGATGATGAATAGGCACCTAAATGAGGCCCACTGCATCTGTCAGAAAACAGTCTTATCACTCATTGAGCGGGATGCATGACGCATCACACTCGGGATGCGATGCATTCCGCTGGTCTTCGCATGCATGCATGGTAACGCCAGCATGCATGATGATCACTGCAAAGGACCGCTCTCTCGGAAAGAGCAGCCCTTTGTGATGGAGGGACCTCTGGGTCATACGCGGAAGGACATGCATGCCGCTGGGAGTGCCGGGAGGGTTCTGATTGGTTCCCTCTCACAGCACTCTGCGGAAAGAAGCCCATAAGCTTCTATGGGTAATGCCATCAGGAAGATGGCGTTACCCACCGCAACCAAGCTCCGGAGTGCATATTGCATTCCCGAGCTTGGTTCATATGAGAATTGCGGTCAAACCCACATTTTGGGGGATTGACCACATTTCTACCATTGCTGCATCCCGCCCATTATGAGGGGCGTATACAACCACTTTTGTAGTATTTGGTGGGTTATAGCATAAGCAAATTTGAGCTGTCTTGTTAATTTGATAATCAGGGGTACAAAGAGAAAATAAAAGAGGTTTTGCTGTATATTTTTATGCATTTTTTTGTATGTACTGTTACTCCTGATTTAGGCCCTGACTCAGACCCGCTCGCTGCCGCAGGCAGCTCGCAGGGTCTGTGGGTGTTTTTTTTTTTTTACTCCAGGCCGATGGCAAAGCTGTGGGTTTCCACCCACAGCTTGTGCTAGCGGGCTGGAGACTGCTGCGATTATCGCGACCATCGGGCTTGCGACGAGACCCTGGGGTAGGGTTTCGGCTTCCGCAAGCCCGAGTGGTCTTTCTGCTCTAATAGAGCAGGAAGTCCACTAAGGGAACGCCTGCGTTTGTGCAGCCACCCCCCCCCTACCCGCCTACAAAATGGGTTGAGCTGTCACTCACCATCGAAAGCCGCCCCGTCTTGTAGCGAGCCCCACCGCGACTGAAGTTCAGTCAATCGGCGGGACTCATACACGCGCCTGCTGGACGCGGCATGTGCGCAGTAGGGAACCATCGAGCCACTTGTGAGCACTGTGCACTTCCGAGCGGCTCTGAATTAGGCCCTTAGGGCCTGATTCAGACCCACTCGCGAGCGGCTGTCCGCTCGCAAGTGGGTCGATGTTATGCACTGAGCATGCGCACGACGGAGGGAGCTCCGTCGTGCGCATGCGCCAGACGCGACGAGCGAAGGAAAGTCCTTCGCTCGTTGTGTCCGATCAAAGGGGGCGTGCTGTCAATGTTGATTGACAGCACGCCCCCTTTGGTGGGCGTGCCGGGGGCATGCCTCCATGACGGGGGCGTTCCCACGGGAACGCCTCCCGTCAGAAGCCGGCCCACTGACATCACTAGTGATGTCAGTGGGAGTGATTTTGGCTCTGATAGAGCCAAAATCACTCCGGAGCTTGCGGTTGAAAACCTCAACCGCAGGCTCCGGCTCGCAATTTCGATGGTCGCGATGGTCTCGACCATCGCGGCCATCACAAAGCACGCTCGTATAGCCTGTGGGTGGTGACCCACAGCTATACGAGCGTCCAGGAGGACGCTCCATGAAAATGGAGCCCGGCCCTCATTCAGAGCGTGCGCTCTGCTCAGAGCGTACGGCTCTGAATGAGGGCCTTAGTCCCTTTGGAGTGATCAAAGTTGATGTTTTTTAAAGTGGTTCTAGGCCTAGCACACACTTGTATTATCGCTAATGCTGGCCATACACTAGCACGATTTCGGAGCAATTGGCCGATTTTCGATGCGTCATAAGAAAATGTATCGTATGATCAAATATGCAGCCCATGTGATCCGTTGTATTCGCATGCTGATCATACCGTGTTTTTCACGATGCATTGTGCGTCCGACCGCTGTCATTTCAGTGACATTTTGACATTTTGAAGAATGATGATCAGTTTTTCAGCAGGCACACGATCGTAACGTGAGATCATATGTACAGCATGTGTCCAAAGTCCGTTAGGGACTGCCAGGGAGTTCAAAGGAAATCGCAAGATGAATCTTATCTTATGCTGGTCGTACTACAGCCCTATTTAACAATATTATTTTTACAAAAAAAGGGCTTTTAAAGGGCTTTTGGGGTAGTTTTTATGAAAGTTTTTATGAGAAACTACTCCAAGCCCTTCACTTTGCATATTTTTAGTAGGCAGATCACATTTTCTAGTACAAGTATGGGAAATGCTATCTGCTTAGATTTACTAAAAATTAGAGATGAGCAGGTTCGGATCTCAGAAATCTGAACCCAACCAAAATTAGGGGATCCGAGGCAGATCCGAGTCGGCTCGGGTTTTTCTGCCTGATTCGGATCTGAAAACGAGGCAAAACCATACTTGCCACACCCGGCCCCCCGGAAAGGCAGGCAAGCCTCCCGGCCCCAGCGAGCCAGCTGTATAAACATCGGCAGCAGGGGGGGTGGTGACGTGATTGCATCATTGATCGCGTCATTGCAGCCTCGCCCCCTGATTCACTATGCCATTAAGCTCTGCATTGTGAAGAGGGGGCGGGGCCATGATGACACGATTGTGCTGCCACGCCCTATGCCCCACCCCCAATTGAGTGCCATGTTCCAGGCCACGCCCCCTTTTCACTGCGACATGCTCCCCGAATGGTTGCCCGACAGCTCCCTCCCAGAAGGAGGGAGCCAAATGTCGGCAACCCTGGGCAACACTTCATCTCCAGCTGTCGGATTCTCGCGGGTTTTGGATTCTATAAAGGTCCCGGGATCGCTACCATTTTTTATTCCGGATGTGGAGAGGGAGGGAGCTGGGAGCTGTGCTGTGCTGCTGTGCATAGGGCTGGCTACAGTGTTGCTTAATGTACATAGGGGCTGGCTGTTGTCCATATAGGGGCTGGCTGTTGTCCTGTTCATAGGGGCTGGGTGGCTGTAGTCCATAGGGGCTGGCTGTTGTCCATAGAGGCTGGTTGTTCTGCTGTGTTGTCCAGGGGATGCTCTGTCCATAAGGGGGGCTCCTCACCCACCCCCAGTGTGAAAAATATAAAAACTATTTTGTTTGTGTGCGTGTTAGCCACACCTGTCATCAATGTAGGTGCTGTGCTGCTGTGCTGTCTGTCAAGGGACTGCTGCTGCTGCCTCTTTCAGGGGTGCTCTTCACCCCCTGTGTGAAAAAAACGAAAACAAAAAAAAATTCTGTGCATGTTAGCCACACTTGTCAGCAACATACAGTAGGTGCGCAGGAGTGCTGTGCTGCTGTGTGTCAAGGGGCTGCTGCCTCTTTCAGGGGTGCTCTTCACCCCCAGTGGGAAAAGACAAAACAAAACAATTTTTTCTGTGCATTTTAGCCACACTTGTCAGCAACGTAGGTTTGCAGGGGTGCTGTGCTGCTGTCTGTCAAGTGGCTGCTGCCTCTTTCAGGGGTCCTCTTCACCCCCAGTGTTAAAAAGCAAAACAAAACATTTTTTTCTGTGCGTGTTACCCACACTTGCCAGCAATGTAGGTGTGCAGGAGTACTTTGCTGCTGTCTGTCAAGGGGCTGCTGTCTCTTTCAGGGGTGCTCTTCATCCCCAGTGTTAAAAAACAAAACAATTTTTTATGTGCATGTGTCAAAGTCAAATAATTGGATATGATCGCTGTACAATTATTATCTGATGACACAGTCATCTATAGTCTGATAACGTGTTACTTGGACGCTACTTTGCGTCAGTGCAATCCAATGTGCACAAATGTGAATTCACAACACACATACACTGACACACATTAACACACACATATATATACATATATACACACAGACGCTCATATGCGTATTCACATACTTACACATGGACGCTCATCTGTATATATTCACGTACTGTACATACACATAGACGCACATTTGCTATTTCAATACACAGACGCACATATGCGAACGCATACATATAAAATGGTTCCCACACAGACAATACCAACCAAGCCATCCCATATCCCTCCGACAGATGGAACTGAAATGGGAACCATAATACTTCCTTGTATGAGACTGAGGTAAAGATAGAGGAATGGTTCTCATGACTAAATCCTGTAAAATGGTTCTCCGGTCTAGGGCAGTGGGCCCAGGAAATGAATGCTAGTGTAGGTAAGCTGTTTATTCTTATACTTGTTGTAATTTTAGTAATTGGTTTATGTGTCAGATGTGTTCTTACTGCATTGAAGTGTGGAAAACGTACCACCAAGGTAAACAGTGACAATGAAATCATAATGATGGTGAGTAGTAGTGGTATAGGTACTAAGGTTGATAAAGAACTGCATTACGATCCTGAAATTGAATGTACCATCAGATAATAACACTAATAACATATGAATAGGCTTGGTCATGTATAATAAAAGGTATTGTAAATGCTCCGTTAATCACCATAGATAATGTAGTCTCAATTCCCCCAAACTTCCTTTATAGGTTTGATGAGGTCCCACATCCTACCAATGGTCCCCTATAGATTAGCAGATGGCGTATAAGGGTTGTTTTACCCTTTCCTGAAATGCATTATTGATGGTTCAATGACCGAGTTGTGTCATACCGTTTAGAAAATTGAATATTAATTTATTATGCATGACTAAACAGATTAAGAATAGAATGTGATAGTTTTATTTTTGCTATCAAAGGGTGGACTGTCAAAGTCAAATAATTGGATATGATCGCTGTACAATTATTATCTGACAATATAGTCGTCAATAGTCTGATGGCGTGTTACTTGGACGCTACTTTGCGTTGGTGCAATCCAATGTGCACAGACTGCGAATTCACAACACACATACACTGACGCACATAATGCACACATATATATACATATATACACACAGATGCGAATATGTGTATTCACATACTTATACATGGATGCTTATCTGTATATATTCACGTACATACACATAGACGCACATTTGCTCTTTCAATACACAGACGCACATATGCGAACGCATGCATAAAAAGTGGTTCCCACACATTATAGTTAATAATCAGAGTTATTAAAGGTATTTGTTAGCTAATAATTATGATGTAATATGTACTTAAAAGAGATCTAAGGTTCAGAATACAGTGGACATGTCATGTTTGGTATCATACTAAATCCCTGTGTATTTGCAGACATCCTATTCTATCGGCAAAGAAGTCGCATCATGCGTCCGCTAGTTATGGATGATAGGGAGTTATTGAATAGATTGTTATAACTTGTATGCAGTGTTGTAGCCAGTATTAACCAGTTCTTCAGCGGGAGGCTGCACAATGTGACTGTTGGGAGATTGAGCCATACCCCTGATGACACCGTATGAACTGACCAATGACCAGATTGACCAGAAGCAAGAACCAAAGAGAACCTGTTAATTTGTCGCTTTGTTAACTCTGAAACCTGTAAGGTATATAGGTTTGTGTCCTGACCCCAGTGTACACACATCTTCTTTGCGACCACAGACATCTGGACTGATGACTGTTTACTGGGACCAGTGTGCCCCCAGTGTGAAAAAAAGATTACTGTGTGTGGTTGTGTGCGTTAGCCCCAACTTAGCTGTGCTGTAATTGCTTGGTGACACTGCTGTAAGACCACAGTGTGTATGGAGGACAGTCACGTGACCGGAGAGCAAGATCCACATATCAGTCTTGTAGCTGCCGACAGCAGTCATGATGACGATGCAAGGCCGTCGACGGCATCTATGAAAGCCGATGTACCAGGGCTTAAGTCAGGCCAAACAGTCAGGCTAAAAAAAAATCAACTTGTACCCTATTAAAGCAAAAAAATCTAAAGCTAAGTTAGCTTTAGAGAAACAAAAAATTGGCAATATGCAATTCACTACATGAAGTGGCAAGGATAGGATAAGGCCTTGGCCTTTATTTATGACTGGTGATGATTTAAGCCCTTATGCTTGTAGAGGAGGTACAAAAATTTTTTAAATAGTCTCCGAAAAGTCACAGATCCCCGAGGAGAGTCCAAGTGTGTCCGTGGTTGCCACTTGTGAAACTGACCTTTCTTCTAATACTGTACTTGAAGAGGATCGTACATCCACCATTTGTGTGCCCTCTGCAAATGTGGGGATGAGCAGCACAAGTTAACATGCTAATGTAGAAATCGAGGATGCCTCTGTGGAATTGCACGAGGAGGATGAGGAGGATAATTATGTAGTTGGCAATAACAACAACAAGGATGATGAGGATGTTGATCATGATGAGGATGTTGATACCGAAGATGTTTGTGCAAAAAACTGTAAATCACAATCAGGCAACAGTTGTTGCCCAATGTGGGAAAAATCCTATTGTTTGCATGCCTGGGCAAAGAACCAAAAAATCCACCTCCATTGTGTGGAATTATTCCACCCAAATCCAGACAACCTTTGCCAAACCATTTGTAACCATTGCCAAGTAACAGTGAGTAGAGGTAAGGACCTTAACCATCTTGGAACCTCCTCCCTCTTATGTCACTTGCAGCGAATTCATCAAATTGGAAAGGGTATTGAAACTTTGGGGACAAAAACACAAACAACAATCAGTCCAGTGCCAGTAAGCTGCTCCCTTCTATCTGGATCCAAGCACCTGCAATATCCACCACCAACACCTGCATCATCATCAACATCCTCATTCGTGATCGGAAGTAGTTCTGCATCCAATATCATAAGGACGGACTCCTCTCCTATCCATAGTTCCTCAGAAGGATCCTTGAGTGCTACGCCTGCTGCTGCTGTTGCTATGAGTGGATTTCATCCCAGAAGAGGACCAGGAAGAAGATTACTTTTAGTAGTTCAAGAAGTTCAACCAAACAATTTACTGTCACACAATCCTTTGATTTGGCAAAAAAGTATGACGGCAAACACCCAGTTGCACAGCGGATTACCGACGCCATAACAGCTATGCTGGCATTATATGTGCATGCAGTATCTGCTATTAATGCAGTGGGTTTTACACAGTTAATGGAGGTTGTGTGTCCCCACTAGCATGTCCCTTCTAGATTCCACTTCTCTAAAATAGCAATTCCCAATCTGTACAAGGACATTAAGAAAAACCATTAATGTCCTCCGAAATGCTGTTGTTCCCACTGTCCACTTAACCACAGCTATGTGGAGAAGTGGGAAAGGGCAAACTAAAGATTACATGACTGTGACAGCCCACTGGGTTGGTGTATTGCCTCCAAAAGTGCAAACAGCAGCAGTAGCAGCTAACAAATGCCAGCTCATTCAGAGGTGGCTACTCTGTGTTTCACCAGTTTCAATAAGAGGCATACCACTGAGAACCTCTTAGACAAACTCAGGGAAATCATTGCAATCACCGGTTTCACTAAGAGGCATGCCGCTGAAAACCTTTTACTTGGACTCTCCTCAGGATTTGTGATTTCTGACAATGCCAGCAATATTGTGCAAGCATTACATGTGGGCGAATTCGAACACATCCCATGTTCTGCTCACACAATGAATTTGTTGGTGCAACTTTTAAAAAAAAATTATGACAGGGGCGTGCAGGAGATGCTCTCGGTGGCACAAAAGATTTCTGGACATTTTCAACATTCAGCAACTGCGTGTCGAAGATTGCAGCACCAGCAAGAACTGTTGAATTTGCCCTGCCATCAGCTAAAGCAAGAGGTAGTAACTAGGTAGAATTCTACCCTCTATATGTTTCAGCGGATAGAGGAGCAGAAAAAGGCCATCCAAGGCTACACTACGGCCTATGACATAGGGAAAGGAGTGGGAATGCACCTTAGTCAAGCGCAGTGGAGAATAATTTCCGTGTTGTGCAAGGTTCTCAAACCCTTTGAACTTCCCACACTTGAAGTTAGTTCAGACACAGCCAGCTTGAGTCAGGTCATTCCCCTAATCAGACTTTTGCAAAAGCAGCTGGAGAAACTGAAGGAGGAGCTTCAACGGAGTGATTCTGCTAAGTATGTGGGACTTGTAGATCACGCCCTTCATTTGCTTCGCCATGGTCCAAGGGTCATCAATCTCTTGAAATCAGATCACTATAAAATTTAGCGACCATACTCAATCCTAGGTTTAAGTCATACCTTGTGTCTTTATTTCTGACAGACATAAATCTGAAAAGATGCAAAAGCTGGTGGTGAAAAAATTGTCAGCTCAAGCGGAACATGACACGGCAGCATCTCCTCCTTCATTTACTACAGCTGCCAGGAAAACACTACATTTTCCTAAGAAACCCACTGCTGGTGGTGATGCAGATCAGTCAGCAAAATCTAATAACATCTGGTTGGGTCTGAAAGAACTGCCTACAATGATGAGTGACATGTCTACCATGACTTTAGACCTGATTCAGACCCGCTCGCTAGCAATCGGCCACTCATTGCAGACGATGTTCTCTAATGTGTGTAGTTTGCAGTGTGCATGCGCAAACTAGTACGAGCGATCGGAGTGTGCTCACTCGCCCTGAGTGAGTGGAATGGAGTTGCAGATGCAGGCGTGCCAGAGTGTTTTCACGCCATTTCTGGGACGTGCATAATTAACAGGCAGTGTCATAGTACACGTCAACTGCTTGAATAATACACTAAAGTGCTCGGAGTACTTGCGGTAGGGTACAGTCAACCACAAGAGCTGCGGTCAGATCCGATGGAACCCAATGTACCCATGGTTGTGTATACTTCCTGGAAATGACGTACGCTAGTGGGCGGCTAAAGACAGGCTGGTGGGCATCTGTAAACACAAAGAGATCACTTGCCAAGACATAGTGGGCGTGCTTATGCCTTGCCGTGCGAGCGGCTGCCTTGATCACTTAGCTGAATTTCCATATGCTGGGAGCGAGCGGCCGCATCTAATGAGCGGGTCTGAATCAGGTCCTTTGTCTGGTCTGATACGGTCACCATTCAGAAAATGGTGGATGACTATTTTAGGGATAGCATCCAAATAGGCATGTCAGGCAGTCTGTTTCACTACTGGCAGGAAAAAGAGGCAATTTGTAGTCCCTTACACAACTGGCTTTGCTGTACTTAAGTTGCTCACCTCCAGTGTGTACTCTGAAAGAGTTTTCAGCACAGCCGGGAACCTTGTCAGTGATCATCGTAGGAGGTTACTTCCCCAAAATGTGGAAAAGATGATGTTCATCAAAATGAATTACAAATTCCATGAGGAAGACCTCTACCAGCACTTAAGTCCAAAAAATACAGAAGCGTCTGTAATGGTGGATTCCAGCATGGATGAATTCATATTGGGGGAAGAAAAGGAGGATGCACACACTGATAGGGATGATGATGACAACATCTAATCTAATGTATTGTAAAGCCAGTTTGTGTATGGGATCATTGCCACTAATGTCCACTGCGCATTGCCAGCTTGTTCTGTGGGGAGTCCAAACAAACCAATCATTTCAGCCACAAGTGGCAGTTCCTGTCGCTGAAGTGATTGGTTTGTTAAACTGTGAATGTCCTGTTTCATATATACAACATAAAGGTGGAAAGGTGGATTGGAGGGCCCAAGGACAATTCCATCTTGCACCTTTTTCCTTTCCATTATGTGCTGGTTGGGGCATTGCTGCCTGACATTTTTAATGTTATGGTTTATGAATAGCTAGAAATTGTAATGGCCACAGACAGCATCTCCTGCATGCCCCTTTCTATTTTTTAAAGAAAATTCTGAACCAATTACTGCTTGTTGTGTCAACCTGATGGCACAAGCCACACACCAGTGACATTCAGCCAAGGGTTCTCAGCCCTTAAGGCTGCTACACCACCCAAAGGTGGCATCCTGCTTCACGGCCCAAAGGCCACCTGTCATCACTCCTCACCAGCCCTCATGGCTGTAATGGCTGCAACTTGCCAAGAGTTCCAGGCCTCAAGGGGGTTGCAGGACTGGTTCCTTCCAAATCATAGTTCTGTATTCCACTAGTACTCAGCCCGGAGGCTGCATCAACAATTAACTATCAACTATCAATTTTTCAGCCAGGGGCTGCACCAATTATCAATTCTTCAGCCAGAGGCTACACCAATTTATCAATATCAACTCTTATTACTGCAGGTAGTGGCTGTGCCAACTATCAATTCTTCAGCCAGGGGCTGCGCCAATTTATCAAGTATCAACTCTTCTTAGTTCAGCCAGTGGCTGCACCAATTATCAGTTCTTCAGCCAGGGGCTGCACCAATTATCAAGTATCAACTCTTCTTACGTCAGCCAGTGGCTGTGCCAACTATCAACTATCAATTCTTCAGCCAGTGTATGCACCAATTATCAGGTCTTCAGCCAGGGGCTGCACCAATTATCAAGTATCAACTATTCTTACTTTAGCCAGTGGTTGCGCCAACTATCAACTATCAATTCTTACTTCAGCCAGTGATTGTTTCAGTTATCAACTATCAATTCTTCAATGCTCAAGGGGTACCCCAACCATCATCTTTGCACAGTCCTCAACTCTATTTATCACTCAGTTTTGAGCAAGCTAGCTGGATGCAAACTTTTGGCCCTTAACTAGATGAAAAAATCAATATTGTGAAATGTGAGGTGGTCAAAATTGACTGGAAACGAGTGGAAATAAATGTTATTGAGGTTTATAATACAAGGCCCATTTTATGTGATTTTAGCTGTTTTTATGATTTTTTAATAAAAAATCCAGATCCAAAACCAAAACTGAAAAACAAAACATGGAGGTGAGGTTTTGGCAAAACCAATCCAGATCCAAAACCAGGGGAGATCCTTATCCAAAACCAAAACACGTGGGTCAGTGCACATCTCTACTTAAAATAAATTGTGAAAAAATATCTTCAGATGTGTTATCCAGGATTTCCCGCTTCCCCGGCCCTTGTGATCAGTTTTGTGGTCTAAATAGACAACAAGCTGATCACTATATAAATAAAAGTTGTAAAAGAAAACACTTACCCGCATCTAGGGACCGGTGATTGGTGCTCTGATCTTGCGGCATGAGAGCTCTCAGCGTATCAGGAGAGACGCAGTGTTTGAGACAGGACAGACTTACTCAGAAGCTGCATGGCTGGCAGATCTGCGTCAGTGTTCCTGATGGTCGCGCTGAAGCACCTAGTTGGATGAGAAGGCAGCAGTGGGCATCCCTTTGTTTGGGTAATCTTTGGAGACATTAGCATATTTTCACTATTGTGATGGCATTTGCATGCAAATCTTAATCAGGCCCAGTGTGTAGGAGCAAACAATATTCATTTGTTTGCTCCCACACGACGAAAAATGGCAAAAACAGTTGATCAAACTACACTATATAGACAAGTGATTGGACACCCCAGCGCAAGCGAAATGCAAACTACACTATGCAAACAAAATGCATACCATTGCAGAAGAGTTCCAATATCTGAACCCCATTGAGAATCTCTGGGACAAACTGAAGCAACTCTTGCATTCTAGACCGACTCAACCTTCTTCAGTGTCGCAATTGGTCACTGTACTTAAGGCAGAATGGCAAAACATACGGCCTGCTGTTGTCCAGGAACTTGTGGACTGTTTGCCAAGAACGTGGTGGACCTATAAAGTACTGACGTCAATAAGATCTCTTTGATCTATTTGTTGCCAGTGTCCAATCACTTTTGTCTACATAGTGTACTTTGAAAAATCAATCAAGTTTGATTCTTTTACAACTGGTTGCTCAATAATCGTTCTAGTGTAGGGGGAAAGTTGGAGACTTTCCCCTCAACTGAACAATGAGTAGTCAGACTCTGGTGGCAGTGTCCGTTTACTTTCTTCACACTTGGCTCTTGGCTGTGGACAGCAGATGTTGACCATCTGCAGTCCGCTCCTTCCTGCCATCCTGGTGGTAACATTGCTGCCGTTCTGGTGGTAACCCTGCTCCCTCGTCCTACCTGCACCTCTTTGCCCCCCACACTCGCTGGACTTCACATCTGCTCCAGGGAGCAGCACCAGGTGTCAGGGGGGGGATGTAGTTAATATCCCAATGATCGGGATTCTGGCTGCCGAAATCTGCATTGACCAGAATGTCAAATGTCCCCACCCCCCTACGAGACAGCCAGTGGTTGCAAAGCTACCTTAGGGTATGGGTCGGGATTCTCGGAGAGTGTGTCAAAAGATTTCCCCTGTTGTTCCCTACTGGGTGAGTCTGACCCTTACCCAAAAATGACAGGGTGGAATCTGCCACTGCTTTGACTGGCTAGGAGGGAAGGGGTCAAGTCCGGGTGGGTTAAACTCACACAACATTACTTCCATATACACTATGATTATATTATCACTCCCAGCATGTACAATTACTGCACCACCTACCAATATCTACCATCACCATACTACTATTACTACCAGGGATGGACTGGGACAGTCCCCCTGTGCGTGTCCTTCCCCCACAAAATGGGTGTAGCATAGCCTAAACAGGGCATGGTTACATCTCACAAGGGCATGCCACGAGTCATGGGGGCCAGGCCTCGCAGCAGACCCTCGTCTGTAAGTATCCCGGCCAAGCAGAGCGTCGGGAGGCGGAGCTACATGGGCACGATTTAATGCCAGACCGGCGTATCTGGCCATCGGCCCTTCTGGAATTTGCCAGAAGTGCCAGTTGGGTAGTCCGGCCCTGAATACAATTAGTATGGACTTCTGCTCAGGGGCTGGCTGACAAATGAGGAGAAGAAGAGGGGAAGTGCGTGTATTTTTTTTTAGAGATGTGTGGTTTGGTTCTCCTGAAATACGAACACACCCGAACTTTGGGATTCCGAGTCAAATCGAGTCCCATTTCAGAATCATTTGTGGATATGAGTGGAACAGAGTCCTGGCTCAGGTCTACTGTCAGTTCGGAATTCGGATTTAAAAAATTAAGTTGGGTTTTGGATTGCATGTAAACAGGTCCAAATTACATGATTTTAGCTGTTTCTATCGATTATTTTACCAACTTTTAAGGAATCCAAAATGAAACCCAAAACACTTTAGGTTGTTTTTGCCAAAACCAAAACACAATAATAAATTATAAGCAAAACCAAAACACAGGGGCACAACTCTAAAATATTTGGGCGAGAAAGTGGGGCTTGGTCAGGTATGCAAATGCACACCCGGTGTATACACAAAAGCTGCTAAGCTACTGTAAATTGCCAAGCATTGCTGCTCTAAAATAGAGGTCAGAGCTCATCTCAGCACCTAAAGCCTGCAGATGCCAGCCAAAGTCATTGAATATGGAATGGTCCAACCTGCCCCTACTCCCACAGCACTACCATTCTATTCAGTTTAACAGCACTGCCACTCCCAGCATCTGCCATCACTACTTATTACTCCCAACATATGCCTTCTATACACTCTTACTGCCAGCATAAATGCTGACTGCATTACCAGGCCCACCTTGTTACACACTCATCTGCCATCACTACACTATTACTCCAGCATGAACTCTCACTTTACTACTACTCCCAGCATCCACACAACTACACTACCACCATGAGCTGTTAATGCTTTATCACTGCAAATACATGAACTGTCTAATGTGCCAAGCACAGGTTTTTTTAATTGTTATGATAAACACTGTTTTGTGTAGAGGTCACAAGAATGCTCAAGTATTACATAGATGCCAACTGAATATGTATCAATAAATAGTTATTGTGAAATCCGATTATCAATATTATCTGGGAATTTGTTATCTCCCATCTTTAAAATTAATTATAGTGGATCTGTATAATATATATATTTAGCTGTGGAGCACAAAACCAAAACACCTTGTATGATTGCTATGCCCACTCCAGAGACATGGTGGTTCCAAGCGCATAACAGGGCTATGCCCTGTGGCGGTTATGTCCTCAGAGCGCATTATGTAATGTGGAGGGGGTGGGAAGGTAGCGCTGGGAATTACAGGATCCTCAGGATGCTCCGTGGACCTGTAAGTGCTGCAGTGTGCATGTCTGGAGTGTCTATTCCAGGCACGCTACTAGCCAGATGCAGGGGTTATGGGTGAGCGGCAGTGCCGCCTACAGGGTTCTGCGCTCTGTGCAGCAGCACCACTGGCACACCCCTCGTTATGGTCTTGATGGTTCCAGACATCAGCAGAGCGACAGCACATACATTACCCTAATTCCTGCCATGTCGGCCCTCTCTTCAGGGAATTCTGCCCAACCTACAACATTAGATTACGTCATGTCTGTACTGTCTTGTGAATATCTGGGCTTTTGAGAATATGCTCTTACTCCCAAATATTAACACTATTTTTACAGATTAATTACATTCTTTATAACCCTTATAAGTCACTCATCAAAGCACTGGCAATGTGGGACACAGTGAGTAGAGTAATATTTTTCTACTGCGTATGCATCAAAGTTGCACCTCGAATGCACCCAGATTGTTAGTGTAAAGAATTGCGGTACTGATTCAGAAGCAAGTTGTCTGAAATGTACAGTATTAGAAATGTATTGCGTGTTCCTGAATGGTGACAGTGATGCTGTATCTTATGGTAGTGTTGTGTCACAGGGCATGTCACTGAAAGTGTACAAAGACGCTTCATCGCTTACATTGGTGGCCCATACTCAGATATAGAAACTGCACCTAGCATAGGGATGGTGCATCCAATGATGGCGTCTAAGTGGTGTTTCAAGGTCTAAAGATGCTCAAAGTGGGGTCTCTTCCAATGCATGGATGTACACCAGGGAAGGACTTCATTAGCAGCAATAGCATAAAGTCGCAGATAACATTGGGGCAAAAGACGCAGACACAAACACGCAATCAGCCCCCTATCGGTCCTACACTGCTACTAATAGGGTACCATTCACCTGAGATATTGCATTATTTATTGGGATAAGCCAGGAGTCTCACTAAAAGTGGGAAATACATGACTAAAAAAGGCACACCAGGGTAGGATCCCAGGCTAAGGGTGCATGCACACCATGACGTTATCGGCACGATCTGGCGTTTTGGCATGACAAATCGTGTATATTGCCTAGTGTCTACGCACTATTGCGTGCTCCCGCTAGTCGTATGTGACGTCTTCCGGTTGCGTATGCTGCGCGGACAATCAGAAGAAATTGCAAGCGATAAGGCGCCAATCGCACAGTGTGTACAGCCAAATGGACAACCAGGCGATTTGTCTGTCCGATTTGGCCAATGCTGATGTCTTCCTTTAGCCTCTCCCATTTCCTCCCACGGTCATATGATTTAATATATCGTTAGATCGTATGCGATATTGGACAGTGTGTACGCTCAATATCATAAGTTCTGCCCTCAAGGGAAATTGGATATAAAATCGGTCCGATTACAAGTCGTTTAGGTGTGTACCCACCCTAAGTCATCATGAAGTGATATATTAAAATCCTATGCAATCAGGTACATCCCACTACTGCCTAGTAACCTAACCAACAACAAAACAAATTGCAATGTTGCCAGGAGTCCAAAACCTAAATATTCAAAGCCATTAAAAAAAGTTGTTCAAACATTTTCTTTTATAAACCATTTCCACTGTAAATCACTGTCTAAACACATTTCTTTTTTCTCCCTGTGCTCCCACATAATCTAAAATAGAAACAACATGTATGTCCACCCACATAACTCACAACTAAGCTACTGTACTGCGTCCAGGTCATTTTCACTACTTTAACTACACAAAATTGATCAAAGGAATTTTCTCTTTTAATCTTTTACATTAATCAATATAAATAAATTATATACTCTCTAGATAATAGTGTCCTAATTTTGCTTTCATACTGCAGGCTAATAATTCATTTCAGATAGTCTAATGTGACATTTGCTTTTAGATCTTCTTGGTGACAAATGTTCAGTTGTTTTTACATCAAAAGGATATTTTGAAAATAGTTGACCTTCAGAGATTTTTCTATAGTGTTGAAGTTGACAAATGCTTTAATGTTACCCTTCAATATGGTGATAGTGCTCAACCTTTATATAAATGTCTCTATATAACTCTCTCGTACTCAGGGCCTGATTCAGCAAGGATCACAGTTGCTAATACGCACGCAATCGGGAGATTGTTGCGTACTGCGCATGTATATTCATTGCAGTCCGCGTGCACAAACTAGTCATTGCGATCGGGACTGCAATCACATCGCAGAGTGATTGACAGGAAGTTCTGTTTGTGGGTGGTAATGGGGGGTGGTCATAGAAACACAGGCATGACAGTGGATTTCAACGCCGTTGCAGGGGTGTGCACAAATTATCCACTGCGATACCATACACAGCCTAAGGCCTCATGGCGTGCACTGAAGTTAGCAGTTCCTGATTGAGGTCTGACCTGCCTTAACTGTGCGTATGTGTCCGATGTTACTCGTTGTTACTGATTATTTCACTATGTTGCCAAAGTATACGGATGTGAGTAAGGGGAAGTGGGCATCCTTATGTTAGGCTGCGATCGCAATGCGAATGCAATTATTTGCATATCACCACTGATATTAGCAACTACGTTACATGTGTGTTAGCAGAATAGCGATCCATGCTGAATCAGGCTCTCTGTTCATTCCAATTCATCCCAAACAGAAAAAAAATTAAAATGTGAAATGCCTGAGAAAATCACATTGTCAATATAGAGAACCATTTTAGTCTAAATTTCTACATGATGATTTTTTGCTATGATGCTATGATGCTAATCAGTATCCATTTGGTATTTCAGGATTGTACACCTAGTACTTCCTGAAATACCAAATTATTTATGCCCAGAAATGTGACCATTTTAGCATAATCATTGTTTTGAATATGTTTTCCATATGAGGTGAGGCAGAGCAAAGTGTTTCTACTTATTACAATAATGTACCCCAGTGTGCTTTTCTTCATGGTCAGTGTATCATGTTTGAGCTTTAAGTTATAACTATGATCTGAAAGCCAAAACAAGGCATCACTGAACATTCAACTGGACCTGTTCATGTTTGGAGGAGATGGGGACTTTGATGTGAATAGACAAGGTTTGCCAAGCTCCCTCTCACTGCCTCTGAAGGAGAGAGAGCAAAAGACAGTTGAATATATGGTTTATAGGAAGCTATATTATTAAAAGGAAAAGTGAGATTACAGACCCTCCAACATGACCCATTCCATTAGGTACAATATGCTCTGCTCCTGGACTTCCCTCTTAATTTATGATTGCAGCCACCTGTGCTGAAACACCTGTCTCATCAATTACCTAGTTCAACACAGGTGTCTGCAATCATTAATTAGGTGGGAAGTCCAGGAGCAGAGCATTTTGTACCTAATGGAACGGGTCATGTTGGAGGGTAGGAGATTATATTTGTAGTGTCTGTGTATGTGATCATTCATACAAACATACTGTACATGGAGATCAGGAGCTGTGGTCAGCATGCTTTCAACACCTTTACTGAACTGAGAACAAACATACATTTTGCAGCAGCTGTAAAGCAATACGGTGAGATAACACAGTGGTGAGACATGGTACTGCAGGCACCAAACAACAATGTGAATCGATTCCAATATATAACAATTCCCTCCCCATGTAGATAATTTCCTCTCATCCCTGCTTACAAGTCCAGTCTTTGTGGTGCATGTCTTAACCAAGGAGGGTAACAGCGGTCCTCGTGTAGGACCTGTGAACTTGGAGCATTAGTACTTATAGTGTCTGTGGACTCCTCCAGATTGGTGTTCACTCTGACAGTATCATGAGGTTGCGCTACCCCGAACAAGTTATCCGAACAATCCTCTTTATATACAGGTGCAGACATTGACATCAAAGTTTCTGTAACAGATATTTCTCCATCAAACACAGGTAATCCGTTATGCTTATCGTAGTTGATCCAGGTGTCTGTGCCACAGTACAGTCTTACAGCTGATCAAATTGGCAGTTATGGGTAGAGATTAGTGATGAGCGGGTTCGGATTTCTGAAATCCGAACCCCCCCGATCCGAGCCAGGAACCAAGTCCGGCTTCGGTTTTCCCGCCTGACTCGGATCTGAAATTGAGGCAAAACGTCATCACCCCGCTGTCGGATCTCACGGGTTTTGGATTCTATAAAAGGTCACTCCGGCTGTGGACAATGAAGAGGGAGGGTGGGAGTCAGGGCTGGCAGGGCTGTGTTGCACTGCTGTTGTCCATAGGGGCTGTGTCCACTCAGTTCATAGGGGCTGGCTGGGCTGTGTTGTGCTGCTGTTGTCCATCGGGGCTGGCTGGGCTGTGTTGTGCAGTCACTTGTCCATAGGGGCTATGTCCACTCCAAAGTCTATAGGGGCTGGCTGGGCTGTGTTATGCAGTGTCCCATAAAGGCTGTAGTCCTAAAGGGGTGCTGTAGTGTTGTCCAGGGGGTGATCTGTCCATCAGGGGTGCTCCCCCGAAGTGCAAAAAAAACAATAATTTTTTTCTGTTTGTGAATTGTGTGAGCTGTAGCCGCACGTGCATCAACAAAGTAGCGCCAAGCGTGCGCCTGTGTCATAAATCAAGGGCCGGCTGGCTCGTCCGCTAAAGGGTGCTGTAACCCCCAAAGTGCACTCTGTGTTTGTGAATTGTGTGTGCAGTAGCCGCACGTGCATCAGCAAAGTAGCAGCGCCAAGCATGCGCCTGTGTCATAAGTTTGTTAACGGGTAGTGTAACCCCCAAAGTGCACTCCAAAAAAATTAAAAATTCTTCTGTGTTGTGAATTTAGTGCGCTGTAGCCGCACGTGTATCAACAAAGGAGCAGCGCCAAGCGTGCGCCTGTGTCATAAGTCTGTTAAAGGGTGGTGTAACCCCCAAAGTGCACTCCAAAAAAATTAATAATTCTTCTTTTCTATGTTTGTGAATTGTGTGGGCTGTAGCCGCACGTGCATCAACAAAGTAGCAGCTCCAAGCGTACGCCTGTGTAATAAGTAAACGGCTGGCTGATCTCTTAAAGGGTGGTGTAACCCCCAAAGTGCACTCTAAAATAAATAAAAAATTCTTCTTTTTTTGTGTTGTGAATTGTGTGCGCTGTAGCCGCACGTGCAACAACAAAAGAGCAGCACCAAGCATGCGCCTGTGTCATAAGTCTGTTAAAGGGTGGTGTAAACCCCCAAAGTGCACTCCAAACAAATGAAACATTCTTCTTTTCTGTGTTGTGAATTGTGTGGGCTGCAGCTGCATATGCATCAACAAAGTAGCAGCACCAAGCATGCGCCTGTGTCATAAGTAAAGGGCCGGCTGGCTCGTCTCTTAAAGGGTGGTGTAACCCCCAAAGTGCACTCCAAAAAAAATTAAAAATTCTTCTTTTCTGTGTTTGTGTGCGCCTTAGCCGCACGTATATATATCAATAAAACATAAATGGAGGACCAAACTTTGTCCGATAAAATAGGAAAAGATCAAGAACCACTTCCTCCCAGTACTGAAGCTGCTGCCACTAGTCATGACATAGACGATATAATGCCATCAACGTCGTCTGCCAAGGCCAATGCCCAATGTCACAGTAGAGGGCATATAAAATCCCAAATGACAAAGGGCCCAATTCAGACCCGCTCGCAAGCGGGTCGATGGTGGCCCAGTGCACATGCGCAAGCCCTGGAGCGAGCGCAAAAAGCGCTCACTCCAGGACTCACTACGAAAGGGCCGGCTGTCGATGTTGATCGACAGCTCGCCCCGTTTTGTAGGCATGGCCGGGGGGTGGCTTCACAAACGGAGGCGTTCCCAAGCGAATGCCTGCCATTTGTGGGCGGCCCCACTGACATCACCAATGATGTCAGTGAGAGAGCTTCCAGCTCTATTGGAGCCAGAAGGTCTCTGGGGCTTGCGGCCACGAGACCCTACCACAAGGGTCTCGTCGCAAGCCCGATGACCAAGACCATCGCGACCATCATCATGGCTGCAACTAAAAAAACATGCGCCCGCCCTAATTCAGAGCGAGTGCTCTCTGTTTGCGAGCGCCTCTGAATCAGGCCCAAAATTCAGGAAAATTACCTTAAAAAAAAACATTTAAATCATCTGAGGAGAAACGTAAACTTGCCAATATGCCATTTACGACATGGAGTGGCAAAGAATGGCTAAGGTCTTTCCCTATGTTCATGACTAGTGGTTCAGCTTCACATGACAATGGAAGCCCTCCTCCCACTACAAAAATCAAATGAGTTAAGCTGGCAAAAGCACAACACAGAACTGTGCGTTCTAAGAAGATATCACAAATCCCCAAGGAGAGTCCAAGTGTGGTGGCGGTTGCGATGCCTGACCTTCCCAACACTGGACGGGAAGAGGTGGCTCTTTCCACCATTTGCATGCCCTCTGCAAGTGCTGGAAGGAGCACCCACAGTCCACTTGCTGATATTCAAATTGAATATGTCACTGTTGAAGTACAACAGGATGAGGATACTGGTGTAGCTGGCGCTGAGGAGGAAGTTGATGAGGAGGATTCTGATGGTGATGTGGTTTGTTTAAATCAGGCTCCGGGGGAGACAGTTGTTGTCCGTGGGATGAAAAAGCCTATCACGGTCATGCCTGGGCAGAAGACCAAACATTCCACCTCTTTGGTCTGGCAATATTTCTATCCAAATCCGGACAACAACTGTCTTGCCATATGTACCATATGTAAAGGTGAAATAAGTAGGGGTAGGGACGTTAACCACCTAGGAGCATCCTCCCTTATACGTCACCTACAGCGCTTTCATAAAAAGTTACTGTCAAGTTCAGAAACTTTGGCTAAGACCGTAAGCAGTCCAGGGACACCTAAATCCCTTTGTCCTGTTGTATCCAAGTGCCTGCAAACCACACCGTCAACTCCCTCCGCATCAATTTCCTCCTTAGTCAGGATCAGAAGTAGTCCTGCAGGCCATGTCACTGGCATGACTGACTCTCCTATCCGGGATTCCTCCGGAGGATCCTGCATTGCTACTCCGACTGCTGCCACTGCTGCTGTTGCTGCTGGGAGTCGTACATCATCCCAGAGAGGAAGTAGGAACACCACTACTTTTACTACACAATTGACCCTCCAACAGTCCTTAGCGAGGAGGATGAAGTATGACAGCAGTCATCCTGAAGCAAAACGGATAACTGAGGCCTTGACTTCTATGTTGGTGTTAGACGTGCGTCCAGTATTCACCATTAGTGCAGTGGGATTTAGACAATTGATGGAGGTAGTGTGTCCCTGGTAACAAATCCCTAGATTCCACTTCACTAGGCAGACGATACCAAGACAGTACAGAGACGTCAGAAAAAGTGTCCTCAGTGTCCTAAAAAATGCAGCTGTACCCAATGTCGACTTAACCACGGACTTGTGGACAAGTGGAACAGGGCAGACTAACGACTATATGACTGTGACAGCCCACTGGGTAGATGTATCGCCTTACGCAGCAACAACAGCAGCATCACCAGTAGCAGCATCTCAGAAACACCAGCTCGTTCCAAGGCAGGCTCTGCTGTGTATCACCGGTTTCAGTAAGAGGCACACCGCTGACAACCTCTTAGAGAAACTGAGGGAAATCATCGCCCAGTGGCTTACCCCACTTAGACTATCCTGGGGATTTGTGATATCTGAATAAGCCACCAATATTGTGCAGGCATTACATCTGGGCAAATTCCAGCACGTCCCATGTTTTGCTCACACCATAAATTTGGTGGTGCAGAATTTTCTGAAAAACGACAGTAGCGTGCAGGAAACGCTTTGGGTGGGCCGAAAAATTTCTGGCCACTTTTGCCATTCAGCGATTGCATGCCAAAGACTGGAGCATGAGCAAACACTCTTGAACCTGCCCCGCCATCACCTGAAGCAAGAGGTTGTGACAGGGTGGAATTCAACCCTCTATATGCTTCAGAGGATGGAGGAGCAGCAAAAGGCCATTCAAGTCTATACATCCACCTATGACATAGGCAAAGGAGGGGGTATGCTCCTGACTCAAGCACAGTGGAGAATGATTTCCATGTTGTGCAAGGTTCTCCAGCCCTTCCAACTTGCCACGCGTGAAGTCAGTTCAGACACTGCCAGCTTGAGTCAGGTCATTCCCCTCATCAGGCTTTTGCAGAAGCAGCTGGAGAAAGTGAAGGAGGAGCTAAGACGGAGCAATTCCGCTCGGCATGTGGGACTTGTGGATGAAGCCCTTCATTTGCTTTCCCAGGATTCCAGGGTGGTCAATCTGTTGAAATCAGACCACTACATTTTGGCCACCATGCTCGATCCTAGGTTTAAAGCCTATGTGGTGTCTTTCTTTCCGGCCGACACAAACCTGCAGAGGTGCAAAGACCTGCTGGTGAAAACACTGTCAGCTGAAGCAGAACGTGACACGTCAATAGCTCCTTCTTCATTTTCTCCTGCATCTGGGGCTGCCAGGAAACAACTTGGGTATCCTAAGCAACCCGCTGGCGGTGAAGCAGGGCAGGCAGGACCAAGTTTGGACATATGGTCCAGACTGAAGGACCTGGCATCAATTTCTGACAAGACTACTGTCACTGCATATGATACTGTCACCATTGACAGAATGGTGGAGGATTACATCGGTGACAGCATCCAAGTAGGCATGTCAGACAATCCGTACCTGTACTGGCAGGAAAAAGAGACAATTTGGAGGCCCCTGTACAAACTGGCTCTATTTTACCTGAGTTGTCCCCCCTCCAGTGTGCACTCCGAAAGAGTGTTTCGGAGTACAGCCGGGAACCTTGTCAGCGAAAGGCGTAGGAGGTTGCTTCCACAAAATGTGGAGAAGATAATGTTCATAAAAATGAATTATCAATTCTTCCAGGGAAACCAGCCTCCAGAACGTACAGAGGGACCTGTGGTGGTGGATTCCAGCGGGGACGAATTAATACTCTGTGAGGATGAGGATGTACACAACACTGAAGAGGGTGAGGAATCGGTGGATGAGGAGGATGAGGACGACATCTTGCCAGTTTGTTTTTTGGGGGCCAAAACGAACCAATCATTTTAGCCACAGTAGTGTGGCAGACCCTGGCGCTGAAATGATTGGTTTGTTAAAGTGTGCATGTCCTGTTTATACAACATAAAGGTGGGTGAGAGGGCCCAAGGACAATTCCATCTTGCACCTCTTTTTTTTTCTTTGCATTATGTACTGTTTTCAAACTGCCATCCTGTCTGCCACTGCAGTGTCACTCCTAGATGGGCCACGTGTGTGTGCCGCCCACTCGTGTCGCTTAGCATAGTCATCCAGCTACCTCGGTGCAACCTTTTGGACATAAAAACACTATTGTGAGGTGTTCAGAATAGACTGGAAATTAGTGGAAATTAAGGTTATTGAGGTTAATAATAGCGTAGGAGCAGAAAAACCCACAAATTCTGTGATTTTAGCTGTTTTTATGCTTTTTAAAAAAAAAAAAATACAGATGCAAAACCCAGAACCCAAAACACGGAAGGGTGGTTTTGGCAAAACCAATCCAGATCCAAAACACGAAGAAAGATCCAGATCCAAAACAAAACACAAAACACGAAAAGTGGCCGGTGCACACCCCTAGATATAGTCTCGGTATTATCTGCAAATTGTTGATCTTGCAGCCACTTTATGTTTGCACAACCTCTGCAGATGTAAGTAATGCAAAATTCTGCCCCTTGTACAAAGCATTCCAAAATAATAGCCTGCTAAACTCACACTATTGCATCTTATTGTGTATGAAAACTCACCTTTTTCTGCACATTCTTTGCAGCTTGGATCTACTGCTATGCAACTATTAGTTCTAGAGATGTGCACTGACCGCCATGTTTTGGTTTTGGTTTTGGATCTGGATCTCCCCTGGTATTGGATCTGGATGGGTTTTGCCAAAACCTTACCTCCATGTTTTGTTTTTCAGTTTTGGTTTTGGATCTGGATTTTTTTCTTAAAAAAATCATAAAAATAGCTAAAATCACATAAAATTGGCCTTTTTTTCTTCCTACAGTATTATTAACCTCAATAACATTTATTTCTACTTGTTTCCAGTCAATTTTGACCACCTCACAGCTCACAATAATGATTTTTTCATCTAGTTACGGGCCCAAACGGTTGCATCCAGCTAGCTGGCTCAAAACTGAGTAATAAATAGAGTTGAGGACTGTGCAAAGATGAGGATTGAAGAACTAATAATTGGTGCAGCCCCTGGCTGAAGAATTAATAATTGATGCAGCCACTGGCTGAAGAATTGATAATTGGTGCAGCCCCTGGCTGAATTGATACTTGGTGCAGCCACTGGCTGGCTGAAGAATTGATAATTGGTACAGCTCCTGGCTGAAGAATTAATAATTGGTGCAGCCCCTGGCTGGCTGAAGAATTGATAAATGGTGCAGCCCCTGGCTGAAGAATTGATAATTGGTGAAGCCCCTGGCTGAAGAATTGATAATTGGTGCAACCCCTGGCTGAATTGATAATTGGTGCAGCCCCTGGCTGAAGAATTGATAATTGGTGCAACCCCTGGCTGAATTGATACTTGGTGCAGCCACTGGCTGGCTGAAGAATTGATAATTGGTACAGCTCCTGGCTGAAGAATTAATAATTGGTGCAGCCCCTGGCTGGCTGAAGAATTGATAAATGGTGCAGCCCCTGGCTGAAGAATTGATAATTGGTGAAGCCCCTGGCTGAAGAATTGATAATTGGTGCAACCCCTGGCTGAATTGATAATTGGTGAAGCCCCTGGCTGAAGAATTGATAATTGGTGCAACCCCTGGCTGAATTGATAATTGGTGCAGCCCCTGGCTGAAGAATTGATAATTGGTGAAGCCCCTGGCTGAAGAATTGATAATTGGTGCAGCCCCTGGCTGAATTGATAATTGGTGCAGCCCCTGGCTGAAGAATTGATAATTGGTGCAGCCCCTGGCTATCTGAAGAATTAATAATTTGTGCAACCACTGGCTGAAGAATTGATAATTGGTGCAGCCCCTGGCTGAAGAATTGATAATTGGTGCAGCCCCTGGCTGGCTAAAGTATTGATAATTGGTGCAGCCACTGGCTGAAGAATTGATAATTGGTGCAGCCACTGGCTGAATAATTGATAGTTGATAGTTAATTGTTGATGCAGCCTCCGGGTTGAGTAGTAGTGGAATACAGAGCTATGATTAGGAAGGAACCAGTCCTGCAACAGCCTTGAGGCCTGGAACTCTTGGCAAGTTGGTAAGTTGCTGCCATTACAGCCTTGAGGGCTGGTGAGGAGTGACGACAGGTGGACTTTGGACCATGAAGCAGGATGTGGCCTTTGGGCTGTGTAGCAGCCTTATGGGCTGAGAACCCTGAATTTCACTGTTGTGTGACTTGTGCCGTTGGGTTGACACAACAAGCAGCAATTGGTTCAGAGTTTTCTTTAATAAAAAAAATGACAGGGGCATACAGGAGATTGCTGTCTGTGGCAATTCCAATTTCTTTACAAACATAAACCATAACATTAAAAATGTCAGTCAGCAATGCCCAGCACATAATGGAAAGGAAAAAGGTGCAAGATGGAATTGTCCTTGGGCCCTCCAATCCACCCATGTTGTATATGAAACAGGACATTCACAGTTTAACAAACCAATCACTTCAGTGACAGGGACTGCCACTTGTGGCTGAAATGATTGGTTTGTTTGGACTCCCCACAAAACAAGCTGCCAATGCGCAGTGGACATTGGTGGCAATGATCCCATACACAAACTGGCTTTACAATACATTAGATGTCATCATTGTCATTCTCATCCTCATTAGTGTGTGCATCCTACTCTTCTTCACACAATATGAATTCATCCCGCTGAAATCCGCCATTACAGAGTCAGATGCTTCTGTATTTTTTGGACTTAAGTGCTGGTAAGGATTTTCCTCGTGGAATTTATAATTCATTTTGATGAACATCATCTTTTCCACATTTTGGGGAAGTAACCTCCTACGACGATCACTGACAAGGTTCATGGCTGCACTGAAAACTCTTTTAGAGTACACACTGATAGGGGGTGCAACTTAAGTAAAGCAAAGCCAGTTTGTGTAAGGGACTCCAAATTGCCTCTTTTTCCTGCCAGTAGTGAACGGACTGTCTGACATGCCTATTTAGGTGCTATCCCTAAAATAGTCATCCACCATTCTCTGAATGGTGACTGTATCAGACAAAGTCTTGGTAGACATGTCACTCATTGTAGGCAGTTCTTTCAGACCCAACCAGATGTCATTCGGTTTTACTGACTGATCTGCATCAAAACCAGCAGAAACTGAAGGAGGAGATGCTGCCGTGTCACATTCCGCTTGAGTTGACAATTTTTTCACCACCAGCTCTTTGCATCTTTTCAGATTTATGTCCGTCAGAAAGAAAGACACAAGGTATGACTAAAACCTAGGATAAAGTATGGTCGCCAAAATATAGTGATCTGATTTCAAGAGATTGATGACCCTTTGATCCTGTGGAAGGGAATGAAAGGCTTGATCTACAAGTCCCACATACTTAGCAGAATCACTCCATTTCAGCTCCTCCTTCAGTCTCTCCAGCTGCTTTTGCAAAAGTCTGATGAGGGGAATTACCTGACTCAAGCTGGCAGTGTCTGAACTAACTTCACGTGTGGGAAGTTCATAGGGTTTGAGAACCTTGCACAACACGGAAATTATTCTCCACTGTGTTTGACTAAGGTGCATTCCTGCTCCCCTCCCTATGTCATAGGCCGTAGTGTAGCCTTGGATGGCCTTTTTCTGCTCCTCCATCTGCTGGAGCATATAGAGGATAGCATTCCACCTATTTACTACCTCTCGCTTCAGCTGATGGCAGGACAAATTCAACAGTTCTTGCTGGTGCTGCAATCTTCGACACGCAGTTGCTGAATGTCAAATATGTCCATAAATTTTTTGTGTCACCGAGAGCATCTCCTGCACGCTCCAGGAATTTTTATAAAAAATGTTGCACCACCAAATAAATTGTGTGAACAAAACATGGAATGTGATCGAATTCGCCCACATGTAATGCTCACACAATATTGCTGGCATTGTCAGAAATCACAAATCCCGAGGAGAGTCCAAGTGGGGTAAGCCACTGGGCGATGATTTCCCTGAGTTTCTCTAAGAGGTTCTCAGTGATATGCCTCTTACTGAAACTGGTGATACACAGAGTTGCCTGCCTCTGAATGAGCTGGCATTTGTTAGATGCTGCTGCTGCTGTTTGCCCAGTTGGAGGCAATACACCTACCCAGTGGGCTGTCACAGTCATGTAATCTTTAGTTTGCCCTGTCCCTCTTGTCCACATTTTTTTAATGCCCTTGTACAGATTGAGAATTGCTATTCTAGAGAAGTGGAATCTAGAAGGCACATTGTAGTGGGGACACAGGACCTCCATTAACTGGGTAAAACCCACTGCATTAATGGCGGACACTGAATGCACATCTAATAGCTAATAGCTGTTATGATGTCACTAATCACCTGTGCAGCTGGGTATTTGCTGTCATACTTGTTCGCCAATGCAAGGGACTGTGTGATAGTCAATTGTTTTGTTGAACTTCCTGAACTACTAAAAGTAGTCTTCTTCCTGGTCAACTTCTGGGATGAAGATCCACTTATAGCAACAGCAGCAGCAGCAACAGACATAGCACTCAAGGATCTTTCTGAGGAACAATGGATAGGAGAGGAGTCAGTCCTTATGATATTGGATGCAGGACTACTTCCAATCACGACTGAGGATGTCGATGATGATGCAGGTGTTAGTGGTGGATATTGCAGGTGCTTGGATCCAGATAAAAGGGAGCAGCTTGGTGACACTGGACTGATTGTTGTTTGTTTTTTGTCCCCAAAGTTTCTGAACCCTTCTGATTTGATGAATGCGCTGCAAGTGAAGTAACAGGGAGGAAGTTCCAAGATGGTTATGGTCCTTACCTCTACTCACTGTTACTTGGTAATGGTTACAAATGGCTTGGCAAAGGTTGTCCGGATTTGGGTGGAAATAATTCCACACATGAGAAGTGGATTTTTTGGTCCTTTGCCCAGACATGGCAACAATGGGATTTTTCCCACCATGGGCAACAACTGTTGCCTGATTTACAGTTTTTACACAAACATCCTCATCATCATCAACATCCTCATCATCTTTATTGTTATCGCCAACTACATAAATATCCTCCTCGTGCAATTCCACAGAAGAGTCCTCGATTTCTACGCCAGAAGGCACACAAATGGTGGAAGGAGGATCCTCTTCATGTATAGTATTAGGAAGGTCAGGCTCACACATGGCAACCGCGGACACACTTGGACTCTTCTCTGGGATTTCTGATTTTTCCGAGCACACAGTTGGTTCTGGTGTCTTACTCGTCTTAACAATTTACATTTTTTCTGTACCTCTCCTACAAGCAGAGGGGCTTAAATTATCACTAGAACCATCAGTCATGAATAAAGGCCAATGCCTTATCCTTTCCTTGCCACTTGGTGTAGTGAATGGCATATTGCCAATTTTTTGTTTCTCTAAAGCTGACTTAGCTTTCATTTTTTTTTGCTTTAACAGGGTAAAAGTTGATTTTTTTAGCCTGACTTTTTGGCCTGACTTAAGCCCTGGTACATCGGACTTCATAGATGACGTTGACGGCCTTGCATCATCATCATGACTGCTGCCGGCAGCTACAAGACTGGTATGTGGATCCAGTCATGTGACTGTCCTCCATACTCACTAGGCACACAACCACACACAAAAAAAATTGTTGGTTTCATTTTATTTATTGGGCAGCAGCCTTGACAGACAGGAGCACAGCACCCCTGCGCACTTACACTGATGACAGGTGTGGCTAACATGTACACAATTTTTTTTATTATTTTGGGCAGCAGCCCCTCGACAGACAGGAGCACAGTACCCCTGCGCACCTACGCCGATGACAGGTGTGGCTAACACGTACACAATTTTTTTATTATTTTGGGCAGCAGCCCCTCGACAGACAGGAGCACAGCACCCTTGCGCACCTACGCCAATGACAGGTCTGGCTAACACGCACACAATATATATATTTTTTTGGCCAGCAGCCCCTCGACAGACAGGAGCTCAGCACCCCTGCGCACCTACGACAATGACAGGTGTGGCTAACACGCACACAATTTTTGTTATTTTGGGCAGCAGCCCCTGAACAGACAGGAGCACAGCACTCCTGCGCACCTACACCGATGACAGGTGTGGGTAACATGCACACACATTTTTATATTATTATGGGCAGCACCCCTGCGCACCTACGCTGATGACAGTTGTGGCTAACATGCACACAAAAAAAATTGTTGGTTTTATTTTAATTTTGTGGGCCGCAGCCCTTGACAGACAGCAGCACAGCACCCCTGCGCAGCTATGCTAATGACAGGTGTGGCTAACATGCATACAAAAAAAATTGTTGGTTTTATTTTTAGGGAACACTGGGGGTGAACCCCTGAAAGAGGAAGCAGCCCCTTGACAGACAGCAGCACAGCACCCCTACACACCTATGCTGATGACAAACTCAAGTGTGGCTAACACGCACACAGAAAAATATATATATTTTGTTTTCACACTGGGGGTGGGTGAAGACTCAGAGCACCCTTGAAGGACACAGCATCCCCTAAACACAGCACTACAGCCAGCCAGCCCCTATGGACAGGACAACAGTGAGCCCCTATGAACAGGACAACAGCCAGCCCAGCCCCTATATTGAGTAGACAGCCAGCCCCTATGGTCAGCCTCAGTCAGCAACAGATCCCAGCTCCCTCCCTGTGCACGCTCCACAGCCGGAATGAAAAATGGCGGTGATCACGGGACCTTTTGTAGAATCCAAAACCCGTGAGAATCCGACAGCGGGATGATGACGTTTTGCCTCGTTTTCAGATCCGAGCCAGGCGGGAAAACCCGAGCCGACTCGGATCCCCTAAGTTCGGGTGGGTTCGGATCTCTGAGAGCCGAACATGCTCATCTCTAGTTAGAATTGTCAGTTTCTATGTATGTTATATAGAGATGAGCGGGTCCGGATCTCTGAGAACCGGACCCACCCGTACTTCCATATCCAAGGTGAGAACCGAGCTAGGTTCGGGTTTTACATATCAAAACGAGGCAAAACGTCATCCTTCCGCAGTTGGACTCTCGTGTCTTTTGGATTATATAAAGGTCCCCGCGATCGGCACCATTTTCACTCTGGCTGTAGAGAGAGAAGCTACCAGACATAGTCAGTCACTGTCAGTCACTCAGTGTGTGTGTCCAGCCGGGGTCTTGGCCTGAAGGCTGCTGCTGTGTTGTCCATAAAGGGGCTTAGGCTGCAGTATATAAAGGGGGGCTTCCTTCAGTGGGTGCTGCAGCTGCTTTGTCACTTATCCTGTCAATTAACTGTGGTGCTGCTGTGTTTTTGTTCTGTCCATCAGGCTAAAAGCGGTGCTGTGTTGTCCAGAGGGGGTGCTCTGTCAATTAGGGGTGCTCTTCCCCAGTTTAAAAAAAAAGTGTTTTTTTTGTGTATGTGCGTTAGCAACTTAGCTCCGCTATTATTGTATGGTGACACTACCGCAGTTTATCGTCCACGTATTTCTGACTCTGCAAGTGGTCTGTCCACACTCGGCAGGGGTGCTTTGTTATCCATAAAAAAGGGGTGCTGTGTGTCTTGTTCATGAAGGGGCTGCTGCCTCATTCAGGGGTGCTCTTCCCCAGTGTGAAAAAAATAAAAGTGAAATTAGATTATTATTATTAATAATAATAATATCAATATCAATCCACAAAAAAATATATAGATTTTTTTGTGTGTATGCGTTAGCATCTTAGCTGTGCTTATATTGTACGGTGACACTGCCGCCGTTTATTGTCCACGTATTTGTGACTCTGCAGGTGGTCTGTCCGCACTCACCAGGGGTGCTGTCTGTGTTGTTCATCAAGGGGCTGCTGCCTCATTCAGGGGTGCTCTTCCCCATTGTGAAAAAAATAAAAGTGAAATTAAATTAATAATAATAATATCAATATCAATCCACAAAAATAAAAGATTTTTTTGTGTGTGCGTTAGCAACTTAGCTGCGCTATTATTGTACGGTGACAATGCCGCAGTTTATAGTCCACGTATTTGTGAATCTGCAGGTGGGCTCTCCGCACTCGGCAGGGGAACTTTGTTGTCCATCAGAAAGGGGTGCTGTCTGTGTTGTTCATCAAGGGGCTGCTGCCTCATTCAGGGGTGCTCTTCCCCAGTGTGAAAATAATAAAATTGAAATTAAATTAATAATAATATCAATCCACCAAAAAAAAAATTTTTTTTTGTGTGGGTGCATTAGCAACTTAGCTGCGCTATTATTGTATGGCGACACTGCCATAGTTTATTGTCCACATATTTGTGACTCTGCAGGTGGTCTGTCCGCACTCGGCAGTTTGTCCATCAAAAAGGGGTGCTGTCTGTGCTGTTCATCAAGGAGCTGCTGCCTCATTAAGGGGTGCTCTTCCCCAGTGTAAAAAAAATATTGTTCGGTGACACTGTCGGTCAGACTACTGTAAGTTTATTGATATGGAGGACGATCAAATGAGAGGAGAGCAGGAACCACATACCAGTCATGATGACGATGCAAGGCCGTCAACGTCATCTACGAAGGCCGATGCCCAAGGGCTTAAGTCAAAATCAAACAAGCAATGTTTTACATTGTTAAAGAAATATTAAATAAAAGCTAAGTTAGCTGCAGAGAAACAAATTGGCAATATGCCATTTACTACATGAAGTGGCAAGGAAAGGATAAGGCCTTGGCCTTGTTTTATGATTGGTGGATCTGCATCTTATGATGATGTAAGCCCTTCTCCCTGTAGTAGTGTCGAAAAAATTTAAATCACTAAGGCACATGAACCAACTGTGTGCTCAGAAAAGTCACAGATCTCCGAGGAGAGTCCAAGTGTGTTCGCGGTTGCCATGTGTGAGTGTGACCTTTCTAATACTGTACTTGAAGAGGCTCCTCCTTCCACCATTTGTGTGCCCTCTGCAAATGTGGGGATGAGCAGCACAAGTCAACATGCTGACGTAGAAATTGAGGATGCTTCTCTGGAATTGCACAAGGAGGATGAGGAGGATATTTCTGTAGTTGACACTAACAAGGATGATGAAGATGTTGATGATGATGAGGATGTTGTTGCCGAGGATATTGTTTGTGTAAATCAGTCAACAGTTGTTGCCCATGGTAGGAAAAAGGCGAAGCCAACTGCTGTCATGCCGGGGCAAAAGACAAAATAATCCACTTCTCATGTGTAGAAAAAGTTGTCAAGCCATTTGTAATGTTTGCCAAGCAAGAGTGAGTAGAGGTAAGGACCTTAACCATCTAGGAAGCTCGTAGCTGTTACGTCACTTGCAGCGCATTCATCAAATTGAAAAGTGTTTTTCAAACTTAGAAATTTTGGCTAAAAAAAAGTAACAGTCAGTCCAGTGTCACCTAGTTGCTCCCTTCTCACTGTTAGATCCAAGCGCCTGCAATCTCCACCACCAACACCTGCATCATCATCAACATCCTCAATCATGATCGGAAGTAGTCCTGCATCCAATTTCATAAGAATGACTGACTCCTCTCCTATGTGTAATTGCTCAGGAGGATCCTTGAGTGTTGCTGCTGCTGTGAGTGGATCTTCTTTCCAGAAGGGGACCAGGAAGAAGACTACTTTTAGTAGTTTAACAAAACAATTGACTGTCAAACAATCCTTTGCAATGGGGAACAAGTATGACAGCAGACACCCAGTTGCACAGCGGATTACTGACGCCATGACAGCTATGTTGGTATTAGATAAGCGTCCAATATCCACTATTAATGCAGTGGGTTTTAGACAGTTAATTGAGGTCCTGTGTCCCCGCTACCATGTTCCTTCTAGATTCCACTTCACTAGAACAGCAATTCCCAGTGTGTACAAGGTATAAATACCGTATTGTCGTTACCCCTAAATAATCACAAGACGCTATTTAGCATTACCTGTCGCACAATAAATAATTGCTTTCCAGCCCAACTGTGTGTCCAAAGCACAAGAAGTTCTTTTTGCAACAAAAAGTAAGTTACATGCTATGATCTATTACAATTAGCGCAAAGACAATTAAATACAAAATATACAGCTTGATACATACGCATGCGCACCGGTCCCTGTAAACAGTCGTCAATCCAAGAAGAATGGCTACTGACTGGTACCGGGACACAGATTATATACCCTAGCAGATCATGATTACAACAATGTAGACAGACAAACATAATTCAATTGGTTCTTGCACTTGGTCTTTGTAGTACGCTGTAGTTCATAGGACAGTTCACTAGGGGTATGTCCCAATTCTCCACAGTCTCTTGAGATTACATTGTCTTTTTTTAATTGGTTTAAAACACTACATACAGAGTATACATTCTAACCAATAATTTCCTATGATCCATAACCAGCAAAAGCAAGAAGCGACTCCCTCGCTGATAGATTCAGATATCTGGAAATAAACAGTGTGTCAGTATAGTACCAAACATGCCATGTCTACCATGTTGTATACCTTAAATATCATATACATACATTTCACAACATAATTATATGCTACTAAAACCTCTAATATTACATTTAATGTGAAGGAACCTTTTATGAGTGCGTGTATATTTATGATTATATGTAAGTATGCGTTGTGCGTCTACACGCAGCGTAAAAGGTGCACTGTGTGCAGGGGTTGTGTACAGCACAAACATGCGCTGTGTGTGTGTTTATATTTACAATAGCAACTGTGTATATGTGTGCATGCATTGTGGATACACATGCGATCGTTTAAGTGTATGTGTATATATATATATATATATGTGCAAATGTGCATCAGTGTCATGGATTTATATATACATATATTAATATATATATATATATATATATATATATAGCTTTATTCAGTAACTGGTATTATTGATATTACTTCTGTCTGAACTAAGGGCCTAATTCAGACCTGCTCGCGAGCACTGAGCGCTCGCAAGCGGGTCGATGTTGGCCCAGTGCGCATGCGCACGATGGATCCGGCTCCGTCGTGCACATGCGTGAGACCCGGATAGCAATGGGCAAACCTTAGCTATGGGTCTCTCTACAAAGGGGGCATGCTGTCGATGGTGAGTGACAGCACGCCCACCAAAGGGGGCGTGGCTGGCCAGACGGAGGTGTTCCCATGGGAATGCCTACCATCTGGGGCCGGCCCCACTGACATCACAAGTGGTGTCAGTGGGAGTGCTTTCAGCTCTGATAGAGACAAAAGCATTCCAGGGCTTGCGGCAATGAGACCTTACCACAAGGGTCTCGTCGCAAGCCCGATGGTCGCGATGGTCTTGACCATCGCGACCATCTTCCTGGCCGCTCTCTATAGCTGTGGGTGGTCACCCACAGCTGTACAAGCGGCCAGGAGGCCGCTCTACAAATGAAGAAGGGCGGCCCTGATTCAGAGCGAGCGCTCTGTCAGAGCGTCCAGCTCTGAATTAGGGTCTAAGTTCAAAAATGACAGACAATGAAATTGTTCTGATCAGAGATGGCCAGCAGATACTTGATGGCATCACAATGTAATCAAAGGCCTCTCCAGCCTATTTGGAATGTAAATGCTAGTTCCTTTAGGCATACAATGATAGTCAGACTTAAAGACAATGGTTCATTCAAAACTTTTGTCTGTAGCTTACAGTATGTGTGTGTTTTTGAATTACTAGTCACAGACATGTCCACAGGACTTGTCTCACAGCACTGACCAAACCTTGCATTTTTAAATATATATAATGTCTTTAAATACATATGTGTATCCGTGTGCATTTATTATGTAAAGACTTTAACAGTGTGCAGCAACACGGCAGATGTACACAACACTAAATAGCGCCGTACATAATGATATTATACTGATTACGCCAGATGTCGTCGTGCAGACAACGCAAACATGGCGTCTTCAGATATTTTCAAAGATCTGATCTCAGCCAATCATCCAGTTTCGACAAAGGACATTAAAAAAAACATATCCAGTGTCCTCCGAAATTCCGTTGTCCACTTATCTACAGATATATGGACAAGTGGGACAGGGCAAACTAAAGATTATATGACTGTGACAGCCCACTGGGAAGGTGAATTGCCTCCAAAAGTGCAAACAGCAACAGCAGCAGCATCTAACAAATGCCAGCTCATTCAGAGGCAGGCTACTCTGTGTATCACCGGTTTCACTAAGAGGCATGCCGCTGAAAACCTTTTACTTGGACTCTCCTCGGGATTTGGGATTTCTGACAATGCCAGCAATATTGTGCGAGCATTACAACTGGGTTAATTCGAACACGTCCCAAGTTTTGCTCAAACAATTAATTTGGTGGTGCAACATTTTATTAAAAATGACAGGGGTGTGCAGGAGATGCTCTCGGTGGCCCAAAAAATTTCGGGCTATTTTAGACATTCAGCAACTGCGTGTCAAAGTTTGCAGCACCAGCAAATACTGTTGAATTTGCCCTGCCATCAGCTGAAGCAAGAGGTAGTAACTAGGTGGAATTATACCCTCTATATGCTTCAGCAGATGGAGGAGCAACAGAATGCCATTCAAGGCTACACAATGGCCTATGACATAGGGAAAGAAGTGGGAATGCACCTTAGTCAAACACAGTGGAGAACAATTTCTATATTGTGCAAGGTTCTCATACCCTTTGAACTTGCCACATGTGAAGTTTGTTCAGACACTGCCAGCTTGAGTCAGGTCATTCCCTCAATCAGACTTTTGCAAAAGCAGCTGGAGAAACTGAAGGAGGAGCTGAAATGGAGTGATTCTGCTAAGTATGTGGGACTTGTATATCAAGCCTTTCATTCGCTTTGCCAGGATCAAAGGGTTGTCAATCTCTTGAAATCAGATCACTATATTTTGGCAACTATACTTGATCCTAGGTTTAAGTCATACCTTGTGTTTTTCTTTCCGACGGACATAAATCTGAAAAGATGCAAAGAGCTGTTGCTGTCAGCTTAAGCGGCACATGACACGGCAGCATCTGCTTCAGTTTCTGCGGCTGCCAGGAAAAAACTAAATTTTCCTAAGAGACACACTGTTGGTGGTGATGCAGATCAGTCAGCAAAACCTAATGACATCTGGTTGGGTCTGAAAGAACTTCATACAATTAGTGACATGTATACCGTGACTTTGTCTGATATGGTCACCATTCAGAGAATGTTGGATGATTATTTTAGGGATAGCATCCAAATAGGCATGTCAGACAGTCCGTTTCACCACTGGCAGGAAAAAGAGGCAATTTGGAGTCCCTGGCTTTGTTTTACTTAAGTTGCCCACCCTCCAGTGTGTACTCTGAAAGAGTTTTCAGAGCAGCCGGGAACCTTGTCAGTGATCGGTGTAGGAGGTTACTACCCCAAAATGTTGAAATGATGATGTTTATCAAAATGAATTACAAATTCCACGAGGAAGAGCTTTACCAGCAATTAAGTAAAAAAATACAGTGGCGTCTGTAATGGTGGATTCCAGCAGGGACAAATTAATATTGTATAAGGAAGAGGATGTACACACTGATGGGAATGATGATGATGATAATGACAACATCTGATCTTAGCTATGTTGTAAAGCCAGTTTGTCTATGAGATCATTGCCACCAATGTCCACTGCGCATTGGCAGCTTGTTTTGTGGGGGTCCAAACAAACCAATCATTTCAGACACAAGTGGCAGTCCCTGTCGCTGAAGTGATTGGTTTGTTAAACTGTGAATGTCCTGTTTCATATATACAACATAAGGGTGGGTTGGAGGGCCCAAGGACAATTCCATCTTGCACCTCTTTTCTTTGCATTATGTGCAGTTTGGGGCACTGCTGTCTGACATTTTTTATTTTATGGTTTATGAATGGCCAGAAATTGTAATGGTCATAGACAGCATCTCCTGCATGCTCCTTTAATTTTTTTAAAGAAAATTCTGAACCACCAAGTTGATGGTGTGGGCAAATATGAGCAGCAGCACAGATCATCTTCCTGCCAGGATGTGTGCAATAAAGTGCAAATATGTTTAATACAAAAATGTGTTGTGTATATTGGTCACATACATACATATTACATGTTGACAAATAACTTCCAGTAGGCCCAGCAAACATCACAGATGCTGGGAGTTTTAATTCAGCCGGAGAACTACAGGCTGCTTTTCTCTGATGTAAACAGCAAGTCTTGGCCCCATTATGCCTAAAAATCTCCCTGAGTACAAACTAGTAAATGTCTGTTTACAGTATGTACTAGCAGCACCTCCACAAGCAAGGCCACCTCATTTTTATCAGATGTATAAAAAATAAAAAACCTCCTCCAGATCAAAGATGTAGTTTAGGAGCTGAAGAACTTGATCCTAGATTGATCTTCCCTCATAATTTTTATTAAGAATCAAAACATTGAGCACTCTGTGGAGCCCGGTGAGCAGTGCTGGTCAGTTGAAGCTGCACATTCCCCATCACACGAATACCTAATCCCGCCTCGCCGCCATGGCAGATCAACTTTCAGGAGAACAGATTGCTGAATTTAAGGAGGCTTTCTCCTTATTTAACAAGGATGGGGATGGCACCATCACAACTAAAGAACTCGGAACAGTTATGTGATATCTCTGGCAGAACCCCACAGAGGCTGAGCTGCAGGACATGATTAATGAAGTTGATACTGATGGCAATGGCACAATTGATTTCCCTGAATTTTTGACCATGATGACAAGTAAAATGAAAGACATGGATACCAAGGAAGAGATCCGTGAAGCATTCAGAGTGTTCGACAAGGATGGGAACAGCTATATCAGTGCAGCAGAGCTCCGCCATGTAATGACCAACCTATAGGAAAAACTAACAGATGAAGAAGTAGACAAAATGATCTGAGAAGCAGATATAGATGGAGATGGACAGGTGGAATATGAAGAATTCGTACAGATGATGACTGCAAAATGAAGACTTGTTCCTTGTTTCCCCTCTAGAAGAATCAAACTTAATCTTTTATTTACCTCTTGCAAAAATGTTACTTTCCCCATTCTGTTTCTGTATAGCAATACTGAATGTCAAGAAATACCTTCTGTCCACACAAATCTGCATGTAATGGTTGGAGGTCCTGTCCCCAAAAGATGAGTTTAAACATCAGTTCACAGTATATAAATACTTGTACTACCTTTTACCAACAAGGAAGCACTTAGCGGACTCCTTAAGTTCCATTTGCTAATGATACCACACTGCTTGGGCAGGCCAGTTTTACATGCATGTAGCTTGACAATTGAGCAAAGTCATAACTTTGTATTAAAAAAAAGAAAAAACAAATTAAAATGATCTGCCATCTTGGTGGACTCTGTTTAAATTTGTAGTATAAATTGTCATAGCTGGTTTACTCTCAGAAATGGTCTATGCCTCAGGATGGTTTGCAGCAGAACGGTTGAAGGATGAAAGCCCCTAATGCAGGGGTTCCCAAACTTTTTTGAATCACGGTGCCCTAGAGTATCACGGCATCCCTAACCCAAAAGTTTGTTATTAAAAAAATGTTGAAAAAATTTAGTAAAGAAGTAAAGTGAAGAACAGTAATCTGTGCTTACCTGTCATCCTTAGGTTCAGTTATGTGATGGTGAACAGGTCTGTACTTCTGTTTGTCCACATGATTACATTGACCATAAATAATTTGATTTGGTGCTGGACTACCATCCTGAGGCACCCCTACAAGTGTCCCAAGGCACCCCAGGGTGCCACGGTGCACAGTTTGGGAACAACTTCCCTAATGGTTGGTTCTTTTTGTACCTGATGTGCGTCAAGATCCGAGGATTGTCCACTCTAACCGTGGTGTAAAGTTGTGCTATGTGTGAGTGAAACGGATGTCGGGCTATTAACCGTTCACTTTTTAAAAAAAAAGAGAGAATTGTTCACCATGGGGGAGAAACATTGGACTCTAGTATTTTTTTTTAACAAATGTCTGTACCAGACTTGGAGACGGCTGTTTCCTGTATCTGTATAGGACATCAGCACAACCATCAACAAGGCTGTTCAAGAAACTTCATTATGTCCATTCCAAGTTGTAAATGCTAGTTTTTTTCTGTTTTTCTTTTTGTTTTTTCCAATAAAAGACCATTAGCATAAAAATAAAAAAAGAATCAGTACATTAAATTAAATAAATTAAAAACAAATCAATCCTTCTGTCCTTTCCCTGTCTTCAGTCCATAAACATGTAACAACTCCGTCGGGCCTCTGTCCTAGTTAAGGAAAACATTCTTGGTTTTTAAAACTCCTAGGGGTCATATAGTTTATTAAACTGCCATCCTGTCTACCACTGCAATGCCACTCTGTGCCATGTGGAAAGCTGAACTGCCACATGTTAGTGCAGCCCACTGCTGTCGCTTAGCTTAGTCAGCTAGCTAGCTGGATGCAACCTTTTGGCCCTAAACTAGATGAAAAAAAATCAATATTGTGAGCTGTGTGGTAATCAAAATTGACTGGAAACGACTGGAAATAAATGTTATTGAGGTTAATAATACTGTAGGAACAAAAACAGGCCCAAATTATGTGATTTTAGCTGTTTTTATGATTTTTTTTAGAAAAATACACGCAATGGATGGTTTTAGCAAAACCAAATCCAGATCCAAAACACAAGGAGATACAGATCCAAAACCAAAACATGGGGGTCGGTGCACATCTCTAATGTTATACAGAATAGAATTGCATTTATCTTTTATAATAGACACACATTCTGTATTTGAATGTTCAAGGTGAACTTTGAATAAGTTTGTATTTAACAGGAAATATAAACTTCTGTTATTTGTTGTGTACTTTATGTGTATTTCATTGCGCACTACGTGGTTTAACACTATAAGTACATTATAAGTTATGAGCCTGGTTGCAAAAAAATGTTCAATTACAAAATTAACATCAAAATATGCTTGTCTATAAAAGAGTTCTCAAGGCAGATGAATTACTCAGGCGGGGGAGGAAATGGTTAGTCATTTCAAAGGGGACAAATGCTCAGGTAATTAGCTTAGAATATCTGTATCAAGCAGCCATACAGCTACAGGTCTGTGAATATCTAATTAATTTCCTTGTCTGTAACTATAGGATTATCAGCAGGTCTTATTCCTGCCAAGTTACAAGAAAGAGTAACTCAGTGGAAAGACAAAAAAAATGCCATGGTGTGTACATATATATCATACCCTCCAACATTTCTCATACAGAATCCGGTACAGGGGCGTGACAAAGGATAAAGGGGGCGTGACAAAGGATAAAGGGGGCATGACAAAGGATAAAGGGGGCATGTCCACGGGTAGTGTACCTGGGGTCCGGAGGTACAGCGGCGCTGGAGTGATTATGGCAGCATTGGTACAGACTGCAATTGCATTGCAGAGAGCCATGGGGGGAGATGCAGAACCGCCTATCACTCAGCAGCGCTGCGGGAGTCCTGTGTCCCAGCAGCGCTGCAAAAAGAATCAGGAACTCGGTACAAATGGTACAGCCCCTGTTTGCCGGTACAGACCATTAAGAAACGGTACTGTACCGGCTAAAACGGTAGAGTTGGAGGGTATGATATATATATGTAATGAAGACAGCGGCACTCACAGGGCTTCCAGTCAGGTTTAAATCATAGGGTACTCAGTCCTTATTTAGCCGACGTTTCAATCTCTTTTATTATTTTATTAGAGATTTTCCTCAGGGATCAACAGAATACATAAACACAGTACATTTATATAAAGAAGGAAAGATAACTACTCACCCATGTGTAGCGCGATCAGAAGCTGATGCCGGGGGAGGTCATGTCATCAGGCTGCGTCCCACCAACGAGACGTGCAACGTTCTCACACACCGGGTAGCGTCTGATTGCCATATTATATTTCACCGAGGGTTTAATCCCCCCCGGGGAGGGCACCAAGGAAAGGTTTGGCTGTTTATGCGGAGTGCCAGTTGTTGTATCCTGTATATATATATATATATATATATATATATATATACAGTGCTCAAAGTGGGAATTTAGAGGTGGGGGTATGGAGATTGAGTTTCCCCCCCCCTTGGGCCCCTGCTTCCATATCACCCGATTGTATGTCTCACCCCACCCCCACACTTCTCCCTGCCTGCTCCCCTCTCTCACACCCTGCCCTTCTCACTGATCCCCTCTCTTCCCTCACCCCCTAAAATACTGTCTGCCCCTCTCTCTCTATTCCCGCTCTCACATCCTCCCCTCTCTCTACTTCCCTCTTACCTGTGCTGCTGGAATGGAGCTGCCAGGGGCACCGGGTCTTCGTTGCTGCTGCAGTAGTGCGAGCCAATAAGAAGCTGACGCTTGGCAGCTTCTCATTGGCTGGCGTCCGCGAGCCCCATGATTGGCTGGAGGCCGCCAGCCCTGCAATTGGCTGGCGGCCAGTGTGCGCTGCTTACAATGCAGCTGGGACCGGATGGCTGCTTTGTCCTGGCTACATGCCAGCCGCCGATCAAGATGTGTCCCCTGCGGGACACATCTCTACACATTGCCGCCGCTGTTCCAGCGCTGGGATGCCATACTGCATCCCTGCGCTGGTGCATTCTCTTCTGCGGCCTAAATGAAGTGGGGTCGGGAAGTGGTGGTATGTCATACCGCCGTATACTGCCCCACTTCGACCACTGGATATTTATATATATATATATATATATATATATATATATAAAAAGCACATTTCTTCATGTTTTGGTGATATATCATAGAAATGTTATTAAAGTTAAGAGGTTTTGGGGATATATTTACTAACGGCGGTTTGTCAAAGCCAGTTATTGACAGCTTTGACAAATAATTTTAAAACAGCAACAGTAATCTATACTAAATCACGTTTGTTTAGCATTAATTCATGTTGTTGTTGTTTTAAAACATTTTTTTAAATCAGTAAAAGCTGTTGATGAGTTAGTAAATCTACCCCTTGGACTACTTTTGGACATACTATAATTCACACCTAGGGGAAAATTACTGCCCCTCCCCCCCCCAAAATCAACAAAAACACTTGCCTCTGAGAGACCTTCCAGGAGAACATGTTCAAAACTCCTTCATATTATGAAAAATTGTCAGTTCTGTGGCACTCAATCCAGAAGACGTGATGTCCATCTGATTCTGAATTGTCCCAGGCATACATATATGAATTATGTGTTATATTTATGTAATTCTTTCTTATTCATGTTTGGTTTGTTGCTGTATTTGTACTTTTGTATGTCATTTGTTATATTTTTCTATTATTTTCAGTTTTCTTATTTTGGGGCATATACAGTATACCAATATTCATATTTTGCCCAATTAAATATAATTTTTTATTGCCACAAATGGCGTCAATAAGAAATTATGAATTAGTGGATTCTACCAATATCTCTTGCTGGGACAGAGGCTCATATCTCAATGAAAAGTTAGAAAAGTGGTAGCTAATGCTATCACTTGACTGCCGGGTATAGACCTGGCAAATCTAATAAGCATGCGTGGCCAAGAGGTTGCACATGTGACAGTATGGGACGACAGGGACTGATCTGAATAATCCCTCTCCAAAAAGAAATGTAGTACAGTAGCCCATAGGCTGCTATTGGCTAACACCGGAGCACCTGAAGATGCGTTAGGTACTGGGGCCAAGCTCCAGAAACTTATGGATGCTGCTTACATGTTCGAAAACAGGGGTCCACGGCAAATATTTGCAGCAATAAACTCATATATTCTGGGGATACTTAATATCTGCTGTTTTTGCGGGATTTCCTGAAACATTTAATATTTTTATATGGTACATTGTTCAATTATCTGCTCCTTATTATATTAAATCTTAAATTAAATAAGTTTGGTTCTTATTTCTCTAACACCTTTTATGAAGAGAATTATTGCTTGACTGTGCTGCTAAATCTGGGATAGCTTGACTGTATTTACTCTTTGCATGCTTGGGCATGCTCCAATAAGTCTTTGATTGTTGGTGTGTAAATAATTAATTGTTTTGATCAACCAAGAGCATATTATGGGCAAGCATTTATATTTGTGTAACAGTATTGTTAGGTCATATTGCCCTCCTTCAATAATTGATGGCAAATGATAAGTGTGTATGGGTTTGTTGAGAGTGGTGACTCAGCCAATATGTAACCTTTGTGAAAAATGAGGATACAATTGAGCAATTAAACCCTTTTGTCCACATCATAGAGTCAATATCCACTTTATGTCATTTATTTATTTTATTTATTAACAGTTTCTTATATAGCGCTGCACTTTACAGTTGGAAACATTGAACAAAACTGGGTAATAACAGACAGACATATAGGTAGGAAGGCCCTGCTCGCAAGCTTACAATCTATAGGGAAATAGGCATTGATACACAAGGATAGGTGCTATATATTGCATTTTGGTCCAGCCAGAATGCAGAGTTACTTGATGGGTTGCATGATCCAGTCACACAGGAATGTTGGCCAAATGTCAGGAGAATGTGAAAGAAAGACAATGTGTGAGGTTATGTGTGGACTGTGAAAGGGGATGTAATTAGATATGGAAGCTATGAAGGTTATCTGGGCGGTTCTGGAATCTGATAAGCTTGTCTGAAGAGGTGAGTTTACAGGGAACGCTTTAAGGTTTGTAGACTAGAGGAAAGTCTTATTGTGTACGGGAGGGCATTCCACAGAGTGGGTGCAACCCGAAAAAAGTCCTGTAACCGTGAATGGAAGCAAGTATTGTGTGGGGATGAGACGCAGATATTGTGCTGAGCGGAGAGGATGGGTTGGGAGATATTTTGAGATGAGTGAAGAGATGTATGTTGGTGTGGTTTGGTTAATAGCCTTATGTGTAAGTAAAAGTATTTTGTATTGAATACGGTAGAAAACTGGCAACCAATGAAGGGACTGACAGAGCGGAGCAGCAGACGATGAACGTTTGGCAAGGAAGATCAGCCTCGCAGCTGCATTCATAATAGATTGTAATGGCGAGAGCCTGTTATCATACTTAAAAGCCATCAAGAGTGAAGAGTATCTGTATACCGTTTCTTTCAGGTTAAGGCTTTTTTCCATTTAAATAAACAAGACTGTTATCTTTTCCTGAAGGATGGCAGAAGACAGTTAAAATAAAATATTTAATCTTTAATTCTAGATTTTTGATATCTTATCCATTTAATCAGGAGTACTCTATGTTCCGGTGATATATTCTCCAAAACTAATTTGTTCAAGGTCAAATGATTTTTGGCGTGAGCAGAAGATTCAAGTGTTCTATTGCAACCACTTATGAAGCAGCAGCATGGTTTGTTTTAGTATTATGAAGCAATCACCTACATTTTTTTTTTGCAATATATATTTATTGGTTTAAGATGACAAAACAAATAGCACAGACAAAATATAAACAAATGGTACAGCAGTGCTATGTAAAATAAAAATATACACTGAAATATATTTTTCGCAACATATATAGAAATCAAAACATAATATCAGTATTTCACAGTCAGAAAAAATATAACCAAGAGAAAAAAAAAAAATACCACTACATACAAATCAAGCACACCAAAGAAAAAATGAAAAAGACCAGACTGGGGAAGATGGAGTAGGAATGAGGGGGATGGGGGGACCTTGAACCCCAAATATTCAAATCAGAGCTGTAGTATAGTCAGTGGAAGATTTAAACTCGAGCCAAGGGAGCCAAGTGGCACTAAATTCACCATATTTCTCAACTCCAAGACGTAAATCCTCCCTTTCACATAGAGATCTATTTGGGTAAACCATTTCTTAAGTGATGGAGGAGCCACTGATTTCCAGTGAATAGGTATTACAGCTTTTGCTGCACTATTAAGAAATTTGAGGAGAGATTTTTTATACAGTGTTAGCGGCCCAGGATATAGGTTTAGTAGCCAAAAGAAAGGATCTGGGGGAACCTCATGTCCTAAAATTGATGCAGAAAGGGAAATTACTTTCTCCCAGAAGGGCCGTAATGCTCGGCAGTCCCACCATATATGTAGGGGCGAGCCTTCTGCAGAGTTACATCGCCAACAACAATTAGACACAGTAGGGAACATTTTAGCTAATATTTGAGGGCACCTGTATCACTGATCACTTTATAATGAGTTTCAATAACTGAATAGCTGACGGAACTGGCAAAAGAGTTGTCAAAAATATTAAGTCTATCTAGAGGAGAGAAAGAAACCCCCATATCGCTTTCCCAATCATCTAGAAACTTGGGGGGTAAAGAGTATGCATTCTCAATCAACAATCTATAACACAAGGAAAGGGAGTGGGTCGGATGAGGATCTACTAGGCACATATTCTCAAAGGAGGTCAATGGTCTACTGCAAGCCAATTGCACTCTTCCACTTTGAACGAAGGCCCTCATTCAGACCCACTCGCGAGCGGCTGTCCGCTCGCAAGTGGGTCGATGGTCCGCACTGCGCATGCGCACGACGGAGGGAGCTCCGTCGTGCGCATGCGCGAGACCCGACGAGCGAAGGACTTTCCTTCGCTCGGAGTGTCTCATCAAAGGGGGCGTGCTGTCGATGTTGACTGACAGCACGCCCCCTTTGGTGGGCGTGTCGGGGGCGTGCCTGCCAGACAGAGGCGTTCCCAAGGGAACGCCTACCGTCTGAAGCCGGCCCCACTGACATCACTAGTGATGTCAGTGGGAGTGATTTTGGCTCTGATAGAGCCAAAATCACTCCTGGCCTTGCGGTTGAAAAACTCAACCGCAGGCTTTTGCTCGCAGTTTCGATGGTCGCGATGGTCAAGACCATCGCGACCATCATCCTGCACACTCGTATATGCTGTGGGTGGTGACCCACAGCTATAGGATCGTCCAGGAGGGCGCTCCATATTAATGGAGGTGGGCCCTGATTCAGAGCGAGCGCTCTGGTCAGAGCGTCCGGCTCTGAATCAGGGCCAAAATGCTTTAGCTAAAGGTATCGCCAAATTTCTGCTGCCGGCAAGGCTCATTTATTCTGAAGGGAGCCAAAGGGTATGACCCTACCAGATTCCACCAGCTGACCGACCCGGGAGACTCTATCCATTTGTGAAACATATGTCCAGAGGTATCTGGAGGAAAGTCAGGATTATCAAACAATGGGGTCAGGGGTGTAAAAAGAGAATATATCCATGAACATCTCCTCAGTCTATTCCATCGAACCAGGGTAGGGCCTATTGTGGGATGGGACAGACCAGGAATTTTGGACCTCCATGGATATGTAGAGAGGACTTTAGAAACCGAACGGCTTTCCAACTGAACCCACTGTATAGCATCCCCAGCCCTCGTCCAGTCCATTATGCGACCAAGCATGATTGCATCATAGTAAGTGGGGTAGTGCGGAAGTTGAAGCCCCCCCATTGTCTTACGTCTAAATAATATAGCATGTTTAAAATGGGGTTTTGCGGCCACCCCAAACAAAGTCCCTCACTATATTGTGCAACTCCTGGAACCAGTGTTTAGGTATATTTATGGGCAAAGACTGAAGTAAGTACAAGACCCTAGGGAGAACATTCATTTTAACCAAACTAACCCGTCCCAACCAGGAGAGAGTTTTATTTGTCCAGGTCTTTAACTCTAATCGCAAGGTCTGGAGCAATGAACTAAAATTGTGGTCAAATAACTTGGAGAGTTCTCTATCTAGGGAGACTCCGAGATATTTGAGGCTAGACGTGTGCCAAGAAAATGCAAATGCATGCTTCAGCGAGGCAATGGAGTGAGAGTGAGCTGTTAGGTTCACTGCTACAGAAAGGTCATCCGCGAATATAGCTAATATGTATTCATTCTCCTTAACCCTAATACCCATCAGGTTGAGATTAATCCTAATAGCACGTGCCAGAGCCTCCATGCAGAGCACAAAGATAAGAGGGGATAGAGGACAGCCCTGTCTAGTGCCATTTCTAATCCCCACCGTATCAGATAAAACCCCGTTAACCCTAATCCAAGCCGAAGGGAGGTGATAAAGCGACATTGGCCCTGATTCAGAACCGGACGCTCTGACAGAGCGCTCGCTCTGAATCAGGGCCGTCCCTCTGAATTTTTAGAGCGGCCTCCTGGCCGCTCGTATAGCTGTGGGTGACCACCCACAGCTATACCGAGCGGCCAGGAAGATGGTCGCGATTATCAAGACCATCGCGACCATCGGGCTTGCGACGAGACCCTTGTGGTAGGGTCTTGTCTGCCGCAAGCCTTGGAGTGCTTTCGGCTCTATCAGAGCCGAGAGCACTCCTACTGACATCACTTGTGATGTCAGTGGGGCCGGCCCCAGACGATAGGTGTTCCCATGGGAATGCCTCTGTCTGGCCAGCCACGCCCCCGGCACGGACACCAAAGGGGGCGTGCTGTCACTCACCATTGACAGCACGCCCCCTTTGTAGCGAGACCCATAGTGACGGCTTGCCCGCCGCTATCCGGGTCTCGCGCATGCGCACGACGGAGCCGACTCCATCATGCGCCTGCGCACTGGGCTAACATCGACCTGCTTGCGAGCGCTCATCACTCGCGTGCGGGTCTGAATTAGGCCCATTATTCAATGTAGACATTCAGGACCCAGATCCATGTGTGTCAGGACTCCCTGCATAAACAACCACTCAACCCTAGCAAATGCCTTTTTGGCATCAGTGGAGAGGAGGATAACTGGAGCTGAGCCACCTGTGGCCAAATGTATCAGATCTATAACTTTAGTGGTATTGTCCCGAGCCTCCCTCTCCGGGACAAAGCCCACCTGATCTGAATGTATAAGATCCGGAAGCAAAAGTTTAAGTCGATTGGCAAGGAGTTTAGCAAATAGTTTAATATCTACATTGAGCAATAATATAGGGCGATAGCTCGAACACTGGGCTGGATCCTTACCCACCTTAGGTATAATGGTGATGTGTGCCTCAAGGGCTTAAGGCGAGAAAAATTGGCCATCTGCAATAGCGTTAAAGGCCAGGAACATTTTGGGGAGCAATAATTTCTGGAACGACTTATAGTATACAACAGAGAAACCATCTGGGCCTGGGCTTTTCCCGGATGGAGTCATCTTAAGGGCCCCCTCCAACTTGGACAGGGAAAAGGGGGATTCCAACCAGATCCTATTTACATCTGTGATATTTGGGAACTGTACGTTGTGAAGATATTGGGCTACCAACCCTCGAAAAGTGCAAATCTCATCCGGGGACTTAGGGTCACCCAAGTTATATAGCTTAGTATAGTATGATTGAAAGCGGATGTGATATCACGAGAGAGTGTGCGAGTCCCACCCGAGGGAGCATTAATAGATTGGATAAATAGACAGGCTCTTTGTGCTCTGAGGGCTCTAGCTAAGTACTTGCCCGGCTTATTACCCCACTGAAAAAAACGACTTCTACATAAGCGAAAATGACGCCTTACTGAATCAAAAAGAGGTTTATTCAAGGCTACCCTGGTAGCTGTCAAGTCAGAGAGAAGCTGGGAAGAGGGATGTCTCTTATGAGACGTCTCTAAGGAGTTGAGCTTCTGCAAAAGAGCCACTTTCTGTTCCGTTTTTTCCTTCATCAGCATTGACGCCTATTGGATCAATTTACCTCTGAGGACACATTTGTGAGCCTCCCAGACCGTAACGCTGGAGACCTCCGGAGTTTAATTAATTGAAATATATTCCTATAAAGCCAACTCCAGTTGAGTCTTGCAATGAGGGTCAGCTAGAATTTGTTAGTTCCAGCGCCATAAGCACTGCTTAACAAAATGGTATGAGGTCAACAGTGTCACGGAGATAGGGGAATGGTCAGACCATGTAGTGAGCCCAATGTCAGAATGCTGAAGAAGGTGAAGTAACCTATGCAGTAAAAACAATTAATCAATTCTAGAATTTACATTATGTGGCTGTGAATAAAACGTATAGTCCCTATCACCGGGATGTTGGAGCTTCCAGGAATCTATCAGCTGGTGTTCATGCAGGGTACGTCTTACCTGCCTATGTCTCTCGGTGGAGTGTCTAATGGAGGGTCTTGAGATATCAAGCTCAGGTTGAACCAGTTCAGATCCCCACCAATGACAGGAATACCAGACACCAGAGGGTCTATCTGGTCAAGAATCTGAGCAAGAAACACTGGCTGGTTCTGATTGGGTACATAAACATTAATAAAAGAGTACAACTGGCCATACAGAAAGCATCTAACCATCTGCACTCTACCCTCTATCAGCACAGTATGTGAAAAATCTTGGAAAGGGAGTGTCTTTGAGAAAAGCATGGCCACGCCCAATGATTTAGAACTACTATTGGTACTAAGAAAGACAGTGGGATAATTACGATCTGAAAATCGAGGGGCTGAACCTGATTTAAAATGTGTTTCCTGAACAAATGCCACCCCTGCTTTAGCTGCATAAAAGTCTCGGAGAGCCCTAGAACGTTTCTCTGGAATATTGAGTCCCTTTGCATTGATAGAGACTATTTTAATAAGTCACCCATTTGTTTTATTATTCCCTTTTGTTAATTTAACTTAATCCTAAACCTAGGAATAAACACACTGACACATGTATGGAATTAAAAGAGGTCACAGCCAGAATTTATTGATCAAATTGAAATTTTAGAATAGGTGGCAAGAAGAAAGCAGTGCTCCAAGGCCACAGCCCGATGGATACCAATACTAAATAATAGGGGCGGATCCCCGCCCTGCGCAGACTGACCTGGGGCAGTACCATCCTCCCCTAATTGGCACAGCATTGGCCCCTCCCTTGGAACAAAGACCATGTCCCCCCTTTAGGCGGTGACAAACTGGCCGCTCTCAAAGGAAAGATGCTACCACAGGCACTCCTGCACTAATAATAGGCCGCCCATGAGCACTGCTTCCCGCCAGGCTGCACCTCTACCTGTTGGGAGAAATCACAGACAAAAGCACTATCCAACAAAATAAGAATGATAGAAACCAGCTTACACGGGTGGGTGGGTGGGTGGGGTTGAATAAACTGGAAAGAGGAAGATGGCTCCCTTCCCCAGACTATTTATATGGGACCTCTAAGCCCTCCCAGAAATCCTACCATAGGCTTATACTCCTCAAATGACCAATAACTAACCGCACCCCCCTCCAGCTTTTAACCCTTAACTTACCTAACAAAATTACATATCAAACAGGGTGCTTATCTATCCTCAAACTTATTCAAGTATTCGGATGCATTAAGTCACCCATTTGTTTTATTATTCCCTTTTGTTAATTTAACTTAATCCTAAACCTAGGAATAAACACACTGACACATGTATGGAATTAAAAGAGGTCACAGCCAGAATTTATTGATCAAATTGAAATTTTAGAATAGGTGGCAAGAAGAAAGCAGTGCTCCAAGGCCACAGCCCGATGGATACCAATACTAAATAATAGGGGCGGATCCCCGCCCTGCGCAGACTGACCTGGGGCAGTACCATCCTCCCCTAATTGGCACAGCATTGGCCCCTCCCTTGGAACAAAGACCATGTCCCCCCTTTAGGCGGTGACAAACTGGCCGCTCTCAAAGGAAAGATGCTACCACAGGCACTCCTGCGCTAATAATAGGCCGCCCGTGAGCACTGCTTCCCGCCAAAGCCCGGTTCGCAGAACCAGGCCCGCCACCAAACTGTGACCTTCCTAAAAATAAAGGGAAACTGCAGAGGTCACTGATCAACCACACTAGCCCCGCGCCCAGGAGTTTAGCCCCATTGGGTCTATGAAAGCTCTCCGCCCTGTAACGTAAAAAACTTGGGTATTGCATGACGCGTACGCCAACGCTAAATGACAAGTGTGCAATGACCATATCCGCTCAGTACCCATGCATGCGCCCAAATCATTCCCTCCCAAGTGGGGCCCCAAACGTCTCGTCTGCTGCCCATAGGGCATCTAGCAGGCGCTTCCAATGCATTTCTCGTAATCCTAACAATTGCAACTTACCCACTCACAACAAAAAATTGGACCTGCAAATCCAAGGGGTGCTGGCTAGCCCAGTAAAAAATAGGAATTTACCCACACCCGACAATTAGCATTCCCGGACAAACCTGTCCGAGAGTTCACGTAGACATAAATTGGCATTTATACAGACAGATATTGGAATTTAATACAGACAGAAATTGGTATGTAATAATAACAACAACAATTTAACCCCAAGGAAAGGGAAACAAAATAGTTGGGTGACCCATCTGAAGATGAAAAACAGCAAAACCTCTTTGAGGGCAAAAGCTGAAAATCCTTTCAGAATCCCTAGCGGCAGTAGGCATAAGGCCCCTAGGTTTCCCAACAAACTCGCAAGGAGCGCAACTACCTAGTGCAACTTATCCTCCTTTAAATACGACCTCACCACCCTAACTGTTTTTAATAAGTCGACTGAAACACCTGCCCCCGCTGCGCAAGCTGCTGCCCCTAACTAAATTAATGAGTCCTGCAAAGCTCCGTAGCTATACCTAAAGCAATAAGATAATTCTGAAATACCCTCGTAAACTGCCACCTGGACAAAGGGGGTTAGATTAGCAAGGATAAACCAGTGTCCGCCACCTGGAGGGCGAACATTATTAAAGCACCCTGCCTGAGCAACTGGACAAAATCACGAGATATGCAAGCGCCTGAATAGAAATGCAACGCCCCTTGGCCAGCTAATCTGTCTTAAACCTATGTAATTAGCATAAGATCAATACCTGCTTAATAACCACCTTATTAAACCTTAAACCTGCTAGCGCATAAAGCTTATTAGCAGCAACTAGCTTGCCCATGCTTAGTATAATGTAATTGGCCAGATCCGCCCACGGTGTGCCTGGAAAAATTTAGAGATACTTGATAATGCTGAAGACAAACTGCCTTGGAATGACCCCTTTCGTGGCATGCCCCAGACAAACTCTGCTATATAATCATCAATCGACCTACCTCACCCGCTCTTGGAAGCTAAGACCCTGCCCATCGTACCAAACCGCCGTGTAGGTCTTTAATGTACTAGGCGTCAATGACTTCAGTGTGAGGTCCTTGATGCCAGCCCAATGAAATGCCGGGCATGGAAAGGGAAGGTTAAACCATTTAAACAGGAGGCACGATAAAATGAACCCGTCCCACTGAAAAAGATTTTAGGCGTCCGCCATACCGTTTGCAGCGCCTGAAACCTGCCATGCCCTAAATTCAATATTCCTTACCCACTTAGCAGTGTAAAATACATCAACAACCGTAAGGCCGGATCTAAGTCCGTCCCTAATTAGCACCGACCTACACCACGCTTAAGTTATCCAAAAGGGAATTCGCCTATTGCAAATCTTGCTCTCCTACAGCTACCTACCATTGGGAACACTCTCTAAAAGAAGGATGTTCATGTTTAGGCCCTGAAACCCATAAGTAACCGGCCCGGGCTCCATGCACCACACCCTTACAAAATGCACCAAAACTTAAGGAACCGGACACATCTGTAAACAGTTGAAGTTCGAATTGGCTATAGATGATGGAGGCCATATCTTTACGCCATTGAATTCGCACATAAACAACCAACCAAAAATGCAGAACCTCACTCAGCTCCAAAGAGATGCAGAATGAGGTTATGAGGCTTCCTAACCCCCGCTGAGGTTCCTCCTAGCCATCTGCTGAAAAAAAAACAACTCCTAGGTATGACTCTAAACGCGAAACTGAGGGGACTCAATAGCGATTGCAATTACATTAACTAAACCTTCTTTACCGAAATGAACGCTTCTAGCAACTCCCCCGAAATGCCACGCCCTCTCCATAGACAAGTGGCATAACCCTATCAAGGTATCGGTTTCTACATCCAAGTAATATATGCGCATAAGTAGACCTTACTAACGACGAACAAGGCCGGCAAGCAAAAAAGTAACTAAACCCTCGAAAAGTACACGAAATGAAACAGCCCATCGACAGACATCAGTCTACGTAATAGAGCTCTACTACTTTAATTCCCACATATCTAAAGGACTCGGGGTGAATGGGCAACAGCCGTAAAGCGGATTCTATATCCACCTTAGCTAGTAGAGCCCTGCCCCCGAAACCTTGTACTATCTCAGGGCGTTTTTTTTTTTTTTTTTTTTTTATAAACAGATTGGCAAACGACACGACAATCTGATGGGCATCATGCGTGGGAGCCCAACCCTTCTATCTGGGCAAGAGAGATGCTGTATCAACCCAAATCTACTCGGTTCCCTCTACGGTGCCGCCTTAAAGGCGGTGCACCTAAACTTTCAGAAAAGGGGGGGATGCAAAAAGGTGGCCACACATGCGCCCTAACCTGGCTTCCGCCTCCACCGTACACCTAACGACTTCCAGATGGACATGCACTGATTTCAGAATCCTCCCAGAAAACCCAGATATCGCCCATGTCAAAGGTAAACACCAACCCACGCCAAAACCTTGCCCCCCCAAAAAAAGGCTGCTTCCTCCCCAAGGGGATAACGACCCAACCAACTCCTCAAAACCCCCAAATTACTCAGCAACGGCGCTTCATTGAACACCTCTGCGATGCTCGTTGCCCTATTCTCCTCAACCTGTTCCTACGCCGCAGACCCCCTGCACATCTTGGCTGGGTGACCACTCCCGCAGAGCATGCAGATATGCCAATATCCACAGCCTGCCCCTCATGATGCTGCGTGTTATTACACGCGCAGCACGGCACGCAACTGATGCCCGCAGATCCAGGGCGGATCAGAAAAGGCTGCTTCAGACCAGCCGAGGAATCAGCAGTCGCGTTAGGCAGTTGATTGACTGCAAGCCAAACCTCGACGTCCTTGAAACCGAATTAAAACACTGCCACCCCCTCCTGCTGTGTCCTAAATGCGTCGTATTACCGCCAAGCAGTACCTTTAGCTGACTAGTTTAAGCCGTGTACCATGTGCATGTATTTTAGCACATTCATAATACTCCCCAGGCCTGGATTCAAGGGGCGTGCCGCAAAAACATATATACGCGCCACCAAATTCTGGTAAGAACGACATGTCGCCTCCGCAACTACCCCAGCTGACTAAGTCCGATCCAAAGACCTACTTGCGTAATCCGCAACCGCAAACATATGCACAAATTTACTCTTCTTGATCTGCTCCCTAAATTTAGAACTTAAACCCTTAAGGATAGCCATATTCGCGCAGTGAACCTAATCTCCCGATGCATCCGGCACCTTAGTTGCCGACACTGTGTTAGACCTCTTATGGCTCCCCCGCTTTGCCTTAATTTTTATTTATTTATTTATTTGTTTTTATTTATTTATTTTTATTTATTTATTTTTTGCGCAAAGTAACGCCTGAGATTGCGCGGCCTATCAGATGAACTGGAAGAATCGCTAGAATCAGTGGAAGATAAATGTGCGCTGCGAAATGTAGAAAAACCATGCTCACCAGAAATTGCCGCCGAAGGACCAGACATTTCCTCCTGAGCGTTCGGCAACTGTCCCTCGCTGCGTGGTGCGCCCACCATGATTTGACTCGCTGATACCACTGCATCATCCATCTGCTGGACCTCGATAACGCGACTGGAAAGATCAGAAACTCCTACCTGGGGGCTTGAAACAGTAACTGGTGAATTGGACCGCACAGCAACTGTGCCTGCGGAATGGGGGGCAATGGGTGGCAGTCGGGGGCATGGGCAGATTGCGGGGAAGGCAGGGGGGACAGAAGGGGGGGTTGCAGCATATGTGTAGTTTGGGAATATGCAGGTGTGGGGGCATGAGGCAGGGAAAAGGGGTGAAAAAACCTGATAGGAAGGTGCAAAAACCTTGTAAAAGGGGGTTAGGGTCTGGAGTTGCAGCAGGGGGGGGCTGATGGTACACGGAAGGGGCAGGATGGTAAGGGGCAGTATATTTCAAGGGGATTCTGCGTGTAGTGTGGTGGTGTATAAATATGGGGACCTGTCCTACTGCTGAGCCAGAAACGGGGCGAAGGGGTATAACTCCCGCCCCTGGGAGCTGGCCAACAACAGGGGAAAGATTGCTGGGTGGGGCACCTGGGGCCTTGGAAAACCCTGTTACTAAAGAACAGCGGGGAGTGCTGGGGGGGGCCCTGCTCCTGCAGCAAAGGGGGCGGACGAAGGGGGGAACAGGACCAAGCAGGGCTCCCTGCGTAGGCCGAAAATATATAAAATGGCCGCCGTGACCCTGTGGCTGGGGCCAACCGCCGGCGCAGGGAGCGGGCTGGCCGTGATCTGCGGTGCTGGGATGGGGGGCTGTGGCCACCTGAGCTACTCGCGGCCTATGATCTGGGCCATGTGCGGGAGCGCAGACAGGCGCGTGGTCGCGGCCTATAGCAGGGCGCGCCCCGCTAAGAGGAAGCCACTGTGGTGAGAGGCGGCGGGGGGGGAGGGCGTTGGCTGAACGGCGGGGCCTGGGAGTAACTGAGGGGGATACTGGAAGGGGACGAGGGGGCCGCAGGGCGAGAGGCCTGGGAGCTTCCATAAGGCGGCGGGCGGGTGGGGGGGCTGCTGAACAGCTGGGCATGGCTGAGAAGATACTGGCAGGGGACAGGGGATGGATGAACACAAAAGCAGGGGAGGGAGGAGGAAAAAATAGATAAACAATAAAAGAAAAACTGACAGGAGCTAGAGAGGGTGTAAGAAAAGGGTAGATAAATGAGGTGTAAAATGCAGATGGGCAAGGGAAAGACAGGCAGATTAAATATAATATATAAATGACACTTAGCCAGCCTGGTTGAATAAACTGGAAAGAGGAAGATGGCTCCCTTCCCCAGACTATTTATATGGGACCTCTAAGCCCTCCCAGAAATCCTACCATAGGCTTATACTCCTCAAATGACCAATAACTAACCGCACCCCCCTCCAGCTTTTAACCCTTAACTTACCTAACAAAATTACATATCAAACAGGGTGCTTATCTATCCTCAAACTTATTCAAGTATTCGGATGCATTAGTCTGCATTCGCACATTAGCCACCATCATAAAAAACAGAAGGCACTAGGTGAACAAGGTATGGGAAAGACACAAAAGGAAATTACAAGGGAGAAAAAACACAGACAATATACAACACACAATGTATAGAAATAAACAATTATACAATGCAATGAACTAAGAATGCAATTTATAATGGAAACAGCACTTACTGAAAGCTGGAACACAAACATGTCCAGGGCCCCAGGGGGGCGCCGCAAACAAAAAGAAAAGATCAAACAGATACATAGACAAGTATTTTATAACCGCCACTTGGCAGCTCAGGCGTGGAAGACACGACCGAGACCAAGATAGAGTTGGCGGCGAGGGGGTCACCGGGGGTCAGTGACCACAGCCTCCATGAACAATAAACTAAACTGGTAAATAGTGAGTACACTCAAGTATACACAACCTAATAAAATATACAATAACTAAACAGGTCATCTATGGTAAGTAGATCTAAGGTAAAACAGGCCAATAACCTTACACAGCCGGAACATCGTTAGAGAAGTGTAGCATGTCGCTTTCGACAACATACATAGCCTGGTAGTGTGTTACATCAGTCAGAAAATAAACAAACCACAGAACATTAAACTGAGCAAGAATTAACGGATTATCATCTCAAAGGAAAAAGAGCATTCTTGTGAGACAATAGAAGAATGAAGCGAAGCCACCCTGACCTGAGTAAGAATGTAGTATTCATTACTCTCTAGAAAAAAGGTAAATCTATGAGCTTGCCTGGAGGAGATCAATCACGTTTGAGCAAGGGACCTGAGAACACTGAGGCCCTGGGAGGTTTTGGGTTTCAGTGCACCCTCTGCCAATCATTATTGGAGTGGAATGTAGTAGAGGCTCCTGCCAGTCCGGTAGGGCAATCAAAGGCAGACCCAATTGTGAACAGAAGGAAGCCAGGTCAGCTGAGTCCTTGAAGGTGTGCATCTTGCTGTTGTGAGAGACTTGGAGGATAAAAGGAAAGCCCCACCTATATTTGATCCTCAACTTGCAAAGTTCTGTAGTTAAAGGCTGAAGAGCTCTGCATGTAAAGTCGACCAGGATAGGTCCTGGAAGATCTGGATACGCTGATCATCCACATTGATAACATCTTTCTGACGTACTGTGTGAAGAATGTTCTCCTTCTGGGAGAAATAGTGGAGGCGGCAAATTATATCTCTTGGGCGGTCTGAGGGGGCACCTCTAGGCCTCAAGGCATGATGACCCCTATCAAATTCAATTTGAGAATCAGGGTCTACACCTAGGAGCTTGTTGAAGACTTTGGTGAGGAAGTCAATAATACCCTGAGGTGGAATATCCTCCGAAACTCCCCTGATCCGTAGGTTATTCCATCTTCCACGGTTGTCCAAATCGTCCAGACGATCATGTCGTTGTTGAAAGTCAGCAGCTTGACGGAGGACAACCGCATGGAGGGCGTTGTGGGCAGCAGCAGAGTCTGAAGTAAACTCCTCCAGGGAGACCAGTCTAGTGCCTAGCTGGGACACCTCTGATTGGATAGAGGCAATCTCTGATCGGACAGTGTCACAAAGTCGGCTTTCCAACTGCTCAAAGTCTTGTTTCGTGTGCATGGAGCGGAGCATATTCAGGATCTGAGAAATCCCCCGATTCTGCAACAGGGACATGATCAGAAAACTGTTCCTCCATCCGAGATGGGGAGTCAGAAGCCTGAGATAAACCCGGTGTGGAGGGAGCTGATGTGTCTACTGCAGTAGCCGATCCCTGCGGAAGGAGAAAATGACACAAAATAGAGGATGATGGGTTATCCATGTGATGAGTAGAGAGGCTGTCTTTGGGATTTTCTCCCATTTTTTGGGAGCTCTGCTTGCCTTTTACCATGGAGCAAATATAAGTAAGATACTAGATAACAGTAAAGCAGCATGTAGGAGTAAAATTAGGTATCCGTGAGAAGATGCGTATGTAGAATGTAAAGCCACCAGGGACACCGTCGCCACCTTCCCCCTAAAAAGCAGCTAGGTCGGCATCAATGAGCGTAACGGAGTGATCTCCAGCATTGGGTGTGGATAGTACAAACAGAGAAACTAGGCATCATTAGGGCGTGAAGATCGGTGTGTGGGATCAAAGGCAGGCCAAGATGGCAAATATCTGAGAGTTCTGTGAGATGTCCGGAACAATCGCAGTAGCCAACCACCAGGTGGAGCACCAATCACTCAAAATGATAAAGGACAGTCACCAAAAAGAAGTCAGTCATGGAATATCCCAAAAACGTGCAAAGAAGTAAAACAAGGAGGACTTACTTTCCTGCTGTAATGGCAAGCTGACAAGCTGTAATGGGGAAGTCTCCTGCTTTAGTTCAAGTCCCAGCACCTTAGTCTTGAAGGGTTATATTGGATGACCACAGTGCTGAATATCACAGTGCTGAGCCACTTTAGTGACTATACAAGGTTTCTGAAGGGAGCCTGGGGAATGGTGCGATGACTCCAGGGAGACACACTGCCTGTCTCTTCACATGTGCAGGCAAGATGGCTTGGGTGTGCACCCGCAGGTCCAGGATCCTCTACAGCTGGGGCTGTCTGCACCACCAAGCGGAAGCTCCTGAAGAAGGCAGCTGCGGGAGTATTCTGCCCTCCGTTCTCCCCTCAAGAAGTGTGCAGCGGCGGGTATGGAGGGATCTCGGCGGCGGGAGGGAGAGGCGCTGCTAGTAGAGGCCGCGGCTTCCCCACGGAGGTAGGCCCCGACTGGCAGGCCGGCGCCGGAGGTTGCAGAGGGCAGCCGAGAGTAGCCCCAGGGTCAGGCAAGGTTGCGGGAGGCAGGTAAGCTGTGGGGAGGGTGGGAATCTCCCTAAAATCGCTGGTATGGGACCCGTAGCAGCATGAGCCCAGGCATCGCACGTCCGACTTAATCACCGGCCAAGCCACGCCCTTCGCAATCACCTACATTTGTCTTCCACAATATGTTTTCTGTTTGGTCAATCTGTTCTTTATTCAATTAAGGTAAAAATGATTTTACATTGTTTGTGTTTGCTTTTTGTTTTCCTCTGTTAGTAGCTGAGTTAGCTACAAATATATTATTAGTTTATTCTGACAGTAAATGAGCAGGAAAAGAATAAGTGATTTCAATACATACAGGAATATTTATTTGCTGGCAATACAGTGGCAGGCTTGCCCTGATAGGTGAAACATGTACAATCATTCCTTTTGTTTATCCTGACAGAGGATGGCCAGGACAAGAGAAAATAAATTCCCTACTTTTCCTGTGCCTTTTTTCCTGTCCATTCCATGTCAGACGTGCCCCGAAATTATTATTTCACAACAAGTTGGTGGGGAAATTAACTTTTAAAAATGTTGTTATGCAGTGGCAGAAGACACACTCATTCTTTTTCTGGTGACACTGTATCAATTTATACCTGAGTAAATTTATACAATTTATACCTTTCAACAGTTGTAGGGTCTGATTCAGTGACATACATAAGAAGGTGCTAAAATATGCTAATGCCTTCTAAAGCATGCCCGAGCATTGGGGCCCACTGCTGCCTTCTCACATGCGTCCGATGACGTACAACAGCGTAAACATCGGTACCATCAATGCACAGCAGGCAGTCACGCAGAATGTAAGTGAAGTCTGACCAGCCACAAAATACAGCAGCTCTTCTAACACACAGAGAGGTCTCATGCTGCACAGGAGATTGCAATGGCTAATATATGCACGCCCACAAAACAGCATTTAAACAGACAGACACACCAGCGTTTTTATAACTACCACCAACCCCCCGTTACCTCCCCCAAACGCTGAATACCTGTCACTCAGTTGACAAGTGGGTTCTCTGTGCATTCTTAATCGTAATGCAAGCGTTCACGCATGCGCATTAGCAAACAGACACTTGATCTGCTTAAAAATCGCCACTGCATCCGTCTCTGAATCAGGGCCTGATTCAGACTCGCGAGCGAGCACTGCGCGCTCGCAAGTGGGTCGATGGTGGCCCAGTGCTCATACGCACACGGCTCCGTCGTGCGCATGTGCGAGACCCGGATAGCGACGGGCAAGCCGTCACTCCGGGTCTCGCACGAAAGGGGGCGTGCTGTCGATGTTGAGTGACATCACGCCCCCTTTGGTGGGTGGGCTGGGGGCGTGGCTGCCCAGACAGAGGCGTTCCCATGGGAACGCCTACCGTCTAGGGCCGGCCCCACTGACATCACAAGTGATGTCAGTGGGAGTGCTTTCGGCTCTGGTAGAGCCGAAAGCACTGTAGGGCTTGCGGCAACGAGACCCTACCACAAGGGTCTCATCGCAAGCCCGATGGTCTTGACCATCGCGACCATCTTCCTGGCCGCTCGCTATAGCTGTGGGCGGTCACGCACAGCTATGCGAGCGGCCAAGAGGCCGCTCTAAAAAAACAGAAGGCCGGCCCTGATTTAGAGCGAGCGCTCTGTCAGAGCGTCAGGCTCTGAATCAGGCCCTCAGGCCCTTAGTGTACACTTACAAAGGCCTAACCTATTAAAGCATTACAGTGGGAGACACATATAGAAACCGTTGTAATTCCTTCACCGCTCACCTGATTCGGATGTAATTACCCTCAAATTAAATCTGAAAGTCTGCAGTTAAAGCACATCTTGTGTGTTTCATTTCAAAGCCATTGTGGTGGTGAATAGAGGCCAAAATATGAAAATTCTGTCAATGTCCCAATATTTATGCACCTGACTGTATATATATATATATATATATATATATATATATATTTATAGAAAATGTTTATGCTGCATTTATATTTATTGTCTTGTTTTCACTCACTGGTCTCTCAACGAATGTGAGACTATCAAGTGATCACTCATGTTCTGCAATTACGTCTTGATTGGATACAATATGTTCCCTATTTAAGAGAGGGACTTCAGTGTGGGAATTCAGCTTGAAAAAGTCCCAGGACCAGGACGAAACGCGTTGCCGCCCATCTCCACACTAGCTGCTACCTGCTGTACCTCACTGCTCACTGCAAGCCATTTCAGCCTCCGTTACTCCCCGTCCTCCGTCTTCGTGCGAGGCAATTGACAGAGCTGCGGCCGCGCTCAGTACCTGCCATTCTGGACATTTCCAGCCCTTTCCCCAGCTCTCATCATCTGCCAGCTTTCTATCCACCTCAGCCGGACAGTGAGCTGCTGCACCGGAGCATCCTGAGAAGCCTGAGTTCTTCACGCTGGTTAGTACTCACACGGCCCTCTCACTCCCCTCTGTGGCGCCCGACGGGGCGAGATACAGCCACATCCACAAAGGGTTGTTGTGACATCTACTATACCTCACGCTACTCCTATATTTGGATCAGCTAGATGGATACAAGTTACTCAATACAGTGATTACATTGTTGCCATCTACTAAGTACTTTTTTTTCCATTGATGCTGAGTACTTGCGAACTGTGACTTTTAAGTATACAGATACACAGACTGTTTGGCTCTCTAGTTACAGCTTGATCTGTTTCATTCAGCAATTAAGCAGCCCATTTTGTTCAACTTCATTTCACTATTGTCTGATATTTGCTTTTACTCTTGATTTTTTAGTGTCATTGTTTCATTATTTCTATATGTCTTTCATGTCTTTTTATTTAGTGTTTGACTATTAATTTATCCATTATTAATTATTTTTAATCCTCATGCTTTTCACTGTATGGTTTGATTGACCAGCGCGTTTTTTCTTTTCTCCTTTATACATTTTAAGCCACAGTAGAACAGCTAATAAATGTTATGCCACAGTAGACCCCCTTTTACACATTATGCCATGGCAGAGCCTCTTATACATGTTACACCAAAGTAGAGCTCCTTATACATGTTACACCACATTAAAGCCGCTTACATACATTACGCCACAGTTGTGCCCCTTATATACATTACGCCACTCAGTAGAGCCCTTTATATACCTTACACCACAGTAGAGCTGCTTATACATGTTATGCCACAGTAGAGCCCCTTGTATGCATTATGCTATGGTAGAACCCCTTAAACACATATACCATGGCAGCAGTGGCGGAACTCCCGGAGACAATGGAGTCATTTGCCCGTGGACGCCAGCCCTGAAGGGGGCACCCGGCTTCATTGTCATCCGGCCACTGCTGAAGAGGAGCTGCTTGGAGATGGAGCGCCGCTGATTGGCGCTCCACCTCCGGTGGCTTAACTACGGAGGATGCAAGGGGTGCTGTAGCACCCCCTGCATCCTCCATTTGCCGTGCGCATGACGTCACTACCATAGTTCAGAGGAGCAGGCGCTGGGGATGGATGGCAGCAGCACTGGAGCGGGGTTGAAGGTAAGTTTTTATTTTTGTATATATGTGTGTGTGTGCGCCTACAGGGGGGCACTACAGGGGGCACAATACTGGGGGCACTACACGGGGCTTAATACTGGGGGCATTACTGGGGGCACTACAGGGGGCTTAATACTGGGGTCATTACAGGGGGCACAATACTGGGGGAACTACAGGGGGCTTAATACTGGGGGCACAATACTGGGGGCACTACAGGGGGCTTAATACTGGGGCATTAAAGGGGGCACAATACTGTGGGCACTACAGGGGGCTTAAAATTGGGAGAATTACTGGGGGCACTACAGGGCTGGGGGCATTATAGGGGACTTCCTACTGGGGGCACTACAGGGGGCTTAATACTGGGGGCATTACAGGGGGCTTACTACTGAGGGCACTACAGGGGGCTTAATACTGGATGCATTACAGGGGACTTACTTCTGGGGGCACTACAGGGGGCTTACTACTGGGGGCATTGCAGGGGGCTTACTACTAGGGGCTCTACAGGGGGCTTAATACAGGAGGCTTACTACTGGGGGCACTACAGGGGCCTTACTACTGATGGCATCATATGGGGGCACTACAGGGGGCATTGCATTACAGGGGCCTTACTACTGGGGGCACTACAGGGGCCTTACTACTGGGGGCATCATATGGGGCACTACAGGGGCCTTACTATTGGGAGCACTACAGGGGCCTTACTACTGGGGGCACTGCATAGGGGGACGACTACTGGAAGTACTGCATAGGGGAAACACTACTGGAGGCACTGCATAGGGGGACCATTACTGGGGGGTACTATATAGGCGGGAACTGCATAGGGGGACTTCTGCTGAGGGCACTGCATAGGGGGACTTCTACTGAGGGCACTGCATAGGGGGACCACTACTGGGGGCATTGTATAAAAGGGACTGCATAGTGGGGGGCGGAAGCTGGGGGGTGGCAAATTCTAATTTGGGGGGGCACCAAAATTTATCTTACCTCCGGGCACCTGGGATGAAGTTACGCCACTGCATGGCAGAGTCCGTCTACCTCAATCCTCCTTCTCATCATTCCTCCCCCCCCCCTTTTCAGGAGCAGCAATGCTGCTAACCTTTGTTATTGTGAAGTTGTGCCCAGCAGCAGCCATGGAAAGGATTCTGACTGTGGCACTGTGCCAGAGTCTACTGTGCATGTGAATGTCCTCAGGAACATGGTGACTTCTTCACTGTGCTTGCACTACGCCATTTTCCTGGTGATTTCTGCAGCACAGATGTGGGACTCTGGAGAGGTAAGTATAAAATATAATAATTCTCCCCAGGCTGTTTTTTTTGCGGGCGCACCTCCCATCAAGAAACAGCCTACTGCCCGGCACTCCCCCCCCTACTCCCCAATGCGCCACATCCCCTGTCGTCCAGTCACCCCCAACGTGTCCTTGTTGCCATGGACACGGATGCCAATGTGACGCCGAGCTGCGTCGACATCACGTGTTCATCCCATCGAAGGCTCCCAGTTCGTCTGGCATCTGTGTCCGCCGGCAATAAGGACACATTAGGGTTATTCCACATTAATTCAACCAGGTGTGTCCACCACCCATCTTAGATTTAAAAAAAAAAAAGTAGAGAGGATGTCAAAATAACTATTTCTGCCAAATATCTCGACTGCCTGACCATTAGTTTCCGAAATATGAATATATTTCAATTTATTCAACTATTTACTAACCACGGCATATTTATTCCAGTTTATTTTAAGTATCACAGGTGTTTATTAAGGAATCACCACGAAATTTGGACCCCTAAGGTAACTTTTCCTCCCAAATCCAAAAATCTAAACCAGATTACTTTATCTGCCTTATGTTTCGAGTTAGGGCAAAAATGCGAGCTTTTGGAACAGTGGGCCTGATTCAGAGCCGCTCGTAAGCGGCCGCTCGTTCACTCCGAGCGATGTTCGCACATCTGCGCATGCGTATGGGTTTTAGTACGCATGCGCGAACCAGTCATTGCGGTCAGAAATCGTGTGCTCGCAAAATTGCGAATGCCTGCTAATTTGAGTGACAGGATGAGGCGTTTGTGGGTGGTAACAGGGGAAGGTGCTTGAAAACGGGGAGTGGAGATCCAAACGCAGGCGTGCCAAAAGGACAAAACGGGCATTTTAAGGGTGTGCATAATTAACAAAGCAGCGTCATCGACCACGTCACTTGGTTGTTTCTTAGCCTGAACTGTTCGCATGATTGCGGTAGGAAAATCCAACCCCAAGCACTGCGAGCAGTTCAGACGCCTTTCGATGTACTCGATTAATCTAATAAATAGCGGAGATGACGTATGATGCGAGCGGCCAGGGGGCGTTTTTTACAAAAAAACGTCCGCATGTTTTGTTCGCTCGTTCAGACATAGAGGCGTCAACAGACCGCAAAGAGCGAACGGTCAATTTAAATAGCCAGCCCCTTTTTCTGGACGAGCGAGCGCAAATAGCGTCCGGCTCTGAATCAGGCCCAGAATTAAAAACACTCGGTTAAATCAACATTAGGGGCCAAATGTAATAGGTAGTCAGTTTTGGTAACAGTACAAACTCGCACTTTGTCGCACTTTTAAAATGTTTGAGTTTGTACTGCAACTTGCATATGTAATAGCCTGCAAACTTTTCAGCTTGAGGCTCCTACATATGCGAGTTTAGGACTATGTAAACTGACACCTTTTAATGCATTAAAAGGTGCGAGCTTTAGAGAAGCCATTACTGATCAGTGAGATCCATGATGGCTTCTGTCTGTATTTTTAATTAAAAAGGTGTGCAATTTACCAAAACAGACACCCTATTACATTTGGCCCTAGATATCCCAATTTTTTTAGGTGCTTAACAAAGGTTTACATAACTACCACAAAAAATTAGCATGGTACTCAGGGCCTGATTCAGATCCGGTCGCAAGCGCCGTGCGCTCGCAACTGGGACGATGGTGGGCCAGTGCGCATGCGCACGATGAAGCCAGCTCCGTCGTGCACATGCGAGAGACCCGGATAGCGTTGGGCACTCCGTCGCTCCGGGTCTCGCAACAAAGGGGGCGAGCTGTCGATGTTGAGTGACAGCTCGCCCCCTTTGGTGGGCGGGCCGGGAGAGTGGCTGCCGAAACAGAGGCATTCCCATGTGAATGCCTCCGTTTGGGGGCGGCCCCACTGACATCACGAGTGATGTCAGCGGGAGAGATTTCGGCTCTGTTAGAGCCGAAATCTCTCTGGGGCTTGCGGCAACGAGACCCTACCACAAGGGTCTTGTCACAAGCCCGATGGTCGCGATGGTCTTGACCATCGCGACCATCTTCCTAGCCGCTCGCTATAGCTGTGGGTGGTCACCCACAGCTATGCGAGCGGCCAGGAGGCCATTCTAAAAAAGAAAAAATAGCCCGGCCCTGATTCAGAGCGAGCGCTCTGTCAGAGCGTCCGGCTCTGAATCAGGCCTCTGTTATATAGTGGAGAAAAAAAATAATGAAGTTGATGTTCAATTACATAATTTACACAAGAAACCATGCTGTTAAATATCATATAAAAATAACTATAAAACTGATTGGAAGGGGATTCCCTTTTCAAACCGAAACTTTTCAGAAAAAGAGAGAGACCGACAGAAATATAGTCAATCTTGGCAGTGCACATTTAGTAGTCTTTTAAATACTGCAGTGCGTCCAGACCAACCAAAGTAAATTATTTGTAATGCTGCTGCTGATGGTCCCGGGTGACAGGATGCGGCACTTTGGGATTGGGGGGGGGAGGGGAGTGCCGGGCAGTAGGTTGTATGGTGATGCAGCGCATTGGGGCAGGGGAGAGTGCCGGGTGGTGCAGCTCGGGCACATAACAGTGCAGGGTGGTGTGAGGCTGGAGGGCAGAGATCCCACCCCCTCTATAAAAGCAAGGGCATGCTGTTTGGGCGGGAACAGTCGCCTGAACACATTAAAGAGAGTAGTCCTGCATCCACTATCTGTGTGTAGGGCCTGAAAAAAAATCTGTGGGGACAGTATTAGGGAGCCTGCAAGTGAGGACAACATCTGGGAGCCTGCAAGTGGGGACAGTATCTGGTAGCTGTATAAAAATACATTCTGTGGTGCCAGCAAAGGGGGACAGTATCCGTGGAGCCTGCAAGTGGAGTCACTGTATATGGGAGTTGTAAAAAAAAAAAAATGTTGTGGTGCCAGCAAGTGGGGACAGGATCTGGGAGCTGTATAAAATAATCTATTCTGTGGTGCTAGCAAGTGGGGACAGTATCTGTGGAGACAGGGCCGTAACTAGGGTATTGCGACCAGTGCCATGGCACAGGGCACCTCAGGGCAGGGGGTGCTGTTTGGGCCTGTCAATTTTCCTGTTTATTTTCATTCTCACTTGTAGCTTCCTCTTCTTTTATCCCCAGCATCTCCGGGCCTCCCCTATCTCTTCCGTGGCCCTTCCCCGTGAGGCTATGGCCCTTTTTCAGGTGCACTATGTTATGTCCCTATTTCAAAATGGGGGGGGCACCAAAAAGTCTAGTTACGACTCTGTGTGGAGACACTGTAAAAAAAAAAAATGATGTGGTGCCAGCAAGTGGGGACAGTATCTGGTATAGCTGTATAGTAAAAAAAAAAGCAAGTGGGGACAGTATCTGTGGAGCCTGCAAGTAGGTTAGTACTCTAAAACGAATTAAAACCTGTTTAAGGAATCGCATGAAGCAGAGGGTCTGATTCAGAGGCCCTCGCAAAAAGCGAGCACTCGCTCTGAATCAGGGCGGGCACAGGTTTTTTTAGTTGCGGCCTCTTGGCCGCTCGCATAGCTGTGGGTTACCACCCACAGCTGTTGCGAGCGACTATGATGATGGTCGCGATGGTCAAGACCATCAGGCTTGCGACGAGACCCTTGTGGTAGGGTCTCGTGGCCGCAAGCCCCAGAGAGCTTCTGGCTCAAATAGAGCTGGAAGCTTTCTCACTGACTTTCACTGGTGATGTCAGTGGGGCCGCCCACAAACGGCAGGCGTTCGCATGGGAACGCCTCCGTTTGTGAAGCCACCGCCACGCCTACAAAATGGGAAGAGCTGTCGATCAACATCGACAACCGCCCCTTTTGTAGTGAGTCCCAGAGCGAGCGCTTTTTGCACACGCTGCACGTGCGCACTGGGCCACCATCGACCCGATTGCGAGCGGGTCTGAATCAGGCTCAGAGCACACTAAATAACCTGATGCTGATTTCACTAGTGGGACCAGATAAAAAACTGCAGATGACTGGACCTTTAAGAAGAAGAGGAGGATTAATATATAAAATGTTATCTTAAGTTTAAATCATAATAAGGTCAGGATTTAAAACATTTTATATTTGCGTAGTCCCGCAACTGGCTACTTCTTGATGCCACCCAGCTGGAAAAAGTTTGTGGGGAGAACACTGATATGGGTGCATGGTGTGCGGTGCACTTCACACCCTGCACTCATTATGGATATGCCAGAGGACAATGGTGATTATGGACCCACACTACACCCAATACCAAAAGATGACACCCCCCTATGGCAATACCTACCCAACCCTGTGACACTTCCCCCTCCTCTCCCACATCCTGCAAAGCGCAGTGGAGCATGGGTAAGGGGGAACAGATCATCGGTTCTATTTATGCACTTGCAGAGATCAGCCTAACAGTGGTCAGGGGGGGAACTACGTTCCCCTCCTCACACTTTAGTTTCCGGAACATGCGCCCCAGGGTATCGTTTCTGAGGCACGATTTCGGCAGTGATGTCAGCCACAGAGCAGCAGGAGGAAATCCGTTCTGCACACGTGCAGAATGGATTTCCTTATTGATAGCCGGAGGACGGACGTGGACAGCATGGTTGCATCCCATGTGACCGTGCCAGGTAAGTGTTAAATAACCATACATTGCCTCCAAACAGGCATAGCCAAGTACATCAAAAGCCACAGCCATACATTATCTATTCATGTAATTAAAGTTTAGAATTAGTATGCTCCGAACACCTGACTGAAAGAGAACTTAGGGCCTGATTCAGAGTTGTACGCCAATGCTGCCGTTGCTGTGTCTGTGTATGCAGTGGATGTGCGAAAATATGTAAATGTCGCAGCCGCTGAGGAATGTGTTGAAATGCCCATCTGCGGTTTTGCAAATCCAAGCATCTGCGTACAAAGATGCAGCATTATCACTAGGTTATTGAGGTTATGAGTACCCCTATGGTGGCTGCGTGTACTGAGATGCTGAAACCACTTTCACTGCCTGAGTTCTTAGCCACCATTACCTCCCACAAACGCTCCCTGACTGTCAAGAAGACTGCGAGTAAATCGTCCCTGCGAGTGATTTACGGCAATGTACCTTGACGCATGCGTAGATAGCTGATAATTGCTCAACTGTGAAAACAATGGCATAGCACACATCTCTGAATTAGGCCCTTAGGGCCTAATTCAGACCCGCTCGCGAGCACTGAGCGCTCGCAAGCGGGTCGATGGTGCCCTAATGCGCATGCGCATGACGGAGGGAGCTCCGTCGTGCGCATGCGCGAGACCCGCATAGCGACAGCCAAGCTGTCGCTATGGGTCTCGCACCAAAGGGGGCGTGCGGTCGATGGTGACTGACAGCACGCCCCCTTTGGTGGGGGTGCCGAGGGCGTTGCTGCCCAGACGGAGGCGTTCTCATGGGAACGCCTTCCATCTGGAGCCGGCCCCACTGACATCACTAGTGATATCAGTGGGAGTGCTTTTGGCTCTGATAGAGCCAAAAGCACTCCTGGGCTTGCGGCAGCGAGACCCTACCGCAGGGTCTCGTCGCAAGCCCGAAGGTCGCGATGGTCTTGACCATCGCGACCATCTTTTTGGCCGCTCGCATAAGCTGTGGGTGGTCACCCACAGCTATGCGAGCGGCCAGGAGGCCGCTCCATTTTTAGGTAGGAGGGCCCTGATTCAGAGCGAGCGCTCTGGTCAGAGCGTCCGGCTCTGAATCAGGCCCTTAGTTCAGTAAATTGTTTCTCCACACTTTGCAAGGCAGGAGTTACAAAAAAGTCCTAGTAAGTTTATCCTGGAGGATATCATATCATAAAGCACATTTGCCCTAATTGAACTGGTTTTATTTACAGACAAGAGGAACGGCCATGGGGACATCTTTCGCCCCCAGTTACGCAAATTTGTTTGTAGCGTACTGGGAAGACGAGAAAATTTGGAAAAACAATATATACTGAAAACATTTAATTCGATGGTATAGGTATATAGATGACCTCTTTTTTATCTGGATGGGAAAGGAGGAAGAATTACAAGAGTTCATTGCCTACATTAATAAGAACACATTAAATCTTGAATTCACTACTACCTACAGTAAAGAGATGGTCATATATCTCGACCTGGAAATTTTTATAAAAGACAACAACATTCAAACTAGATGCCATACTAAAAAAGTGAATGGAAACAATATGCTACATTATAGCAGTAATCATCACCGTAATTGGATCCACAATATTCCTGGCGGCCAATTACGTAAGATTAGACGAAACTGTACTGAAGAAAACATCTTTTTAGAACAAAGTGAAATATTGAAAGAAAAATTTATACAGAAGGGATATAAAGAAACTTTCTTACAAAAAGAAATAATGAAAGTATCTAAACTGAATCGGAATGAATTGATTCAATATAAACCAAAATCAAATGATGTCGAAACAAATAAATTCACTACTAGTTTCATTACCCAATTTAGTACAGATCACAAAAAAGTTGAACAGATTTTAGAAAAATACTGGCACATTCTTCTATTAGATAAAGATCTCAATACACAAATTCCTCCTAAACCTAAAATAATCTACAGACGAGCAAAAAATCTTAAACAGGAACTAACCAATAGTTATATTACAGTGGCAGAACAAGAACAAAGAACTACCAAAACACCAGGTTTTCATTTTTGTTTACAATGCAAGGGGTGCAAAAACCAAAAAGCAGATACAAGACCAATTACCAAATTAATTTCAAACCAAGACAAGAAAGAGTACAGAATCAAAAATCAATTGACGTGTAACACAGAAGGTATGATTTATCTTTTAGAATGCCCATGTGGGTATCAATATGGAGGGCAAACTAAAAGACAACTAAAAATTCGAGTTTCCGAACATATATATAATATAAAAAAAAGATTAAAAACTCATAGTGTGTCTCAACATTTTCTGGAGAAACATAATCAAGATCCATCTGGCCTGAAATTTATTGGCATACAAAAAATTGCCCCCCATTGGAGAGGAGGCAATATAGTAGACATACTAAAAAGAAATGAAACCAAATGGATTTATTCATTAAAAACTTTACAGCCATTGGGACTTAATGTAGATATTGAGCTTAATGTATTTTTATAGAAATATCCCCCCTTCTTCACTTTTATCTTTTAGCTATATGTTGTATGTTCGTCTTCAATGTTGTCCTATTTTTTTATTATATTATTTTTTATTTATTATTTTTTGTGAAACCACATGTTTTAATATTGGCCCATGAGCTTACCGCTCTATTCGGCCATTTTTATGATGACCACTTCCGTTTTTTTTATTGGTTAATAAAGTTTTCCCTATAAAAGGAAGTAACCAGAGAGAAGGAAACTATCCTTGAAAAAGTACCTAGGCAGGTACGAAACGCGTTGGACCCCTGAGATAGTGTGGAGGAAGAACAGTGGAGCATTACTGGACTACAACTTGACGATCTTCCTGACTTGTTGATGTCATCCTGTGCCGTTGCTCACAACCACCGCTACCCCACTTACATTTCGTGCAGCTTCCTGTGCAGTGCAGGCAATTCAACACGCTGCCAGCACTAGAAGCCACAGATTAAGGTAGGGACAGCTAGGTCGCATTGGATTTAACATACCACTGCACGCTTGCTTGGACCTGCCATCAATTTTTCCTAAAAGAGCTTAAACATATGGTTTCAGTGTTTTATGTTTGTTCATTTGTTTGTTTGTCCATATAATTTATTTTTTTTTTTATTGTTTCATTTTTTTTGTTTTCCCTGATCTAGTTTTAACAAGCGCTCGTTTTCCCTTTCCATGGTTCATAAATGTATTAGGAGCTTCATCTGGCATTAAAAGATAGATGAAGAGCATCCGATAATTCATATAAAATTTATTTGTATATTCATATGTAAACTTGATCTGCAATGACTTCAATCAAACGTTTATGGTAATTGTTGATCAGTTCTGTACATCGGCTTGGAGAAATTTAGCCCCATTGCTCTTTACAGAACTGTTTAAAATCATGAATGTTGGAGATTTTGTGCATGAACATCCCGCTTTAGGTCCTGCCATAAAATTTTTAATGGATTAAGGTCTGGAGGAGTCGGCCATTCAAAAATGTCTTCTGTTCACAGACTGACTTGTTTGTTTAGTGTAATTGTATTGTGGTAAGAAACTCTTTCTATTGAGCCTCAGGCCCTGATTCAGAGCCGGACGCTCTGACAGAGCGCTCGCTCTGAATCAGGGCCGTCCCTCCTCCTTTTTGGAGCGGCCTCCTGGCCGCTCGCATAGTTGTGGGTAGTCACCGACAGCTATGCGAGCGGCCAGGAGGCCACCCACAGCTATAGCGAGCGGCCAAAATGAAGGTCGCGATGGTCAAGACCATCGCGCTTGCGACTAAACCCTTGCGGTAGGGTCTCGCTGCCGCAAGCCCTGGAGTGCTTTTGGCTCTATCAGAGCCAAAAGCACTCCCACTGACATCACTAGTGATGTAAGTGGGGCCGGACCCAGACGGTAGGCGTTCCCATGGGAATGCCTCCGTCTGGGCAATCACGCCCTGGCACGTCCACCAAATGGGGCGTGCTGTCAATCACCATCGACAGCACGCCCCCTTTGGTGCGAGACCCATAACGACGGCTTGGCCGTCGTTATTCGGGTCTCGCGCATGCGCACGACGGAGCCGCCTCCGTCGTGCGTATGCGCACTTGGGCAACGTCGACCCGCTTGCGAGCGCTCAGTGCTCGCAAGCGGGTCTGAATCAGGCCCTCAGTTCACAAGCAAAAACATGGGCATTCTCCTGTAAAATTTGCTGTTACAATCCAGAATTCGTAGGTCCATCAATTACGGTAAGCCATCCTAGTCCCGTGGCAGCAAAACAGCTCCAAATCATGATCTTGCCAGCACCATGTTTTACGGTTGAGATGAGGTTCTTATGTTAGAATGCAGTGTGTGGTTTCTCAAAACATAACATTTCTCATTTAATACAGAAAATACTATTTTAGACTCATTTATCCAAAGAAAATTCTTACAAGTGGTCTTTAAATGGGCAGCAATGTTTTTCTGAGAGCAGTAGCTTCCTTCCTTGCTATATTCCCATGCACACTATATTTATTCGGTGTTTTACTGATTCATGAACACTGACATTAGCCAGTAAGAGAGGTCTGCAGATCCTTTGACATTATCCTGGGTTCATTGTGACATTCAGAAAATGATATGCCTTGCTACTGAAGTGACTTTTTTTTGGACTACTGATCCTGGGGAAAGTAACAATGGTGTTGTACATGATCTGCCTGACAGTAGTAGATTGGTGAAGGCCAAGATTATTTTGTAACCTTTTACAGCCTGAAGAGCGTCAACAGCTTTTATGAGGTCTTCGGAAGTATTATTTAATGCAGGCATGGCATGCGTACGCAAACCTGTGTGGTGTAGACTACACTTTCATACAGTGTGAAAGGTTTTTTTTTGTTTGTTTTTTAAAGGTCAGGGCTACCAGAACTAAATCTGATTGTCATCTCATTGATTGATACTAATTACCCTGAATGTACTGATAATCCTAGAATTTCACATACCTTGCAGATAAACAAATTTAGTATTGGATCGTAATGAGTTCTATAACTAAGGCAGAGGTTCCTTAAAACGCGGTCCTCAAGGCTCCCCAACAGTTCAGGTGTTATAGGTCCCATCCGTCTGCTATGGATTGCCGTGATCCTGCGATGCTGCAACCCGGCATCGCGGGATCGCAAAAATCCAACATGTTGGATTTTGACGATTTGACGATCGTAATCCAAAAATGATCGCGATCTTCAAATCGCCGACATTTAACATGGCAAATGTCTGCGATCCGGCGACGGATCGCAGAACATCGATTGTGGGAGGTCGGCGGTTCCACCCGGAAACGCTGGCATTTCCCATCGCATCGCGACTAATAGTCGCAGATGTATGGCCTCTCTTAAGCTGGCCACACACTAGACCAACTTTCATCCAACTAGTTGATTGGTTGGAATGAAAATCTGGTAAGGAAATGGGAGCAAATGATGATCAGCAATTTGCTCCTAAATTCCAGAAAACAGATGAAAATGGTCGTCAGACAAGATTGTTAAATGTTTGATCTAAACAATTTGTTCAAACAACAGTTTTTGTCTACTTTCCGGCGTTTGGGAGCAAATTGCTGATTGTCCTTTGCTTTCATACCTTACCAGGTTTTCATTCCAACCAATCAACTAGTTGGCTGGTTGGATGTAAGTTGGTCTAGTGTGTGGCCATCTTTAGAGGTATCCATGGCTGAGCACAGGTGACTTAGTTAGTAACTCAGTCAATTTGAATTAACCACCTGTGCTCAACCATGGATATCTCTAAAACCTGAACTGTTGGGGTGCCTTGAGGACTGAGTTTGGGAACCTCTGGACTAATGGGGCCCATCCATCAGCGATGGACTGGCGCGATCCCACGATGCTGCAACCCGGCATTGCAGGAATCCAACATGTTGGATTTTCCCGATTTGACGATCGCGATCAAAAAATGATCATGATCGTCAGATCGGGGACATTTAACATGTAATATTTCAGCGATCCTGCGACGGGTCACTGACCATCGATGTTGGCCAGCTGGCGTTTCCACCCAGCAGATCAGCATTTCCGATCGCGTCGCAGGATCGCGGAAATACCGGTCAGATGTATGGGCAAATTAAGGTGTAGATCTGGACACATTTAAAGTGATATTTAAACAGATATTTCAAAGGGTTTAAAATCTTTCTACCACCACTGTACACATGTAGGTTAAACAGTCATTTCATATTGTACATGTCTCCATCTTTTAATAATAAATTAACATTTTAGGTATAGTTTTAAAAGTATAATTTGTATGTTTAGTATATTTTTTCCATTTTTCCTATTATAAATAAATCGAAAATAATGATTTTTAATACTAATGCTTTTTCAAAATTTTAATAATTTAATAATTATTTGTGATTGAACAGAAACTATCTTAATTTGATTTTTTATTTTACATTTGAACAATCGACTTTAAATGATAAGTTTTGAAGCCTTTATTTAATAATAGCTGTATTTCAAAAATGGTAAAGTGGCAATTTGAATGATTGATGTTAAACGAAGTACAAAAGTGATTTGTCCAAATCACACATTCAAACATTAATGAAAACTGATTAAAATATAGATATCGGGCAAATCTTTTACATTATCTAACATTAAATGTAAATGTTTTCTGAAGAAAAAAGAACTGTTGGTGGGAATGTCCAAACTAAACTGTTTTTACACTGCTGTTAAAAACCTCATATTTACGATCACTGAAATCGATTTCCCATTTCTCCCTAAGGGGCCCGTTTTTCAATAATCGCATTTGCAATGCGATCTGGATGCGATACTAGCACCCATGATCACACTGCACTATGCGATCATAGCGCTGGGATGTATTAAAGAGTTCTTGCAAAGACAGGGACTCTGAAAGCAGCCCGTCCGTGCGATGTGCTCAGAGTGAAGAGACCGCATATGTGGTCTGCTCCTGCGCATGCATGGCGGCCGTTGCCTTAAATTTTTGTGATGTGTACCCCATAGGCTACAGCAGCACTACGCCATCTTAAGATGGCATAAGACGCGGGGACCAAACTCAGCTTGGTAAATCTGACAGCATCACATCACCCACAGAAACCTATAGGGGCTGCTGCTGTTGGAAATGAAGGGACTCTGCTATGAGCACTCCATAATACTTCTGGGGATACTAAATATTTGCAGGTGTTGCTGGTGTTTTCCGGGAGTATACTGCAAATTTTGAATAAAAATTGCCTCCTAAAATGTTTTTGCTCCCATTACTATTTGTACTGCAACCCATCACAAGACTGGCATTCGAATGCAAATCTCCCTATTTGCCCTCCTACCAAGCAGTCCATACAAGAATGTTTTCAACTGTTAGGTCTCAGCATTGGGCGACACAAGATATATTCTCAGCTCCAGTTGCAGGGAACGTCGGCCAGGAGGATCTTGGTTTGGTGATGGGTTCTTGGGGAGCATTGTATGCTTGGACAGTCCCAAGACACAGGGCAAGTGGATTCTATGGTTTATGATGGTCACACATCTGCCTAAAGGATTTTTGCTGCACATCATTGCCTCTGATATGAAAAAAAATGCCTGCCACTTCCAGAGAATTTAATGTCCTGAGTGTAGGCTAGTATTCTACTCGTCTTGTGTAGTTAAGACTTGTAGGTCTCCAATAGGGGTACCATCTCTAGCTCTGCTGGCAGGTTGGTTACATCCTGCACTCCAGGGAATAAATTTACTCTAGATAAATACAGGAATGGCCTTGTTCAATCTTGTGACTTGCTGCATCTAAACAAAGCTGGTCTGTGTTATAGTACACTATGGGCCTGATTCAGACCCACTCGCGAGCGGCTGTCCGCTCGCGCAAGTGGGTCGATGTTGTGCACTGCGCATGCGCACGACGGCGGGAGCTCCATCGTGCGCATGCGCCAGACGCGACGAGCGAAGGACTTTCCTTCGCTCGTTGTGTCTGATCAAAGGGGGCGTGCTGTCGATGTTGATTGACAGCACGCCCCCTTTGGTGGGCGTGCCTCCCTGACGGGGGCGTTCCCAAAGGAACGCCTACCCTCAGAAGCCGGCCCACTGACATCACTAGTGATGTCAGTGGGAGTGATTTTGGCTCTGATAGAGCCAAAATCACTCCGGGCCTTGCGGTTGAAAACCTCAACCGCAGGCTCCGGCTCGCAGTTTCGATGGTCGCGATGGTCAAGACCATCGTGGCCATCAAACTGCACGCTCGTATAGGCTGTGGGTGGTGACCCACAGCTATACGAGCGTCCAGGAGGACGCTCCATAGTTATGGAGGACGGCCCTCATTCAGAGCGTGCGCTCTGCTCAGAGCATACGGCTCTGAATGAGGGCCTATGTACACAAAAGTGATTGGACACTGACAGCAAATAGATCAAAGAGATTTTATTGACGTCAGTACTTTGTAGGTTCACACCGTGCAGTGATTACTGCAGACACCCTTCTTGGCAAACTGTCCACAAGATCCTGGACAACAGCAGGTGGTAGGTTTTGCCATTCCGCCTTAAGTACAGTGACCAACTGAGACACTGAAGGTCGAGTTGGCCTAGAACGCACCCGTCGCTCCAATTTGTCCCAGAGGTTCTCAGTGGTGTTAAGATCTGGACTCTGAGCTGGCCAGTCCATCCGGGTTACCAAATTTTCTGTATACCTGTCCAGCGTCGCCCTGGATACATGACAGGTGGCATTGTCATCCTGATAAAAACATTTGTTGTTTTCTGTAGAAGTGCATGGGCCTCCCTACCAAGTGTTCCTGTCTAAACATTAGTGGCCATTTGGAACTCGTGTGCAATGGTATGCATTTCGCTTGTGTGGGGGTGCCCAATCACTTTTGTCTTCATAGTGTACAAAAGAGTATCACTACAATAACCAATCCACAAATCACTGGTGTGTAATTTTCTTTCATCAGGAATGAGGGGTCCGAGTTTTACATATACCTTTCTGCTTTTCAGGTGAAAATTTCAGTTTTTTACAGATTGTCAGTAAACTTGTGGACTGTTTTCAGCCCTGAAGAGAGTTGGTGTAAAATGAAAAACAGTACATCTTGTGGAACATGAACTTATATAATTACATATGGACATAAATCCATCAGCTTTTCCAATCAGAAACAGCTTGCTGTGGTGTCCCCCAAAACAGCCAGATAGACTAGTCATTAGACATACCATACAGACGGCACTCACAGACCTGCCAAAGCAATGAAGAAAGAAAACACTCCTTGCCCTAAGGCAATGGCAACGTATCAGTTTATGAACATACTGTCGTCATGGTTACAATTCGTACAAAAGAATCTATGCCTAGCCCGCCTCTATGTGATGATAGCACTGATCCGTCTGTGCAGGAGCCACCTCAAAAAATTCATTCGAGACCTCTCTCCGCCCAGCTAGAGATGATGAGGCACAGCAGCTGGGGACAGTGCAGAGTACACACACATACAAGTCAAGTACATAGTCCTACTGCAATAAACATCGGTGACGTCACCGGCCTGACAACAGGGAGGCGCCCTAACGTGACGTAACTTCCGTCAGGACCGGCCGAGGTGTCCGCGCCAGCTGAACGCCGGGATGGTGAATAACTGGAGCCCCGAATACGGCGTTGATGGGGAGACCGAGAGCCCTCCTCGGTGAGCAATGAGGGCTGGTCTTGTGTAGGTCAGGGAGAGGGATGTCAGCCAGGGGGTGACAGGGGGTGTGCGCTGTCATCGTGTGTGTCAGGCGTAGGGGGGCGTATTAGACGGACTGCTGTTGTGCCAGGGGTATGTCGCTACCAGTGACCCTGTCCTGTGGTCACAACCTTGTATACAGCGAATACACTTACCCCGGTCTCGTATATATACTATATAGCTCCTACATATTTGTTATGTAGCCTGAAAATGCTAATGTTTCCCGCAATAACGCCTGGGACGTGTAATTGCGTTGCCAGCTGGAGATCTCACATCTATCAGACCTCACTGTGTATAGTATGCAGTTGTGTACATGTGTATATACAGCTAGTACGTCATAGGATTTATGTGCTGCTGTCATGCAGTAAGACGGGTTTGGGTTAGTGAGACTAGTGCTGGCAGATTAGTGAGGCAGGTGCTCATCTAAAGTAGCTCAGTCCAAAAATGTGTCACCCTGACACTTTCACACCATTAGCAGCGCTGCTGCATTCCCTACCCGCATAGATAGGACGCTTATATACACTTTGGGCTCTAGTAATCGGCGCTTCCATCTGAGCTTTGCCATTTTTACTGTTCCTTATTACATGATGGGAGGATTACTTGGGCCCTAGTTATACCGCAGAGCAAAAACCTGCAACTGCGACGTTTCCCTATTAATTTAGAAAATCCACATTAAGGCGATGCAGTTCTAAATGAGAGTTGATGCAGATTTTAGTTTGCAGCCACTTAGGCCCGAATTCAATTAGCGGTGATAAGTCTGAATCCGCAGAAAAGTATCGCGGGCGATGTCATTTCGCCAGGCGGAAACTTTTCGCCCTATTCAATTGCAAAGGCTTTCCGCGAACGCGGAAAGTCGATGCAATGTAATAGGCGGAAAAGATTCGCCTATGAAAGCAGGTGGAAAAAAAGTGCAGAATTGGGGTTTAGGGGTGCACACTTTGGAAAACCGCTGGAGAACGGTCTGCCATATACCAGGCTTTAATTCATATTCTATGTTTTGATACCAGTTTTGTAATTTCGAATAGTTATTTGAATGGATTTGTGGGTACACAGTTTCTGTATGTGGGTAATTGAATAGCAGACGTTGCCTAGTCTTCTGTTTCGGTTGGGTAAAGAAGCTGTAATAAGTTTTTTTTTTTTATTTTTTTTTTTATTCTGGAACACATGGTCAACTAGAGCAATGCTGAAGGTGCATACACACACACAGATTTTTTGAACGATTATCGTTAACGATGTCGTTCAATCGTTGAAAAAATCGTTCACTTTCTGAGTGAAAACGATGAACGATTATCGTTCATGTGCGTTCACGTATGTAGTTCAGTCAGACTGGCCAACTCAACGATTTACATTAAGTTAATATGCAAAAATCATTTGTAGTTCAAAAAAATCGTTCATTACACTTTAAAAAAATCTGACAGAAAATCATTGGTAACAAAATTGTTGTGTGTGTATGCAGCTTTAGTAATTCAATTGGTCCATTACTTCATTGTATCTGCATTGTAGTGTTCCTTTTATCTACATTATGTAGACAAAAGTGATTGGAAAGCAAGCAAAATGCATACCATTGCACACGAGTTCCAAATGGCCACTAATGAGGCAGTTTCGACAAGAACACTTTGTAGGGAGGCCCATGCACTTGAAGTTCTATGGCAACAACAAATGTTTTTATAAGGATGACAATGCCACCTGTCATGTTTCCAGGACAACGCTGGACTGGTATACAGAATATTCGATAATCCGGATGGACTGGCCAGCTCAGAGTCCAGATCTCAACCCTTTTGACAACCTCTGGGACAAATTAAATCGACGTGTGTGTGTGTGTTCTAGGCCGACTCGGCCTTCTTCAGTGTCACTTTATTTGAGGCGGAATGGCAAGACATACCGCCTGCTGTTGTCCAGGAACTTGTGGATCATTTGCAAAGAAGGGTGTCTGCAATAATCACTGCAGTGTGGACCTACAAAGTACTGTAGTCAATAAAATCTTGTTGATCTATTTGCTGTCAGTGTCCAAGCACTTTTGTCTACATAGCATATGTTAAAAGGCTGTTTTGTTAGCTTTCATGCTAACCACATCAGTTGATTGATTAGAAATATCTGTAATTACATACAATTTTGAACCAATTGGTGCAAACCTGGTGGATGCATATGTGTCCCTTGTATTACCTTTAGTGCTTAGAGCAGTGTTGGCTAACCTTGACACTCCAGCTGTTGTGGAACTATATATCCCAGCATGCCCTGCCACAGTTTTAGCATGCCCTAATAGCAAAACTGTAGCAGTGCATGCTGGGTTATGTAGTTCCATAACAGCTGGAGTGTCAAGGTTAGCCAACACTGGCTTAGAGGATACTTTATTAATATTTGACATTTCCACAGCAAGATGGCAGCTGTCACTATCAGTCACGCTTTAACCATTTTCCTTAGTTGTATAAATGTCACAATTTGCTGTGCCATACCGTGCGCTGTTTTTTTTAAACAACATGGTAAATGCTGTGGCTGAGCACTCCCCTGCTTGCATTGATTGATCTCTGCTTTTACAATCCGTGGTCCATAATTTGGGCCATGCACCATCCTCATAGTCCTGCATCCACTTTTGGGGTCAATCCAATTAGGAGCGAGTTTGTTTCATGAAACTGATATATCACATGAATGCGCGGAACTGATAAATTCAAGATACAACTTGCTGTAGTCACAGGCTGTGCTACTTTTCCACAAAATGTAACTTGGAAGAAGTGCATGAAAATGAGGGGGAAAGCACCCTGGACCCCAAAGAAAGTGACAACCCAAATAGCAGGACCATATAGGAGGCTGTTGGTGGCCATAAGGAAATTATTGGAGTTTTTTAAAAGGTGTCAAATGCATGAATTTTGCACTTTTTATTCAGTGTTTATATACAAGCTTGTATAACTTGCATCTGCAAGTTCAAAACCCCTCTCCCTGCAATACAACACTTCCACATACTCCTCCTATATCAATTAACCCATTATTGAGCTTTTTAGAGAAATTCACCTGAAAACCGACATGTCTTTATTGGCCAGATTATGCTATTTAAATCCATCCAAGTGCTTGATTATTCATCAAGGGGGTGTACCAGAGGTTCTGCACTGTGGGCCTGATTCAGAGTAGTATGCAAACTTGATGGTTTGCATACTACTCTGTTAGAATATCGGTGCATGTGCAGGATCTGTACTTCTATTGCTAGAGAGTACTTCTAAAGCTGCAGTCTGATTGACAGGCAGCGGCCATTTGGTGACGGGGAGTGGGTGGGGTGTCCTCCATATCGGAAAACGAGGGAGTGTTGTCCTAATCTTCTGGGAGTGCCACGGCCAAGGTCTGCTTCTCCTGATGCAGACTTCTTGGCCTCGGCTACAGAGTTACCAGGAGTAATCCAAGTAACAGGGTTCTCGCAAAAGATCCAATGCTGCTTCTTAGAAATGAATTTGTTCTTATAGCAACTGCATTGCTTGTGTAAATAGTTTCCTATTTAATTATCCAGACCACTGTGGGTAATTTGGTAACTTCAGTGTTACAAACTGAACTTGATACAATAATAAAATCAACCTGTGCATGCATTTCCTGGTTGGCAGTGAAAATTAGCCAATTGAGATCAAATGTCAAATCAAAGTGCAACATATGACCAGGATCACCAGCTTCATTTATTTATACTTATCACTTTTTCTGTTTAAAATACTGCTTGTCTTAGCTTCATTTAGGTAATTGTTAATTAGACAGTGTTTGGTGTGTGTGAATATGTTTATTACCTTGGTTGAAGTGCATTTAGAATATTTTCCAACAGCAGCTTATCTACAAAATGCATCCTCTTACATGTATATGGTGAGAGTTAGTTTCAGGCTCCTCTAACCAGCTGGAGAATTCAAGTACTTTTTTTTTTTTTTTTTTAGAAAGGAGAAAGCTTTGTACCTGCCACAGCAGTTTGTTACACAGCATATATTACAAAAAACAAACCATGGTTGGAAACATGAGTCGTCATATATGAAGCCGCCAGAGAGAGTTTATATAGCATGAGAGCAGTGGTAGTGTATGCTGGCATATTGGAGAAGTGGAGATGAGTATGTATTTAGAGAAAATATAGAAAATCACACTTTTTCCTGCATTGTGATAGTTCTGGGACTTGTGTATACAAAGTAATTTGATTTCAGTTTGCTCTCATAGGAAATCAATTTTTGCTTTGTTCTTTTTCAGTTAGCACTCCAGAATGAAGGAACAGTGGTCGATAGCTGTACACTTGAGACCACGCCTTGCACTTCTATATAACAGGTTTCACTTATACTAGGAAAAGTACATAATGTAATGTCAGAAATCCTATAAGCCACATTCGCCACTTTGATTTTATTGCAATAGACCACTTCACCATGTGCCTCTAAAACAGTTTCCAAGCAAATCTACTAAATGTTCTTCTTCCCAGAGAAGCTATTGTGCAAATACATTTCTTTGCATTTTCAATTTGTGATAATTGTGGGCCATCTTCTTGATCTCTCTGTATAACAGGTCATAAAAAATCCCCTTAGTTCTGTATGGGGATGACGATTTGGGGCTTTTTAGCATTAGCTAAGGATCTTCTGATCCCTCCCCTGCGTCTTTTGATGAAAATGATGTATGCATGCATATACAGTAACAAATTCCTTTAAGTATAATGATTGCTATCACTATACTTTGTCTCTTTGCCGGGACAGCATGTTATTGGATGCTCTGTCTGCCAAACAAAGTTTTCATAAATTGCCCCAAAATAACCTCTTGAATTAAAATGAATAAATATATCCCCTGGTGAGTACATTTCAGTATCTCTACCCTCCAATTTTTGTGTTTGAAAACTCTAAAAAAAAATGTTTTATTACTTCCAAAAAATATGGGTTAAAGACCTCTATTATTGCATAGAATTGTGGAAAATTGTAGATTTGTAGTAGTAATTTACTACTGATGTAGGGACTGTGGCTTCCACTCACAGCCCTAAATACGCTGGAAGATAAGTAAGCACTCTGTATGAAAATTAGCTTGCAGTGCAATGAAACTATAGTCTTTTTTTTGGTTAGAAATGCTTTGTGAACAAAGTGTACTGTGCTAAATGTCGGACTCTTTGGAACATGGTCAACATTGGTATATTGCAAATGACTAGTTATTTAAAGTGTGTATTTGGGAAAGAAATACTAAACGTGATCACTTACAGTTCGAATAATACTAATAGACCCAAGAACAGCACAGTACAATCTTGCCAATAGTATAAAATCTTAAATGATCCCAACACACCCTACATCAAAGGCGCATCTGTGTCATTGACGTAATCCCCCAGTAGGACAAGCTTTTTCTTCTATTAATTGTACTTTGGGGTATGACGTGATAATTCCTTCCCCACAGAGATTATTTATGACAAATACTTTTAAAATACTTTCTTAGTCTATTAAACACCCTTTTAGGCTGATAGGACAAAAAAATGATGTAAGTGAAAGGACCAATGCTTGCGCAGTTTGACAATGTATCGCTTTGTGTCAATTTTGATGTCTACAGAGTTTGAGATCTACAGGAACACACTTTAAGTATACAGTATGGTACATTGTTCAGCATGAAGGCTTTTAAATGCACTGATGACTGTGCCTTTAACAGCCTGTTAATGTGAGGAAAGCTGTTTTGTTTGAATACAATTTTTTTTTTAAACCTTGTTCAAGCTCCCTGTTCTGTTAGCATTTACTGTATCAAAAGCATTATGATGGTGGTAATTACACATGTAATTCGTATGTTGAGTATTTCTCATTCATTTTTTTTTTTTTTGAAGATTGAGTGTTTATCCTTATATAGGTTATCTCATTGTAATGCCAATTAATAGTGTTTAGGCCAGTGATTTTCAATCTTTTTGAAAACTGGGCACATCGACCAAAGTTGGAAAATTGCCAAGGCACACCATTTGTCCCACATGGCGAAAAACGCACACATTGGTCTCCACGGGGAAAAAAAACCGCATACATTGGCCTCCACATAAAATAAAACACATTGGCCCCCATTGAAAAAAAAACAATCACACTATCCCCCACGGAAGTTAAAATAATACACATGGTCCCCACATAAAAACACAATTACACTGCCCCCTCCCCCCCCAGAAACCAAAATAAAACACATTGGCCCACAAATGAAAAAATATAACACTATCCCCCTCAGAAAGCAAAATAATATACATTTCCCCCACATAAAACACAATTACACTGGCCCCCACAGACAGCAATATTGACTCCCTATCTGAAGCTCCTTGTCCTTTGTTGGCATCTAGATGCCCTTTTACTGGGCAGATCTTGACATCTCTCAGCCGCGTTTGGTACAAGCTTGCCGCAGCCTGTCACATTCACTGCTCATCAGCAGTGAGCAGTACTGGGCGGGCTGGACAGCGATGTGACGTGCGTATGATGTCACACCGCCGCATCTCCATTGGTACGACCCGGGCAGCAGTTGAGTCACGCAGAAGAGCTCAGCGCTGCCCGGACACAAAGTTAAAAGTTAAGCTGCAGGGGGCATCTTCGGGCGGCACACTTAGGAACCGCTCGCAGCACACTAGTTGAAAATCACTGGTTTAGGCAATTTTTATTAATGGTTGTGGCTGTGCTATTACATCTTAGCACCTTGGTTTTCTGCGATTACATTAAACTAAGTGGAAAAAAAATAAGCGTAAGAATGGCATTATTGTTTTTTAATTATGTAAGCGACAAGGCTTTCACAGTAAGAGGACTCTCTGGCGCTAGAAGGATACAAACTAAAAACGTGTCTGACACAGAACTGTAACCCCATGCATTCCCTTACTTATCCGTCTAGGGAGTGAGTGTATGGCGGCTATGTATTATTATTCTTCACATCCAAGGACAGGGGCTCTCATAGGAGTCAGTACATGTGATGTGTAAACGTAAAGCGAGTGCAAATGTGGCTATTTTACTTCTGGGTTTGGGACTCTGCTGCACTACTGCACATGCGTCAGACTTCGCATGTGCGAGCAGACCATTGTGTAAATGTTCCAAAGTATACTGTAGCCCATAGGCTACAATGGCTAACACAGATGGCATTAGCCAGGGCCCGACAAATCCCGGGGGCCAGGTCGCCATGGCTACCAGATTTTGCTGCCTGGCTACTAGATTTTTCAGTGAGGGAGGAAGCAGATCCTCAACAGCTCCGGCGGAGGTTCCTGCCTATAGTATTGTGGTGGTCATATCATGCACAGGAGTGCATGTGCTGAATGTCGCCTGCGGTGACTGCTGTGCCTCTGTCTGTCCCGGCCTGCACGGATGACTCCTCCATCCTGGCCTGCTCTGATCCCTGCTGTCTGTCCCAGTCTACGCTGATCCTACTGTACGTCCTGGTTGTCTACTGTCTCCTATCTCCGGCTGCATAGAGCTCTCCGGTAGTAGGGTCTATGGTGTGACCACAAGGGGAAGAGGGTTTTGTTGTACTTTCTGGTACCATTTATGTGAAATGTCCGTTATTACTGGGGGGTGGAGCAGTGGAGCTGGACAGAGCAGTGAGGGGGCCTCCATTTTACTGTATTCACTGTACCAATTTGTGGACTAGTGTAGTGTGTATAACAGTTGCATAACACACAGAGCTGTACTCCTCACTCACTCCTGTAATTTTTTTGGGGGGACGGTGGTCTGGCTCCTACACTTTCATCCTGGCTCCTAGATTTTCAAAAAATTTGTCAAGCCCTGGCATTAGCTACCAGGGCTAAGTTTCAGAAGTAAATTAGGCATGGCTTTCTCACTGTGAGTTTTGTGCACAGACAAGTCATATTACATGTAGGATTATGGAGGCATTAAACATGCATTTAAGGGGCAACTCTAAAGCATAAATTATGATAGGACCCAGAAATGGTCTGGTGGGACCCCAAAAGTGAGGGGTCCCTGGAACACACATTTTTTTTTCGCTCTGCGCGATCACTGGACTACATAAAGCCATTAAGTATTAAGTTCCACTTAATACTGCAGTATACATAGATTTAAAAATACATTGGCCCTCATTCAGAGGCGGTCGCAAGAAGCGATCACTCTCTCTGAATGAGGACGGCCACTTTTTTTTTTTTTTTTTAGTGCGGCCTCCTGGTCGCTAGCTAAGCTGTGGGTTGCCACCTACAGCTTGGCGACCGACTAGGGTGATGGTCGTGATGGTCAAGACCATTGGAGCTTGCGACGAGACCCTAAAGTTTGGTCTCAGCAACCTCAAGCCCCAGGGAGCTTCCTGCTCTGATTGTTCAGGAAGCTCCACATAGACTCCCCACATAGACACATAGACTCCCCCCTGACATCCCTACTGATGTCAGTGCACCCGCCCACAAAACGGCAAGCGTTCCATCAGGAACGCCTCCTTTTGTGTAGCCACCCCCCCGCCCCGCCTACAAAGCGGGCCGAGCTGTCGATCAACAGCCGGCCCTATTGTAGTGAGCTCCGGAGTGAGCGTGCAGCGCTTGCGTCTGGGTCTGACCCGAGGTCCTCTGTCTTTATTAACTACCATGTATTATGGCTACACGTTACAATCTTATCAATTGTTAACGAATTTGCTTTGACTATCCCATACAATACAATTATATGTCCATTTTGATTAAGTTGGGTACACACTACACGATCTCTTTTAACGATTTAGCCGATTCCGACACATCGGACGACATTGTTAAAAAATGCGTAGTGTATATGCACTACATATTGTAGTGCGCGGTCCCGTGGTGTCGTCACTCTCATCACCTGACCTTATGTGCAGCATGTAAGATCAGATAATGCGGCACGCAAACCCATGCAGCGCTATGCGCGGGGGGCGGCATTTCGGGCGGTCAGGCACCGGATCGCTAAGTTTGTACGGACAGCCCAATATGTCGGCAGCCAGGCTGTGTTGCATCGCTGGGTACACTCATCCTTTACTGTGTACATTGCTTGAACCCGATTGTTTTAATTGAAAACACTTAAAATAAAAAAATATTCTTATACCACTTTCAGACTTAAAATCCTGGCTTAACCCACTTTGGACCCGGGACACAGAGCACGGATTGAAGCCAGGGTACCCCTTTCACGCAAAGGGGGGACCCAGGTTACACCTGTCCCGGGGTCTTGCAGTGACCTGGGTCTTTCGGTGTTCAGTGGGTTCTTGAAGATTTCATCTTCAAGCACCACTGTCCCTGGCCTATCGGTTTGTTTTGGGCATGACCTGTGTTTATCAAGACCCGGTTCACACTGGAGCCGGGTCGTAGACCCGGGTTGCAAGTCCCGGGAAAAACCCTGCTAGCGAGCAGGGTCGCGGACACAGAGCTGTCAACCCGGGTTGCACCTTTCAGACTTACGCCATACCTGGGTTGATGCGCGTTCGTCCGCAAAAACCCGGGTTTTAGGCTCAATTCTGAAAGGGGTATTAGTAATATCTGGAAATACAAACATAATAACACTACAAAATAACGATGCAAAACTCTTAATTTTAAAGTGAGTGAATCTAATTTGAGTGTGTGCTATAATTTCCGATAATACCAATATCTCCTACTACTGCCCTACACAAGTGCCGAAATGGTCTTTGCTCTGTGACCGTAACCTTTCTAATGTGTTTTTGAAGCAATAACACAATTTTTGACTTATGATTGAATAAAATCTGATTGCAAAAAACAGGTAATGGACATTAGGATGGAAACGCCAATATAAAGGAGCATATTTATCAAAAGAAATATGTGGGATATCCCCCGAAAACAGACTTTTTGTGGGATAGCCACAAATTTCAAACATTCTCAATATATATCGAATGTGGTCCTATATTTCTAAGTTAAAAGCAACCCCCATATGTTTCTGTGGGGGATGCTAAATTGCAAGATTTAGCAAGTCATTTTCTGGAGCTTGGCCCTGGTTGCTACTGCCACCTCCAGATGGCATTAGCCCATAGTAGGCTACTTCAGTGGGGGTTTTTTTCTGATCCCTTCTGCCGGCTCATACTGACACATGCTCGACATTGGTCCATTAGGCTGGCTGAACTCCTGTCTCGGCAATAGAAATATGATCAATTAGAATGTACATGATTTCTCATCTTTACCCCATTAAAAATGTGCATTGTGTATAATAAGCCTCAAGTCACTTAATAGGGTATTGGGTCATGCTCGGTGGTGGCAGAGCAGCAGATCCTTTTTGTTTACAGGAGCCACATTTCCAGAACTGGAGCAGGCGGGCGGCGAGTGCAGCCATATCCCTCCCCTCCCGCCCGTGGCTGCTGTTATCTCCGCCCGACACTGGCCTGGCCTGAGATCCCGGGCACGGACCCGCCACTCTTCATTGTGATGCTGCAGTGCCTTCGTGTGCAGTGAGTGGCTGCTGGAGGAGTAATCATATCTACCCCCACTCCCCTCCACCCCTACAGAACATCATGTGTGTATGCACTAGGCTGGTGAAATGTTTACTCTATGTGCCGGACCTAGAAAGGGGCACTTCTGTGCGCGGCAAAAAAGGGGGTCTGGCCACGAGAAGGCGGGGTATGACCCTATGTTATGGGGAAAACTGGTAACCACGCACATTGTGCTGCAGTTACTGTTTCTCCCTATGTAATTAATGTGTTCCTGTATCTTTAAGATGGTTTGCCGATGTGCTAGTAAATGTATGCATGGTCAGTGGTACTGACCATTCCGACAGTTGCAGTTGTCATTGCATGACCACAGCACTATCCCTGGCTGCCTGAATAAGTGCTTACAATAATCAATAGTTGTTGTTTTTTGTTTTGTTTTTTTTAAACGGCCTGGGGACGGCTGGGAATTTCTGATCAGCGCATGTGCAGGTTCACTGCAAGCGCTAGTAAGAAGCCGAAAGAGAGGGGGAGTGATTCCCCAGAGAGGTAAATTGTCACACTCCCTCTTCGGCAAACCTGGTGATAGGGGTAGGGTATGATATCCCGGCTGTCGGGATGCCGCTGTTCAGAATACCAACAGCGGCATTCGACGGCCAGAATACCGACACCCAATGGAACGGGAGATTAGTTTTTTTTTTTTTTTTTTCCCCTTACCCTAAACCTCCCACCCCAGTGCTTAAAACTAACCCCTCCCCCCCCTTCCTAGTGCCTAAACCTAACCATCTCCTCCCTGCACCCTAATCCTCCCTCCAATGCCTGAACCTAACCCCAATACCTAACGCAACCCTCCCCGTGCAGCCCGATACTTGCCATTTGGGATTCTGACGGTCGGGATACTGGTGCAGGGATCCTGACCTGTCGGGATTTCGTTGCCGGTATTTAGACTGTTGGCATCCCGCACGCTGGGATGCTGACTACATCCCGGTGATAGTGCATGGGGCTGGTGTCTGGACCTGTTTCACTGCGATAATGGGCAAAGCAGGTCCAGACATTTACTGCTTGTTAGCCACCCGGTAATACATCTCCCCCATGATGAAGTGTGTGTCGTCTAGCTATATCGCCTTCCTCCACTGCTTGGCAGTCCGTTGCTTGTGCTCATTGCACTAGAGAACTTGTCCATTCCAACCATACTGATATACTACCCTGTGAAAATCTCAGTGGTCTGTTTTCAATTAAACTTATTGCTTGCTCTGCACATTTCAGTTTACAGGCAGTTGATCTGTGGTTATTCTCCAGCTTTGCCTTGAACTTAAGATGAATGCACAGATATCAGATCTAGGAGTATTTGCTTTTACCCCCTGTTGCCGTTTCCATGCTGACATCACCATTGCTTGTGAAATATTATTAAATTGAGCTGCCTAGGTCATTTAAGCTCCTGATAAACATTCCCCAACATTTATCCTTGCCTGGTGTGCTCTATTTTCCCAGGTTTTATTTTTTGTCCACTACCTGTATGTTTATGTGACTATATAAAAATCATTCAGTTTTGCAATCTTAGGGGGTTTTCTGTGCGCCTATTCTTATTGTGCGCCTGACAGAGCAATTCTTTTGTTGCTCCGATCATGCCAAATTACCGTGTGTGCCAACATTTCTGCACGCACCCTGCTGAGGTGACATGCAGAAATATGCGAGAGTTTGAGTGCCCAAACGCCACTTTTTGCATTGTGCCCATTAGTTTAGACATGTTAAGCAGCTTTGCGTGCCAAATGCGATAATTAATGGGCATCCAATAGAATTGACTATCCATCGGGCGCTAATTATCGCTACCCCCAAAAAGCAATTGAATTGCCTCGTTAGGCTCTCCAGACTGATTCTATGGGGCTGATTCAGTTCACAGTAATGCATGACTGCATACATCACTTGCCATTGTAGTAGAGCAGCATCACACCTTTTTACTTTTGAATCCTTGTTCGAGGCAAAATAAATGCTGATGCGGTCGCGTTGGTCTGCTGGTCCCGCGGAACATTGCTCATATTGAATCGGCCTGTAAGTGAGGGCACTTTTCTTTATATACTTCAGAATTGTAATAGTGGAGCTGCTTTTCTATGATTACTTATTTTAGTGTAATATATAAACAGGCAAATTAAATTGTCTGTTTGGACCATACAGTGCTAGTCATAAGGCTGTTTATTCCTGGGTTAAAGTCAATATTTAAGGATGTGAGAATGGATTTTACATAAAATGAGTCAGTGAGCAGCTTCTGAGTGATTTTCTATTCTTATGGTGCATACACACGGTCAGATTTTTCCTTCAGATCTGAACGATAACGATTTAAAAATCGTTCAGTCTGAAGGAAAATCTGACATATCTGACATGCCTGAACGATGGACGATGAACGATGCGCGTTCCCGTTTGTCAGATAACGATATCTGACACTTGATGTGTTTGCAGTCAGACTTGGACGATTCCATTCATTTTAATGCAGTCAAAAATCGTTCAAAACTTTGGTAAAATTGTTCAAATCGTTCAATTGTTCATCTGACAAATCTGACCGTATGTATGCTCCATTACCCACAATTGTTTTTGCATTAATGGGAAGATAATTACTCTCTTCTATGCTTATTTCCTGACTTACTGTAGTTCCACTTTTAAAGGGATTCTCTGTGTTACCTGAAGCCAAGAGCCAGCTAAATCTGTCCATAGATCTGCGGGATTGGGATTGGATAGGTTTTAAGTTTTATTTATATAGCACCAGCATATTCCACTGTGCTTTACAATTGGGATGAATTGTTCCGAATTTTTATTGCATCTTTCCTCCCAAAAGTGCCAATTTTGTGGTAAATGCCTCAATTTGGGGACTTTAATGGAACTAGTTTTACAGGAATTTTCTAGAGAGTAGGTGAGGCTTGTATGCATTGTTGTGGTTTGGTGGACTTCCTTTGTCCCAATTTTGTTTGAAGATTTTAATTTAAATTTTTTTTTTTTTTTTGAGAATTGATTATTCTTAAAATAGATATCCCTTTTTTTTAACCGTCCTACTTTATTTTCTGTGTTCATAGTAGGATAAAAAAATTGGTAAAGAAGTTATTTGCTTTGTAGCTTCAGAATACGTGACCAGATGGCTTTTGCCTGAGAGAGTGCACGTGACACTAAGGGGGGAATTCAGTTGTTTTTTTGGGTGTCTTAAGTAATGGGCGTCAGTCAGAGCAATTCAGTGGTATTTCTGATAGACGTCCATTAGCCATGGCAGACACACTTTTTTCTCGCAGTCTCCTGAGGTGCGAGAAAAAATGAGTGTGAAGTCCCTAGTTTGGGCGCCCAAACCAGGAGTTTAGTTGCTTTGCGCTGCAAATTCCAGTGCTTCTGGTAAATACTAATTGGCATCTATCGGAGTAACAATTGAATTGCTTTGATAGACGCCCATTAGTTAAGACTCTCCCAAAAAAAATTTAATTTCCCCCTAAGGGCCTTATTCAGAGTTGGGAATAGAGTAAGAAAGAGCAAGTAACTGTTGCTTTTGGTAAAACCAGTATTCACTCTTGGTCCGACGCCGGGCATTGACAAAGGAAAAGAGGGCATGTTTTTAAGATTCGTCCCCTTTTTGCCACTCTTGGGGGCTGCCCCCAAGCGCTGCCGTCAGTGGGTGGGGACAGCACCCGCAGGCTGTTTCAGCGGGGCACCATCCCGGAGGGCAGGGTGCTTTTTGCCCTTTAGAAATAGGGCATGGCATGGGGCCCCGCAAAAGCAGCCTAGAGGGAACGCTATAAAACCATGCTGCACTGCAGGTGATATTTAGATTTGGGAGGGAGGTGTCCAAACTGACATCTAATTGCCGTGTAAAAATAAAGCTGTCCAGCATTTGTGGGCTACATGCAAAAGCAGCAAGTATTTACCAAACATGCAAAAAAAATGTATGTATTTGCACCCCTTGCATTTCAACATGGCTTGTGCAGGTCCAGAGTTGCTTGCTCTATCTTACTCTTTTTTTCCCAAATATAAATCGAGCCCTAAATTCAGAATTTGCCATGTATGTTTAATATTGTTCCTTGTTCATTAGATCGCGGGAGGGCAAGGTGCTGGCAGGGAGAGAGTGCGCGCCCCCAATTCGTCACACTTGGGGATGTGCCCAGCACTTACGGAGGTGCTGGGTTTCCTCCAAGTTCTCCCCTCACGGTGAATAGATGCCGTATGCATTTGCACGGCATCTATTCATCTGGCGAAGATCTGTCACCGCAGCTTTTGCCACCCGCAGGACACTGTGGCCCGCAGGTGGGGAAGGCACAGGACAGTCTGTTTTAGTGGGGTGCCACTAAAAGAGCAGGGCGTATTTTGCCCCTTTTAAAATCTGGCTTGGTTTGGCTGTTAAAACAGCCTAGCGGGAACAATAATACGTCAGAATAATTCTGGTATGTGCACCCTTTCACACAGTAGAGGGCTTGTTCAATAAGACTATGGTAATAGCACTTGGGATCTGTATGTAGTAGCATTCCTGGGGAGATGAATATACTGCCTGATGCAGATGAGGGGCTGAAGCACTATGCTATGTAAACACATGATTCCCATATAATGTCTACTCTTGTAGAACAGAACTCTGCCCTCCTTTTGGAGACATTTTTTGAAAAACTGCATGTATGATTTTGTATTGGCAGTAACGATACTGGATTAGAACCTCTATATACCCCTACCTATACCTTCTAATAATCCTACCTATAAACCTCTAAGGATGACGCTAATTTGCGTACTCAGTCATACATGAAATAGAGACTCCAGACTTAGAGCATGTGGTTCCAAAGCACAAAGTATTATTCAAGTAAAAGTACAGTCAGTTACACGCTATTGATCCAGACACAATTCGGCGCAAAGGAATTATACAGACCCAAGTACAGTATACATACGCAGCGCTTCCGGACCAGATGTTAGGCATGAGCAAGAAACCCCTCGTCTATCAGCATTCAGCACGAAGACTAAAAACCCAGCGTTTGAGCACACATATTTATACCCCCCAGGAATAGACAAAACAATAGAGACGTTTGTTGCTGATGTCATTGGTTCCCAAGGGGGATACATCTGTTACAGAGCGTTTAACAGGCTGATTCAAAAACATTATGCCTCTGAGGAAACGGCCCTGTTGATTGGCTGAGAAACGCATCAGATGTTCCCTACCAGGAAGTGCAACATGGAGACAGGAGACGCTGGGCATCCATTGAATACGAGTACACGTTGACTCACAGTGTTAGCTCAGTGGAAAGCGGACAAGCGGACCTCTGGACTAGTGAGACAGAAGACGTCGTCTGCGTCATCACGCTTCGACCAGCTGACTCTGAGGGACCGCGAGCGAGGACGGCTGGACACCCGCAGTGTAGCCATGCCTATCTAGGCGGCCATGGCTCCCACAATAGCCCTGCTGGTGAACGGATCATTTGTGAGCGGCTGTTTCTGACTCTGGCGCCGTCCGGAATTTCCAACATCACCCTTCCAGGGACAGCAGCAAGGTACCCCAATTGAGAGATTTCATTGGTGAAGTACTATATATTAGCTGACCGGGACGCCGGTATCAGCTGATTTAAGACATCTTTTGCCTCAATAGTATAATTGTTTTAAGCACCTGTGAGTCTGTGGATTGATCCTATGCATCAATAGAGGTGTCTTAATACTATATTCTGAGACTATTCTGAGGTCACCATTTTCCGCTGTCTGCTACTCTGAACTGCTATATGTTACTAATATCTTATCCATACTAACCCACTGCCGGGGTCTGCTATCATATTCACTGATTACTAACACTTGTGCCAATTATGGAAATTTGCCCATGATTTTAACCTGTCTCATTTTGCGACCTTAACAATTTTCCACTGGAAGCATGCTATACATTTCCATTTCTATATCAACAATTTTTTAATTGTATTGCTGCTTGGTCCTATTTAATATTTATCTGTGTGCACACTAGATTCTTTATTGTAGACTCCATTGAGCACAATGTCTATCCTGTAGGAGATTTTGTTGTTGTTGCCTTCAAATCATTGTATTTATTAATCGAATTTATGTATTTGTTTTAACTATTTCTATTAAACATATAATTGTATTATTGCCGCAGCGCTTTCCCTTTTTCTTTGTTTATGATTCAAATAGACCCAACCTAGCCTCTAACAACTGGGGGTATCTGGATTCCCGCCACATGCAACATCCTAACAGTTGGTCATATTATGTACATTTTGTTGCTTGAAGTCTCTGCGGTCCATAAGTTGAGAATGCATGATGCGATCTCCATAGCGATAATACCGGGATTCTGTTGAAAGAGTACGCATCAGTACAAAATCAAACACAGCTTACTTAGCATGTATAAAACCTTAATTACCAAATAATCTTTATTTCACAGCATTTATACTAAGTGAACAAACTTAAATCTTATACCTTAAAGCTTATGGAACCTTGTATGTGAATATGTAATGTGTGAGTATACGGGGTTTGATATAAAGACGCTAGTTAACTGGGGACAGATGCGTGCGCATTTAGCTACTAAGCAGCGTTTTCATATAGGATCTTATGCATTCGCTAATATGCGACTAGTTAACAGCGCAATTGTGCGTATTAATGTGTATATGAGAAATGATGAAAGATGCAATCGCATGTTGCTTATAGTAATATCGCCATATGTACTTGTGAGTTTATCTAAAATGGCGCTTGGGCGGCCATTCGCAAAATGGTGTCTTGCGATCTCATTTCCAAGATGGCATCTTGCGGCCAGTCACAAGATGACGTTGCCGCTATTCAATTTTAAACTGATCTTGTCTCAGCCAATTATCCAGCTTTGACATCAGCAATGGAAGCCTTTTATTTAATATTTTTATATTTAATGCGCATTTTATTTTACTTAATATAAGTAACACCAGTAAAACTTCCATAATGTTTCTTAATGCATCGTAGTCTGACTATATGTTGACTAATGTTGAGAATGTGGCCAAATGCTAGAGCAGGATTTCGATTGTGGATTTCTGCTTTGTTTTTCAATGGAACATAGGTTTGTCACTTATATGCATACTCTTCAAGAGCATCTTGTAGTACAGTATGTATGCTAAATAGCCAACATTATGTATATATACTCCCTGATCTGGAGAAGCCTATACTTCACACAGCCCTGTCATAAGGAGCCATTATAAGTGCTTATGAGATGATAGCATTTACTGTATCAAAGTTCTTCATATTTGAAGCTGTTTTTATGACCTAGACAGAGGATTCCGGGCATCTGTAATGTCCCCCTATTATCACCATTGTTATGATTTTATGAATGTGAAAATAGTGTATTTTACCTATGTGTTGTAATCTGTTGCCTCATAAAGTGTCATCTTTATGGGGCTGGTTGTAAAGGGCCGTGTACTCATTACCCCAATTTTTTTAGAAGTAAAAAGTCAAATACTTGAACAAGCCATCATTTGTGTATAATTTTCAGTATTGGAGATAGATTGGTCCTAGCTCATTCTCCATGTCCTTCTTTTTATCAGGTTAATTGAGGATTGCCTCTCCCCTTTGCCAAGCTCTCTATCTAAGAAGACCTCTTCCAGTAAACGCAAGCAGTACTATATAAATCGTGCTATCCGCAATTCGGACCTCACTCCAAGAGCCAAAGGACGCAAGAGTCTACGTCGGCTGGAAAACAGTGAGAAAAGAAGTTGGGAGGGGTTACTCCCAGAGCAGATCACTTCTGTGGAGTCTCCTACCTCTAGCCGCTGCCTGGCAATGATGGCAGGATAATATAACCTAAATAATGGTTTTTAACCTGCAGTCGAGTGTCTAAGTCTAAGCAGAAGAGGTAGCATTAATTTGAAAATAAGCAGTCACTTTATTGAAGAGGACCAAATTCTCGTACTTTCGTCAATAAAAACTGAATCTTAAAGATGTATGCTGTGTACAAATTGCACCAAGAAATATATTCTCAGTCTGTTACTACTAGAGAAGCGAGGCATACTGTACATGTTAAGAGAATTCTTATTTCCCCATTCAGTTTGCATCCTGCAGGAGCTTCTCCAGTCTGCCTCATAGGAGCAGTCATGTGATTTTACGTTCTGCTTTTTTTTCCCCTGTTGTAGATCGCTATCTGATGAGTTTGCTGGAGAGGGATGAGTGTGTGTCTGAGGAGGGTGAGGCCTATCTATGTGCTTCTCCCAGCATTTTTACCGAAGCCTGTAATAATGAGACATACATTGAGGTAAGATATTGGGGGCACGTGGCATTTTTTGTGCGAAGAGGATTGTTTCTCTATGGTATGTTAGCTATTTGTGTATTTCTTAATCTCTAATAATGGTCTAAAGTGTGCAATCAGCTTGGCTCTCTGTGGCCTACATATTCCATAGTAAAGTACCATTCATAGGCAAACGCAGAGGGGGGGGGTCTCCGGTTGCCTAGAAACCCCCCTCCCTAGCCCACACCATGATGACCACAATAGAAATAGCATATAATACTAAAGGTGCATGTTTTTAAGATCTCCCCAGTGTCACAAATGAAATAATCAGCACAACCTATTGATCTTTTCAAATGTGTGAGCCAGTAATAAATACACTTGTGCACCAACTAGGAGATATGGAAAACATACACTGTTAGGGGTGCACTGATATAGACCAACTAGAGGGTCAATTATTAATACTGTATAATAATACATTTAATGCATAAGGAGACCAATCTGCACATATATGTCCAGGGCAGTGCTAGGTTCTTCTGCTGCTCCCCCAGACTCCCGGACTTGCTCCCATGCTCTGGAATGGTGCCCACATCTAAAATAAAAACCTTCAGCTCAGGCAGGATGACCCTACTGATGCATATAATAGCTTACTGTGATCGCTGGTCCTGTATATGTCAAAATTATTACATACACTATACTTTGTATAATGTATATTATAGCTGGTTAAGTGCTAATTATGCCTTCTTGATGGACTGTCCACACTTGCTCTAAAATCAGGCATTTTGAAACCCCCCTCTAGAAATCCTTTGTTTGCCACTGCCATTCCATACCAAAACTATTAGTTTCACCAACTCCACATTTTGTTACTTGCATTAAAGGAAGATGTTATTTAATTAGAAAAATAGTTCCTCTATCATATTTTGAATAGTTGCTACTGCTAATTCATGCCAGCTAAATGATCACAAGCGCATGTGTAGGTAATAATGAAACAACCTTAGTATATGTCATAGTTTTTATTTCCTTTTAATTAGGATGATATTTACAACATATCTAAATGTCCAGTATCCATTTTTTACAGTAGTGTACTTTGAGCCTATGAAATGCTAACCAGGAAGTTTAGAAAGTACTGAGTGACACCTTCATGAGCCACTGAAAAATTATTCTAAAAATATGGAAATGTAAAACATATTTTTTTAAATACTATTTATTGAACAGATCACATAATACATAGACCAAAACAGATAGAAATTCAAAGTACAAAGTGAATACACACCGCAAATGCCAGGCCATATCTAACAATAGCTCCGGATTGAACCAACTGTAGGTATAACAGAGTGAGGAAAGACACTAGCTTATAACGGCGTGGCAAACCCTTAAAAAAGAGGGGGGGGGGGGGAAAGAAAACCAGTTAGAGAGACCGAACCAATGGGGTAAAACCTCTAACTGGGAGCTACAGAAAAAGAATTGATACAGACAGTTTTGAGAGTCCAAGCAAGGATTCCAGATGATTTGGGCGAGTTGTTTTTATTGTTGGATTTTCATAATAAAGTGACACTTTTTTACCATAATCATAGTCAGATCAAAAGAAATACAAGAGTAAGATATACAAATATCCCGTACAGTACAAAAGGAATATATTGGAAACTGGATCAATATCCCATATCTATATAAATTCCTTGCATCCATGAAAAATATAAATCTAGTATTTCCATAAAACCATGAGTTGGGAATGGCAATGAATAAGGAGAGGGGAATAGAAACCGGAAATGGGGGGGGGGGGAGTCAAAATCCTCTTTTCAAATATAATACATTTGAACAGAATGAAAATAATCAATATATTCTCAAAAATCCAAATCTATTTAGGTGTAATTCTAATCAAAATTATTTCAAGGTGATTCCAATAAATTTTAATGGAGAAACCAGTCGGTGGACTCAATTATTAGCGAGCGGGTCTGAATGAGCTCCTTAGTCCACATAAAGCGCTATGTTGTGTTCTGAGGAACCAGTTCTCACTCCAGAAATATCTGCATTGCAGCGGATCCTCGCAACCAAGGGCTCCATTACGAAGTCAAAAATTAAGGGTGAAAGTGGACAACCCTCTCTGGTACTGTTGGCAATTCTGAAGCTAGAGGAGATGACATTGACAGAGACCCTTGCTGCTAAGGAGTGATATAGTGCCAAGATCACATCGTAGAATTTACCAGAGAAGCTCATCTTTTGGAGTACTTTAAATGCAAAGTCCCATGAAATGCGGTCAAATGCTTTCTCAGCGTCCAGTGCTAAAATGAGCAAGTGGATTTTCGGTCTATGAATAGAATAGATTAGATCAGTGGTTCCCAAACACTTTTGAATCATGGTGCCCTAGAGTATCAGCATGGTTTTCACGGCACCCCAAAGTTTAAGATTATTGAGAAAGTCAGAAAAAATGAAGTAAAGTGTAGTAAATTGTGCTGACCTGTCATCCTTCGGTTTAATTATGTGGTGGTGGAAGGGTTTGTACTTCTGTTTGCCCACATCTTTACATTACATTGACCATAAATAATTTGATTTGGTGCTGGACCACCAACTTGAGGCACCCCTGCAAGTGTCCCGAGGCACCCCAGGGTGCCACGGCGCACAGTTTGGGAACCACTGGATTAGATCGATAGACCTTCTAATGTTGTCTGATGCTTGCCGACTAAGTTTGAATCCTCCTGTTCAGGGTGAACTAACTGGGGGAGAAGAGGGCTAGGCAAGTAGCTAAGATTTTAGTGTGGATTTTAACAATAAGATTGGCCTTTAGTTAAGTCTCTGTCAGGCTTAGGAATTACCATATCAGTCTGGGTAGAGGCAGGAGCGAAGGAAGCACCCTCCAAGATATCGTTACATAAAGAGGTAAGGTGTGGTGCTAATTCCTTCTTAAATAGTTTATAGTATTGGACTGTAAACCCGCCAGGGCCTAGGGCAGCGGAGGATTTATTTAATAGCAGCAATTGTCTCCTCAACCTAGATGGTCTCGTTTAATGCAGATAATTGGGACTCCAAGATACATGGTAGGGGGTTAGTGGACAGGTTAGAACGTACTTCTTGTATTTCTTGTATAACATTGTTTATTAGATTGCAAAGATGCACAAAAAATAACACTAGTAAACAATTTGAAACTTTTTTTTGACAATATAGACGAAATAAGGTGTTCACTAAATCCTACATGCTGCACATGAATTTGGCAGTAAAAAGTTCGTAATACATTGTTATTATGTTCTTGTTTTTCTTCCTTTTTTTTTTTTTCTTTCCAAAAATGTCAATCTTACCAATATAAGTTAACTAAATTGCTTAAAGCAGGGATAATACTGGAAAAGCAGTCCCATACATATACATATGTATCCACATATGTCTATCCTTCATGCGCTACACAATGCGAGTTCCGTGTGACTTGGTAGCACTGAGTGAGTGTTTATTCATGCAGCTTTTTCACCACAAATGCGTCTTATTCGCAAAGCAATGTGAATAAGACGCATAAGTAACTTATGCTGATTAAAATATGTGGCATGTCTATATTCTATGTGCGTCTGTCTGCATGCGAATGTTACGTTAGTGTCAGCAGATGTGACACTAACGTATCATGCAGATCTAACCGCAGTCACATCAGACTGATTCTTATTGGTTGAGGCTGACCTTCACTCGGCCGTTGCTATTTCAACAGCCGTTATTCTTGCCGTCAGCAACTCCATGATGCATTTGAGATAGCCTGCCCACAGAGCATGCTACTGGACAGTGTCTCTGTATCGCTCGAATGTGCGTCTTAGTCGCAATGCAATGGTCCCAAACCCATTCACGAAACTGCAATGATTAATTTGATATGCAACACTTGTGTATCTGTGTGCGACTGAGTCTGAATCTCTATATGAAGCAGACTGGAATTTGGCGTGAAAGAAAAACGTGGCCACTGTATTGTAGCCCTTCATATGCAGATTCGGACTCAGTCGGACATAGATGTACAAGTATAACATATCGGATTAATAACTGCAGTCTCATGAAGTGGCTTCGTCACATCGCGACTATACACGCATTTGAGCAAAAAAAATGCAACTCTGCTGTGTTTTGCTCAATTATCCCATAAGCACAAAAAACAACAATACTTAGTAAGACCTCTGTGCAGTCCAAATAAACAAAACAATCCTTTTTCAAACGGCACAGAATTGCCAGCAAAATATATTATAGTTAATAGCCTTTAACAAGATTGACATGGCAATGTAAGTTTCTTCCATAGCTACCAAATGAGACAATGGTTCCAACGGTTTGGAGTTCCCATTATGTAATAACTTGGCTTTTAAACTCTGTTTAGAAGAATTGATGAATAATCTCCATTCTTCAGGGTTATGCTTAAACCCTAGTTCATTCATCAGTCCATTTACATCTTTGCAGCTGCATTCAGCAGCATGGCCCCCGCTGACTATATTGCCCGTGATGTCGCACGGGAGCACGCATCGTCATCGACATATCAGGTACACACTGGTTGATGTGGACGATATGTCGTTCCGTCCAACGAATCGGACGACATATCGTCCAGTGTGTACCCTGCTTTAGTGACTGGTTCTTGCCAGACTATTGAAACGGCAAAAGCCATACTATTCTTGGTCCCCTTCATCCATTTAATCAGACTTGGATGGCATGTTATACAGCACATATGTGTTGCCCAACCGTTATCTTGATCACCCACACGACAGCTGAAATAGACATAACAAGCTTGCATTAGCTTCTGCATGATTGACCAACATTGTGACTTCACTGTAAATTGTCCACAAATATAGCTTAAACTATTTGGCGCATTAATTTATGAGATGCCTTTACTCCGTTTTAAAATATTTCACAAAACAAACCCCACACTTAAACTAGACAAACTGCCGCAGCAGATTATGAACCAAAACTTTTTGCTTACAGGTGTGTCCACATACAGTACCTCTTACTACTTTTCTTGTTAAACAGTCCATCTAGTCGCACATGCTGTGGCATGACTCTGTGTAGCACCAAAAATCTTTTCGTGCGACCTTTTACCTTCAAATGCGTCTTTTTTGCAAAGCGATGTGAATAGAATGCACAAACCGCAATACTTATTGTTTGCAATCTGTATCCCTCCACATGTAAACCGGAAAGATAGTATCCATCTTTTTTTAATAAATTGAACATTGAAAGGCACATAGTTGGGTTCATGAAGGCAACATACATTTCTAAGCACTGTTTTATTTTAAAGATCTTTTTGCTTGTACCTTAAAAAAAAAAAAAAAGAGATGTGATGGAAAATGTTTAGTGTCATATTCTGGTAAAGCCCATAAGTTAACAGAAAATTACAGTTTTCATCGATGTTGCAGAAATCTTGTTGACCCGTGTAATTAGTAACAGTACAGCATCGAATAGTAAAATATCAAAGATGATAGGGAACAGAAGTTTTAATTAAAGCAAGTGTATCTTGAGACATGATCAAAGAAGAGTACCCAATTAATTTGTCACAAAATAAACTAACTTTTGCTAAGCTAAGAGATACCGGTAAAACCAAATAGTACATGTATAAATATTGAACCGTTTTTCATGAGATGTCAGATATTAATGGCATAGACTTCTAAGGTGCAGTAGTGCTCCTTGGCATCAGGCAGTGGAGTAAACAGGGACTTGGAAGGTAGACAAAATTCGATAGAGAAGTTAATGGTAGTGGGGACCCAGCTAGTGAGAGCCTGAAAAGGATAAAACTGAGGCAAGTGTATGACTATGGCTCAGAGTTTAGTAGTAGTGAGGGTGTACTATACTGATTGAGTGGTATAGATAGGAGAAGGTAAGCTCTAGTAGAAAGGTGGGGTTTTCAGAGTATTTAAATAACTAATATTTGTAGGTGGTGGTCAGAAGCAGATCTAAAGCCATGTATCCACTAGCCGATAAAATGAATGATAACCATATCGTTATCATTCAATCGTTCATTATATTGGCCAGTGGATATGCCGTCAACGACCAGCGATGCGCGCTCCCACTGGTCGTTGACGATGTCACTCATCACCCATACTTGCAGGGCAACCTGACAATATTGTCAGGTTCTGCAAGTACGGGGATCAGGGAGGGTGATGTCACTGAACGAAATATCCCTCAGTGTGGGTGCTCAATATCGTTAATGACATTGAGCACACCACTGCCGGGGACACACTACACCAGGGATGGGGAACCTCAGGCCCGGGGGCCTTATAAGGCCCCTTGAATCATTTGGTCTGGCCCTCAGAGCTTTTTTCTGCTAGCCTCATCTGGCTATCAGGGTGCCTAGAATGGCACCCTGCAGCCAGAATCTATGCAGCAGTGCCGCTTGGAGCGTCCTTGGGATGCTTCAGATGGCCAGAACGCTGCCCTTACAGCTCCCCGGAGCATCTTCAGGATGCTCCAGGCATTGCTGTAATCACCGGTGATTGTAACTCCACCCCCATGAGACATCACATGGAGGGGGCGTGACCTGCACCGGGTCCGCAAATAATGTTATGTATATCAAAATGGCCCTCGGCAGAAAAAAGGTTCCCCACCCCTGCACTACACGATATCACTCATGAAGCAATATCGTGTACTGGATATTCGGCTTTAGGTTATGAAGTAAAGTGTTTTGAGATGAGGCTTTGGTTGTATTATAGGATAGTGAATAATTTGGTTTGGATTATAGCGCACATGGGGTTGTAACGTTGGATTTGCCGAGTGGTCTGGAGGATGTGGAAAGGCAAGAGTATATCGGACTCACTTTGCTACAGCATTTAGGATGAATTGAATCATCAGGGAGGCACGCAAAGTCATGCAGCCATGAACAAAGTGACAAAGGTTTTGATTTGGGCAAACCGCCATCTTCCAGCAATCTCAGCAATATTCATACCGGGAGTCCTCAATTGGGAAGCAGACTTACTGAGTCGTCAGGACATACACGACGTAGAGTGGTCTCTCCACCCGGGAGTGTTTCAGCACTTGGTGAACAAATGAGGTCTACCAGAGAGAGACCTCATAGCATCACGTCATTACCACAAGGTCCCCAGGTACAGGTCCAGTCCAGAGACCCATCAGCAGCTGGACGCACTGGTAGTAAGACGGCACTTGAAGCTGGTGTATCTCTTTCCTCCAATTTTCCTCCTCCCAAGAGTCCCCAGGAAATTTAAGCAGGAAGGCGGAACAGTAATACTATCAAATATAGAAAGGGGACCTAGGCGCTTGAGGAGTGAATTACACACCCTGATATACCACAGCTGAATGGGGTAGTCGGTCCCAAAATACAGAAAAGCATCAAATGAGAATAGCAGCCGGTAAACAGGGGGTGAGTACAATACAATAAGGTTCGTTGTCTTAAAAAAAATATATATATTTTTATTGTATAAAAAGACTATATAAATCTATTGACACTTACCCCTAGTAACACAGCATTATAGGCAGTATAGCATGAAATTAACATGTTGTCCTATGACCTGCACGGACAGAGTCCTCAGAATAATTTAGGTGGATGTATGTCCAATAAAGTTCGGTTATAATTTATACTTGCCGACCATATGAAGAAGTGGAAGGAATTTTTTCCTAAGTTGCAGGTGGTATGCGCTGTCAGCCGAGGTTGCCTATGATGAGAATAAGCGGTCTGAAACACGGTGTCATGATAGAAGGCTCTAACCTGTTGAAAGGGAGCCTGGATCTCCGTCTGGAAGCTGTTAACAGCGGCTGTGTTCCAAGCTGTGTTAAAATATGAATCTCCGCATAGCAACTGTTCTCAATGGTAGCCGGGAGATTAAGGTACTATATCGTTGTTCTCCTTGTAGCGGATATGGAGCACTTTTGGTTTGGTGCAAATAAGTTTGTAAACTTCATACAGGTCAGCTCAACCTAGGGAAGGGAGCCGGTATTAACCTGTGTGGCTAGGCTGGCAGTATTCTCCGATTATGATGTTAATCAAGAAGCGGACCACAGCAGGTGTTGTGGTGGTACCGGTGAATCAATGTGTCCTTGTGTTGTAGCAGGTAGCTGGGACAATCACGGTTCTTGGCAGAGAAGTCACCTACGCGTTTCAACGCTAATCCGGCGTCTTTGTCAAGGTAACAGGAACAGTAATACTAGTTGCTTCGGCATGGCCCAGATGTCATTGGTTCACCGACATACAGAATCTGTCCATAGACTGTCCATATCCTCTTCCTCTATGGCAGGATCTGTTAACGCATTGTCCCTGTCTGCATCCGGACTTGCCTCGTCTGGCTTTGACGGCGTGGCTCTTGAATATTCCATCTTAAGAGCTAAAGGTTTCTCCAGCTATGTGCCTCAAACAATGCTTAGGGCATGAAAGCCTGCCTCTGCCCGCATCTATTATAGGGTTTGGCATTCTTTTAGTCAATGGTGTTCCCACAGGAAGTATGATCCTAAGGTGTTAAGTGTTTCCTGGGTACTGGCTTTTCTCCAGGCTGGTTTAAACCTTGGTCTTCACCTGGCCACTTTGAGTGTGCAGGTTTCTGCATTGTCCGCCTTGTTCCAGAAAAGATTGCTTCAATACCAGATGTTAGAATTAATTATTTATTTTTTTTCAGGGAGTTCTGCGAGTTCAGCCTCCCTTTGTTCCACCGGTAGCACCGTTGGGATCTGTCTTTGGTTCTTAAGGGGCTACAAGCTCCCCCATTTGAACCTCTGGACTCTGTAGACATGAAATGGTTGACAGCGAAGACACTTTTTCTCCTGGCTATCTCTTCTGCATGCAGAGTCTCTGATTTGGCAGCGCTCTCTTGTCTCTCCCCATTTTTTATTTTTCACCAGGATAGAGTTGTTCTTGGTACAAGGGAGGGTTACCTTCCTAAGGTAGTGTCCCTTTTTCATGTAAATTATGAAATTACAGTTCCAGCTTTTCAGGCTCCAGACCTCTCTGTAGGCGAAGCCTCCCTGGATGTAGTTCGTGCTCTCCGTATCTATGTGGAGCATACAAACTCTGTTAGAAAATTAGATGCTCTTTTTGTATTATATGGTTTTCACAAACGAGGGTGGTCGGCTAACAAGCAGACCCTGGCTCGATGGTTACGTATGACTCTCAGGTGTACACACAGTCTGATCTCCCTGTCCCAGACTTTTCTTAGGTTCAGCGCTTTTGATATTTTTTCCTCTCAGGATGTTTCCTTTGGGTGACGAGTCCTCCTTTCTGCTCAGGAGCGCCCCCCACCCTTAGGGGAACTGCTTTAGGACATCCCCATGGCATCCCTGTGTATCCCTATGGCCCTGAAGAGAAAATAAGAGTTATGGTAGACTTACCATTGACAGCTCTTTTTCTTCGAGGTCCACAGGGCACCCACCCTGATGCACCTGGCTGCATTTGTTATTTTTTCTTTCGGTCACGGATTCCCTCATCTTGTGTGAGATTGCTTCTGGTGTATGATTGATCTTCCTTTTCCTCTTTCCTTCTCCTGCCTTGAGGCTTGTTTACAAAACTGAAGGGCTGGGGGCGGAGTATATATGGAGGAGGACCTGAGGCATCCTGGGAGCAGAAAGCTTTAACTGTTTTGTGCTTGGATCTCTCCAACCACATTACCCCATGGTATCCCTGTGGACCCTATGGACCTCGAAGAAGTTATCAATAGTAAATCTACCATAACTTATTTTTTCTTATTTTTAATGCCTGAAGTTTGTTGCATGAGAAAGTAAAGTACTGTAGTTTGCCAAACAGGACAGAAGTAATGTAGGATTTAAACTATAAAATTGTATTTAGGTTATTTTATTTGCTTCAATAATCAAACCAGTATCATGCCCATCTACCTAGAAGCACAGCTATCCCTGTATCTATAACCTTTTTAGCCAATCTCCATTCTCGTCATCTGTATAGTAATACTGATACAAGACAGCTTAAGATAGCTATGCACAGTTCTATCCAGTTGCCGGCTATAACTGTCACATGTGGCTTTACAGATATATTGGGCCAAAAGTAATAGGGTGAGAGTTTAGCAGCAAACTCTCACATTGGTCGTGTTTTATCTTCAAAATGGGTAAACATCTGGATGAGAGTTTAAATTGTGTTTGAGAATAAAAACCTGCATGTTCTTGGACTCATTTACATTGTCCAGCCCTTTTACATTTGGCTCATTAAATCTGACTGCATCATTAGGTCACACAATCAGTCAATGCGTGTTGAAATGTGGCCATTATGGCCAACTACAATTACTATCTGTTCTACTAATTTTGGACCTTTGCTTGCTGTAAATTGCAGACAGTTTGGTCTCATATGGCCCATCGGGCTGTCAAACTTAAATCATATGTGAGGACTTTTAATCAAGCTGAAGTCTGGTAATGAACAAACTAGTTACATATGTAATTGTGACTTCATTTTTAATATTTTTCCCAGTTCTGTATCTATCTTAATGTGTTTAGCCCCTTCAACACATACTTCTTATCCATTTGCTACCATTTCAGCACTTGAGTTGAATTTTGCGCTATTTTCTTAAATGGTTTTCAGTGTCTGATCTGTATGAAACTATTTTGTAAGCTGCAACAATATTCCCTGTTTGTCCTTTCTCCTGCTGGTTTGCAGAGTGTTCCAGGAGACATTTCAGATGCGTTTGATGTTGCTGTAAAGATTCTAAAACCTCACGTCTTGCATTGTACCACGAGCACTTATCTCTTGATGTGTATTTCTACCCATCATAGAGTTCTTCAAATGTTCTTTTTATTCTTTCAGCTCTATTGGAGTACATATGTAATATCCTGCTACAAATTGATTTTGATCTTGAGATAATCTTTTATTTTTCAGATATGGAATGATTTTATGAATCGTACCGGAGAAGAACAGGAGAAAGTGCTTCTTTATCTGGAGCAAGAAATGAGGGGACCCCGAGAGAGGGGTAATAAGGGCAAAGATAAGAGGACAGGTACCTGAGTGCATTTATTGTCTTATAGTACAATACAACTGGCAGGCATTGTCTATCCCTGTGTTGTGCCACTTTGTTAGTTGCTTCTTTTGCTTTTGAGTGTTATTTGTTTGTTTTTTATACCCCATTGAGTTAAAGAACCTCTAAACCTAAAACAGAAGTGATGTCCCAATGTTCACATATGTGTATATTTGTAGTGGCCTTGACGAAACTTGTGCTCTTTGGCATTTTATTACATTTGGTCTGTAGCTGAGTGCCGGCTATTCTTTTATTAGCCATTTTCTGCAAAATGTTTGCTTTTGCAAATTCTTTGTACGGCAGATGTCTATGTAGCATATTTCAGAGCTACACAGTAATTTAAATGCAACATGAACAGCATGGTCCATTGGAGAAGGAGCACACAAAGGGGGGAATTCAGTTAGCCGTGATAAGCCACATTTTCGCAAAACAAAATGGTTATCGTGTGAAATTATACTTGTCGCGCTACCTTATTAGCCGCGGTTTTCGCGGGTGCAAATTTTGACCTGCATTTTGTGCGAATTAGTTTTAATTACCTCCTGAGCAGGTGAAATGTTGGGGAAAATCCCTATTTCAAGGTAATGTCGGGATTTGGTTCAGAACAACCAGGACACCCTCCTTAATGACTAATTAGGCAAAAATACTTTTTTAATTGGCTTAATGTGGCCAGTAATGACCTGTCATTTTTGGGTTAAAACGTGCAAAATGCAGGAAATTGGGTCAATTGATGTGGGACAGGTATATGGGGGTACTAAATGAATGGGACAGGTGTTTTTAAGATTGCAGATGGGTGTCAGAGGCGTATTTTGAACATTTTTAAAAGTGACGTTTAAATGATACAAATATATACTTATAGGCATTTTTATGCACTCCAAATTTAAAAAGAACATTTATTTTTCCAAAAAACACTTGCTTTTTATCATTATTTGACTGATTTAGAAATATGCATTTAACAGGCATATTGACACAATTTAAGAACCCCAAATACCTTTATTAGGAACACTAGTACACTCCTATATTTTTATCCTAGATCACTTTAACTTTTTTTGAGGTACAGGCAGATTTTTATTTTTTTCCCATTTGCACCTATTCTTACTGCAGGAAAAACCAGGAAGAGTATTCTTGCGAATGCCGCATTGCGACTTTTGGAATTAAATTGCGCAAAAACAGGTGTGCGCATAGAAGCGATGAGCAGAATTCGCAATGCAAAAACTTTGCTCGCGTAAAATGACTGCATTATCGCGGCTAATTGCAATTTCAAAATGTATGCATCTACCTAAAACCTCCTCTGAGTTACAAACCCTTGCAGTCATCATAAACTATTTTCAGTGGTCAGTTACATGTGCCTAGCTTCTCACTCCCCTCATAAGCACACGTGCCTATTTTTTTTTATTAACAACTAGATCACCGCTAATAATTTTTTTGACAGCACTAGGGGGTCATCTCAGTTTAGAAATAAGTCAAATTGAGTAATAGTGTGACTCTAGCCATACTGGTTATGTGTGTGTGTTTATGTGTGTATATATATATATATATATATATATATATATATATATATATATATATATATATATAGATGATCCCCATCAGTATATTTTAGAAGGGTTTATTTCAGATACAATAACAAAGGAACAATTAAGGAAACAGAACAAGTAAAATCATTCATTAGAAACTATGCTTATCTCATGCAAAGATAGCCCAGTCCTTGCAGGTAACCAAGTCCACACTTGGAGAGGCTTGGGTCAGTGGGCCCAACACGTTTTGTCATAAATGACTTCCTCAGGGGTGTCTTTAAGATAGATAGATATGTGTGTGTGTGTATATAGATGTAGATAGATAATATAATATACATACACACGTGTGTCTCTCTCAGCAACAGTGCCGGCACTCAGATTTAAATATTCAGACACGACAATACTCCAACTGGTCAGTTGGAGTATTGTCTTCTCTGAACATTTTAACCCCTGAGTGTCGCCACTGCTGCTAATATACTACTAGCACTAGTTTTGGAGGGAAACTGGATGAAATGATCTTCAAGTACACAGAAAAAAATGCAGGTATATGGTACTCAATCTATAGATGTGTGTGTATTTATATATACTGTATATGTGTGTGTGTGCAATTTGAAATCCTATTGCATTCACTCTCCATTTTTATATCCCTTAGAGAATCCCGCTTACACCCCTGAGGAGTGTTACAAGAGGATCAGTCGCAGCCTGCGTTGCACTCTTAAGAGACGCCAGATTCCAATGGTTAAGCACTGTTCCTTTCCTCACTTTCTATATATACAGATATGGGTAGCTCTGAACCACATGCATGATGTAATTCTAGCTATGGAAGCTTCCCACTCATTTTGAAAAGGGCTAGTATTCATATGCATTATATCAATTGGATTGGTGAGATGTGTGTGTTTACAGGCTGATAAATAAAAGGGCCATCGGAGAGCAACTGGTTGAAGAGGTGGGCATGTAGTAATGGAGAGGGAATGAGTGTGGATACCTGGTTACTGAAGATAATGATCTGAGGGTGTACTGAAAAAGTGACAGGATTTGGAACAAGGAAATATCTTGTCAAAAGTTCTTATCTTTTGAAGTAGTTGGCTGAGAAGGAGGAAAGAGAAGGATGTGCAGTTTGGCACAGAAGTGAATTGAAAGTGATTAAAGAAGCTTTGAGGCTTAGAAGGGTTGAATGAAATTATAGTGGATGAAGTCTTCTTTCTGTCATTTTGTAAAGCTTTACTCAGCAATGCTTTAGCATTTTTGCTGGTGGTTGGGCTGTTAGATGTGCCATGGTTGAAGCTAGGAGATTGTGGTGGATGGATATGTATTAAAACCTGAAGTGAATGTTTACTTGTAGAAACAGGCAGCCTATTAGTTAGAGGAGAGAGAGAGTAGTTTTCTTAGTGAAAGTGAGAAGTGCATCAGGTCCAGAGTATGGGATGTAGTTTGGAAGCCGACGGTCTAAATGCCGACCGCCGGCTTCCAGACTTTCTAATCCCGGCATGGTACTAATGAAAGGCGTCAAGTTTGGACGCCAGAAGGCCGGCGCCCGGCATACCGAACGACGATAAGCTGAGCGCGGGCAGCCGTGGGATGGGGGGGTTTCGGGGGACGGAGGGTTAGGTTCCCGGGGGCGACTTAGGGGTAGGCATCCCCCCCAGGAGGGTTAGGCTAGGGGAAGGGGGGTTAGGCACCCCCGGGGGGAGGTTAGGGTTAGGCTGCGGTGAAGGGGGGGTTAGGTTTAGGCACTTAGGGGTGTCTAACCCTAATCCAACCTCTAAGGGAGAGTTAGGAGGGGGGGAATTAGGTTAGCGATACTTACCTAAGGGACGATCAGGATTTTCACCCTTGCCAGGCTGCCGCTGTTGGGATTTGAACCGCCGGCCCTGCGTCCGGCGGTAATACCTACTACACCCCAGAGTATTTAGGGGTTGCTCTGTGCTTGTGGATGTAAGGCAAGGGGGGAGCGCAAAGTGAGACTGATGGAACAGAGCAGAAGTGGGTGAAGATCATTACAAGATGATTTGTGGCAACAGAGGCTGAAGTGGTAATGTGAATGCTGAAATTGCCGAAGTATAGGAATGTAATCAGCAAGACACAAAAGTTGTCAATCAATTTGAAAACTCGACCTAGGGATGATAAATTACTGCAATAGTGTGGATTTCAAAGGAGGAGAAGGAATGGCAGCAGGGGCATTACTCTGAAGTTGCAGTATGGAGAGACTGATTCCTCCACCTTTTCTGTGTCCAAGATGCTGTATCAGAGGAGGTAAGCCAGATTTCTGTAATGGCAGGGAGGTTTAGGTATTTGGAAAATAATGGTCACACAGATCTGGAATTGGCAGAGCCGGCCCTAGCCAATTTGATGCCCTAGGCAAGATTTTGGCTGGTGCCCCTAGCAGATGATCCCACCGCTAATCTTATACTTGGTACACACTAGACGATATTTTGAATGATTTGGGCAAATCCGACACATCGAAGCAACAAATCGTGTAGTGTGTACCCACTATCATGATCCAATGCGCACTCCCGCCGGTCATCTGTCGCATGCTCAGAACTTTTGTACATGCAGAATAGCCCCCGCTATCCCCCCACCGTCGCTGCCAGCATCGGCAAGATATTATATAAACAGGTAGGAACTGCCCAGTTACTCACTCAGCACCAAGGAAGCAGCTCCTCTCAGACTCAGTGGCCAGGATTTACGAAGCAGCGGCTTCTGTAAGCCACTGAGTTCTAGCAGCTTGCTGTTGAATATTTAAAACGGCACTCGGCGTCAGTGTAAAGCACGCCGGGTATTACACTGACTCCGGGTGCCATTTTAAATATTCACCTGAAACCCGCCGCTTCGTATATCCTGGCTAGTGAGTCAGATGATCCATTTAGGCAACACAGCACACTTCTGACACTGCCCCAGTGCCCATCAGCATCTCTTTCTGAGTCAGAATCACTCAGTCAGATCAAGCAGGCAGCAGCACGGCCAGCAACCCTCTCTGCCCAGTGCCCGCTGCGCCTCTCTCCCAGTTAATTTAGAGATTGAGACTCAGTCGTTTCTGGTGGTCTCATGTCTGACTGCCTCTTCTGACTTCAGCCAAGCTGGACTGGAAGTCGCCAGGACCGTTCTGGGCTGTGCTGCAGACAGTGCCAGCAGAAATTGTAGGGCCCGGGACTGAGAATATAGGCAGGGCCCCTGGGCCCCTCTCCTCCTGCTACATCTCATTAATCATGACTTACCTTATCGCCTTGAAGAATGCTCCTTTCTTCTGGCTTCTTCTCCAGGTCTGGCTGACTCTGCTCCTCACGTGCCGCAGCTCCTCTGACTTCTTCCTGCCAGCCACGTGCCAACTCCAAAGGAAATATAAAAAATTATTGAATAAGAGCAGGGGCAAACCATGGATTTTCTGGGGGGAGGGGTTTTTTATTTATATATTTATAAATATAATGTGTCCTGAAAGAGCGGCACTCCTTGTTTTAACAAGTACTCAATCAAAGGGTCCCAGACCACTCAGTAAGTTCAACGTTCCAAATTTTATACAAATTTTTCATCAGGAACCTGGGTATGAAATCCCGGCTGTCGGGATGCCGCTGGCCGTAATATTGACAGCGGCATCCCGACAGTAGGAATACTGACACCCATAGGGCGCTATAGTAAGTAGTTTTCTAACCTCTACCCTAAACCTAACCCACCCTCCGCGATGTCTAAACCTAACCTCCCCCTCACCACACCCTAAACCTAACCCTCCTTCCCCGGTGCCTAACCCTGCTAGCTAACGCTACCCTCCCCCTGCACCCCGATCCTCACCTTCAGGATGCCGACGGTCTGGATACTGGTGCCGGGATCCCGATCTGTCTGGATTTCGGCGACTGTATTAAGACCATCGGCATCACGCACTCCGGGATGCCGACTACATCCCACATTAACACATACATACAGACAAAAACATATACACACTACACATACTGTATATACACACTAACATACACATATATACACACACTAGCAGATACATACACACTAACACATGCATCATGCATACACATATATAGACTAGCACATACACACCAACACATATATACATACACACTAACACATATATACACATGCTAAAACACATACATACTTATCACTTACACTGAAGCAACAGCAGCTTGGTAATGTGGTCGGGCACCTTGCATCATCAGGCTCCGCCCCCTCGATGACGCGATTTGTGGGCAAACATGGGCGGGGTTTGTCACATTGGCTCCGCCCCCATTGCGATACTGAAGAGGGGAATTTAATCGGTCCATCGGCGGGCTGGCAGGCGGTAGCAAGGCCGCCTTCTCCTCCTGATGCTTGGATCTAGATTGGGGCTGTGGCGGCTAATGAAGGCGCAGCCGTAAGTTGTCACTCACTGCTCCGCAAAGGGGAGGCCGTGGCTGAGCATGCACAGCATGCCCTCCCGCGGCTATTGTAGTCGTACTTGTCTCTTGTAGTCAGAATGAGCGTCTATGCTGAAGCTCATTCTGACCGGTCACCTGTCCACTGTGATGCCTGATCGGAGCTGAGCTCCGATCATGGTAGCGGCGGGGAACTGCAGAGCCGAGGGATGCCCCAAAGGCATTCAAGATGCTCTAGTCATTTGCTTAGTTCTGGGAATTGGGGAGAGCAGGTAGTGAAGATGTGTGGATAAGGTTGTTAGGATTGGAAGGTAGTAAAATGTTTTGATGTGGAACAAACAGTGTGAACAGATAGGAAGGATTACCAAAGCCCCAGAGTTGGATGTGATTAGACAAGGAGCAGGACGGGAGTGACTTTTGTGCTTCTGTAGGTCGATAAGGGTGGTGGATGCGCACAGTAGTGAGAAGGGAAATGGTGAAGGAGAAATAATGTGGAAGGGCAAAATAGGATGCTGGAGAGTGAAAAGAAGTTTGGAAATGGTATGAAAGTGCCTATCTGAAAGAGAGATTGTGAATTGTGTAGTAGCTTGGTGAATTGAGAAGAGTATAGTGGCACAGTTGGTAGCTTTGCTGCCTCTCAGCACTGGCGTCATGGGTTCAATTCCAACCAGGGCCCTATCTGTCGAGTTTGTATGTTCTTCCCATGTTTGCATTTACTTTGTGTACTCAGATGTCCTCTCATAATTCTAAAACATACTGGTAGATTTTGAACAAAAAAATAACGTATGTATGTACATGGGATAGGGAGAATGGATTGTACACTCTACTGTGACAGGGACTGATGTGATTAATAAATGTAAGTCCAAATACTATAAACAAAGGGGTCTTTAAACGAAGCGCTCCTTACTGCAGGTGTAATTTGGCACCTGCACCTATCAGCCAGGTGCTCTTAATTAGATGAAGAAAAATGGTGTTTGAACACTGTGTCAAAAGTTAAAACAGCGCTGTATCTTTTTAGTTTGTTCTCAGAGGCAAAATCCCAGCTTCAATGCAACTTCTATATTAATCTTTAAAAAAACGAATATCAGTTCCAAGAAAAGACTTCACAAGAAGCTTGAAAATAGAATCCAAAAGGGTAGTTGTTCCATATAAGACAATATTTTAATATCCAAACTTCACAAATAAAAAACAAAAAGAAAAAATTATTTCTCTCTCACAACTCTTAAAAAAGATCACAATGTCTTTCAGGCAGAAAAAAAGTTTTTCTATATCTTTCCACGATGTATGCAACAATTCAAGGTAGGCTTACCGTCCCTGCAGGGACCTCACGCACATGGCACAAAGACTACTCCATCCCGAGGGTATGTAAGGATAAAGGAAATCCTATAGATCCTGTGAAAAAATCCAGGATGGTATTTCCTAATGCGATGGATGTATTCCGAGCTCGGCTCTCACCCGAGTCCGTCACCGCTCCCTTAGACACCTTCTCATGGGTCCTCGTGACTCTCACTCACGGCTATGCGCGGCTTTCACCCACAGATGTTGGTCTATGTACACCCGATATAGTGCGGCTCCTGGATGTTCCGGCTGACAGGAAGGAAAAAGGAATAGAAAATATTCAGAAAGGAGATGGTCTGTCAGTAAAAGAAATAAAGAAAGAGGAAATGGTAAGAGCTTTGAGAAAATAGAGAGCTTAGAATTTCCCCTGATAACTGGAGAGAGAATGAATATGGAAATGACCAAAGACCTTTTCAGTCAGACTTTAGGATGTACAATAGATTTAATGCATTAGAAAATTATTATCATGATGGAACAAAACATAAGATGCCTTTTTTAGGGGAAAGATATCACAAGCCCTACCAGAAAAGAGGATGGAGGGAATATTAATTTCAGGACGAGTAAGAAAAAGAGGAAAAAGGGGGGGAGGTCCCAGAAAAAGGGAAAAATATCTGGAGAAAACAGGTAAAGGCTAAAAAGAAAGGATGAAAAAGGTGAGCAATATGGGCAGTACAGAATCTAAGATTTATAACCTCAGTTTTTATGAATTAACGGAAGTAGAAAGGAAGCTATTAAGTAGAGGTTTGAAATTTGCTCCAACCAATAAAATTAAATCTTTACACGTTTTTATTGATACACAAAAGTTTTTACGAAAGTTATCTTTGAAAAGATTTTTCCATAAAGATAAAAAAGAGATGAATGATTCTATTAATGAAAAGGAGAGGAGAAATTTCCACAAGATCTCCATTTTTAATCCCGTAAACAGCAGAGGAAACTTTGTTGAAACACATGGGAGATTAGTCACAGAGGATCTAGAGAGATTATGTGACAATACAAAGAAGAATAAACGACAAAATAAATTTGTCCAACATCCCGAAAATAGAAAGAGATGCTATGAAAAGATTGAAGGATAAAAAAGAACTCTCAATTAAAACAGCGGATAAGGGGGGAGGAGTAGTTGTTTTAGATACACCTTGTATGAGGAAAAAATTTATGATCTGCTGGCAGATACAGATACATATATTTGTTTAAAAAAGAATCCTATTGAAAACATCAAGAAAAATTTATATGATCTGATAGACAAATACACATTGAAAGGAGTATTGTCAGAAAAGGAAAAACATTTCTTGAAAACCTAACATCCAGTTTTGCCTGTGATTTATGGACTTCCAAAAATTCATAAAAATGTTAAAGACCCTTCTTTACGCCCGATTGTAGCATGTATAGGTTCAGCCACAGCTAATTTATCCAAATTTATAAATTTCTTTCTGCAGCCCATAGCATGTAAAGGGAGGGCATATCTTAGAGACACAACCGATGCCATAAATAAGTTAGAAGCTATAGAATGGAAACAAAGTGACTTATTAATAACAGCCGATGTATCGGCACTGTACACCATTATAAAACATGAAGTGGGGCTTAATGCAGTAGAAAAAGTTTTGGATATAGAAACAAAAGCTTTTATTTTGGAAGGGATAACATTTATTTTGGTTAATAACCACTTTACCTTTAAAGATGTACATTATGTCCAGCGGTCCGGAACTGCGATTGGGACGAAATTCACCCCCAGCTTCGTGAACATCTTCAAGGGCATGTGGGAGAAGGCCCATGTATGGCAGGAGCTGGGGGCTGGCCTAGTCACATACCATCGATATATAGATATCATTATGATATGGAGAGGTGGTATCGATGCTTTTTCTATTTTCCAAGAGAGTCTTGACAGTAACAATTTGAGTCGTGGTGACTTATACCATTAATGAATCATATGTTAATTTTTAAGATTTAACTGTGTACATTGAGGAGTTGAAGATATATACAAAAAACTTTTTCAAGCCCACTGATAGTAATTCTTTCATTCATATAAATAGTAGTCACCATCCTAGCTGGCTGAGGGGTGTTCCCAATAGTCAGTTTTGTAGAATAAAGCGCAATTGTACTAATGAGGACATGTATAAAGAACAGGTCCAATCTTTGGCAATGCAGTTTTTAGACAAGGGATATAAAAAGGAGAATATTAATAAGACTCTCCAGAATATTGATAATACTAGAAGGGAAGATCTTTTAGTGAAAAAACAGAAGAGAGTCAGGAAAACGATTTTTCCATATCCTTTGTCACTACGTTTAACAAAGATTATAAAAAGTTGGTAATGGTTTTAAATAAACATTGGCACATTTTAAAAGCTGATCCAATTTAAAAAAATTAGTTACCAGAAAAACCTGTTATATACAAGCGAGCTCCAAACCTAAAAAATGTGTTAGTAAGAAACGCAATGTCACCATCTAGAAGAATAGGTACAAGAATAACCTCCAAAAGGATTTTTTCGATGTGGCATGTGCATAGGATGTAGAAGTGTGGAAAGCAATGAAGGCAATAAAATAACTACCGGTAGTTTTTCTTCATGTGTCACTAATAAGTTTTATATAATCAATTTCTACCTTGTAATAGCAGCAACATTGTGTATATTATACAATGTAGTTGTAATAAACAATATGTGGGCAGATCAAGTCGCCCTTTTAAAACAAGAATGTCTGAGCATTTGAGAAATGTCCGCAAAGGATTGGAAACACATCATATGTCATTGCACTTTAAATATATGTATAGCTTCTCCACTGACAGTATAGTAAGTTTCAAAGTTATTGAAAGTATTGAACAAAAGATACGACAGGGAGATTTAGGAGCTATGTTGGCAAAGGCCGAGATGAAGTGGATTCATGAATTAAGAACTTTAAAACCGAGAGGTCTCAATGGTGATTTTGAGACCAAATTGTTTTTTTTAGCTCCATGTGACAACCTATATACTACATGTATGCATATTTTAAAATAGTATGTACTCTTTTGTTATAACACATTTTGTATTTGAAGATTAATGGTATGTGATATATATATATTTGGACGGATTTTTTAAATAGGGGCCATTATAGATCCAACTATGCATGTGATATAATTGTTTAAAAGTATATTCATATATGCCTTTTTTATATTTATTTTAAGGTGAGTATATTGCTTTTACTTTTCCCCTGAATGTGTATATATTTTATAAGGTATCGGGAATATGGATCCTGAATCTGCAGGGATCATAAAAGGAAGGGGCGGTTTCAGGTCAGCTATGCCTTGAAAAGGACCCATGGAGGGTTGAAACACGTTGGAAGCTGACTTGGAATAGAGCGCATATCATTTATATACATTCCATGTATATCATCTTGTATGCTTTAATAGAGAGGTGAAAGCGGGCAGGTGAGAGCTGTAAGCCGGAACATTCAGGAGCAACACTATATCGGGTGTACATAGACCAACATCTGCGGGTGAGAGCAGCACATAGCCGTGAGTGAGAGTCACGAGGACCCATGAGACGGTGTCTAAGGGAGCGGTGACGGACTCGGGTGAGAGCCGAGCTCGGAATACATCCATCGCATTAGGAAATACCATCCTGGATTTTTTTCACAGGATCCTTTATCCTTACATACCCTCGGGATGGAGTAGTCTTTTTGCCATGTGCGTGAGGTCCCTGCAGGGACGGTAAGCCTACCTTGAATTGTTGCATACATCGTGGAAAGATATAGAAAAACTTTTTTTCTGCCTGAAAGACATTGTGATCTTTTTTAAGAGTTGTGAGAGAGAAATAATTTTTTCTTTTTGTTTTTTATTTGTGAAGTTTGGATATTAAAATATTGTCTTATATGGAACAACTACCCTTTTGGATTCTATTTTCAAGCTTCTTGTGAAGTCTTTTCTTGGAACTGATATTCGTTTTTTAAAGATTAATATAGAAGTTGCGTTGGGCAGCACAGATGGTGTTATGGTTAGCGTTACTACCTCACAGCACTGAGGTCGTTGGTTCGATACCCACTACGGCCCTAACGTGTGGAGTTTGTGTATTCTCCCTGTGCTTGCGTGGGTTTCCTCTTGGTGCTCCGGTTTCCTCCCACACTCCAAAAATACATTGGTAGGTTAATTGGCTTCTAACAAAAATTACCCCCAGTGTGTATGTGTGTGAGCATATGGTATGGAATATAGATTGTAAGCTCCACTGGGGCAGGGACGGATGTGAATGGCCGAATATTCTCTGTAAAGCGCTGCGGAATGTGTGTGCGCTATATAAATAACGTAATAATAATAATTGAAGCTGGGATTTTTGCCTCTGAGAACAAACTAAAAAGATACAGCGCTGTTTTTACTTTTGACAGTGTTCAAACACCATTTTTTTTCAAATAATGTGAGATGATGTGGATTAGCTAGGGTAGGTAATGAGAGAGAGAGAGTGTGATGGGGGGGAACAATTGATCCAAGTTGTGCTAGACAACGGAGGCTCCTTAGCTGCTTCCCAAGTAGAGTAATCTAATAGGCAGCCCTCTGCTGCTTAGACATACGATCCAAGATGATTGAAGCTGGCCCTGCATCCAAATTGATTTTCAATAGCTCTAGTTAATTAAGTCCTACCAACAGGGATTCTACAGATTAATTGGGTACTAATCTATTACATGTTCTGCCAACTAGTGCTTCAGATGATTATTTCTTCTGTTCAGGGCCTGCTTAAGTTCTGTGTAACAGTATATATTATTGTTACCCTTGTACAATGCTACGGAATAGATTTATGCTATGTAAAATGAACAATAGTGATGATCCGTTTTAGAATAGTTTGCCAAAGTATGTATAGATGGCTTTCATTTAAAAAAATGGTGCGGTTTACATGCGGAAGGTCCAAGGTTACTGTCAGCAGCTTAGTGCATTTTTACCGTGCCGGTATTCTAACTTTAAGCATGCCATTTTCTAAGCATCATTTTTACACTGCCGGGTTAGTGCTGCTGCCATTCTGTGGACTATGTAGTCACTGTCGACAAAGTGACCATTGACTACTTAACAGCATCCCAGTGGTGCTACTGTTAAGTTAACATACTGTCTTTCTGTAACAGGGTACATACTGTCTTTCTGTAACAGGGTACCCTGGAGTGCTTGGAAGAGGAGATGATGTCTTTTTTCTCAGTCAGCCCTGAGTCTGTGTACATTGCAATGATGGAAAACAGGTACTGCATCTGTTTCTGACATTCTTCATATGTCCACACTGTTAACTGTCTGTGTGCAATAAGGAAGGGATAATGCTGTAACTCCTGTCAGACAAACATCCCCTGTGTGTGTGTGTGTGTGTATATATATGTACTGTGTGTGTGTGTAATATATATATATATATATATATATATATATAATGGATAAGTTGTTGTGTTTTATTAAAGTCCAAAATTATGAATGGATCCAAACAAGCGCTGCTGCATCGAATCGCGACTTCACCAAAACCGTAACCAATTATTCTTGGAGGAAGATGAAAGTAGCTCACATTGTAGAATCAAATCAATTTTTATATAAATAAATGCATAAAATCACGTACATTTCAGTTAAAACAACAGCGTGTAACATCACCGGATAATTACCGAATCTCGTCACTGCTGGAACTGTTATGGGTCAATACCGAGTCCTTAGACGGAGAATCATCTGCTTATAGCCGACTCTCTCATGTACATCCAGACACACCATAAACCAAAGCTCCTGCCTTGGTGATATCTCACCTAGAGTAAGTGATGAATACAGCAAGTGTCCAACTGGTGCCGCCCCAAACATGTTTCGTCACTCAGGACTTCGTCAGTGGGTGTGTTATATATATATATATATAATATATATATATATATATATATATATATAATTAGTCAGGTGCATAAATAGTGGGACATTGACAGAATTTTCATATTTTGGCCTCTAGTCACCACCACAATGGCTTTGAAATGAAACAAACAAGATGTGCTTTAACTGCAGACTTTCAGATTTAATTTGAGGGTAATTACATCCAAATCAGGTGAACGGTGAAGGAATTACAACGGTTTCTATATGTGCCTCCCACTTTTTAAGGGGCCAAAAGTAATGGGACAAACTAAACAATCCTAAATCTAACTTTCACTTTTTAATACTTTGTTGCAAATCCTTTGCAGGCAATTACAGCCTGAAGTGTGGAACACATAGACATCACCAGACGCTGGGTTTCATCCCTGGTGATGCTCTGCCAGGTCTCTACTGCAAATGTCTTCAGTTCCTGCTTGTTCTTGGGGCATTTTCCCTTCAGTTTTGTCTTCATCAAGTGAAATGCATGCTCAATCAGATTCAGGTCAGGGGATTGACTTGCCCATTGCATAACATCCCACTTTTTAGCCTTAAAAAACTCTTTTGGTTGCTTTTGCAGTATGCTTCGGGTCATTGTCCATCTGCACTGTGAAGCGCCGTCCAATGAGTTCTGAAGCATTTGACTGAATATGAGCATATAATATTGCCCGAAACACTTCAGAATTCATTCTGCTGCTTTTGTCAGCAGTCACATCATCAATAAATACAAGGGAACCAGTTCCATTGGTAGCCATACATGCCCACGCCATGACACTACCACCACCATGCTTCACTGATGAGGTGGTATGTTTTGGATCATGAGCAGTTCCTTTCCTTCTCCATACTCTTCTCTTCCCATCACTCTGGTACAAGTTGATCTTTGTCTCATCTGTCCATAGGATGTTGTTCCAGAACTGTAATGGCTTTTTTAGATGTTGTTTGGCAAACTCTAATCTGGTCTTCCTGTTTTTGTGGCTCACCAATGGTTTACATCACCCTCTATATTCACTCTTGTGAAGTCTTCTCTTGATTGTTGACTTTGACACACATACACCTACCTCCTGGAGAGTGTTCTTGATTTGGCCAACTGTTGTGAAGGGGTTTTTCTTCACCAGGGAAATAATTCTTCTGTCATCCACCACAGTTGTTTTCCATGGTGTTCCTGGTCTTTTGGTGTTGCTGAGCTCTCCGGAGCGTTCTTTCTTCTTAAGAATGTTCCAAACAGTTGATTTGGCCACACCTAATGTTTTTGCTATCTCTCTGATGGGTTTGTTTTGATTTTTCAGCCTAATGATGGCTTGCTTCACTGATAGTGACAGCTCTTTGGATCTCTTATTGAGAGTCGACAGCAACTGATTCCAAATGCAAATGTCACACCTAGAATCAACTCCAGACCTTTTACCTGCTTAATTGATAATGAAATAACGAGGGAATAGCCCACACCTGTCCATGAAATAGCTTTTGAGTTGATAGTCCCATTACTTTTGGCCCCTTAAAAAGTGGGAGTCACATATAGAAACCGTTGTAATTCCTACACCGTTCACCTGATTTGGATGTAAGTACCCTCAAATTAAATCTGAAAGTCTGCAGTTAAAGCACATCTTGTTTGTTTCATTTCAAAGCCATTGTGGTGGTGAATAGAGGCCAAAATATGAAAATTCTGTCAATGTCCCAATATTTATGCACCTGACTGTATATATAAAACACAAACATACATATGCACCAATCAGCCTGAATATTAAAACCACCTGCCTCATGCGACCAAAATATGCCATGATGCTGCAGAGCTGGACTCCACAAGACCTCTCAGGTATCAGACACCAAGACGTTAGTAGCAGATCCTTTAAGTCCTGTATTTTGCGAGATGGGGCCTCCCTGACTGGGGTTTATTTTTCTAGCACATCCCACAGATGCTCGATTGGATTCAGATCTGTGGAATTTGGAGGCCAAGTCAACACCTAGAACTCTTTGTCATGTTCTTTAAACCATTCCTGAACAATTTTGCAGTGTGACAGGGTGCTGCCATCAGGGAATAGCAGTGCTAAGAAGGGGTGTCCTTGGTCTGCAACAATGTTTAGGAAGATTGTACATGTAAGTAACATCCATATGAATGCCAGGACCCAAGGTTTCCCAGCAGAACATTGCCCACAGCATCACACTGCCTCTGCCGGCTTCCTTTGTCTCACAGTGCATCCTGCCCCAGGTAAACACTCGCATCCCTGATCGTCCACATGATGTAATAGAAAACATGATTCATCACACCAGGCCACCTTCCATTGCTCCATAGGCCAGTCCTGATGCTCACATGCCCATTGTAGGCAATTTTGGCAGTGGACAGGGGTCAGCATGGGCATTCTGATTGGTCTGCAGCTACGCAGCAAGTTGCAATGTACTGTGTGTTCTGGCACCTTATCATAGCCAACATTAAACTTTTTCAGCAGTTTGTGCATATCCAATAGATATGCCCCTTTAGGAACTCCATACAGAAATAGAACTAATCATTTTTTATACAACACACCGAATTTTGCAAATGGAAACAGGATAGAAAAAGAGAAATATGTAAGGAGTCCCAATTTTACAAGAAAAAGAAAACCAGACGTTCCAAGAGAGGAGGAAAGGGGAAATAAGGTCATGAAATTAAACCGCAAGTAAACACAGGTATATTTAACATATCCAATTATAACCTAACTGTAGATTGATTAAAATTGTTACAAAAGGGTTTATAGTTTGCTCCTACTAAAAAGCCGAATGGTTTTTCTGTATTTTTGGACACTAATGGGTATATTAGAAACCTCACACTAAAGAGACATTTTTTTTTTTAATTTTAAACAAGGTCCCCAATGTAATATTAAAAGTGAAATTAATGAAACAGGTTTAAAAAATAAATCTACATTTTATCCAATTGAATCTCGGGGATATTATGTTGAAACATTTCCTGAGTTGATTAAGAATGACCTTGATAAATTATGTATGAAAAAGGACAAAAAGAGGAATGCAATAGAACGATTAGAGAATAATCATAGCATTGTTATTAAGAGTGCAGATAAGGGGGGTGGCCTGGTAATATTAAATAGAAAGGATTATGAGGAAGAAATATGGAGAACACTTGAGGATATAGAAACATGAAAAATTATTGAATGACCCTACTGAAAATATTTTGAGTAAAATTAGTATTTTATTGAAAGCGGGTTATGATAAACATTGTATATCAAAAGGAGAATATGATTATTTGTTAGTGAAATGTCCACGAATACCGACGTTTTATACATTACCAAAAATCCGCAAAAGGATGGATAAACCTCCCGGTCGCCCAATAGTATCGGGCATAAGAATCAGCAACCTCTCATATGTCTGAATTCATTGATTTTTATTTAAAGAGATGTGTGTAAGCTTAACTCCTACATTAAGGATTCCACTCAGGTTTTAGCTGAAAAAATGATGTGGTCAGATGAATATTATTGGTGCTCTATAGATATAGAGTCCCTGTATACCGCATAAAAAGGAAGCAATCACTACTTTTTTGGAAGGGAACCTAGAAGTAAGCGAGGAGAAAAGAGTTTATTTTAGAATGTATTACAATTATTTTAGAAAATAATTATTTTAGATATCTGAAACAATTTGTTCCAAAAAAAGGGGTGTGGCCGTGGGGACACATTTCGTACCAAACTTTGCAAATTTATATTTGGGGGTATGGGAGATGGAATTTGTAGAAGGACCTAAGAACCTGTTTTTTGAGAATATTATAATATTTTAACTTTTTCTAGATTATGTATTAACAGTATGGAAGGGTACAGGAGAGTTTTTTCATAAATTCATGTCCTATTTGAGTCAAAATTGTTTTAATTTAAACGTTACCCATAATATACAAAATGAAAAAAAATTAATTTCTGGATATTGTTCTTGATAGTTCTGGTTGGAGTCCAGGTGATATCAATACCTATACACACATAAAAAGGTGGATAGTAATAATTTATATATATTTTGATAGTTGTCATTTATTTAATTGGAAAAAGAACATTCCTTACTCCCAGTTTGTTAGATTGAGAAGAATTTGTAGACAAGAAAGCAAGTATAGGTTGAGTCTCCCATATCCAAATATTTCGAAATACGGAATATTTTTAGCATGACTGAGAAAGTGAAACCTTTGCTTTCTGATGGTTCAATGTACACAAACTTTGTTTAAAGCACAAAATTATTAAAATACAGTATAAAATAACCTTCAGGCTGTGTATAAGGTGTATATGAAACAAATCAATTTCATGTATGTACACACTTTTTTTTTTTTATGCACAAAATTATTAAAAATATTGTATGAAATAACCTTCAGGCTGTGTGTATAAGGTTTATATAACACATAAATGCATTCTGTGTTTAGATTTGGGTTCTATTCCCAAGACATTATAATATGCAAATATTCCAAAATACGGAATATTCCGATATCCAAAATACCTCTGGTCCCAAGCATTTTGGATATGGGAGACTCAACCTGTATTGTGAACAAGCAGAGATTTATAGTAGGAGGTTTGAAGAAAAACATTATCCTATAGAAATAATAGATGCTAGTGTAGAGAGAACAAGGAATAGGGATAGGACAGAATTATTAGACTATAAAAAACGTAATAGGTGTGAAATTGATATGTACATTACTTTTATTACAGTATTTAATAGTTATGAAAGAGAAATTAGATCAATTTTGAACAAACACTGGAAAATTTTATTATTAGATCCAATTTTGGGTAATAAAATTCCCCCCAAACCACAGATTATTTTTAGACGGGCCCCTACCCTTGAAAAACGATTAGCACCTATGTTACCAATGTAAATGTGGTAAAAAGTACATTGGGAAAACTAAGCACCAATTGAAGCTTAGAATATTGGAACACATGAGAAGTATTATTAATAAAAACATCAATCATAGTGTTCCTAGACATTTCTATAGCTGTCAAAACTCTTACCTAGAAGGCTTTTCTTTTGAAGGAATAGAGTTGGTTACACTAGATGAGAGGGGAGACGATTTTTAGAAAAAATTATCACATGGGAGACGTATAGGATATATATGTTAAACACCCTTGCCCCAATAGGCTTAAATGAAAGTTATGATATTGTTTCCTATTTATAAACTGGTTGTGTCTGTAGGAGTACTGGAGATTGAGGCGAAATGAAGTCAGTATTGTTGTTGAGAATTTCTCCTTTGCCGACTGACCTAATTAATCTTCTCTGTACTCTTGTTTTGTATGTCCTGACCTCAGGTTCTTTTTTGGGACATGTGATAGATATATTCTATCCACAAGTGTCAATTATCTTAAAATATAAGGGTATAAAGTAGTTATTTAAATTAATATAAATATATATATAATACAATGGTAATTCTCTTTATTAGACAAAACGATGTATGTAGTTAGTTTCTTAGTACAGTTATTTGTGATATAATCGTATTAATTCTCCTATATATTGTTTCAAGAAGCGCATGTATATTGAAACAGTCACCTTTTCTGACATTCATGCAGTGTTTAAAAAGAAAAGTATGATTATAACGTGTGTAATGAGTTTGCAATGTTGTATTTGTTTTTAAAAAAAATTTTGTGACATTACTGCTAATTAGTTTTTAACATTATTTGTTTTAAAATGTTGTGTAACATTACTATTATATGAGATTATTGTAGCAATTGTTTGTAATTAAGTGCACATTTGTCGCAGATGTGTATAACTAATTTGAATTAGTGCTGCTATATAAGGTTAGATCAGCAGAGCTAGGACACACCCACTGACGAAGTCCTGAGTGACGAAACTTGTTTGGGGCGGCACCAGTTGGACACTTGCTGTATTCATCACTTACTCTAGGTGAGATATCACCAAGGCAGGAGCTTTGGTTTATGGTGTGTCTGGATGTACATGAGAGAGTCGGCTATAAGCAGATGATTCTCCGTCTTAAGGACTCGGTATTGACGCATAACAGTTCCAGCAGTGACGAGATTCGGTGATTATCCGGTGATGTTACACGCTGTTGTTTTAACTGAGATGTACGTGATTTTATGCATTTATTTATATAAAGATTGATTTGATTCTACAATGTATGTGCTCCTTTCATCTTCATAGCAAAAAAAAAAAAAGAGATAGAGAGATCTATATTTATATATATATATATATATATATATATATATATATATATATATATATATTATAATATAATTTTTTTTTTTTTTTTAGTGTGTGTATATATATAGATATGGGGCACATTCATTTACCTGCGGATAAATCTCCGGGTTTAATGTCAGGAGCTGTTCAATTAGTAGTCAATTTCCCCGTAGCGCACGTTAACATATACATTCTGTGTTAAGTACTGGAATCCTATGGGTTTCCCGAAGCGCATTTAATGTGGATTTTAAACCCTATGGCTAGTTGAAACTGCCCCATAGAGATATATAGTGATATCTTTAAACTGATGTGTTGGAAGCTTGAAAAATGGGCAACATTAGGATCTGAGCGACTTTGACAAGGGCCAAATTTTGATGGCTAGATTACTGGGTCAGAGCATCTCCAAAATGGCAGGTCTTTTGGGGTGCTCCCAGTACCTACCAAAAGTGGTCCAAGGAAGGACAACCGACAACGGGATCATGGGCACCCAAGGCTCATTTTATGCACATGGGGTACGAAGGCCAGCCTGTTCGGTCCGATCCCACAGAAGAGATACTGTAGCACAGACGAAGGCCAGCCTATTCGGTCCGATCCCACAGAAGAGATACTGTAGCACAGACCGCTGAAAAAGTTTAATGTTGGCTATGATAAGGTGCCAGAACACACAGTACATTGCAACTTGCCCATGCTGACCGCTGTCCACTGCCGAAATTGCCTACAATGGGCATGTGAGCATCAGGACTGGACTATGGAGCAATGGAAGAAGGTGGCCTGGTCTGATGAATCACATTTACTATTAAATCATGTGGACGGTCAGTGATGCGTGTGTTGTTTACCTGGGGAGGAGATGGCACCAGGATGCACTGTGAGACGAAGTAAGCTGGCGGAGGCAGTGTGATACTCTGGGCAATGTTCTGCTGGAAAACCTTGGGTCCTGGCCTTCATGTGGATGTTACTTGCATGTACAATCTTCCTAAACATTGTTGCAGACCAAGCACACCCCTTCTTGGCACTGCTATTCCCTGATGGCAGCGCCCTGTCACACTGCAAAAATTGTTCAGGAATGGTTTAAAGAACATGACAAAGAGCTCTAGGTGTTGACTTTGCCTCCAAATTCCCCAGATCTGAATCCAATCGAGCATCTGTGGGATGTGCTGGAAAAATAAGCCCCAGTTACGGAGGGCCCATCTCGCAAAATACAGGACTTAAAGGATCTGCTACTAACGTCTTGGTGTCTGATACCTGAGAGGTCTTGTGGAGTCCAGCTCTGCAGCATCGTGGCATATTTTGGTTGCATGAGGGGGACCTACACAATATTAGGCAGGTGGTTTTAATATTCAGGCTGACTGCATATGTATATGTTATATATATATATATATATATATATATATATATATATTATTATACATATATATTATACACACACGTGTCCTCGCTCGTCTTTGCTCTAGTCGTCGGAGTGCCTGGTCCTGTGAGACTGCTAGCCCTGGGTGCCAATTATTTTGATATGAGACACTTGTGTATCTATGTGCACCTGAGTCTCTCACTCAGCATACAAAGTACTATGATGTGGCGGCTGCAGCTTTTTTCCACTCCAAGTTCCGTTTACAGACTCTGTTGCACACAGATATACAAGTGTCGCATACCAAATTAATTCACACTGTCTCCTGGTGCGTCCTAGTCACATAACATTGCAACTTTGAAGCATGTTCAGTAAAAAAAGTTGGCCGATGTTAGCAGAGTTGCAAGAGATAGGATAGATCTATCTATCTACAGTATCTATCTATGTGTGTGTAAAGAGGGATGACACTCCGGGACTTGTATATGCAAAAATCAAATGTCTTGACAAAGGTGCTTGTAGGCACTGAAACATCAACCAACAGTCAGTCACATAGTAACCAGCGATACTCTTACGACTTTGATTGTTGTTTTGACAAAAGTGCATGTAAACACCGAAACGTCGACCATTTGTTTTTTTTTTATATGACCATTGGAATAGAATACCCGGAGAGCCATCACTCTTTACTGATGTATACGTGGAGCAGATATTAGCTCCTCTTGGACCTGGACAACTGGGCAGGAATTACATACAATCTCTCTCAACTAGTGCTGTGTGTGTGTGTATGTGTGTATATATATATATATATATATATATATATGTGTGTATATATATGTATGTATGTGTGTGTATATATATATATAATTATAATTGTCTAGTAATATTAATTACATTACATGTATATAATTTATCACTGTGTATATGTGTAAGCTTAATGTTTTTTTCTTTTTGCCGTTATTTTAAAAATATATAATTTTGATGTGTTTTTATATAAACTGTTCAAACACACATGGTAGTGCTGCTGTGCAATACACACTTATTGTTTCTCATCTGGTTCTCTCGCAGTTACCAGCGCCTCCTGTTGCACGCTGTGTGCCAGTACATGGATCTGGCCTCTGCCAGTAAGAACTTTGGGATTTGTTTTGGGATGGCGGTGTGGGATATTTGTGGAAATGGAAACAAATTTACATCTACTTGGGGGTAGTAATTTCAAATATATTGACATTTTTTTTTCCATTACAGTAGCCGATATGTTAATACTAGGGGTGCAAAAGTCCCTCTGCTAGCTCTTTTCTTCTTTCTCCAGCATAGACCAATTTGAGCACACACCTACCTGTACCACAGGGACTATAAGGCATAAGAGTAAGCTTTTGAAACAATTCACTTTGCTTTAATTTTCAGTCATGAGAGCAAAGTGTTCAGGTGATGATCATATGAATTTATTTTCTTTGCAAATTTTAAACAGACTTTATAAACCTGATGTAGAACATAAATGCATACTCCTATCACAACTGATTGTAAACAACCTTCAGATGCAGAATCAAAGTGTACTGGATGTGGAGGAGGGAGAAGGAGCTAACAGAGGCACGTGTATTTTGCTGGCTTGTTAAGAACAAATAAATCCTATTCGTGTCCACCCCTGCTGTGTGTGTATATAGGTTTTGCTTTATTTAAAAATGCAAGACTTCAGTAGTTAAAGGCCTAACCACTAAAAAATATTAATGCCACAGCCAGGGGAGCCCTATCACCGGGCCCCTCAGCCGCAGCATTAACCATTACCGCTAGTCAGCCCAGGCCGGGATCCCTGGTGGGCTGGGGACCCCCTCTCCAGGGCACCCCAGGCCTAGGCTGATAGCACAGGGCTATCCCCGGCACCACTGGGGCAGTGGGTACCGGGTTGATAGGGTAGTGTAGTGTAGTGCATTTGATAAAAGTAAAAATATTTTCTTTTGCTGTGGAACTACAGATCCTAGCAAGCCTCCCCCGCATGCTGGTACTTGGAGAACCACAAGTACCAGCATGTGGGGCATTACAGGCCCACTGGTACCTGTAGTTCCACAGCAAAAGCAATATTAAAATAAACACAGGACACACACATCATACAAAGTATACGTTTATTAAACATATATGCACACACACATGTACATACCATTTTTTTTTTTTTGTTTACCGCAGCAACACAGACTGATCTCTCTGATCCCGTCCGTGCTCTGTGTCAATGACACAGATGCATGTAGCATGGATCTCCCTGGTCCATGCTACATGCATCTCTATTGTGCATGATGTGCACAAACACTGTACGAATGTTTGAAATATTGTACACAATAGTCGAAATCTTACTGCAGGTTCAGTTGATCTGCGATGCTTATACACGACGCCGGGGACGCGCATCGTAATCGTACTGGAATATGCCACTTTTTACACTATGGTCGTTACAAATGATCGAAAACTGGCAAATTGTGTAAAAAATTGCACCGTGTATGGGCACCTTTTACAGTGACCTGAATTTTAAAGATAAATATATCGCAGTAAACAAACCTAGTTTTTCAAAGTACTCTTTATAATGTAATTCTTCAATTCCCTTATTAATAAGATTGCCCAAAACTGCCTCCATTTTTAAGATGTGGTATGACTAGTAACTTATACAGTTGTAATACTGTCTACATCATGTGCATTTATGCCCTTTTTAATGTGCAAGTAGCATAGTTATTACCACAGCACTACATTTTAGTTATATTATATTGAATTGCATTTTGACTTTTTTTTTTAAATAGCAACTTACTATCCTGGGGTGTGCAGATGACACTAAGCTATATTGGTTTATTAAAAAAATATGGACACCTTGCTTTTATAATTAACTAATCATATCATATCCTCCTTTTCATCTTACTTCTCTTTTAGGTTCTAACTCTCATGGCAAACGTCAGATGCGTGTGGTGAACAGGAACAGCGATTTCTGCCCTCCGGAATTGCTCCTCTCCTCTTACCTCCAGATGCGGTGCTGACCCTTCATGAGACTTCACATGTTGGATGAATCCCTGCATTAAGGGGTAGATTTGCTAAAGCTTCTTAAACAGACAAGTGGTGATGTTGCCCATAGCAACCAATCAGATTATAGCTACCAATTCTTATTGCATTCTAGAAAATGATACACAGATTCTGATTGGATGCTACGGGCAACACCACTTGTCTGGTTTAGAAGCTTTAGTAAATATACCCCTAAATCTCTCATATCTGCCAACTCCCTGGTCTGTGGCGCTGCACATTGTCTTATTGCTCTACTGTGATCTGTTTTAGTCTTTTTTCTGAGTACTTTAAGGTTAATTAAGTTTATGCATTGTCCACACTAGGGTTGACCTGTTCTATGCCAGTTGCAGGGTCCTGACAGAGATTGTATTTCTCCCATCACGCTATTATTTTTAATCTGGTAGCGCACACATGATCAATAATGTTTTGTAGAGTGATACATGGCAGATGAGCCAAATTAAGAGTGTTATGTATAATTGTACATATATGTGTTTGTATAGCTGGCTACACAAGAAGGCCAAAAATGTATTAAAGCCAAAATATGTAATGAGGCTGAGGCAGTCAGGATCAGTGAGATTTTACAGTTGCCTGGTATGTTTTCAGAGGTTGTGTATTTTCAGAGTACACATCCCCTACACTTAGATGGGTGTCTACTTTTGGACAATACCTTTTCAAAAAGAAAAAATAAATTTTCTCCTCTCTGTTGGGGGCCATCCTGTTATAGGAGGCCTTGAGCTGATGTGCTGTAGCTACCATCCTCACCCTAAAGATACATTTAAGCGATAAGGAATTGTCCATTTTTAATGCTCTCTAGTTATTATGGTTCTCTATGTGCAAGATGAATGTTGTGACTCTTGAGCACAAGGAAAATTTGGTGCTATTCTATAAGAAGTGAACTGGGGCAACAATGTTATGTATGCCCTTTTAACCTTACCATATTGTGGTAGCTTAGACCATACTTCATATGTTATCATAGTGTCTTATTTTACATATTTACAGGGTATAAAATTGCAAACATAAGGATTGTCACTGTGCTATCAGGTTGTTTGAATCACTATATTATGACATTGGCATTTTAGTTCCTGTGTCGTGTGGGTTTATGGTACTTATGACTGAAATACAGATTGCATGTAAACAGCTGTTGTGCTCATTCATTTGTACATGTGAGTACATTTTGTTGAGTGAGAACTAGTGTACAATGTCACCTCTTCTGTAATAAAAGGATACCTTACAGTTGGGAGTTTCATGTGCCTTGTATTTGTTATTTTTATGATGCATATATACTTCATATCAGAGTTGGAAAACATCCACTCTTTTCCGTGGGTATGCAGTTGGGAAGCCGGCGGACCTAATCCCGACAGCCGGCTTCCCGACTGCTTAATCCCGGCAAGGGTTAAATGACAGGCGTCTAAATCTAGACGCCTGGCATTTTACCAACGCGGGGAGACCGGCGCCCGGCATCCCGATCGAAGTGATGCCGAGCGCTGACAGCCACTGGGGGGGGGGGGGGGGGTTAGGTTTAGGGCTCCCAGGGGGGCTTAGGGTTAGGCACCCCCTCAGATAGTTAGGGTTAGACTAGGGGAAGGGAGGGTTAGGGTTAGGAACCCCCCCGGGAGGTTAGGGTTAGGCTAGGGGGCGGGAGGGTTAGGGTTAGGAACCCCCGGCGGGGACTTAGGGTTAGGCACCCCCCCCCCGGGGGACTTAGGTTTAGGCGGCGGGGAAGGGGGTTAGGTTTAGGCACCCCTAAGGGGAGGGTTAGGGGGTAGAATAGGGTTAGTGAATACTTAGCTGGGGACGATTGGGATTTTCATCCTTGTCGGGCTGCCGTTGTCGGGATTTGAACCGCCGGCCAGAGGACCGGTGGTAAATCATACCGATTCCTTTCTGTGAAATCCAAAAAGCTGATTTTGGGTGCATGTCAATAAGCATTAACCTTCTTGAAGAAGCATAGACTGGAAAGCTACCGTGAGTTAGCCATGTGATCAGCCCAAGAGGTTCATATAGGGATCAGTGCTCGCTTTATTCCGTTCTGTTTAAGCTTTATTCTCATGTTTTGAGACAAAGGATTAAATTCAACAAATAACGATCAAAGTGCAAATGTATTAATCATCAATAGGCCGATCAATTAACCAGTATACTTGAGGTGTTCTGAATTGCTCTGTATGATGTGTATATGTATGCTTTCACATTAATAATGATCTAGTAATCTTGTTGCTGTATGCTTCAGATGTAAAAATCTCACCTACATAACAATGGCAGAACCATCTTTCCATTACAAATGCATAACATTGTAAGTTAAAAGATTTGCATAAAAATATAGAATACACAGCCAGGTATTGGTATGAGTATTAGGAAAATACTTTTCCTGATAATTAGTTTGAAGCACTCCATGGCAGCCCTAACCTTGGGCAGCTCAGTAGTCACAGGAACAGTTTACATTCCTCCCCTCCCCTCCATAAGTGTTCCACCTCCTTCCACATCTGGTTTTTGAATCACTTCCCAAGCTGCCTCTGAAAAGATATACTAACTGATATATGTGATAGAAATATTGGGGCTGTAATGGAGTGCATCAAAGAATGGAAAAATGAAGAGAGAAATAAAATCTGCTTATTTCCTCTTCAGACACAGTAGCAGCTATGATATACCCAATACCCAAGGTATAAAATATTAACAATTGCTTGCTCAACACCAGTATATACTGTACCGTTGCACCTTACAATTGGGAACAAAACAATAATAGGATTAAAAAAACAAGACTTTGTAATAAAAGACAGAGTGGTACAGTAAGAGGGCTCTGCTTACAAGCATAAAATCTATAGGGAAAAAGGCATTGATACAAGGGTAAGTGCAACCTGGCTGATCAATATGCAATATGTAACACAGGTTCTTGATGAGACACTGGAATGTTGGCCTGGAGTCAGTGGGATATGTGAGCTTAGAATACATGTACATTTTATATCAATCTAAAAGTTCTTTCCCACACATGCGCTTTAAAATGCTCTGTAGCTGACTTTAGCAATCGCAGAAAAAGAACTTTCTTCCAAATACAATTTAAAAAGCAAAAGATTGCCAATGTGTAGCGCTGAGTATGGTTGCTGATTTTCTCAACAAGGATTCACATTATTTCTCCTTTAAGGGACACTTTTGCTTGATCCTAATGCAACAATAAACAATTCCTTCTGTTAATTTTTTTTATAGTCTCTATAGCAGTCATTCCCAACCTCGGTCCTCAAGGCATACTAACAGTCCTGGTTTTAGTGATATCCAGGCTTCAGCACAGATGGTTAAATCAAATTAACTGGGATATTAATTAAGTCATCTGTGCTCAAGTATGGCTATCCTTAAAACCAGGACTGTGCCTTGAGGACCGTGGTTGGGAACCCCTGCTCTATAGGAACTATTGTGGCTGAATCCATGGCCAATCCTTTTATTCTAATAATATCTCCAGCAAAAAAAATGGAAAAAGGCCATGAACATTTATTATTCACCTTCAGTAGATTTATTTTTTCTTGTTGTCCAAAATATAAAGCATACCTGCACATTATCTCCACAATATTAAGAAGTAAATTCAGCTGTTACTTAAAGTAACACACGCTGTTTCCTTTATTTCATAAAAAAAAGTGCATAACCGCACTGAAGAAATATGCAGACTTTAGATCAAGAAGTACAGCTGTCCATCACAGTAAGTGTGTGTAAGTTTGTTTACCGATCTTTGGAAGGGGATGTAGTTAGGATACCGGCGGGCGCTATCCCGTCCGCCGATATCCCAACAGCCACATCCCGTCATGGGACTAAAGGTAGGTGTCGAAATCCCGACCCCTATCATTAGCCCCACTACTAAGTCACGACACCCAGCTTGCCGAACTAAGCCAAGTCTGGTGTCTTAGCGTGTAGCCGCAGGGGGGTTAGCGTTAGGGACCCCTGTGGAAACTTAGGGTTAGGCACTCCCTGGGAGGGGTAGGTTTAGGGTAGGGAAAGGGGGGTTAAGGGTAGACACCCCTGGGAGGGTGCGGGGTTAGGTTTAGGCACTAATGGGGAGGGGGTTAGGCACCCCTAAGGAAGGGTTGGGGGGGGGGGGGAGAGGGTTGGGTTAGAGTACTTGCATCATGTTGTCGGAATTCCGACATGTCGGGCTCCCGCTGTCAGTATATGATCAGTCGGCTAAACAGCCGCCGGCTTTACATACAGATTCCCTTTGGAAGTACTTATTTAGCGTATGATGTGAAACCGACAAGTGTGTTAGAAGCCAGAGACTTTGGTTCCTTCAGCTGCTACTTCCCTCCGCTGTCTGATAGGTGTACTTAGGTATACTTGAGCCCACACAAAGATGACGACAACCTTCATCTGCTGCCGCTGACACGTTTCAACCTTTATGGATCTTTATCAAGGCACACAGTGTGCAGAGGTTCCCAAACTTAAGTCATTAGAGTCCAGGTTTTAAGGATTGGATGGGTGGCAGTGTATTGGAGAGAGTGATGTGATATGGGTGGCAGGGTATTGCGGAGAATGATGTGATATGAGTACCAGTGTATTGGGGAGAGTGATGTGATATGGGTGGCAGGGTATTGGGGAGAGTGATGTGATATGGGTGGCAGTGTATTGGAGAGAGTGATGTGATATGGGTGGCAGGGTATTGGGGAGAGTGATGTGATATGGGTGGCAGTGTACTTGGTAGAGAGTGTTGTGATATAGGATGCAGTGTACTGGGGAGAGAGTGATGTGATATAGGATGCAGTGTATTGGGGAGAGCGAATGATGTGATATGAGGGGAAGATGTATTGAGATCAATGAGTGAAAAGAGGGGCTGTGTATTGAGGACAGTGAGTAGAAGGGGCAGTGTATTGGAGACTGAAAAAAGGTGGGCTGCATATCTGGACAGTGAGAAATGGGGGATTTTTTTTGCTCTATCCGAAGAAGAATCCCCAATCATCAATGGCCGCTGATCAGCCGAAATGGGAATCGTGGCCGTAAATGTACGGCTAGCTTATGCGATGTGTACAAGATTTAGAGTGAAGTCTTGTACTATGAATGGTTCAGATAAATAATCTTAACCGCTCTCAACGTCATCTTATAGGGCTCATTTTTGGTCAGGGCTTCTCCTTTGTCAATGTGTACATGTGTGTTTATTTAATCTTTGTGCAGTACATAGTAGGGCTGGCCATCGATAGTTGCCAATCGATGGTTAACTGTTGATGGCTGATGGTTTTGCCATCGATGGCAGAGAGCCAGTGGTTTGGATGGGTGGTAGCCTATGGTTATTTTTTTTCTTGACGGGATAGAACTTAGCCCCACCCCTGTTTTTCATTGGCTCGCCGTACACCCAGCAGCAGTGGCAATCGAGTGGCGCAAACAATCAGTGGTTCACCATAAATGGTAATTACTGATGGACCCATCGATAGCCATCCCTAGTACATAGAGCCCTTTACAAAATGTTGCTTTTGGCCCACAATGTCCCAGTCTCACCCCCTGAGTAATCTTTATTGTCTTTCTGCAGGTGTCATTGTCATTTTATCTGAGTCTATGTAGCTCCCTAACCCTACTCAGCTTACAGTGCTCTCTTGGGCAAGTCCACTATGAAGTTCCCAGCTTCTGTCCACTACTATTACCTGTGCTAGTTTGATAGGGGACTGCAGGACATTGCAGTGCTATTTCAGACTTCAAACTGAGGCTCGCTTCTATCGCAGCAAATCCCATTTCCATTATGGACTAGTATTTCCCCTTCCTTCCCAAGCAAAATGCCCCAAACACCTGCTGCTTAGCAACACCCCTTGGCCTTACCTTTCAACCATCACACTTTCATCAGGACAGTCCCGTAGGACTGATTTCTGAGAGACAGAGATATTTCACTGCTACACAAAAATTGTGTTTTTATAGAACCATAGAATTTGATAACAGATAAGAACCACTTGGCCCATCTAGTTTGCCCCATTTTTAAACATAGTGTTACCTCAACCCTTATTGATCCTTACTTCTGAAGAATATCCTTATGTCTATCCCATGCATGTTTAAATTGCTCTACTGTCTTAGCCTCTACCACCTCTGATGGGAGGCTATTCCACTTGTCCACTACCCTTTTTGTGAAGTAATTTTCCCTCAAATTTCCCTTGAACCTACCAGTTTTAGAACATTTCTTCTTGTTCTAATATTTCTCTTTCTTTGAAGAATCTCTCCTTCCTTTACCTTGTTAAAAATTCTTTATATATTTGAATGTTTCTATCATGTTCCCCCTTTCCCTTCTCTGCTCCAAACTATACATATTAAGATCTTTTAGTCTTTCCTGGTTCGACTTGTGGTGTAGACCTTGCACCATTTTAGTTGCCCTTCTTTGTACAGTCTCTAATGTATTAATATCCTTCTGGAGATATGGCCTCCAGAACTGAAAACAGTTTTCGAGATGAGGATGTACCAATGACCAATACAGTTATCTTGATGCGGTCATGCTTCCAGGCCAGCTTACCGCTGTCACCCCCACATCCAAATTTACATTCGCCCAATTTTAAGAGGTATGTCTCATCATACAGGAAAAGAGACTATAGATGTTAATTAGGGTTTCAATTAGCACGGGACACCAGGATCCACTGATTTGTGGGTAAGTAGTACTGTGGAAAAACGATAAGAGGTAAGAAACTTTGGAGCTCATAAAGAGTTGTAGCTTTTTTTTCCTGCAAATTGCTTTTTTTTTTTTTTTTTATGTATATGTGCCATAAACATCTTATGCGTCCTTGGCCTTGCCAACTGAAACACATTGTGCACCTTCATATCCTTACACATAATGCAAAATGATGTTGGTCTCCTGTTTCTGATGAGCTGTGTGCATCTCAATCACTCCCACTTACTAATACAATAATATGGCTGCTGCAACCTATTTCTATTAATAAAGTGATATTTGCTAACAGTTTGCAGCAGTAAAGCATATTTACTTTGAATCTTTAAAAAGGGAATGTGATGTATCGGGCTGGTATCGGTGGAGCATGTGCAGACACACACTGTATTTTTTGTGGAAAATACAGTGAAAAGTATGAAGTGGATTTGCAGGGACAGAGCTTTATCGCAAGCTCTGTCCCTGCATGAGATTTCTTACATCCTTGTGATGTATTCAGATATTGAATTACGATATTGGGTGAATTTATCATAGCCAATCCGTACCTGAGATGCGGATTGTGATAAATATATCCCAAAGATAGTAGGGGGTCTGTGTGTGGTCCCCCCTGCTCTCTGTGAACAGTAACATTGTGCACTGTACCTGCTATAGATTTGCCAATGCAATAGATGTATGCATGGTTTTGAACTTAATACCTTGTTATTAACAACACTGTTCAGCCAAAGCTTGTGTATATGGCCAGCTCTGCAAATAAAAGCAAAATTAATCTTTTACTCGGATGAATATTCCATTTAATTATGCATGAGCATATTCACCTTTATTCCATGAGTTTTTTTCACCTCTCCGTGTGAGAACCATCAGTGGTGTAACTATAATGGGTGCAGGGTGTGTCTTGTTCTCCTTGACCCAGAGGCCCATGTACACCACACACCCTGCGCCAGAAATATACCCCGCAGTGTGTTGCCCCACCCCCCCATAGCCCTGTGATTTATGCAGGCCCTGCATGGGATACAGGTGTGTGTGTGTGTGTATAAAATTACAGGTAAATCAGTTATTGTAATTACACTACTGCATGTAAAACACAAGGCTGCATTGGAAGTTAAGCGCAAAATATGGAACGCTTCACGAATTTGCGTGTCATCCTTGCGCAGGGGCCATGCTAATCTTCTCTGTATCGTTCCAATTTTAGTATATGTGCTGCCGAAGCGAGCACAAAGTAACCTCTGACGTCATCTGTATTTATACTGCCAAAATTCAAATCGATTACATTTAAAGTTATTACATAACTTGCTTATATCCATTACGTATTCATTCTCCACTACTACTGAAGTATCATCATATTCGTGTTATACGCAGAAATTTGATCAGAATTTCATTATGTATTTAACTATCTCATATGAGCGAGTGATCTACCACATGGGATGCTGGGAGCTACGAGCATGCAAATATTTCTGAGGTAATCGCAAGGCGACAATGCAGAGTCGCATGATGAGCCCGCCTCCTCAGAGAGAAGCAGCACTAGGGAAGGAAATAGCAGCAACCCTGGGGGAAGCACCGGTGTGTAATGTGTATGTGTGTTACATGTCCCCACCATCGTTACATGATGTTACCTCTCCTGCATGTATGGCTGCCATTGTTCTGTGTCCCACTGTCCGATGTTGAAAAGCTCCGTCTGTGTGCGTCTCCCGGCTCCCTTGTCTGTGTTCCCCCTGACTGCACCGGTGACCGCTCTCCCACTCTCTTGTCTTCCAGCTGCACGGTACTAGGGCTGTAGCGGGGCGGCCGCCGCCATGGACGTGGCGTACATTTGCGAGTGGGACAGGAGACCACGGACCAGCCACTGTCCCTCCATCCCGCTGGTGTGTGCTTGGTCCTGCCGCAACCTGATCGCCTTCACCACAGACCAGCGCAATGAGGAGGAGAAAGGTAACAAGGCAGCAGCAGCCATTCCCCCACCTGTCCCAGCGTCTTATTCACACAGATCTCTCTGATTGTGTCATGTTGGAGCGCTGATGTCACATGGAAATCCACCTCGAGTGAGGGGCAGCCTGGCCTCACAGGGCTTGGGGCATCTAACATCAACCCTTGGGGCATCAAGTCAGATGGCAAAGTGGCCAAGGGCCAGTGTTCCGTGTGTGCTTATTGTGGGCTGTACTCCTAAAAATGTGTTAAAACTTCTGCTAACTGCAGTTTCCTGAGGTTTACGGTTTACTGCAATACATATGTATCCCCGTATGTGTTAAAGGTCAGCAGCAGATCCCGCTGCACAGCAGGATTCTGTGGGGCTGCATGGTGCCTATAAGCAACAAGTTCCAAAAAACATAACTATCCAGAGTTTGAGCCTGATCAGCAATACCATCTGTAGCTACCAGCTTTGTACATGTGGACACTCCAGTTTTTGACCCCAAAAATGTTTTTGTCTAGCTCCATCAGGTTAGCTTGGGAGCATATTGTTGAGGGGAAGATCTGGCTGTAGAGTGTGATGTGCTTTGCTGCATCTGTTTTGCTTTACATTGAAGTTTCATGCTGTGGATAATGACCTTGTGGTGATAGTGTTAGGCGTCGGGCAATCATAGGACCCGATTCTGATGTCTGCGACTTTATGCAAATGCTGCTACAATGCACTTCCCTGGTGTAAAGCTGTGGGTCCGAATGCATAAGGACAGAGATGTTCACTTTTCGGTTACACCATCGAAACTTGCACTGTTGAACAATTCTGTGTCTCTGCATGCAACCACTATTCGCGACACTCCCATAAGAAAAGACGTTGCCGCGCATCCGCTAGATCAATTTCTTGTCACCACCCCTAGGATTGCCCAATACATTTTCAGCACATTTCTGAGAAACCTGTCTCCTGTGCACCTCTATTGCAACTCTGCCCGCTATCTGGACGTGGTGCGACTTAGACACATGCACAGAAGAAAAACAATCGCTCCACTGTTGACATCGCCTCTGCATCCGTGTCAGGCCCATATTGTCTAGCTTTGTAGCTAAAAAGCATAATCAGGTGTCAGCAGATCATAGGAGGGCCTGTCTGTGGCTAAACCCGGGCTATTTGGGCACCAGAACAATTATTGAATATTGCCCTATCTAAAGTGACATGCGATAGGGAGCATCAGCGTATACTAAAACAATTGAATTGCCCCCATAGAGTGTATGTTGTTGTGTGTTTATGCATTGCGATTTGTGTATATATTAAGGATTGTTACACTCAAAGCTAGAAGATAGAACTGTAGCAAGTGACAGATACAATGTTAAGGTGGGTGAAACACATTAACTACAGTTGCAGATGGGAAAGCTGTAAGCTTATTCTGCAATCTATCTCCAGATGCATAGATTGTTTTGCAGGCTGACAGAGGTGTACCAGGTGCAGTAAGCAGCCTTCAAAGAGTCTGTACAGCTGGAAATCCTAAGTGTCTTCCGTTTCACTTTCTACAATTTTGCGTGTGTGTAGGGAGGTGGGGTGTGTCAGTGATGTGCTACTGATCAGATTATATTGGAAAGGTATATTCAGCACTTAAGAGGCATGGAGGAGGGGGGGTGTCTGGCATTATCCAGTCTTTTGTGGGGGCTGGTGGGAATGTGGAGGTGATCTGGTTGGGACTTAAGGTATATGTGGGTGATCTGATAATATAGATTTATTATTTATTAACAGTTTCTTCTATAGCACAGCATATTCTGTTGTGGTTTACAATTGGTAACAACATAAACAAAACTGTGTGTAATAACAGAAACAGAAGTAAGAGGGCTCTGTTCGCAAGTTTACTATCTATAGATGGGTCTGAAGGGCTTTTAAGGTGCATATAAGGGGATTTTGTCCAATACCATACCTGGAATGGGATTGTATTGCTGGCAGCGGCTGGCCGAAGGGAGGAAATCCCGACAGCGGAGGTAAGTACAGCTAAACCACCCCTCTGTCCCGTCCCCCCCAACCCTCCTTTAGGGGTGCTTAACCTTAACCTCCCCCCGTTAGTGCCTAAACCTAGCCCTCCCGGGGGGGCGGGTGCCTAACCCTAAGTCCCTACGAGGGGACTACGAGGACGGGCGCCCGTACTTGCCTCATTCGGGCCCGTGTCGTTCTGCTTTCCGGCGTCGGGATTGTGACCACTACATCCCCCATAACTGATGATGGAAGCTAGAAATAGTGAATTGGGGAACAAAAATTCTTTACATGATGAGTCCTTGAGACTCACAATTCTAAATGAATGACAAGAATTAATTGATGTAAAACATCACTTTCCTTAGATTATGTAGATCTTCTTAAGATAAATTCATATGCATGAAATTACATAGACATAATATCATAGTGCAAAACTGTAAATATAGAGGTGCTTCCTCATACAATGTCCACTTCAGGTAGAAATATACCATACATAAAATATGGGACAAGAAAGCACTATAAGTTCCCAGTAGCATTATTAAAACAATAAATATGCGGGTCTAGGGGGAAATGCTGACATAGGAACGATTCGCTGATTGCCTGAGAGCGTCCAGTGTGTGTTTAATAAAGGGTTAACTCAGTCGCTGTCCATGTCATGTTGTTTTTAATATTTTCTTCACAGTGGGACTACAGGCGCCAGCGGGCCCAGAATGTTCAGGGATGCTGGTATGCCAGGGCAGGCTTACTGGGATCTGTAGTCCCACTGAAAAGAACAATATTTTCTATATATTACACAATTACCCCTGTATCCAACGCCCCCAGGGATGCAGGTAAGAGCCCTGGGCTTTCACTCATGGCTGGTTGATGCTCATGATGGAGAACCTCATTTTATTTTTGGGGTCCCGACTTTCCAAGGATTTCCCTGCTTGGGCTGACCAGCTTGTGGCGGGTTTTACATAATGGCAAGGGAACACCACACACTGTCTTCCTAGTATAGTGTAAGTCCACCGGCAGGTCTCCATGTCTGTGTTGTCTGGGGCTGGTTATGCTTTTGGGGAGACTCCACGCAATTTTATTTAATAAAAATTGACACTTTATTTACACTTTAACACAACACATATCACATTGATCTGTGCAGTGCTTTGGACAAACCCACTGCTCACAGGCAGATCTATTTATTTCTACTATTCTGATGCGACTCTGGTTAGATTTTGATTGTTTGACAACCTGATTCTTAGTAAATCCGTGATTTCTAGTCTTGTCTATGTAAACCATACAATGTTTGTTCCGATGTTCTAATGCCATCTATTGCTGACTAAAGTAATGTTTGACATGCAATTTCAATGTAAGTTTGCCTTTAGTAAATTTCTGACTTGTCAAATCGGGGGGATATTGCAGAAAGAAAAAACAAATTGACCTTTAGTAAATTTACCCCCAGGACTTGTATCATGTAGAGTCCTTACATCATCTATATATAGACACACAGAGGAAAGAATAGGATTGTATTTTTGTCTGGTGCACTATAGAAAATATTATAAAATATAACTTTAATTGAATTTAAAATTACATGCCTATCCAGTGCAATATTAAAAGTAATAAATCATACATGTAGTAATTATGTGATAAGTGAAAAAAGAAGCGATTAAAATAAATCGGTATATTACTGAAGTGTGCACACTCACAGGATAATGTATTCACCTTGTCCCTAACCCTGTATTTGCATACAATCATATATATATTACTGCTGTCCCAGTCATTGGCTGTGCTGACCATACAGTATCAGTGTAACAAATGGAATTCCTGCTAATTCACAATCAGAATGCTGAAATGTAACAATAGTTTAAGGGAAGGTACTGCTGGTCGGATTTTGCAGCTGCTTTATTAACATTAATTATGGTCTGTTTTTGCTTGAAGTAATCATATATATTTTGTAGGAAGTAGTCTGTAATTTTATGTTCACTTGTGCAAGTGAACATTCCACAGTAGTAATAATCTACAATTTGCATTTTAAAATGCAGGAAAATTAGCCATATTAGTTTAGTCACGGCACTCTTTATAAGGGCAAGAACTGAAATCAGGTGTTCCGGTTTAGTTGCTTCTCTGTGAGCAAATCCTTTATTTATAAATTTATAGTATGCAATTGTGTGTGGTATTTTAAATTGATATGTAATACTTCTGCTACTTAATTTTTTTATTTTTGCAAGATCTTACCCACATGATCCACATCCTGGACACTGAACATCCTTGGGATGTCTATTCCATCAATTCTGGCCACCAGGAAGTCATCACTAGCTTGGAGTGGGACCAGTCTGGTAAGTGATAGCAAGCAGTTGAACCTTTTGTATCTAAGTGATTGTAGGGTTACACAAATAACAAAATAGCCTAAATAAACCCATGTTATGCTTAAACATTTAAAGAAAAATAAATAGAAGGAATTTCCCATTCTTATTGTGTCCTAGGCTCCCGTCTGCTCTCAGCAGATGCAGATGGCCAGATCAAGTGTTGGGGCATGACTGACCACCTAGCGAACAGCTGGCAAAGCCTAGTCGGCAGTGAAGTGGATGGTGATCCCATTGTGGCTCTCTCATGGCTTCACAATGGAGTGAAATTGGCACTCCACGTGGAGAAGGTGAGCAGCAAACTTTCTTATTATGGCTTTTTCTTCAATGGGATTAAATTCTCTTTTTAATACCATAATATTTATAATTTTCTTGGCCTGTTGTTTCATATTCAGTCTTCCACTGCCCAATGAGTAACACAAACTTACTTTCCTTGTCTCTGTTGTTCTGCAGTCTGGCGTTTCCAGTTTTGGAGAAAAGTTTTCTCGTGTAAAGTTCTCTCCTTCCCTCACCTTGTTTGGGGGAAAGCCTATGGAAGGTTGGATTGCTGTTACGGTCAGCGGACTGGTGACTGTGTCTTTGTTGAAGCCCAATGGGCAAGTGCTAACAGCTACGGAGAGTCTGTGTCGACTACGTTGCAGGGTGGCACTGGCTGACATTGCTTTTACAGGCGGTGGGAACATTGTTGTGGCCACATGTGACGGTAGCAGCACGTCCCCAGTACAGTTCTATAAAGTTTGTGTGTCTGTTGTGAATGAAAAATGCAAAATTGACACAGAGATCTTACCTTCACTCTTCATGCGCTGCACCACAGACCCTGCCCGGAAGGACAAATTTCCTGCTGTTACACACCTCAAATTCCTCGCACGAGACATGTCTGAGCAGGTAATGGGAAAGGGATTGTACAATATATAAGTAGTGGGAGCTACCCTGAATTATCATTTCACTTTATTGTAATAATTAACAATTTTGTGTCGAAATATAAAATGGCACTACCTGTTTCTATATGCTGACCATGGTTTTGTTATGCTATCTTGAGTAACGTCAATGTTTTCTCATCCACAGTGTAGCCACATTGTGCCTTTTACAACATTAAATGGGAGTATGTGTTTTATGATCATTATTTTCTTTCTCTTCTGCGCGCGCAGTAGTAGATTATTATCTTTCTTTAAGAATCAGAATACTCCTGACCTTAACATGGGGCTAACTGAAAAGTAGAGGGGGAGCGAGGGGCAGTAGAGTCCCCACCACTACACAAGTAAGGCAACCATTTTGTGGATTATAGGAATGCAATACAGTGTTTGTGCCAATGATAAATAGAAGAGCTATTCACAATGTAGGTGTCCCATTTGCATGTATTGTGTTCATTCTAGCACCCTGCACCTGTCACAACCCGTGCAGTTCCTCTTTCCTGCCTGGGGTGTTTCCCTCTGCTCTGGTGCTTCTAGCACACTCTGGTCTGTATCTCCGCAGTTTGATGCATCAACGGAGTGTGCTAGAAGCACCAGAGCAGAGAGACCCCCCCAGGCAGGAAAGAGAACTGCACGGGTTGTGACAGGTGCAGGGTGCTAGGGGTATACTTACGAAGGTGCAGGTTTTTAGAAGTGAAGATATTGCCCATAGAAACCAATCAGATTCTACTTAACATTTATATAGTGCCTTAGAGAAGATAATAGCTAAAATCTGGTTGCTATGGGTAAATATACCCGCTAGAATGAACACCATACATGCAAATGGGACAACTATATTGTGAATAGCTCTTCTTTTCATCATTGGCACAAACACTGTCTTGCATTCCTATAATCCACAAAATGGTTGCACTTGAATCAATAGAAAAGCTAGAATGTCTGTAAATTTAGTTTTTTGTTTTATAACCTTTTCTATTCTCTAAATATTTTTGTGGCATGTACAGTTATATTAACCGAACACAGTGGTTAATGTGTTCTATTTTGGTTAGGTTCTCCTCTGTGCCTCTAATCAGTGTTCCAGTGTGGCAGAATGTTGGTCCCTGCGGAAGGAGGGTCTTCCCCTTAATAACATCTTCCAACAGCTGTCCCCTGGAGGTAGGTGCCTGTACCATTTACCTGCTGTAGTGTTAGCACACAATGCAAATGTGTTTTTTCTATACTGCCTAAACCAGTGGTTCCCAAATTGTGCGCCGCGGGACACTTGCAGGGGTGCCTCAGGTTGGTGGTCCAGCACCAAATCAAATTATTTATGACCAATGTAATATAAAATATGTGGACAAACAGAAGCGCAAACCTGTCCCCATCATATAACTGGATGACAGGTAAGCACAATTTACTTCACTTTACTACACTTTACTACATTTTTTTTCTGAATTTCTCAATAACAAAAACTTTTTGCTTAGGGTGCTGTGAAAACTTTCCTTATGCACTAGGGCGCCGCGATTTAAAAAAGTTTGGGAACCACTGGTCTAAACTATTCCTTTGTTGTCTTATGTCCCTGATCCCCACACTGCTCACCTCTCTATTACAGTAAGTGATAAGCAGCCAATGATACTGAAGTGGCGTATATTGTCAGCTACCAATGAATTGGAGCGTGTGTCTGCCGTGGCACTGCCCAAACTGCCAATTTCACTCACCAACACAGACATCAAAGTTGCAAATGATACAAAGTTCTGTCCTGGTCTAGGTACGTTATTTCTTGTATCGTTTTCATCATGCTTCAAATGGTTTATATAGAATAATAATCAATCAAGTAGGAGAACTCTGTCCTGTAATAATCTGACCTTGCTCCCATTTTCCAGGTCTCGCTCTGGCATTCCATGATGGTAATGTACACATTGTACACAGATTATCTCTGCAGACAATGGCGGTCTTATTTGGCTCCTCCATGCGGCCCTCTGAAGAGCCCAGTTTGAAACGTCAACGCTCACCTACCCCTTGTGTTCACTTCAAGGCTTTGCAGATGTCCTGGACCTCGCTGGCATTAGTTGGATTGGATACTCAGGGCAAGGTCAGTGGGAAAAAAATGAGAAGTAAAAAAGAAAAAAAAAAAACCTTTTTAGCACTATGGGATCTATTTACTAAGCAGTGTTAGGAGAAGTGAAGAGTGACAAGTGATAAGGTGCCAGCCAATCAGCTCCTAACTGCCATCTCACAGGCTGTGTTTGAAAAATGACAGTTGGGGGCTGGCACCTTATCACTTGTCACTTTTCACTTCTCCTAACACTGCTTAGTAAATAGACCCCTATATGTTGGAAGTACCCAGTCATGTGAAAGGGATACTTTAGTGTTTTATACCAACTGAGTTATGTTCTGCACAGTCTCAGCCTCACCTAACTGGTAACTGTAATAAGACTTCCTCTTGGTGGTTCTGCAAACAAAGAGAATAGTATAATGTATAAAAAAATCAGCACAGATGTATATCCAGTCTTAGTGCTGTAAGCAATGCATTATTTTTAAACCTATTGTGATGTTGGATATACAGAAAATATTGACTTCCTAGTACAAAAGTCACTTCCCTCTTTGAACTATCAGCCCATGTGGAGCCAGGAGGATGTAGTCTCCTTTCCCTGAAACTGAGTGTATGGGTGGTGGAATTTCTTCAGATAGACCGCTTCATGCTTCAGGTGCCTCTTTCTTCTTGTTTCACCACTTCATCAGGCACATGATAGCAGATGCAGCAAAAAAAATGTTTGTATATTTTAAAACCTAGTTTAAATAAGGCAACGCTTTATATAGTGATTGGCTGTACAATATACCAGATAGCTAAGTATACCTTTTGTGTTATTAACGAATGAAGAAAATGTCCTGGACATGGAGGGAGATACTCCGTTAAGACCCCCACTCCACTAGTACTGACTTACGAATACCTTTGGGCATTTGCAGTACATTGAGGTAAAACATGTACCAATCAGTGTTCCCATTATATTAACTGTTTCTTTGGATACTACGCTAGGATCTATGCTATTGCTTTTTCTGTTCCAAGGTATGTTGTGCAATTGATTCTTTTAAATACCAGAGGCAGCAGCCTCGTGCAGAATGCATCAGATTATTCATTTTCCCTGGCCATTCAATTATTTGTACTACTGTTATTTAGATAGCCGTATTGACGTTAGTATAGTGGATATTACTTTCCACTATACATTCTGACCTACTCTTACACTAAACCTTTATTTTCATCTATGTAGGCAATTCAGTTAGCAATAATGTCTAAGAGGTATCTGTATTCTGACCGTTTCTCAGGCACTTTATGTCCAGGATGATCTGCAATGCTGCTGTACCATACTACTTGGGGATGAGCGCAGCTGACCAATGAGACCGCTCATCTCTGAGGATCGTATATGGGCCTATGCATATTTTCTCTCCCGAAAGCAATGCTTGTCAAAATTGTAGAATGCTCTATTCTGATTATCTGTATTTTTAAAACTCCGTTTCTTATTAAGATTTACAGCGGCATGTGTTTTTGTTAATATTTGTACATTAAAGTCAGTGACTAGATTTTATTGGATCAAAATTGCATCAGCACGAGCATATTAAGCAAAATTCTTAGAGGCACAGGAACCAAATTGTGTCGTGCCCATTCACAGGGAACCTGGGGCTATCACTGATAGCACAGGACCGCTAATGACATTGCATGCTCCATAAGAGCGTAAGATTCATGTACATCAGTTGGCATGCCTAGATTGGTTAAGGCATAATCTTATATATTAAATTACTTGATCTGTTTGTTTCTGTCTAGTTATGCATTCAGACACCCCTGCTCCAATTGGGATGAAACCAATGCAAGGTGGTCTAGTTGGGTCCTGGCCAGGTTTTAGAGCGGATAGGGTCCCGGTCGGCCCTCCCGTTGGTGTAGACTGGGCAAAACTTTGACCCGGGAAGCCTGTACTGGGCCTTCCACTGGATGGATTTGGATGATAACTTCACAGTTTGTCTGGGATGCCTAACTTAATAACTTGAAGATTTAAACTCTGGCAACATCGGAGTACTTCGCCTAGTTCCACATATGTTACTTTTAGTACAGATTTAAAACAAATAAATGTAAAAAAAAGTAAAATGTACTTGCCTTGCTGCAACTGTTCTCATATTAAGACTGCTCTCTAGTTTTCATAATGACTGTTTCCTCTTCTAGAGTTAGTGGCTGATGCAGACAACCATGACAAGTGATTGGTCGTGTAAAAGAAAATATAGACCTATTTATCAGTGCATAAATATAGTCTGTTTGTATGACTAGTAATAAGTTATTCATGAAGAAACCAACTGATGATGAGAGAGATTGGGGTGGGTTAACAGTTTCCAAAACAGGGAAATCCATCGGGGGTTCCTTAATTTTGGCTTAATATTTATTTTGATTTTAAAGTACAATATAAGAAAATTGCTGACACCATGAAAATAATTATCCTGTGCATGTATAAGGAAAGCCGCAAAGCTTGACCTGTAGGGGGCAATAGGGGACTGCTGTTTGAAGAGAGTCTGCGTTTGGTTAACCCTTTAAGTGTCCAGAACCATTCTTTCTGTCAGCAGTAAGGGGGACACAATGCTAGCCCATGTTGCACCACTAGGAGACAAGATGCTGGTGATAAAATGGGTCCCTCCACTCTCCTGTAACCACTGCTTACCATCTGTTTTGTTATGAGGAGGCGACCTTTAGTGCCGTGGTCGCAAATCAGTCCCAGGCATTAGTTACATGCCGCCACCCAGCCTCCAGTGTCCTGTAGTCCAGAAATAACAAACTAATGAAGTGGGAGTGCCTGTTTGTATGCAAAATGGCATGTGGTGGGGTTGTTCAGCAGAAACCACTGGGGGTAGGGGACCCATCAGGCCTTATTGTCCTATAACTAAAACTTATGCTTCACAAGACCGACTTGGAAAGCCCTGAACACATCCTCCTTTTTATCTCAGAGCCTACGTGGGTCATGTCATAAATTAAGTCTGTCTTTCCACAGTGATGATATAAAGATACAATAAATGTTTTCCTTCTGAAAATATTGATTCATGCCTTTGTTCCCTGCCTTTAACAGCTCAGCATGCTCAGAGTCTCCCCATCAATGGGTCATGCCCTTGATATGACCACTTCTCTTCGTCACCTTCTCTTCTTACTGGAGTACTGCATGGTGACAGGGTATGACTGGTGGGACATCCTGCTACATGTGCAGCCAAACATGGTGCACAATCTAGTAGAGAAGCTGCATGAGGAGTACACAAAACAGAATGCAGCATTACAGCAGGTGAGGCATGGTACCACTTGTTGCTCACCAAGGGCCGTATTCAATGATAAGTGAAAAGCTGTTTTCCACGAAAAAGTATCTCCAATTGCGTATTTTTGCTAGGTTGGAACTTATCTCTGTATTCAATTCCAGCCGCTTTACACCTGCGCGGAAAGTCAATGCAATGTAATAGGCGAAAAAGATTTGCCTCTGAACAGCAGGAGAAAAGAAGTGCAACATCTTTTATTTAGGGTTGCAAAGCTGGGGGAAACTACTCAGAACCCTTTTGGACAGACCCCCAAAGGACAACTGTGTCAAAAAATCCCAGGAAGAAACTTAAGAACACCCCAAAAAAGTATTTTCATTTTGGGGGTGAAAAAGCACAAAGTGGGGGGACCACTTCAAAAACTAGCGAAATAAGGTTCTGGGGGTGCTCTAAGAAGGGGCAAAGTGTTTTTGGGATTGCAGGTGCTTGTACAGCATGCAGGAGGAAATTCACTTTTACTAAAACTTCACTTTACAGACATTGAAATATGCTAGCACTCATTTTCAAGTACCCCAAATTTGCCAGGACTACTTATTTTCACCCAAAAATACAGCTAAATGCCATTTATCACCACTTGTGCAATGACTCTAATTAGAGGCTATTTGAACCAACCTAAATTCCCCAAAAGGTTTTATTAGGACTCTTCGGGCACTTCTACATTGATCCCCATTGTTACTGCATCTTTTTGGGGGGTTCAGGCTGATTTTCCCCTATTCTGAAACCATTTTCCGCCTGTTCTGACTTCGCGGTTTGCCGTTTTCGTGGCTTTTGCAATTGAATAAGGCGAATAGCGGGGACGCGCACGATTAGTTTATCGCATCCAAAAGACGCAATGTAGGCGAAAAGTCCGGCAGGCGAAACTTTTATCGCGGACGTGAAACCAATTGAATACAGTCCCAAGTAGTTAATAGATATGTAAAACTATGAATAACTTATACTTACAGAAGGACATATAACCAAAATAAATTAGATCATTAATTTTTCTTCCAGGTCCTTTCTACCCGGATCTTAGCCATGAAGGCATCACTTTGTAAGCTATCTCCTAGTACAGTTACTCGGGTCTGTGACTACCATGCCAAACTCTTTCTCATCTCCATTAGCTGCACCCTAAAGTCCCTGCTTCGCCCACACATTCTCAACACCCCTGACAAAAGTCCAGGCGACCGGCTAACGGAGATCTGCAATAAGTTCCCTGATGCTGGTAAGGGACTATCTGAAAATCTTAAGGTGAAAGTATTGCTGCATGTCTGTTTTTATTGTAATGTACTGTATGTGTGGGTTGGTTGGCATGTAAATCAATCTCTCTGTATTTAGATATAGACAAGGTTATGATTAACTTGAAGACAGAGGAGTTTGTTCTAGACATGCCAACCCTTCAGTCATTGCAGCAGCTCATTCAGTGGATTGGTGACTTCGTACTGTATCTGCTGGCAAGTCTTCCCAATCAGGTAACCGACTGTCATCAAGAAGCCCCCTCAGTCTGCTGCTGTTATGTTGCTGTTTTGCCTTATGCAGAAATACTTGCACTAAGATTCACAGATCTGTATGAGATATGGCTGTGGAATAAACTGTTTTTTTTGTGGGATAATTATAATTTTCTATGAAGAAGAAATCTTAAGGGATTCATTAGGCAAGTATAAACCGCTTTCAAAATGTAAACATCTATTCTTTTACATTTTGTATGTGAATATTTTCTTTAAAGTTGGATTTGTACACCTGATCCAGTCCTTTGAATGTCCAGTGTAACTCTTCTACAAAGCATCCACTATCTTTTCAACAGGGATCCTCATTTCGACCAGGGCACAGTTTTTTACGTGATGGGGCGTCACTGGGCACACTGCGTGAAATGATGGTGATGATCCGAATTTGGGGTCTTTTGAAACCCAGCTGCCTCCCAGTGTACACAGCCACGTCCGATACACAGGACAGCATGTCCCTACTTTTCCGTCTACTAACTCGCCTCTGGATGTGCTGTAAGGATCCTTTGCTATGGAGACATAATTATGCTGCTTTTAGTTTGTTGAATTTGTTAATCGATTTACTACTAAAAAAGGCTCTTGCTCATTTTAAAAGCAACACAGCTGATGTTACTAACATACAGTAGAATTCATATATTTAATTTACACTGTTGTGTTGAGAAAATACCCTATGGTAAGAGAAGATAATGTAATTCGCAATCCCCCTTTATAACACTATCTGCTGAAATTAAAAATGAACTTAGGGGCCAGCTTGCACATGTTTAGACTAAGGACATTGCCTTTTGCTACAGCTTCAGTAAGAGACCAAATTATGTCTTATTCCACTTCACCCTTGTGCAGAAAACCTGTGGAGCTTTTTTTTTTTTTTTTGTATGTGTTCTTTTAGGGGGTTTTTAATTATATTTTGTTTATTATTCTGTTTTAAGGTTTTGGCCTGTTTAAGTCACATTTTATTGCTTTTGACCAGGACACTTTGGCATTATTTTCCATACCTGCATTCCCAGTGTACATACAGGAGTTTATTTAATGGTTACAGACATGCTGCATTATTTGAAGTACAAGTATGTCAGCGCATATGTACACCTATCTTTGAGAGCTAATTCTTGGCTTGGAAATGCTAGTTTGTTTTGTTTTTTTAAGGATAATCTGGCCTGAGTATTACGTATTGTCTATTATATACCCTTTGCATTACTTTTATTTTGTCTGCTCAGGAAAGGTAATATTGCCGTTTTTACTCCTATAGATAATGCAGTCGAACAAGGGTATCAGTGCAAACTTGGCTGTGTCCAAATGTTACAAAGAAACATAGCATTTGACAGCAGATAAGAACCACTTGGCCCATCTAGTCTGCCCCTTTTCATTTATCCTTTTGGCAACTATTTGCTCCTTACGTCTCTCAAGGATATTTTTATGCCTATCCCAAGCGTGTTTAAATTGTTCCACCGTTTTAGCTCCAACCATCTCTGATTGGAGGCTATTCCACTTATCCACTACCCTTTCTGTGAAGTAATTTATCCTCAAACTTCCTCTGAGTCTACCTCCCTCCAGTTTCAGTGCATGTCCTTGTGTTCTTGTTCATCTCTTCCTTTGAAGAATGCTTCCCTCCTGTCCCTTGTTAAAATCATTCATGTATTTGAAAGTTTCGATCATGTCCCCCCTTACCCTTCTCTGTTCCAAACTATACATATTAAGATATTTTAGTCTTTCTGGGTAAGTTCTGTGTTGTAGGCCATGCACCATTTTAGTTGCCCTTCTTTGTACCGTCTAATGTGTCTACATCCTTCTGGAGATTTGGCACCCAGAACTGAACACCGTATTCTAGATGAGGCCGTACCAAGGACCTATACAGTGGCATTATCACTTTTTTTCCTGCTACTGATTCCTCTCCCTAAGCAACCAAGCATCTGACTTGCCTTCCTCACTGCTTTGGTGCATTGCTTGCCTGCCTTCAAGTCATCTGAAATGATGACTCCTAAATTCCCTTCCTCCTCTGTATTTTCCAATATAGAGTCCTTGATGCTATATTTAGCCTTTAGGTTATTGATACCCAAGTGCATTTTTTGACTTTAAACTGTAGTTGCCATGTTCTTGCCCATTCCTCTAGTCTACCCAGATCCTCAGTCAGTCATTTGTTTTACCCCTCCTGGTGTGTCTACCCTGTTGCATACTTTTGTGTCATCTGGAAATAGACATACTTTCCCTTCAATACCATTTGCAATATCACCAACATAGTGTAATATTTACTAGAGCAGCCTGTCTAGTTTCCAAATTATTTATTAACTTTACTATCATTTGCCACAGAGGGAGCAGTTCTACAGCACAAAACAGTTTTTTAACATTTTACTGTTTTTTAATTGAATGAATTTAAGATTTTACACCATGTATGTAATCTACTTGCTGCACAGGCCGTGATGAAAATCATCCTTGTGATCCAGATGAGACATTGATAGATGAGTGCTGCCTGCTTCCTAGTCAGCTTCTCATCCCTAACATGGACTGGCTGCCACTTGGCAACGGACTGATTAGTCGACTGCAGAGCAAGCTGCCTTTGCGTCTACATTTCAACAGACCCCCTGGTGCTCCCAGCCATGCTTCTGTACAGTATGAGGCTTATACAAGGTAATTTCAGACTTTGCCAAATAATTACTAAACCCTGTGTACATATAATACCAAGATGCATACGAACACGTTTTCATATCTGACAGTACTCGTTTCCATCTCATCCAGATCACCCAGCCAGCCAAAAATTGATCATCTTAGAAGACTCCATTTGGGCACCTTCCCCACTGAGCCCTGCAAATCCTGCACACGGTGAGTACCGAAGTGATAGTATTTTTAGAAACTGGACATTCGTAGATCATACTTTTGGCATGACTACATCATTTGGGTATCTTGCCTCATGCAGCGGTTTCTATATTCTTGATAGCCATAAGATTTCCATAAGTCTTAAACTGTACAAAAGTAATACAGCTTAGATCAGGAAAAAAATTAGCAGACTGCTATATAGTTATAGACTCTGATAATAGGTAGAGGTAATGGATGGCTCAGTATAAGCTTAGAGTCGACAGTGAGCATATTCCTCGTTCTATTAACTAATTCAGTGGATCCATATGGTGATAGTAACACAGTTTGTGTTACCTAGTGTGTGATATTAAAGATATTTGGGTCTTTTTCCTAGAACAGTCTTAGGGTCTGATTCAGACCCACTCGCGAGCGGCTGTCCGCTCGCAAGTGGGTCGATGGTCTGCACTGAGCATGCGCACGACGGAGGGAGCTCCGTCGTGCGCATGCGCCAGAGGCGACGAGCGAAGGACTTTCCTTCGCTTGTTGTGTCTGATCAAAGGGGGCGTGCTGTCGATGTTGATTGACAGCACGCCCCCTTTGGTGGGCGTGCCTCCCAGATGGGGGCGTTCCCAAGGGAACGCCTACCGTCAGAAGCCGGCTCACTGACATCACTAGTGATGTCGGTGGGAGTGATTTTGGCTCTGATAGAGCCAAAATCACTCCGGGCCTTGCGGTTGAAAACCTCAACCGCAGGCTCCGGCTCGCAGTGTCGATGGTCAAGACCATCGCGGCCATCAAACTGCACGCTCGTATAGGCTGTGGGTGGTGACCCACAGCTATACGAGCGTCCAGGAGGACGCTCCATTTTTATGGAGGGCGGCCCTCATTCAGAGCGTGCGCTCTGCTCAGAGCGTACGGCTCTGAATGAGGGCCTTAGTTAGGAATTTAGACCAGATAAAGCACCAATCCCAACAATTGGAAGCAGCTGGCCAGAGGATTCTATTTTGTTTTATGAAGAATCAACTATGGCACTATTTTGTACACACTCTTGTGGTGTAATATTTCTGAATTAAAGCTAAAATTTCTTCTGTTAAGCCTCTGAAATCTCTCTAAATTTTTTTGTTAGAATCTGACAATGATTTATTGCCTTCTATTACAGTGGTATATAATAATGAGCATATATTCTAAAACCATAGTTAATAAATCTTCAAGTGAAAACTAGAGCTTATGTCATTAGCTTTGTCACTTTATATTATAAGTACAGATTTGGTAGCCTTTTCATTTCTCTTTTGGCACCTCTTGCACCCAGAGGTCCCACAAAACATCCTCTCCTGCACCCACTGTCCACCCCAGCTCTAGCAGGCCAGCGGTCCCCCAAAAATGCACCTCCTGTGCTCTCCCACCTCCCCGCAACTCCAACATACAGTGACAGCGATAACGTCATAGAAACTTGGCAGAAAATAAGCTTCCATTTAGCACGGTCAGTCTTTTCTTAACAATTTTCATGTTTTAGAAAAAAAAATTACCAGAACTTCCTAAAACCTCATAACTGATGAAACCATAATTATACTTATATGCTGTATAATTATTATTATTATTACCAGTTATTTATATAGCGCACACATATTCCGCAGCGCTTTATCAGCCTATAATCAAAAGATCAAAGCACAGATGAACTAGCATTACCTGCTTACATGGTTTCAAAGGCCTGGAATTGTTTTGTGGTAGTACATTTCATGCTCTGATAGCAAGGTCATTTACTACTATTTGCCGTTGTGCTGGGAAAGCCAAGGATTTGAGCATGAGGATATCTTCATCCAAATCTATCTCTGTAATCCTATGCAAGATGCTGTCAAAGTTTTAATACTTGAAACTACAATAATATCAAATGTAATGGAGGGACACGGATAGGAGAGAATAGCTTTTTATATGCAGTACAGTATTTCCCTTTAGGAGTATGGTGCTGGATTCCTGCTGTCAGTAGTTGAACACAAGTTATTTAGTATTGTTATAATTGGACACTTGCTATTTTAAACCAATCTCTTGTTTATGTCTCCAGGTGTGGTTGTGTAACAATGCTGAAGTCCCCAAATAAGGCAACTGCTGTGAAACAGTGGGAGCAGAGGTGGATCAAAACCTGCCTGTGTGGCGGACTATGGCGAAAGATGCCCCACACTTACTCCTGATCATCCACATGTTTTCTTCATAGGAGAACAGCTATGACTGTCCAGATGACCCCGGAGTGTGAGCCTGCCCCTGCTCCCATCCTTTTTACTGGCCATGACCTGAACAATACTAATAGAACTTTAAATAACTGTTCATTCAAAAGCTGCATCTCAGTCCATCTTTCATCACACTTTGCACCCAGAGATGATGTATAGTGTGCAAGGCCAGTTGTAAATATGTCCTTCCTATTAATAATAAAATTTTACTCAATGCTGGTAAAGAGGGACACAGACCAATTTATTAATAGACGTATGTTAGGAAATATACTCTGCTGGCAATAAGCAAGAAAGGGTATATTGGGAAACAAATGTAGAAACCGTTTTGAGTTATGTTGAAAATTCTTAGTCACAGACCTTTCCTGTGGCCTCAGCACTGTTTCTTGCACTGTACAGTACCTGGAGCGACACACTGGAAACAAGTGCGATCAGCACCGAAGGAATCGCTTGTGTGCAGACACTGAGCAGGTCCAGTTTATAACCTGGTCTCTACAGCACGTCACAATTGAAGTGGCCTATGTGATGGCCCCAGTAGGAAACTAGGATTCCTACATATTACAAAAACATAGGTGTGCTTTCACTGACCATCTAATATCTCATTTGGTTAAACGCCTGGTGCCATCCTCTATTTTCACTGTGTCTTGAAAAGAATATGAAACTCCCAGAGCTTACTTGTGTAACTAACCAGTCCTGAAGTACAACTCCTCTTATTTACCAGACTAGGGTTACAATATTATGTAAGGAAAACAAAGTGCCCCCTGTAATTCTTCTTGTAAACTTGGCATTTTATTGGTTTCCTTCTTACTTGCACTCTCATCTGGAGAAACCTCAGAGGGTATATACAACCAATCCGATGTCTTTTATGTTTGTATGTATAGGGTCACAAGCGCCTAAAGTGGGGAGTCTGAAAACACTTAGAAGGAAGAGAAAAGCAGACTCTTTGTTGGAGGCACTCTTAAAGTAGTATGAATAAATTAAAACTTAACTTTTATTTTATAAGATTTTAGAATATAAGGGGAAGAGGTTATTTTTCAACCTCCAGGGCCTGATTCACTACGGAACGCAACTGTGAATGCAATAGCGGTTACGCATGCAGTCAAACTGCGATAGTTTGCTAATCCACTGCGATCACAATGCCGCTGCTGCACTACACAAGGACGCCCACTTTGCCTTACACACATGCGCAGTCCCGATCGCAATGGCCAGGTTGCACACTGCAATGCATGTACAGCACGCAACAATCGTTTGATTGCATATTCACGACTGCGTTCCTTGCTGAATCAGGCCCTAGGTCACCAGTGATTCCTCAGGTTTGCTGTCTAGCAGGAAAATTTCCAGTTTCAGGCTTTGCCATTTGGCTGCCCACGGCTCCTCATGTATTCACGAAAGTCATGGCAGCTCATCTTTGGAGCAGGGGAATACGAATTCTTCCTGGACGACCTACTTCTCTTGGCCCAGTCTCCGGAGGTCCTCAGAACACATTCATGTCACGATGGACTTTCTCCAGACCCACAGATGGGTCATCAATTGGAAAAAATCCTCTCTGACTCCGTCTCAGGAGATGTTGCATTTGGGAGCCCGGCTTAACTCCAGGGTTCAGTGGGTGTTCCTCCCTGCAAACATTTGGACTTACAAGCTAAGATTTGCTTGTGTCTGCGTTACTGCTGAGTGTCTGTATACCCTTGCATGCAGATTCTGGGCTGTGTGGTCTCCACCTTCGACATGGTGGAGTATGCCCAGTTTCATTCCCGGCCTCTCCAGTTGGAAATTCTGGAACAGGTCTTATTTGCAGCTCAAGTCTCAAGCGATTGTCCTCTCTCAGGATGCGTGTCATTCAATGTTGTAACTCCAGGGGTCCCATCTGGTCATGGGACGCCCCTTCTGGATTCAGGACTGGGTCGTCCTTGCCATCACCACAAGTCTTCACGGGTGGGAGATGGTGACCTGTCATCAGATTTTTCAGTGTCAGTGGTCTGCTCCAGAGAACCAGTTACCGATCAACGTTCTGGAGTTCCGAGCAGTTTATAGAGCGGTCTCCTCCAGCGTCGTCCGGTACAGGTACAGTCCGACAACGCGACAGCTGTCGCCTACATAAACCATCAGGGTCGCAGTCGTGGCACCAAGACACAAGTCTGAACTTGCCAGTTGCACGATTAGTGCAAGAAAGGTTCAACTGCAGTACTTCATATTTTTTTTACTCCTGTTCCCAAAGGCATCCCAAAATGAAACTTATACCAAAGAGAGATTGTATTTAAGTGTATAACATACTTTTATGTACAAAAAAATTAAACACTGTTTTTAGATATTCAAGGGCAAAGTTCACATCATGTGACCTTGAAATGTAAAAGTCAATATTTAAATATGAAACTATTTTTTATGAACACTATGGCCCCTTAGCTTCAAAACAAGACCAGCTTGAAAGTTCTACCACAATTAGAAGCAAAGTTATAATTAATTTTAGTTGACCTTGCAAGAAAATAATTTGACATATTTTGTCATGTTTGCAACCCTCTTGCATGAACACAGTGTGAGGGCTAAAATTTTATATATGAAAGTTTCTTCGTCATCTGTTATCCTACCAAATTTCATGAAAATCTGAGACTGTCGGGTTGGCCCTGTGATAATTTGGCATGGAATGACCTTAAGAGGTTATCTGGATGCGGTGGGTAGGCCCATAACCTTGGCCAGGATTATGCTAAAACCTCTATTTATTGCAAAATTTATTCTATATAATTAGTAATGTTAGAGTTGTGCGCTTGCTACTTCAGGTCATCTCTTTATAACACATCTTTCCTTTTTTGCACTTTTAGCACCTCTATATTGTTTGTTATATATGTATTTTTTTCACATCTTTTTTTCAACTTCTAATCTATGCAGCAGTAGCTGCTCCCATCTAACAGTTTTTTACACTTCACCTTTCTCATTAGAGTGATGCCCTGGGGTGGCTCAGCTGAGCAGGTTTGGGGGTGTCCTGTGCTCTGGATTTTAACCCCAGTATGTTAGGGACCTACCCTAAGAGGTTACCTGGACGCGGTGGGTAGGCTCATAACTTTGGCCAGGTTTATGCTAAAACCTCTATTTTTGCAAAATATATTATGTATAATTAGTAATGTTGGAGTTGTGCGCTGGTAACTTTTTTTCTTTTTGAGCCATCGGAGTATGACAAACAAATGGGGCCAAACTCTTGGTACTTTGGGGTCAGATCATAGTACCCATTGATGATGAGGACTGCTATATGCACCGATAGTTAGCCTTTTGTAGTACATAGCGGTGATACATAAAATTGTGCTGCAACTGTTGTTTCTGCCTCATTTTATGAAAAATTGCCTTGATAAATAGGCCTCTTAAGTGCCTGGGTAGCCTAGCCCTGAGGATAAATGTATATTTTTCTCTTTAAAACGAGATCTACCATAACAGTTTGTGCTGACATATCTCTGAATTAAGCTGGTCCCATAGGATACATGAATACACAAATTCTGACATCTGTGTACTAAGACTTGGAGAGAGAGAAAGTACCAACCAATCAGCTTCTAATTGTCATTTTTAAAACACAGCCTGTAAAGTGACTGTTAGGAGCTAATTGGTTGGTACTTTATCTACATCCATTTTATCTCTCTCCAAAGCTTAGCACATAAAGTCAACATAAGCGGCAGTACTGTTGGATCTAAGTGATATACACAAGCATTGATATTGGGCAAATACTAGTGTGTACCCACAAATGTGCGCAGTGTCTGACATTGTCATGCAAGTAATCATTTGGGATGTAGACCATGTTGGTGGAAGATGACTACTATCTCCAGGTGGCATAAGCAGGTGGCAGTTGTCCAGAATGTGTGCAGTTTGGCCAAGTTCTAGCCATGAATTCTGCCAAATGCAGTGCAGGATTTGTAATGCAAAGAGTTTTAACACGGGTCACTTATTAACTGACACCTTTTATATATTTCAAAAAGAATGTTCTTTAAGTTTGGAAGTTTATCAGTAAAAAAAATAAGGAACGTAATTGAAGAGTTAATTACCTCCACATAAACCCACACATATAAACTGGTTCATCTACATTTGTTAGGAAAGGAATTTGGATACTAGACTATTTTTGCAAGATTTGGGTGATCTTCCCTGCATGCAGGAAGATCTGGCAATCTAGTAATGATTCACCGCAGATCGTTCAGTGTGTACGCGCTACCAAACAATCAGGCGATATGGTTATAATTATATAGTTAACGATCTAACCACCAAACGATGTATTGTTTGGTAGTTGCCGGATTGCACAGTGTGTATGCACGATATTGTTTGTCCAGGGAGTTCAAGGGGAAATCGTTGATGACATTGCATTGTGTAGGGGCCTTAACAGTGTAAAGTTTTCCAACATGATTTCATGTACACCCATCTGATTGCCAGTATATTGACATTAGGCTTATTGTGCAATATGTTACCTTCTGTTTGACATGTAAGTAAAGGTTTCTAGTTGTGGCTTGTTTAAAGTGGGTACAAACACATAAAACCAAGTACCGATTAGGCGTATGAGTTAGTGGTAAGATGTCTGGTCATAATTCCCCACTTTTAATTCTTGGCTTGTGTTCTATACAATCTGTTACACTTCTTGCACCATTCCTGAGGGGGAGTCACAAATGCCCTCTTGGTATGTCAATCATGACCATCTCCCACATGGTAACTGTACTAAAATGCTTAATGACACTTCTTTTTTTTTTTCCCTTCACAGTGGTCCCCATTATTCTATTTCATATGTTATCATGCTCCTCGTCGGTCTTTTGTATTCCAGTAGGCTGCCAAAAGTTTTGTATGTGGTTGACATGTAAGCATTGTGTTTGTTTAATATGGTGCCTATTAGGCACAAGATGGGTCCTGATTACACATTTTATAATAGAATGTACAATATCATCTTGTGATGCTCATATATGGTAAAAATGTGTAACTCTTAGATAAGAGAAGTAAAGGGAGTAAACCACAGTAGAGCTTTACACATAATGCAGTTACTTTTATAGCCTGACCATGTCTGTGACAAGCGGATAGTGCAAGACATGGACTTTTTGTTGCAAAATTTACACACTACAGTTGTTCCTCATCCCCTGTAGTGCCTACACTGAATGATATGTCATTCAGTGCAGGCACCCTCCCTCATCCCCGAACATGCTCAATCTGTTATCGGCATATTCAGCCGATGATTGATGTCGGAAACGACCAGCGGGAGCGTGCATCGCTGGTTGTTTCCGACCATTATATTGCACGATTATGCGCGATTTGAACGATAACTGTCATTGTTTAATCACTCATTTATATCGGCAAGTGGATATGCGGCTTAAGGGGCTCATATTTAATAGAACCCATCGTGTTTATTAGATTAGATACCCTCTATAGCAGGCAGTATTTTTCAGAGGGAGAGAGCGTGTATAGTTGGGATTGGGATTCCCAGCACTGAGGTGGGGGAAGGGACTCATACAAGACTGCTTCCTTCTCTCAACATATTGTTTTTTTCCTACTACTACTGTTAGATACGCTAAAACAGATAGGGAAAAATATATTTTGTTTTATTGAACATGCCACTAATATATAAATTTATATATATATATATATATATATATATATATATATATATATATATATATATATATATATTCCACAAACCCAACCGACACTCACCCGTCTTGAAAAAATGACATGCCCAGGTGCGACAACCAAAGGAAGGTTGATATGTGGCAAATAAAGAAGGCACTCCGGGACTTGTAATTATAAATAAATCAGAGAGTCACAGTTCAGCAACATTTCAGTTTACTTCAAAACCATCATCAGACATTAATGACAATAAAACACAAACTTGCCTATATACCCTTCAACTCCCACCTAAGTGAGAACACCCTCAGCTGCCCGCTGCATCCCGCGACATCCGGCGCCCGCTCATGACGTCACAGGGTAACCCGACCAGCCCATAGCAACGGAGACAACAATGATAATAAAAAACAACTCTGCTCCAGCGGCCGGCAGGACTGCTGGTGCGCAATGACACCACCCCATAGTAACCTGCGTGCAGCAGTACAGGCAGCAAACCTGGCTTGCTCGCAATTAACCCCGGTGGTAGAGCAACCAACATGAAATGTGCAGATGAACATGAACAATAAAGACATGTCTACACCAATAACACAAAGCAATGAAGAGCTGATGAAAACAACAGCTCAAAGCAAATGGCAGTACAAGAGAAATACACAATGTATCACAGATCACATAATGCAAATGAAAAATAAAAAATGTCATACCTTGAAGTATGTTCATCAATCATTTCCATGCAAACCATGGTTATATGTGTCAGTACCCTCTATAGCTCAAAATGAGCACAACCTCTGAAGGACTCTAAGGAAAAACCAAATAAATATACTAAAGCTGTAGCTAAGTGTACAGTATATGAACAGTATATGTCCAGTGTACAAGGGTATACGCTGCGAAACATCTTACATGTGTGTAACATTACTCAATCACTACAACAGGCCAAAAGAGACCAACAAAACCAGTCAAAGCATAAATCATAAACAACAATTGAGCGAGAGAGTCTCATTGAGGCTGTAAGGGGTCACGATATTCAATGTATGGATCCATTTTGCCTCCAATTGAAGCAAGTTCAACCGGTGGCTAGACACTTTAAAGATTTGAGACATGGCCTGGCTACACTCAAATATAAAATAATTGATAGTGTACCAGCGTCGCCTAGGGGGGGAGATAGAGCTAAAACCTTGCTTCAATTGGAGGCGAAATGGCTCCATACATTGAATACCGTAACCCCTTACGGCCTCAATGAGACTCTCTCGCTCAATTGTTGTTTATGATTTATGCTTTGACTGGTTTTGTTGGTCTCTTTTGGCCTGTTGTAGTGATTGAGTAATGTTACACACATGTAAGATGTTTCACAACGTATACCCTTGTACACTGGACATATACTGTTCATATACTGTACACTTAGCTACAGCTTTAGTATATTTATTTGGTTTTTCCTTAGAGTCCTTCAGAGGTTGTGCTCATTTTGAGCTATAGAGGGTACTGACACATATAACCATGGTTTGCACGGAAATGATTGATGAACATACTTCAAGGTATGGCATTTTTATTTGTCATGTTTCGTTTGCATTATGTGATCTGTGATACACTGTGTATTTCTCTTGTACTGCCATTTGCTTTGAGCTGTTGTTTTCATCAGCTCTTCATTGCTTTGTGTTATTGGTGTAGAATTGTCTTTATTGTTCATGTTCCTATGTCATGTCCATCTGCACATTTCATGTTGGTTGCTCTAGCACCACCGGGGTTAATTGCGAGCAAGCCAAGTTTGCTGCCTGTACTGCTGCACGCAGGTTACTATGGGGTGGTGTCATTGCGCACCAGCAGTCCTGCCGGCCGGTGGAGCAGAGTTGTTTTTTATTATCATTGTTGTCTCCGTTGCTATGGGCTGGTCGGGTTACCCTGTGACGTCATGAGCGGGCGCCGGATGTCGTGGGATGCTGAGGGTGTTCTCATTTAGGTGGGGGTTGAAGGGTATATAGGTAAGTTTGTGTTTTATTGTCATTAATGCCTGATGACGGTTTTGAAGTAAACCGAAACGTTGCTGAACTGTGACTCTCTGATTTATTTATAATTACAAGTCCCGGAGTGCCTTCCTTATTTGAGATATATCCCGGCATGGGATTAATGATGGGCGTCTAAATACCGGCGCCGATCAGCCCCACGCCCGACATCCCGCCACCCGGCATACCGTTCGTAGGGGGGGTTAGGTTTTGGGTCTCCCGGGGAGACTTGGGGTTAGGCTAGGGGAAGGGGGGGTTAGGGTCAGACACCCCTGGGGAAGGTTAGGACGAGGCACTCCCCCGGGAGGGTTAGGGGGAGGGGGGTGGGGTTAGGTTTAGGCACCCCTAGGGGGAGGTTAGGGTTAGGCACTAGGAATGGAGGTTAGGGTTAGGGGGGGCGAGAGGGGTGGGGTGGGTTAGGGTAGTTACTTACCTTAGTCGGAATCTTCATCTTCCGGCGTCGGGATTTCATCCGCCGGTCTGAGGTCCGGCGGTCATCCATACCGATTATAATAGTAGATGCCGGAGCCCTCCTGGGTTTCCCCAAGTGGTGGATCCAATAAATAGAAAGCAAAAACAACTTCCATGTAGCCGGACTGAATATCAGTGAGGGGATCAGCAAGGTGTCTAAAAATTTGTGGCCAATAGTGCAGTCCGATGATACTCTTAATTTGAAGGAACGTATTAAGCCCTGTTATACCAGGCGACGTGACGTAAAGATTTTGTTTTGAAAACTGATATCACTGGTTTGGGATATGGCGTGACTGCTACTTCTAATTTTTTGTTTCTCAGGCCAGGGTTTGTTAGGTGTCTTAATTGTTTAAAATGTCAGTATATGAGTACTGGTATTGAATTCAGACACCCACATAGTGGGAAGCGCTTATCTATTAAGTATAGATTTACATGTCTGACGAAGTTTGTAGTGTACCTTATCACTTGTCCTTGCGGACTCAGTTATGTGGGAAAGACTGAGCGTACAATACATGAAAGAATGGCAATACACCACTCAGCCATTAAGTCGGCATAGCCATAGCGACCGACCGGTTGCCAGGTATTTTTTAAATGCAGGGCATGGTTTGTCCACTTTGCGTTTTATGCTGATTGATCACATTCCTGATTCTATTCGTCGAGGTGATCGTGCCAATAAACTTTTAACATGTGAGGCGCAATGAATACATAGGTTAGGTTAGAGGTTCCCAAACTTTTTTGAATCACCGCACCCTAGACTAACAGAATTGTTTTCACGGCACCCCTAGGCCACACAGCTGTTATTGAGAAATTCAGAAAAAATTGTAGTAAAGTGAAGTAAATTGTGCTTACCTGTCATCCTTGGGCTCAGTTATGTGGTGGTGGACAGGTTTGAACTTCTGTTTGTCATATTTACATGACATTGATCATAAATTATTTGATTTGGTGTTGGACCACCAACCTGAGACACCCCTGCAGGAGTCCTGAGACACCCCAGGGTGCCACGGCTCACAGTTTGGGAACCACTGGGTTAGGTACTTTATCACCTAAAGGGCTAAATGATAGTATGGGCCTACATTGTTTTATCTAATGGGCTTCTGTAATAATTATTCGCTATATAATGATGTACAATGTATGGTAAACGATTTGAATTAATAAGTAGCGTATCAAGATATATGTTCATTCATTATAATATATGGTAGTTTTGATCTGTACATTTTGTGTGTAGCTTACTATGTTTTAGTGTAGTAATTTAATTCTTTGTACAAGTGTAGATTGTTTATATTTCTACTTGATTGGTAACAAATGGTCCATGTTATGCATTGGTAGCAAATAGGACACTTTTTTTCAGTGTTTGTTTATAATCTGTTGCTATGGCAGCGGGTTGCAGATGTCGCATGAGAGCGTCCGTCGGTGGTCCCGCTCCCCGGCAGTGCACGTGGTGACGGTGGAGGGTGTTATAAGGTCAGTGTATGTGAAATAGTATCGAAACATTGAAATACAGATTGCTGTGTCTGTGAACTGTTACGAGTGCCGTGTTTTTATGCTATATATATATATATATATATATATATATATATATATATATACACACATACATACACAGGTTGAGTCTCCCATATCCAAAATGCTTGGGACCAGGGGTATTTTGGATATCGGATTATTCCGTAGTTTGGAATATTTGCATACTATAATAAAGTATCTTGGGTATGGGACCCAAATTTAAACACAGAATGCATTTGTGTTATATACACCTTATACACACAACCTGCAGGTAATTTTATACAATATTTTCAATAATTTTGAGCATCAAAAAAAAATTGTGTACATACATGAAATTCATTTATGTTTCATATACACCTTATACACACAGCCTGAAGGTTATTGTATACTGTATTTTAATGATTTTGTGCTTTAAAAAAAAGTTTGTGTACATTGAACCATCATAAAGCAAAGGTTTCACTTTCTCAGTCATACTAAAAATATTCCGTGTTTCGGAATATTTGGATATGGGAGACTCAACCTGTGTGTGTATATGTATATGTATATGTGTATATGTATATGTATGTATGTGTATATATATATATATATATATATATGTATATATGTATATGTGTATATATATATATATATACACAATATATTTATTACAATATATTTATTACAATTTTATTTATTGGTTTTCTTTCTGTGCAACAAACCCAATACAAAAGCAGGCATAGTGTTACTAAGCCAAAGTGGCCCCCAATAGAGACAAAGGTGTTAATACTGTAGATCCAGGAGTCGTCTTAAAATATATTTTTAATTATTTATCCCTGTTTTCTAAGAGCCAGAAGTAGGAAAATAGGAGCTGGGTGTGTCCTTTATTGCACTCAGCGACTATCTGTATTGTAAGATCCAAGCACTGTTCCCACCGGCACAGCAAGTGGTGCAGCCTCTCAGTATATTTCTGGGTACAACTGAATGTAGCCCTGCATGCCATCTGTGGCACGTGTGCCAAGGATTGCAGAGTCCTGTACTAGAGCAAGATTTCTCAAGTGCCTCCATTAGGTCATGTTTTAAGGATTTCCCTCGTGGATAGGTGAGGACAAGAATTGAGAAACAGTGTATATGGTATATGTGTATGAGCCCTATATATATGTATATGGTAACCACTGAAACAAATTGGGTGGGGATTCACAATATAATAAAAATTACCTTGTTGGGTCTGCTAAATATATTTAAAAAAAATACAAATTGTTGAACATATAAACTTTAGTCTGTTTTTAAATGTTGAACAAAAATCATATAATGATGATGGGGATGCCATTCCTTGGTTCAGGAAGACTGGAAACATACACAGAGGGCCTGATCGTGAGCTGGGAGCAAAGCAAAAAAAAAGCAAGCAACTTTCAACCTGGACAAACCGTGTTGTAATGCGGGGGGCAAGTACATTTTTTTTTTTGTTGCTTGCTGGGTAAATACTGGCTGCTTTTGCATGCAAGAACCACTTTAAACAGCCTGCTACAGTGTTACAATTTACCAGCGTTGTACTAATTGAGAACTGCTACATACTAACATCTTTAATTCTCAAAGACTCTGCTGGATAGTGTGATTACTATTATAGGTGTTGCTCTATTATACAAACTACCTGCCACACACGGATTTCTATGTGTTGATTTTACTGGATGCGTATGCATTTTTTTTCCCATCGTTATTGTAATTATACTGATGTAATTGCCACCCATTTCTGGGATGTTTTAATAATGTTGATGGAGCATTTTTCTCTACTAATAAATATCGGTACAATATCCCTTGCTGTGAGAGATGAGCGCCGCCTATTATTTTGTTCTTTGTCTATTGTTAGAGGTGTGGCAAAACCTCTTATAGGTGTGCAGCATTGTTTTCCAACAAGGGGTTAATTCTTTACACCCCCACTGGCACCTGGGCTAGTCTAATGGTTTTGCATGTAGCCCACAAATGCTGGACAGCATCATTTTTACACTGCAATTTAGATCTCGCTTTGGACACGCCCCTCCCAAATCTAAATATCTCTGCACATTTTAAATTTGGCCCACCTGCAGTGCAGCATGGTTCTACCAGGTTACTTGTTCTTTTCTGCTTTGCTTTCAACTCAGAATCAGGCCCAAAATGCACATAGAGTAATACATAACAAGTAAAACCATAAAAACAGAAACAAAATAAAAAAAAAATGTCTAAGTGACAGGTTGTACTTGTACCAGATAGATGGTAAGACTGCATGCATACCCAAAAGCATTGTTGGAAGGTCCAGGAGGGAGACCCTTCACTTTAAGCCCACACAAGTATTCAACGTGTTTCGAGCTTTCAGCGCTTTTCTTCAAGGCACTGTGTGGTTAGAAGCAGGGGACCTGTTTCAATAACTGCTCAATTTGATGGACCTCCAGTTTAGGAACTGGAAGTGACGTTGGAATCGGTGAACAGGGGAGCCCGGCCTGAGTCTGCTTATCTCTCAGTATAGACGTGACTGGAAGTGACGGTCTGTCTTACGGAACTCCCTGGTTTGGATATGGTTATTATATTATTTGGATATGGTTATTATAAACAAATGTCTTTGAGTTTCTATGGCAACCGTGATGTTTGAATCAATGACTCTTTGTGGTCAGAAAGGTTTTGTTCAATTTGTGGAAACATGCTGAAGTCCAGATAATGTGCCTCTATTGGGAATGGAACCTTATGGGTCTCCCAGACACATTCAGCAACTGGTGTCCCAGGGAAGGAAAGGATGGGATTGTGGTATGACTGGCAATTGCACAGATCTTATAGGATATGTATATACACAGGTTATCTGACATCTGCTGCAATAGAGCTGTATGGTTGCATATATGGTGTAAGCATAGCAAACCGTTCATGCACTGATCCAGAAAGTACATGAATACATTTCAGTTCTATAACAATACAGAATAATAAAAAAAAACTTTCCTGTATAGTTGCCACAAATCTTGTTTGTTTTTGGATGTGGCCGGCGGTCCAAATCCCGACAGCGAAATCCTGGCAGTGGTGAAAATCCCAACTGCTGCTAAAGGTAAGTAACCCTAATCTTTTCCCCACCCCAACCCTCCCTTAGGGGTGCCTAACCCTAATCCCCCCCCCCCTTACCTACTGCCTAAACCTAAGTTTCCCGGGGGGGGGGGGAGAGAGAAATACCTAACCCTCACCCCCCCGTGGCTGTCTGCACCCGGTTTACCTTCAATCGGTAAGCCGGGTGTCGGGCTACCGGCGTAGGTAAAATGACAGGTGTTTTGATTTCGACGCCTGTCATTTGTACTTTGCCAGGATTAGAGAGTCGGGAAGCCGGTGGTCAGGATTGCGTCCGTCGGCTACCCGACTGCTTCCCTTTTTGGAGGAGGACGTTCTTGATGCAGAGTCTCTTTTTTTTTTTTTTTTTTTTTTTTTTTTTTCGTTATTGTAAACTTACAAGTTTTGTGCCTTATGTCTACTATTATTTCAAAACATAAACAGATGTCGGTTACCCATTAACATTAAGATAGGTTTACAATTTCTCAATTAAACTGGATCCATTTACTACAGGCCCCCATACATCTGCAATGTATCAGGGCAATTCCCCGAACCCCAGACTCGGGGGTCGGGCATCGGTGAGAATTTCCCTGATATGCCAATCCCGACCAAAATATGATTGGGATCAGCAAATCGAGGATTTTTCACATGAAAAATGTCACCGATACCCTGACAGATCGTCATTTCAGACCAGCGCTTTCGGTCGGATCGGGGAAACTGCTTGCAGATGTATGGGGACTTTTACACGTGTAGAATAGTAAAGATTCAATTGAAGTGGTCTGTGATGAAGGCTCCTGCTCACTGGTAAGAAGTAGGCCAAGGAAAAGGAGGAGCTGCTATATTGGAGGTCTTCTCATACATGGGTGGGCTCACAGATCCCCCTCTCCTACCTTCTTATGTAAAAGCTATTTCTATGCCATCTGAGGCATGTGATAGACAGGAGCAAGAAAATCCAATAAATATTTGATTTTTGGAATGATACATATGAAAATATTAAATTTCTACCGTTTTACCATTGCAAGAGGTTTTGCAGTCTTCACTAAATAGATATTTATTGCAATAATTTTCAGTTTTTGTTTTTTTTTTTCAATTTCTTGCTTAAGACATCTGACTGATACATTTTCGCATTTATCATGCCCTAATTAATTTTATCACTTTTTTTTTTTTTTTTTGTGAAACCTATCTTGCTACATTGGCCCCTATGGAACCTAAAGAAGTACATGAAATGTGTCCTTGTGTGGAATATAGCAAAATTAAGCTCTGGCTAGTGGGCTACGCATGTGTATATTTGTTTGCAAGTATTAATCTAAATGGAAACACAGAGATGACTAATGATTCAGCAGCAGTAAATACAAGCTGTCCTAATCACACACATTGGTTGAAATACATTCAGCTTTTTAAAAAGAAATTGTGACATAAAAAAACAATGTACTAGCACAAATTGTCCACTGGATGGCATCTTGAGCCTATATCCTAAATAGGGCATCTTGCAGCATATGCATAATTTATGTACAGATAGAACATAAAAAATATACTGTAGCTCTATGTGCCTGCATGTAACAATCAACAGGCCTAAATAACTGCCTATGAGCTTAAAAAAAAAAATTTGAGGTAATAATTTGGGATGTAAAATGGACAACTAGTCTGTTACTACATTATTCTAGCAGTAATCTTTACAATACAGGCGCAAGCCACACAAATAACTTATTTCTTCAGAAATTGCATTGTATATTGAGTTATGATGGTGTGGCCTGTTTCTTGAGTGCATAAAACCTTAACAAATCAGTTAGATGAGGGGCATAACTATACCAGCTTTAATAAGCGTCATACAAAGTGTATTTTGTGTAATAATTCCAGCATATACAGGACCAGTGATCACAGGAAGTCATTAGATGCAGCATTAGGGCCATCCTGCCTGAGCTGAATGTTTTTATTTTAGATGTGGGCTCCATTCCAGAGCATTGGAGCAAGTCCGGGAGCCTGGAGGAGCAGCAGAAGAACCTAGCACTGCCCTGGACATATATGTACATATTGGGTTCTATAGCAGTGCATCTCTAACAGTGCATGTTTTCCACAGCACAGGTATATTTATTACTGGCTGATACATGTTAAAAGATCCACCGATGGTGCTAATTATTTCATTTGTGATACTGAGAAGAACATGCAGCACTAGTAACAATCTATTATATTACTATTTCTATTGTGGTCATGGTGTGGGCTGGGGAGGGGGGTTTCCAGGCAGACGGAATCCCCCCTGCGTTTTCCTATGAGCAGAGGTGCCTAATTGTTATTATCATACCAAGACCTGTTGATGCAAAAAGTCAGCAAAAGCGATCTCATCTTGTACATACCAACAGAAAGACTGTGTCACAATGTGCAAAATGTTGTCACACAGTGCATGAAATCCTGCTGTATATGGGCCGCTGAGTAGTTGCAGGTCAGTCAGAGTGCCCAACTAATCCCTGTTCACTGTTGAAAGCAAAGAGCATGCGACACATGTGCCAGAACTTTGGATCAGTGGAAGGTGGTCACCAGGTCCCATGAATCCCACTTTCTACTGCGTTATGTGGACAGCCAGGTATCTGAGCGTTGTTTACTATGGAAGAGATGGCATCAGGATGGGAAGAGAATAAGGTGGTGGAGGAAGTGAGATGTTTTGGGAAAAGTTCTGCAGGGGAATCTTGGGTCCGTCATTCATGTATATGTTAACATTCTCAAGCAATCTTGAAAAAGTTCCCATTGCTAGGGAATGAGACGCGTTGATGCCCACATTCTGAAGCATCACTAGCGCCTAGCAGTCCTGTTCAGCCACTCCTAGGGCTTTGGTTTGAAGCAGAGCTCAATCTGCTTCACTGCCATTGACGGAAGGCACCCCAGTTACACCAGTGATGGCTGCTCTCAATAACTTAGACGCACGCTGCATTCGGCTCCCGAGTGCCGGCTGCATTCGGCTCCCGAGTGCCGGCTGCCTCCTCACAGTGGCACAAAGCAATATAGTGCCAATTTATTGCACCATGGAAACTGCCAATCACTGGTTTGTTACACACCAGCATAATTTATAAGGGAGCAGCCATAATCAAATTAGTGCCAGGTTTGGGCCAAACGGCATGAATTTTGGGGATTAGGTGAAAGCCGGACCAGACTAGATTCCGGAACGCCGGACTGGGACAGTTCCCTGCAGCGACCTCTGCTGCTGAGGAGCTGTCAGCTGTATAATGCTCGTCCCCGAGTCCACGTCCGGGGGATGTGTCAGTGACAGGCAGAGTTCGATCATTACAGTGGCTCCCTGCCGGACCAGATGCCAGGACGCCGGAACGGAACAGCTCTGCTGTAACGCGCTGTCTGTCCAAGGGAGCTGGCTGTAATCTCTCCCTCCCCCCGGTGACAAGGCTGTCACTACACAACCCTCGGACACAGCTTCTTAGCAGCAGAGCTGGTCCGTTCCGGCATCTGGTCCGGCAGGGAACCACTATAATGAACGCTCCCTGCCTGTCACTGACACACCCCCCGGACAGGGACTCGGGGACGCGCATTATACAGCTGACAGCTCCTCAGCAGCAGAGGTCGCTGCAGGTAGCTGTCCCAGTCCGGCGTTCCGGAATCTTGTCCGGTCCGGCATTCACCGATACCCTGAATTTTGCATTGACCCATTTATCTCTGACTAATGTATTAGGAATTAGGACTTGTTCATTAATCACGTTGCCTAAATCCCAACATCAGTTGCAGTAACAATGACTAACCTAAAGCTGGTATACAGTATATTGACTGCAGTTCCATTATATTTAATAATTTTTTACAAATCATTTTTTGGTGGCAATCTGCTTTCATGGTGACTTTATATGATCAACCTACTGTTTCTGCTGGGAGTTCAAGAACTTTTTAATTTAGATTTTATGTATTTGTGATGTTTTAATAATTCTTATATATGTATTTTTTGTATATTTTCACCAGTGATAACAGGTTCCTGCTATTACTACCAATAAAGATTTGATTATTGCATTTATATCTTAGCCTCTTTATTCCTAAAAACAAGCGGCTATTATTGAGTCCTGAAGCTAATCAAGTAAACCCCCCACCTTTTTCCCTCATTCAGAAAGGTTATGCACCCTACCACACTGCATGGATTGTTTGAGGAAACATGGTGAAGATTTCAAGGTGTTGCCCTGGCCTGTGGTATGTGTAAGAACAGCAAGTCCATTACATTGCACCTCCACCTCAGAACTTACCAGGATGTTATCAGCAGATACTTTATCTCTTGTATCAGATACCCCCAGAAACCGAGGTATTTTAGAGTCATGACTCCACAGGTCACCGCTGTTTTGGCAGGTGGTCATAATGTTTTGACTCATCAGTATATGCAAAAGTTTCCATACCTTGACAAAATGAATAACATTTGAAACTATGTAACAGCTGTTTTTGTGTAGCCAAGCACACGATGGGTTCTGTAGTCCTCTTAATTCCCTTTCAGCCTACAGTATATGACCTAATCCAGTGTTTCCCAACTCCAGTCTTCAGGAACCCCTAACAGTGCATGTTGACAACCCTGTTCTAGATAGATCAGAGCAGGTAGTTATTGCCCACTGAATACTGTAGTGCTGAGATGCACAGACACTCGGAGAGGGGAAAATACTTGCCTGAGTAACAGCCTAACCTCACAATTGCCACACACTATTTGTATAATGACTAACATGGGTTTTAGCAATCATTATTGACTCTGAAGTAATAACCTTTCCTTTGTATAGATTTACATAATTCCAGTTTAGCAATTATATTGCCTAAATCAGTTATTTTTCAGTTATTTCATATTACAAATATATATATATATATATATATATATATATATATATTTATTTAAGAAATCTTATAGATCATATACAGGAATGAAATCTACTTTTTAAAAGTCTTTAGGGGGAGATATACAAAAGTGCTGTTTCATCAAACCATAGGTTTTCATTTCCTTTGATGCACGGTTTGTAGACTGCATCAGATAGCATCAAACCACACTTTAATATCTGAAGCCCCAGCTGAAATACAAACAGTCCCATTTATCAAGCAGCTGATTAGTTAAAAGAAATTTTTTATGACAGGCGAGAACAGTAATATATAAACGTGCCCCCCCCCCCCAACAAATAAGTAGGCATAGTGCTAGGTGGACAGTGCTGTTTTTCGGTATCTGATCGACTTATCGACATTAAGAAGGTCAACAGTAACAATTTCGGCACTATAATGTTGACAGCCATGGGTGTATATACCCCTTGGCCAGGATGGCACTCGCAAGGGGTGCCAGCTGGTGGCCACGGGAGTCATACCTTCCCCACCGAGCTGATTCACACAACCCCATCTCCGGCACAGGCGGCCAGTACAATAAAGTCTTTTTTTGTTTGCTATTGTGGCGCAGCACACATGACTTAATGACATCACACTGTGCTGTACCACAGAGGAACGGCCAGAAGACAATAAAGTAAGTGACTGGGTTAGAGCCAGAGAGATTTAAAGGGCTGCAGTGACATGGGGGTACTGCAGAGACTCATTGGGGGGCCTGGAGAGAGACAGGGTGACATGGAGGGCCTGGAGTGACACAAAGGAGTCTGGAGTAACACGGGAGCCTGGAGAGACACAGGAGGTGACATGGGGGATGTGGAGAGACACATGGGGCCTGGAGGAACGCAGAGGGGGAGCCTAGACAGACATAGGGGGAGCTTAAAGAGACAGGGTTGGCCTGGAGTGACACATGGGGAGCCTGGAGAGACATATGGATGCCTGGAGTGACACAAAGGGAGCCTAGAGAGAGAAAGGGGAAGCTTGAAACACATGGGGCCTGGATTGACACTGGGTGGGCCTAAAGTGATACGGGGAGCCTGGGTGGGGGATGGAACGGTGCCAGTCCTTTTCTTTCTTTCGGACCCCTAAATACACCCCTGTTGATGGCTTCTGAGTGATGATTGCCAGAATGTCATTAGGTCGACATCCAATATGTCTACATTGCTTATAGGTCAACAGAGTTAAAATGTCGGCACATCCAGAATGTCGACTTCAAAATTTCAACTTGTTTCATGTTTTTTTAGGGTTAAGCTAACATAAGTTTTAAGAAAAACATGTTGACAATTAGTTGTCGACATGTTACAATTTGAGTGTTTAGATATTTTAACTGTCGACCTAAATGCACATCGACATAGAGGTTGTCGACATCATGACCATGTCGACATTCAGACCCTGTTGATATTGTGGTGTCAACATACTTCATGTCGACCTTCTGAAAGTTAACAAGTCATACCACACCCCTGTTTACCACAATGGTAGTGCCAAATAGCACCAGCTATGCCGTCTGAGTTGTTTTATCGCTATCACAGAGACAGCGAGTGGGTGTCTTACTGTCATATCTGGCTAACAGCTTAGCATGTTCAGCATCAATCTCAGTCCTCTAAGGTGGAGCCCCAAAACAATGATTGCTCCCCTAACCTACAGAGTAGATTTATTAATGAGGTCAAGGACATCTATTTCATACTTAAATTTAAAAAAATATATATATATAACATTAATATCGGTCTTTAAAAAACTTGACCAACAAATTATCGGACTATTGTTGATCGTACCATCTACTTTGCATTTCCCCGGCAGATGCAGAGAGGGGACTGAGGGTTGCTTGACTAACATTTACCCTGTGGCTGGTTTTCTCTGCAGTCGCTGAGTGGAGTTCTGCTGGGCTGCCCGATCAGCAGTGATCGGCTGCACAGTAGACAATGGGGGAGGGTGCCGAAATGCAGAGGGGCTGGCAGGTTCCTCTGAGAATGGTGGCTACTCGAAGAATATATTCCAGCAGACGCCCACTTGTCGTTTCTGACTGATCACATCAGATGCGACCACGTCGGGAAAAGCCCAGCCTGGCGTGGACACATCTTATGTGACCACGTCAGGCAAGTGGTTAATAAAATTATACCGAATAAGGGTTAAATAGCCCTTATTTACATAATTAGATAATTTAAATAAATCAACAATTTTGGGGACATTTTTGGAAAAAAAAATTTTATACAGTTAATAAAAAAACACTTTACAGTGATGCAGTGCAGTCAGCCCAGGCGGGTGGGTGATTCAGGTCCCCTGCAGTGCCTGTAACTGAGGGAGAGAAGGGAAGCCGCAATTGTAGGTAGGCAATCTTTTAAGGATCGCCCCCCTTTAGTAGCCCAGCCGGCATGAGAAGGGAAGTTGCCACAGAAAAAGCCCAGCTTGATGTCAGGCAAGTGATTAATGGTAGGTTCTTTTTCTTCACCTAACTCATTTTATTTTCAAACCTTTTTGTTTTTAACCATGTGATTTGGCAATTTAAGGATTTGCAAACCATCACACTAACATTCAGGGGATACTGATAATTAGTGGGATATCCAGCAGATACTAATTGATAAATAGAATCCGGAGTCACACAAGAAACACTCTAGAAACTTAATGAACAGGATTTTAGTTTAATCACTTAATCAATGAGACATACAATAGTTTAGAAATATGATTAAGCTACAAAAAGCAATGTTTACCTCCCCTCCACAGTGAATTTTCTGGAAGGAGGTGATCAGAGAACTGCTCCTCCTCGTAACTCTTCTCCTGTACCCATTACATATTGGGCACCCTCCATAGCCCTGCTGCGCTGGAGACAGGGCCAGATTAAGCCTTCGGGAGGCTCGAGCATTTAAGACAGGGTGTCCTGTCCCCACTCCTCTGGCCTTCCCTGTCTTGTCAGCACCTCCCCCGCTCATAGTCTGGCCAGGCCCCACTTGTCATCGGGCCTCAGGGAAGATAGGGGGAGGTGCATCACCAGTGACCAGCAGCTATCCCTGACTATAGGGAAGTGGATAGATCCCCTTCAGGTTTTGTACTCTGACATCATCAGCTACTGTCCAATGTCATTCCCTACCATCCACGTGGGCATAGAGGGGGAACATAATCTTGTGGCGAACAAAGAGAGCCCATGAGAGGATGTTTCTTGTTTTGGTGGACTATATGGGCAGGAAACCGCACTTCCACCCTCACTCCTAGTCACTTCCAGGTACAGAAACTGAAGGGAAAGTATATCTTTCCCTGACTATAGCTGAGAGCATCCTCTCTGAGCCAACAAAGTGGAGAAAGTGGAGAGCAGGGTTACAGTGGCTCAGGTTTGTTGCAAAGTGTGGAGTGGTCAGGACAGGAATGGGGCTGACGCAGAGCTGGATTAAGAGGGGGACATGGTGGCCATGGGACTGCAAAGTGCAGCGGTGTGCTCCGGCCGAGGGCCACCCGGGGCACTGTGCCCCTCCTTAGTCCAGTTCTGGCTGGGAAGGGAGGCCACTGAGCAGCAACAGTTTTTGCGCTCTCTCTTCCTGATGTGCTGCTGCGCTGCTATATAGCAGCCAAAGGTAATGGGCATAGGAGAAGTGTACGGGGTGGGGGTGCGATCACCCTGATCCCCCCCTGGTTCTGTCCATGCATGCCCAGATCTTATACTATTCAAGGGTTGTTTTGTTTTAGAAGAGCTACACATTACCCTTCATCTCAGTAATAAGATAAAACTGTTGAAAATGGAGAGCGCTACTGCACATCCTCCGGGGATGCTTCATTCCCAAGATGGCCACCGAGCCTAGCACAGCGGACAGATGTCTCCCACTTCGCTCTGTGTGACCTGCAGTATACTTCTACCCACGGTATGCGGATAGAAGATCTACAATGAATAGATCGACATGTGCAAAAGGTCGACGTGTTCAAATGGTCAACACTTTTTTAAAAAAAAAATTCCAACATTTTTAGGGTCAGGTTTAGGCACTTGGGGATGGTTAGGGTAATGGACACCCAGAGGGCACAGTTAGAGTTAGACACTATAGACACTAGGGGGAGGGTTAGGGATAGGCACTAGAGAAGGGGAGGTTTAGGATTTGGCACAAGGAGGATTCTTAGGATTAGGGTTAAATTACAAAAACAACTTGTTGACCATTTTTTGTATCAACCTTTTGACCCTGTCGACCTTGTCAGTCGACGTTTTGTGTGTGTCAACCTATTGCATGTCGACCATTTTGTGTCAACCATTTTATTGTCGATCTTTTATACCACACCCACTTCCCACACCTTCCAGAGAGCCTGATTCAATGCTGTACTGCTACCTGCTACCAGCATACAATCACAGGCTGGAGAGCTGTATGTCTTGCTCAGCTCCATGTATAACTATACGGCTATACTACCACATTACTACCAAATAAACCACCCCACTGGTTAAGTACTGGGCTGTTTGTTGTCTCAGTAAATACATATTCCAACAAAAACAATACATTCAGTCAAACAAAGGAGATACCACAAAACACCCTCAAATGCCTTTTAGAACAAAACCATACCTAGTACATGCCATTAAAAAAAACTTCATTATCAGATAAATTCCCCATGTCCCAAAAACACTACTCAATATCCCCTTGCATCTCTGACCATCCAATACATCTAATAACAAAGGGCCTGATTCAGCAGAGAACACATTAGCTATCGCAGCAGCTAACATGTTAGCAGCTGCGATAGCTGTAATAGGGTAATGCAGCAGAGGGCATTACTGATCGGAGCTGTGTCCTAGGATCATCCGCGATACCATTGGCCAGCTAAGTGACCCATGGGGTCACGCACGCCGGCCGTCACAGATTCTCAAAACAAGAAAAGAAGCCAGGAAATATCCATCTGCTGACAGAGATCCTGGCCTCATCACTCCCACCCAATGTCGGCAACACGCCTCCGTTTTGGGAAACGGAGGCTGCTGCCGCCGCCCCGAAACAGCAGCAGACTGTCAATCACTGTCAATCTGCTGCGGAACCCCATGCGTGATCACAGACCAGTACAGTACATGCGCAGTATGGGTCCAGGGTACACGCAGATTCCCAAACATCGGGAATCTGTGATCAGGAGTGTACTAGCATGCAATGAAATGAGCAATAATCACAGTATTCCTGCAGTGGAAGGAAGGAGACGACACTGTGCAGCCTGCACATCCCTTCTGTTCTGACCTTACATATGCTGCTAAGGTGCCGAGTGACCTTCCTGTGTTGTGCACCAGATATGGTTATGTGGTACAGAAGTCAGCTGCTTTGTGTCAAAGAACAAAATCAAGTTTGTTTTTTTATTTCCAGCTTCACCTGTGGTCTCAGGGGCCCATTTATCAATGAGTTTTATCATACGCAACAAGTAATAACACTCGTTGCGTATGATAAAGGTGCCTCAGACAATCAGCTCCCAACTGTCATCTGTTTGAAAAATGACAGTTGGGGGCTGATTGGCTGGAGCACCATTTATCATATGTAACGAGTTTTATCACTCGCTGCGTATGATAAAACTCGATGATAAATGAGCCTCTTAGTAAGAGCTAGGGCTGCAGGTGAAGTTTGGCAGGGCATAAAGCATAGTTGCCTACTCTCCCAGAATTCCCGGGGGACTCACAAACTTAAGTTAGTCCTCCCAGCTCCCGAGAGACAAGACAACACTCCCACATTCTGCCTACTTCTACTGTGGAGTGGGTGGGGGTTATGATAATATTATGAATCACTATGGGCTGGGTCTTGGTGGCTGCTTTCTTTATGATGCAATGGCACATATCGTGCTGGGAGGGGAGGCGATGCTTAGGTATAGACATCGGAAGCTATGACATGGTTAGATGTTCTCGATTTGATCCAAGTACTTTTTCCATCATATTGAATGGATGCCAACCATTGGATGCAACTTTCCGATGCCCATTCAATTGGTGGCTGCTGGTGTACAGCTGTGGCCACGCGGAAGTGAAGACTTAGGGGTTTATTAACCAAACTGCAGTTTTTTCCACAGCATTAAAACCACAATAACATTGGAAATATTCAGTTGAAGGTAAAGCTATGAAAACAGCCGCGTGGTTTTTCATATTCAATTGCTTGGTAGAAAATCTGAAGCGGTAATACCCGCGGCTATTTTCTCGCAGCCCCAGAGCAGGTTTAAAAAATTAAAACATCCCTATTATAAGCTTAAAATGTCAGGGACCCCTTCAGAACCCCTTGTACACCCTCCCATCCTAATGACTAATTAGGCAATTGAAAGTTTTCAATTAGCCTGATTGGGCCAATAATTACATATCATCATTGGTTGTTTTTGCTGAAAAAATGCACAAATCATCCATTTGCTTCATTTTGAAAGTAAAATAAAACCAGTATTACTGCTACACAATGTTTTTTCTTGGTGGGGGGGGGGGACTTACAAAAAAAATTCATACAGATTTTTTTTAATGCATTCGGAAAGTATTCACATCGCTTCACTTTGTCCACATTTTGATATTTTACAGCTTATTCCGAAATGGAATAAATAAATTTTTGTCCTCAAAATTCTACACACAATACCCCATAATGACAACATGTAAAAAGTTTTTTGAGATTTTTGTAAATTTAATCAAAAAAATCACTAAGAAATCACATGTACATAAGTATTCACAGCCTTTGCCATTAAGCTCAAAATTGAGCTCATATGCATCCTGTTTCCACTGATCATCCTTGAGATGTTCCTACAGCTGTGGTAAATTCAGTTGTTTGGACATGATTTTGAAAGGCATACACCTGTCTATGTAAGGTCCCACACTTGACAGTGCATGTCAGAGCAAAAACCAAGCATGAAGTCTAAGGAATTGTCTGTAGACCTCCGAGACAGGATTGTCTCGAGGCACAAATCTGGGGATGAGTACAGAACAATATCTGCTGCTTTGAAAGTCACAATGAGCACAGTGGCCTCCATCATCCATAAATGGAAGAAGTTCGGAACCACCAGGACTCTTTCTAGAGTTGGCCGGCCGTCTAAACTGAGCGATTGTGGGAGAAGGGCCCTAGTCAGGGAGGTGACCAAGAACCTGATGGTCACTCTGTCAGAGCTACAGCATTCCTCTGTGGAAAGAGAAGAACCTTCCAGAAGGGCAACCATCTCTGCAGCAATCCACCAATCAGGCCTGTATGGTAGAGTGGCCAGACAGAAGCCACTCCTTAGTAAAAAGCACATGGCAGCCCGCCTGGAGTTTGCCAAAATGCACCTGAAGGACTCTCAGACCATGAGAAACAAAAGATTGAACTCTTTGGCGTGAATGCCAGGAATTATGTTTGGAGGAAACCAGGCACAACTCATCACCAGGCCAATACCTTCCCTACAGTGAAGCATGGTGGAAGCAGCATCATCCTGTGGGGATGTTTTCAGCGGCAGGATCTGGGAAACTAGTCAGGATAGAAAGATGAATGCAGCAATGTACAGAGACATCCTGGATGAAAACCTGCTCCAGAGCACTCTTGACCTCAGACTGGGGCGACGGTTCATCTTTCAGCAGGACAACGGCCCTAAGCACACAGCCAAGGTATCAAAGCAGTGGCTTCAGGACAACTCTGTGAATGTCCTTGAGTGGCCCAGCCAGAGCCCAGACTTGAATCCGATTGAACATCTCTGGAGAGATCTGAAAATGGCCGTGCACCGACGCTTCCTATCCAACCTGATGGAGCTTGAGAGGTGCTGCAAAGAGGAATCGGTGAAACTGCCCAAAGATAGGTGTGCCAAGCTTAAGGACAAGTCTGGGCGCAAGGTAAGTAGCAGCTGAATCAGTACCCAATCCTGCCCATACATGATAGACAATATAGTGAAAAAAAATGAGAATAAGAGTACTGATCTAAGGCACTATTAATAAGTGTGTCACTCTATCAAACCTTTCTATGTCTACATTAGTAATGGCCCTAACAGGGGTGTATATAACCATTGGCCAGGATGGCACTCGCCAGGGGCGCCAGTCGAGCGATGGGCGGTGCCACCCACAGCCAGGGGTTAGATATCAGGGCTGCCGTTTTGACTGGTGTGGGGTCTTGGGCAAGGCACCGCAGAGCGGTTGCGGCTCTGATCACCTCATAGCCACAACTGTATCCAGCACTTTAGGTAAACTGCACTTGTCGGGCTCCCTCTAACAATATATACCCGGCACTGCCTCTGACTTCCTGCCCGGTCTTTGCGCTACAGCCAAGGAAGTAGGGAGGAAGTATACGCTGCCCGGGGCCGGGCAGCCCCGGACCACACAAACCGACCATGGGACAGTTCAACTTTTGGCCACGGCAGCATCATTGACACAGCAGGCAGCCACCCTCAGCTGTGTACCGCAGTCTCTTCTGGAATCCCGGCTCCCCGCACTGCAGCATCTTGCTAATGACTGCTGCCATGCAACTTGGTGGGCTGACACTGAGTCAGAGGCGCCAGAGAGAAGCACTCAGAAGAGAAGACAGAAGACAGCCCAGGAGCACCTCTCCAGCATTGTTAGGAAGCTACTAAAGTAACTACTCCTTGGGGGAAGGGGGGTGATACAGTTCCAAAATAACCACAGACCAAATACCTTAGTGTTGCCTATTTAAACCCTGCTCAAATAGAGCTGGTCAGCACTGCTTCTAGCTGAATGAAAAACATTGCTTTAGTGGGAGCCTGATATCTCTCTGGAGGGTGGATGCCATACAGGGGCTCCGAATATACACATAGGGGCTGCCTATCAGTTTATACTTATAGTGTCCTGGGCCTAATGCCCAGGGCCACTTACTGTGGGGCTCAGACCCTTTGGCCTGCCTAAATATAGTTACAGTCTCCTGGGCTTAATACCAAGAGGCACTTTACAGGGCTCAGGGCACAAAAGGGAAACCTGGGCCTAATGCCCAGGGTTCCCCATTTGCCTGCCTACTTTGGGGCACCAATAGTGACCTAGGCCTTGTGCCCAGGTCACCTTATTAGCAACAAGGGCTTACTGCCTGCCTATGAGTGGTACACTTTATTGACATGGGCCTAGTGCCCAGGCCACTCACACCTAGTATGGGCAATTACTATTAATCTATAGGACCTAATGCCCTCTACAGAGCCCAGGCCTAGTACCCATCTAATCATCCACAGGCCTAATGCCTGAGTGTGCCCAACCAGTATGTTGGGAGAGGCTACAGTGGGTAGCTTTGTTAGCTCTTTTACTTCCCACCGCTACAGTATTCTCCATTCCCCAATTTCTTTCTTCCCATCCTGGCCAGCAGTGCCACCTCCTCTTCTCCGCATCTAGCCATTGCTGTTCATCTTCTTTATTGACCGTGGCGTCTTCTGGCCTTTTCTGCGGCTGCAGGAGCCCTTGCCAAGTGTCCACCTTCTCTTCAGAAGGTCTTCTCTCCTCCCTCTCTGCTCTCTGCTACTCTGGGGAGTCTAATATAAGTTACTGCTAGGGGGCGGGGCTATTATGCGGCTCACCACGATTGGCTCGCCAAGGCCGCCTCAAGTTGGCTGCTGAATTGCAAGCTGTGATTGGCTCGCAGGCAGCACCAAACTCAAAGTTCCAGCTGCTGCTTCCCCTTGACCACCACTGGGAGCAGATACACTGTCCCAGCACCGGCCTCCCACCATCTCCGCTTATCCGGCACTGGGAGCACAAACACAGTCACAGCGCCAGCCACAGATGTGTCTTGCTGGGGACACATCTCTAACTGCTGCTACAGATGTGCCGGTGCACGGATCAGACAGTTGATCCCAGCACGGCCTGCCATGCTTCTCTCCACAGGTGCATAGAACATATAAAGGTTTCTTTAGCCAAAATATATATCCAAGGTATGCATACCACAACTCACAATAAAGACAGCCCAATCTCACATATAAAGATATCTTTTTTATTCTCCTTATGAGTTTTTATTGAATGAATAAAGTATGAGTCGAATAAAAATATTGATACTAGTCAAATGGAGTAAACAGGTAATATTATGTCCCCTTTCCCAATGAACAGGGTAGTTCAGTGTGTGCTTAATCTCTGCAGACCGAATAATACAAAGAGCACATAAGGGAGTACCTATAGTAAAAGGGTAGATGGATATTCCAGTATCTCAGGTGATCCTTGCTTCCTCCACCAACGCGTTTCGATCCTGAAGATCTTTAACAAGGCCTATATAAATAAAGTTAGATATATGTTCAATTTTATTTTTTTTAATTTCTGCATCTTTTTACATGTTTCTTTTTTCTTTTTTAGTATTGTTTTAATTTATTTACTTTTTTTAAAATTGAACTGGTACTGAAGTTACTTGATTATGTGAAATATTGTTTATACAGGAATTACTTGTTGTTTTTTTATATGGTGTTTCATCTTTCTCGAGCTGATCTGACTAGTATTTCCAATAACATTTGGACTGATGTTAATATGTTAATTGGTACCTATAGACACAATAATTATACATTTATCCTATCAACACTATTGAGGTTGCTAGGCTACTGTTGTTGTTTTTCCAGATTAGCCATATTTTTTGGCCTATTTTTGTGATGGCCATGTCACTTTCCGATTGCGGTGCATCCCATGTGGTGAAATGCATAGCACTTCTGGTCGACAACGCTACAATGTTTATGCATGGCATGTGACATACTCAGGTACAGCGATTTGTTTGCTACATTGTGTTGATGCTAAGCTGGATGCCATTATTTGTTATATTGAAGTTGGTGGGTTTGAGCACTTCCTATCCCAGTCGATGTGTACTTCCTGGCTGAGGTGTGGGAGGTGCCCCACTAATTGGCTTTGATATATAAATCGTCTCTTGGTACATGTGGGTAATGGGTCTCTCGACTACTTGTAATGTGATCTGTGAGCAATTAAAGAGCATTGTATTTCTACAGACTGGTGAGTGCCCATTTCCTTTGGATTTATATATATATATATATATATATATATATATAAAATCAAAGAACAAAAGGTGGCACTCCAAGTCTGGTTTTTAAAGGTGAATAATATAAGGTGCTGTAATCGATGTTTTGGGGTCCAGTCCCCTTCATCAGGACACACAATGTATATATATGTGTGTATATGTGCCAAAATGGAATTATATTTTGGCCTCCCACCCTAAAAACTTTGTGGCGCCTCTGCCCACAGTAGTACCCTAGTTCATTTTATTCTCCTTAAAAGTGTCCTGATTTACATTATACCACACAGCGCCACCAGTTCATATTATGCTACATTGTATCTCCCCCCCCATTCACAAAACGCCACATTGTAGTGCTGTCGGTACACATTATGCCATACAGGGGGCGGGGGCCAAGCAGCTTCTACCTGAGGGGGATGCTAAATCCTGTAGAGCACTACTGCACCTACTCCATATTGGATCCTTCAGGGATGCTTCAATACCTAAACCAAGATGCCCACCGTCTGTACTTCTGTGCAGCGCCATCTTCTCTGCAGCTCGATCATTACAGTGACGGACGTGTCCCACTTGGCTCCAGAGAGACCCTGCTGTTACCGCATGTTCCATCCTGATACAACCGCTGGTGCCGCTAGCATCCTGCAACGCTGCTCATGTACAGTCAGCGGCTGGTGATCATTATACTCCACTCCATGCTGATAGTACCTCTGTACTAAACACATGTGCGGAAGATGGATCATATCAGTGTGGAGCTTTACTGAGAGGGAAAGTCAAACTATCGCCAATGACAAGTTTCCCTTTTCAGGCCAGGGCAATGGGCCAGACCTAATTCTTAGTAAACAATTTCCGGGAACTTGGTAGATAATTATATGAGCTGGGTCTGGGGCCCCATAGCAATGGCACCCCTTGCCTCCACTATAGCTACGCCCATGCGTTTGTGTGTTAACCAAGAAGTCAGGAGAGTGAAGAGGTTAATTGAATTTGTATTGTAATGCTTGTATCTAGTGTCCAAGGATAAACACAGACTTTTAACAAGCTTTTGCAGCTGTAGAGATAAAGCACAAACAGGCCATTGAATATTTTTGTGTACTGGATTTATACCATTGTGCAACATCCTAGCACTGATCATTTCTAGATTGAGGAAATGTTAAACAATAGGAAATACAGCTCATTCTCAGTCACTCTTTTGTCTGTTGGAAACAACAAATCATTTTCAGGTGTTTAATTTTGGTATCTGTTTACAGAGGAACAGCTCATTCCTAGGGGTATATTTAGTAAGAATTGTGTTTAGTCATGTAAAAACACGCTGGGCACTGCAGGGACTCGCATGAGTTTTTTACGCCACAGATCACGGATTTACTAAAAATCATGTTTGCCTGTCTATTTTGATTTGATGGTGACACTGATTGTGTTGTATTGTGTACGAGTTCAGTCGTATTGGCCCCTTCTCAATTTACTCAGTTGAGCACTGCAAAGTTCACTGTGGTCTGTGTAGAGATTTTGTGTGTAGTGTTAAGAAAGGATTAAAAATCTGGAAAAAAGAGCATGGGTCCCCCTCCACCCCAGAAACCATAACCAGTACTGGACCTCTGAGCACGTTCTGGTACAGGAAAATTGGGGGATAAACCACCAGCATCCGACTGAACCAGCCGGGTAGTAATGCTTTAGAAGGGGGACACAAAGCATGGGGTCCCCCTGCCAAAGCATTAACCAACCCCAAGCAGGTCACCCCAGGGCTGGCAATCCTTGGAAAGTGAGCACATTAAAATAAAATGGACTCCTGAGGATCAACCGGCCCTGGGCTCTTCCCCGCCCCCCTGGTGGCGGTGGGTGCGTTGTTAATATGTATAATATGTACGTTGTTAATATGTAAAAATTTGAAATAATATTGGGCCTGATTCAGAGCCGTTCGCTATTTGCGGTCGTTCGTTCAAAAACAAGGGGTGGCTATTCAAATGATCCGTTCGCAAATTGCAGTCTGTTCACACCTCTAAGTCTGAACGAGCGAGCAAAACATACGCTCGTTTATTTGTTAAAAACGCCCCCTGGCCGCTCGCACCATACGTCATGTCCGCTATTTATTAGATTAATCGAGTACATCGACCAGCGTATGAACTGCTCGCTATTCTTGTGGTTGGTTTTTGCTACCACAATCTTGCGAGCAGTTCTGGCTATAAAATAACCCAGTGACGTGGTCAATGACGCTGCTGTATTAATTATGCACACCCATAAAACGCCCGCTTTGACCTTTAAGCACGCCTGCGTTCTGATCTCCACTCCCCGTTTTCAAGCACCTTCCCCTGTTACCACCCACATACGCCTCATTCTGTCACTCAAAATAGCAGGCATTCGCTATTTTGCGAGCACATGAATTTCGGCCGCACTGACTGGTTCGCGCATGCGTATAACGATCCGTACGCATGCGCAGATGTGCGAACATCGCTCGGAACGAGCGTACTGCCGCTAGCGAGTGGCTCTGAATGAGGGCCATTGTTCTTTACAGTGGGCTACAGATCCCAGTAATCCTGCCCTGCGGCACTTGTAGAACCACAACTGCCAGCAGTCTGCTGGCACCTGTACCCTACTGTAAAAAAAACATAAAAAAAAACACAGTACACACACACCATATGATTTCATTCTTTATTACACACTCACACACACACCTCATACTTACCTTCTCCCTGGAGGAGGTCAGATCCCTTCTCCAGGTAGAATCCAAAGTCTTCTGAAAACAAAAATACAGAAGTCCACACGGACACAGAAGCACTGTAAGTACATACATACCACTCTTCAACCATGCACCCTCCCTCATTGTCTGCTGTGCAACCAATCACTGCTGATGGAATGGGTATGAAATAGCCGGCGGTTCGATTCCCGTCAGCGGCAGCCCGACAGGAGCAGAGTGCGAAGCAGCGGAAGCCCGACAGTGCTGGAAATCCCGATCGTGAATAGGTGAGTATCCACTAACCTAAGCTAACCCCCCTAACCCTAACCCTCCTTAGGGGTGCCTAACCCTAACTTCCCCCCCAAGTGCCTAACACTAATCCCCCCTCTAAGTGCCTAACCACCCCCTTCCCCGCTGCCTAAACCTAAGTCCCCGGGGGGGTGCCTAACCCTAAGTCCCCCCCGGGGGTGCCTAACCCTAACCCTCCCTCCCCCTAGCCTAACGCTAACCCTCCCGGGGGGGTGCCTAATCCTAAGTCCCCCCTGGGAGCCCTAAACCTAACCCTCCCCCCCTCCGCGGCTGTCCGCTCGCGGCGCCCGGAATCACTACGATCGTGATGCCGGGCGACCGGTCTCCTTGCGTCGGGGAAATGCGGGCGTCTATATCTAGACGCCCCGCATTTCACCCTTGCCGGGATAAGACAGTCGGGAAGCCGGCTGCCGGTATTTAGGCAGTCGGCTTCCCGATTGCTTCCCCTGCTGATAGGGCATCCTGGCAGCATCCCCTTAGAGGAACAGCTGCCGGGGAAATGCAAAGTCGCAATGGTCCAATCAGCAATGGTTTGATATACCTTAATTGATATTAAAAAAACAATGAACCAATTAAGAGGTTAACTATGATTCCCATGACATCCTGACAGCCACTGAAAAAACAGAAGATGCCTAAGCCTGCGTACCATTTGCAATTCTTATTTTAATATTATTCTTTATTTGTAGAGTGTCACAATGGAACCACAGTGCCATATAGAGTACATACAAAAGTACAGTACATTCATACCAGGACAAAAAATAATCTGTAGATGGCAATCAATAACTATACATCTTGACAAATACAGTTAATGTAACTAGAAAGTCAATGATGGTTCAGCATGTACCCCAGCTGATGGGTAAGTACTGTAAGGGGTACATTTACTAATTGTCGAATTTTATCTATTTTGATCGATCAACATCAATGTTGTGTTTCTGGGGCTAAATCACACATTTACTAGTACTTAAAGAAAAACTAATCAAAAAATGTTTGTTAATAAATGTTGTCTTTAGCCCCAGAAACACCATCGATGTTGATCAATTTTGAATGATTTTAAATCGATCAAAATCTATTAAAATCGGACTTTAGTAAATATACCACTTACAGTACTTACCCTTTGGTATTATAATATACATAAATGACCAAGGCATTGGAAATATATGCTACGCAGTTGCTTTATTTAGTCTCCTAAACAGAACAAGATCCAAGATGTGCGAAAGAGATCTAACAGAATTTGAGAAATTGATTGACACTTTTCCATTTAATTGACCTAAAATATATCCCTACTATAATGTCCTGATGACGAGGTATTAAAGAATCCTCGAAAACATTGATATTTTTATCCAGCCATGTGTGGAGTTTTCTGTTCGGAGTGCTGCCTATTTGTATGCCCTACTATAATGTCCTAAATGACTAAATAAAAAAAAACTCTGAATGGGAGAGAGAAAAAATAGCAGATTGTGAAAGTCAGAGGCTTTCATGGCTCCTCTAGATGTTTTCTAATATTGGAAATTAACTCCAATCATTCTCAGATGGCACAGAGCTCCAGCCAAGATGTATCATTCCACAAGAAAGACTAAGGGGCCCATTTATCAAACTGCATTTGAGGTAAATTCCCCGAAAACACCTGTTTTCGGGGGTTTACCTCAAATACTAAGTATCCCCCGAATGTATGAAGGAGGGACCGTAGCAGGTATCGGAGATCCGCCATTGCCGCCGGCAGCCGCCTCCCCCATAGGTTTCTATGGGGGATGCGATGCTGCCAAATGTATCAATATCCCGATATTGGCACCAGCAGCTAACGCCATCTGAAGATAGCGTTAGCCGCTGTGTCCTATGGGCACTTACCCACATTTCAGCCGGTGGAGGGATCTGTTGTTAATAGGGGCTGTGTCCACTACTTCAAAGTCCATAGGGGCTGGCTGGACTGTGTTGTGCAGTCAGTTCTCCATGGGGGCTGTGTCCACTCCAAAGTCCTGTGCAGTGTCCCAGTCCTAAAGGGGTGCTGTAGTGTTGTCCAGGGGGTGCTCTGTCCATCAGGGGTGCTCCCCCCAAGTGCTAAAAAAATAATATTTTTTGTGTGTTTGTGAATTGTGTGCGAGGAAGCCGCACGTGCATCAACAAAGTAGTGCCAAGCATGCGCCTGTGTCATAAGTAAAGGGCCGGCTGGCTTGACCGTTAAAGGGTGCTGTAACCCCCAAAGTACACTCCAGTCCAAACCAAAAAAAAAATTATTTTCTGTGTTTGTGAATTGTGTGCACAGTAGCCGCACGTGCATCAACAAAGTAGTGCCAAGCATGCGCCTGTGTCATAAGTAAAGGGCCGGCTGGCTTGACCATTAAAGGGTGCTGTAACCCCCAAAGTACACTCCAGTCCAAACCAAAAAAAAAAATATTTTCTGTGTTTGTGAATTGTGTGCGCAGTAGCCGCACGCGCATCAACAAAGTAGTGCCAAGCGTGCACCTGTGTCATAAGTAAAGGATAAGGCTGGCTTGAACGTTAAAGGGTGCTGTAACCCCCAAAGTACACTCCAAACCAAAAAAATATATATTTTCTGTGTTTGTGAATTGTGTGCGCAGTAGCCGCACGTGCATCAACAAAGTAGTGCCAAGCGTGCGCCTGTGTCATAAGTAAAGGGCCGGCTGGCTTGACCGTTAAAGGTCGCTGTAACCCCCAAAGTACACTCCAAACCAAATAACAAAATATTTTTTCAGTGTTTGTGAATAGTGTGCGCAGTAGCCGCACGTGCATCAACAAAGGAGCAGCGCCAAGCGTGCGCCTGTGTCCCATAAGTAAAGAGCCGGCTGGCTCATTTCTTAAAGGGTGGTGTAACCCACAAAGTGCACTACTCTCCAGCAAAAATAAAAAAATACTTTCTGTGTTTGTGTGCGCCTTAGCCGCACGTATATATCAAATCGATATAACATAAATGGAGGACCAAACTTTCTCCGATAAAAATAAAATAGAGAAAGATCAAGAACCACTTCCTCTTAGTGCTGAAGCTGCTGCCACTAGTCATGACATAGATGATAACATGCCATCAACGTCGTCTGCCAAGGCCGATGCCCAATGTCATAGTAGAAGCCACATACAATCCCAAATGACAAAGTTCAGGAAAATTACCTTAAAAAAAACATTTAAATCAGCTGAAGAGAAACGTAAACTTGCCAATATGCCATTTACGACACGGAGTAGCAAGGAACGGCTAAGGCTATGTTCATGACTAGTGGTTCAGCTTCACATGACGATGGAAGCCCTCCTCCCACTAAAAAAATCAAACGAGTTAAGCTGGCAAAAGCACAGCGAAGAACTGTGCTTTCTAAGAAGATATCACAAATCCCCAAGGAGAGTCCAAGTGTGGTGGCGGTTGCGATGCCTGACCTTCCCAGCACTGGACGGGAAGAGGTGGCTCTTTCCACCATTTGCACGCCCCCTGCAAGTGCTGAAAGGAGCACCCACAGTCCACTTGCTGATATGCAAATTGAAGATGTCACTGTTGAAGTACAACAGGATGAGGATACTGGTGTAGCTGGCGCTGAGGAGGAATTTGGCGAGGAGGATTCTGATGGTGATGTGGTTTGTTTAAATCAGGCTCCGGGGGAGACAGTTGTTGTCCGTGGGATGAAAAAGCCCATCACGGTCATGCCTGGGCAGAAGACCAAACATTCCACCTCTTTGGTCTGGCAATATTTCTATCCAAATCCGGACAACAACTGTCTTGCCATATGTACCTTATGTAAAGGTGGAATAAGTAGGGGTAGGGACGTTAACCACCTAGGAACATCCTCCCTTATACAGCACCTGCAGCGCGTTCATAATAAGTTACTGTCAAGTTCAGAAACTTTGGCTAAGACCGTAAGCAGTCCAGGGACACCTAAATCCCATTGTCCTGTTGTATCCAAGCGCCTGCAAACCACACCGTCAACTCCCTCCTCGTCAATTTCCTCCTTAGTCAGGATCGGAAGTAGTCCTGCAGGCCATGTCACTGGCATGACTGACTCTCCTATCCCGGATTCTTTCCGGAGGATCCTGCATTGCTACGCCTCCTGCTGCCGCTGCTGCTGTTGCTGCTGCTGGGAGTCGTTCATCATCCCAGAGAGGAAGTAGGAACACCACCATTTTTACTAAACAATTGACCCTCCAACAGTCCTTAGCGATGAGGATGAAGTACGACAGCAGTCATCCTGAAGCAAAACGTATAACTGAGGCCTTGACTGCTATGTTGGTGTTAGACGTGCGTCCGGTATCCGCCATTAGTGCAGTGGGATTTAGACAATTGATGGAGGTAGTGTGTCCCCGGTTCCAAATCCCGTCTAGATTCCACTTCACTAGGCAGGCGATACCGAGACTGTACAGAAACGTCAGAAAAAGTGTCCTCAGTGTCCTGAAAAATGCCGTTGTACCCAATGTCCACTTAACCACGGACATGTGGACAAGTGGAACAGGGCAGACTAAGGACTATATGACTGTGACAGCCCACTGGGTAGATGTATCACCTTACGCAGCAACAGCAGCAGCGTCACCAGTCGCAGCATCTCAGAAACGCCAGCTCGTTCCAAGGCAGGCTACGCTGTGTATCACCGGTTTCAGTAAGAGGCACACCGCCGACAACCTCTTAGAGAAACTGAGGGAAATCATCGCCCAGTGGCATACCCCACTTAGACTCTCCTGAGGATTTGTGATATCTGACAACGCCACCAATATTGTGCGGGCATTACATCTGGGCAAATTCCAGCACGTCCCATGTTTTGCTCACACAATAAACTTGGTGGTGCAGAATTTTCTGAAAAGCGACAGGGGCGTGCAGGAGACGCTTTGGGTGGCCCGAAAAATTTCTGGCCACTTTCGCCATTCAGCGACTGCGTGCCGAAGACTGGAGCGCCAGCAAACACTCTTGAACCTGCCCCGCCATCACCTGAAGCAAGAGGTTGTGACGCGGTGGAACTCAACCCTCTATATGCTTCAGAGGATGGAGGAGCAGCAAAAGGCCATTCAAGCCTATACATCCACCTATGACATAGGCAAAGGAGGGGGTATGCACCTGACTCAAGCGCAGTGGAGAATGATTTCCGTGTTGTGCAAGGTTCTCCAGCCCTTCGAACTTGCCACACGTGAAGTCAGTTCAGACACTGCCAGCTTGAGTCAGGTCATTCCGCTCATCAGGCTTTTGCAGAAGCAGCTGGAGAAAGTGAAGGAGGAGCTAAGATGGAGCGATTCCGATTGGCATGTGGGACTTGTGGATGAAGCCCTTCATTCGCTTTGCCAGGATTCCAGGGTGGTCAATCTGTTGAAATCAGACCACTACATTTTGGCCACCGTGCTCGATCCTAGGTTTAAAACCTATGTGGTGTCTCTCTTTCCGGCCGACACAAGCCTGCAGAGGTGCAAAGACCTGCTGGTGAACACACTGTCAGCTGAAGCGGAACGTGACACGTCAACAGCTCCTTCTTCATTTTCTCCCGCAACTGGGGCTGCCAGGAAAAAACTTAGGTATCCTAAGCAACCCGCTGGCGGTGATGCAGGGCAGGCAGGACCAAGTTTGGACATCTGGTCCGGACTGAAGGACCTGGCAACAATTTCTGACATGTCTACTGTCACTGCATATGATACTGTCACCATTGACAGAATGGTGGAGGATTACATCGGTGACAGCATCCAAGTAGGCATGTCAGACAGGAAAAAGAGGCAATTTGGAGGCCCCTGTACAAACTGGCTCTATTTTACCTGAGTTGCCCCCCCTCCAGTGTGTACTCCGAAAGAGTGTTTAGTGCAGCCGGGAACCTTGTCAGCGAAAGGCGTAGGAGGTTGCTTCCACAGAATGTGGAGAAGATGATGTTCATCAAAATGAATTATCAGCTCTTCCAGGGAGACCAGCCTCCAGAACGTACAGAGGGACCTGTGGTGGTGGATTCAAGTGGGGACGAGTTAATACTTTGTGAGGATGAGGATGTACACACTGAAGAGGGTGAGGAATCGGTGGATGAGGAGGATGAGGATGACATCTTGCCTCCGTAGAGCCAGTTTGTGCAGGGACAGATTAATTGCCAGCTTGTTTTGTGGGGGCCCAAATGAACCAATCATTTCAGCCACAGTTGTGTGGCAGACCCTGGCGCTGAAATGATTGGTTTGTTAAAGTGTGCATGTCCTGTTTATACAACATAAGGGTGGGTGGGAGGGCCCAAGGACAATTCCATCTTGCACCTCTTTTTTTTCTTTGCATTATGTACAGTTTGGGGCATAGTTTTTCAAACTGCCATCCTGTCTGTCACTGCAGTATCACGCCTAGATACGTCACGTGTTTGTGCCGCCCATTCGTGTCGCTTAGCATAGTCATCCAGCTACCTCGGTGCAACCTTTTGGACATAAAAACACTATTGTGAGGTGTGAGGTGTTCAGAATAGACTGGAAATGAGTGGAAATTAAGGTTATTGAGGTTAATAATAGCATAGGAGCAGAAAAACCTACAAATTCTGTGATTTTAGCTGTTTTTATGCTTTTTTTAAAAAAAAATACAGATCCAAAACACAAAACCCAGAACCCAAAACACGGAAGGTTGGTTTTGGCAAAACCAATCCAGATCCAAAACACGAAGAAAGATCCAGATCCAAAACCAAAACACAAAACACGAAAAGTGGCCGGTGCACACCCCTACAGGAGATACTGTCGAAATACTAGTATTCCCCAATCTAAAGCAAAAACTACATTCAGAGATAGTTGAGGACCTTGCAGAGTAAAACGCAAGTTAGCCATGCTTGCTCCAGCATTGTGTGCACTAAATGTATATAAATTCACCTGTATGCACTGCTGTACACATCTGTGTGGCTGAACTGCCCTATCTGTACGTTTGCTTTCATTGCCTTCATCTTTATCAGCGCGCACTTACACCAGCTTTATCCTTGGTGTCAGAGATGCATTTGAAAACAGGTATGATTACATGGATGCACAACTTTCCATCAACAGACCCTGAACATTATCTACATGAGAACATCCCCGTTGTAGCCCATTTCCACATTCTCAGTCACAAGTGGAGATGAGACTCACTTGCATACAACCCTGCTTCACCCACAATAGCGTACTGTATATTCCGTGAACCATAGCTTTCTATATTATCAAGATAAGGTACATCTATGAAAGACAGTTAAATAGCTAAGGAGTACGTTGTCAGAAATATACCTTTTATATTGTATGTAACTGTAACTGGTGTTTATTGAACAGATCTTAGATGTTTACTATGTTAGCATTGTGGCTACTGATCAGAGCCGTGGCTAGGCATTTTGGTGCCCTGTGCCAGAAAGAGCATTGGTGCCCCCCCCTATATTTTAAACAGGCATAGTGCGCAGCAAAGGTATGCGCCAAATATAATGGGGGCGTGGACTCACTGGGATGGGCCACACAAGTGTTTATATATATATATATATATATATATATATATATATACATACATACATACACAATGTAAAATTAATTTTTTACAATATATAATGTGTGTGTGGATGCATGTTACAGCTACTTACCGCTTCATCTGCTCTAATCCACTGATCTCCTCTTCTGGACAGTTGCTTCTTTAAGTACGAGCCTCCATATCTGCAGAGATGTAAAGGTGTGAATCCTATCACCATGTAAAGTGGGTCCAACCACAGGCTGTGTGTATACATATATAAATATATATATATATATATATATATTATATATGGAATACAACTTCACCCCTCACCTCACATAGAGGACTTGATTCAGAGGTGGGCACTGGTAAAACATTGGACGCAGGTGTGTGACGCGTGCATGTGTCAGAGACGCACTACCCATCCATCCAGATGGTTATTGTAGGGAATGCATATTGGAACTGCATGGAGATCCATGCAATTTTGATAGGTGTTCCTGGGCAGTGGCTAATGGCGGTGGGCGTGTCGACGTTAGGAACTGCATCAAAAGACTCAGGACCTCATTCAGAGTCAGTCGTTGCGGCCGCTCGGTCGTAAGGTAAAAGGGGCCGGATATTCAAATGCAGCGTTCACAAGTTGCGTCGTTAAGATGGGATCGTTAGCTGGACGAGCGAGGGGAGCATGCGGCCGTAAGACTAAAAATACTCCCCGTTCTCGTTCACATTACACGTCATCTCCGGGCATATAACAATTAATCGAGACCATCAGGAACCATCGGAGCTGTTCGTAGAGCTTAAGGTTGACCATACCCTCTCTTAAGCACTACGATCAAGTCAGTGTAAAAACCTCCCATGTCACATGTGCCATGACACTACTTAGTTAATTATGCACTCCTATAAAACGCCGTTTGCGTAGTCAGGCACGCCTGCGTTCGGAAATCTCCACTCCCCCGTTCACAAGCACCATCCCCTGTTACTACCCACAAACGCCTCATCCTGTCACTCAAACTAACGACCTGGCTGTGTTCAAGGAGAGAGCAATTTCTGATCGTAATAGCTAGTTTGCACACGCGCATTGCGAATTTTACGCATGCGCAGTTTAGCGAACATCGGTGGCGTACGACCGAGCGGCCGCAACGACCGACTCTGAATGAGGTCCTCAGTTCCACTGGCACTGGCAGCCATGATCTGACAGACCTTCTGAGCATATAGGAAAGGTTCCTGGACTGCACGCCCTAAATATATATAATGGGAGGTGCTACCTGATGAGACTAATTGCAGGCACAGAAACAGACAAATCTCAGGTGCACAACTCCAAATTACTGATAATATATAAATGCAATAAAATTTTGCAATCAATAGAGGTTTTTAGCATAATCATGGCCAAGGTTATGGGCCTACCCACCATATCCAGGTAACCTCTTTAGGGTAGGTCCCTAACATACTAGGGTTCAAATCCAGAGCGCAGAACACCCCCAAACTAGCCCAGCTAAGCCACCCGAGGGCACCGCCATAGTAAGAAAAGTGCAGTGTAAAAGAAATAGTTAAGAGCAGCCACAGCTGCATATAAAGAATGAAAATAAAAAAGTGAAGTACATGTATAATAAACAAACGGTGAAGAGTTAAAATGTGTTATGAAAGAAAAATGTGTTATAATGCGGTGCCCTGAAACAGCTCAACCAAAGCAATCCAGGGGGACCCATGCCCCAAAAATGAACTAAAGTTGCACTACAGTATATAACCATAGGGTTGCTCTAATGTCAGATGGTGCAGCCGATGTTTGATCGGTGGTTCGTCTTTGTGCGCACATTGATGTATTTGTGCCGCGGCTGGTGGGTGACTCCAAAGGATGCCCACCATCCGCAGCATTAGCATAAAGACACAGTGGTGGCTGCAAATTTGTTGCAGCTGCTACTGCAGACCCATCCACCTCTGAATCAGGTGCATTATTACTACACCCCCACCCCACCACCCAAATAGCAGTAATCTACCCCTATAATATTACTACACCCTCACCCACTACCCAGATAGCAGTTATATATCCCCTATAATATTACTACACCCCCCACCCACCACCCAGATAGTAGTAATATACCCTCCTAATTTTATACTACACCCACACCCACCTATACTACACTATACTACCCAGATACCTGTAATATACCTCCCATATTATTACAAACCCATCCCATTAATATTAATATTGCATTTAGATAGCATTAATACACCCACCCCCAGACTGCATTAATATGCCCCCCACACCTCCCCATATACTACCTGAGCAGGAAGTCGGCTGCTTGCTCTCTCTGCAGCCTGCAGGGCTCCAGGGGAGGAGAGAGAGACAGAACACAGGCAGGGGAGAGGAGAGGTCGGGTGGAGACTAGACAGGAGGAGAAGCACATAGGAAAAGTATATTGGGGATCTACTTGTAGCTGCTTCTGAAGCACATATTACAGAGGGTAGAGGAGAGAAAAGGGGGGGGTCTTCATGGGGGAGAAGAAGCGGAGTCTTACCCGGAAGTAGAGCCATAATCCCCACAGCCCATTGGTGGCAGTGTGAATGACAGCGCTCAGCACAGCAGCAGTGCGGCGCTCCCCTCTTTCCCTCAGCCAGCGCGGACAGTATTAAACACTGAGCCTGCGCTGGCTTTCATGTTGAATTTGGAACATTGTGGTGGGCAGCCGGTACCGCCCTCAAGGATGGTCCGCTTTGTACGGCGGCACTGGCTGCACCACCCTAGCTACGGCCCTGCTACTGATTTAAGAACAAATGCTGTATTATGGGCCCCATTTATCAACGATGCATAACCCCTTTAGCGAGCACTGTCATTCTTTCTATATTCAATAAACAGCAGTAATCTATGATTACCACTGTTTGTCACAGCATTGTTCTCGTCATCTTTAGATGGCAAGAGCGATGCGGTCCCCATTGATGGCAATGGGGACCCAGCACTGCCTTTCCTACTTCAGCAAAGCCTTCCAGGCACTGCCGGATCCCCGTGTCATGCACACGCACAGACGGACCATCATACATGTGTAGTGAGGGCCATTGTATTAGTGCCCTCACTACACATGTATGATGTGTAGTGAGGGCACTGGCCCTGCTACTACGCACCTTCGCCTTCCACACCTGGGAAGGGGCCCTGTGCATCATGGCAGGATCCGTTGTTGTGGCGGGGTCCATTTGAAGCAATGGGCAGGGTGGCGGGCCGGGATCTGGTGTGATCCTTCCCTCACCCGCCACAGCGGTGGAAGTGAGCCGCTGGCATGGAAACAACGGTGGACCACCACCGCTGCTCCACATGTGTGATGGCAGCAGGTCTGAGTCTGCAAGGTGTCACCAATCCTGGCTCGCAAGCCGGCAGCCAGCGAGGGATGGCCGTGATGAGCCAATCGTTGCATTGTTGCCCCACCCCCTGGTGCCCACTTATATTAGCCGGTGCGAAGGAGCAGAATAGAGTTCAACGGCCGGGAAAGAACGGTGAAGAGCTCCCGGAGAGAGAAGAGCAAAGAAGAAGACGCCGGAAGTCCCTGAGGGCGGCGGCCATTACAAAAGAGCTTGAATATGCCGCCGCCCGCCGGGTGAAAAGTATCGGGCCGACGCCCACCCGAAGTGGGGTTGGTGAAGGCATCGGAAGCCCTGGGACAGCAGTGGGCCATGCAAAATAGCTATAATCAGCCACTGCTGCCCAGGTGAAGGCTTCAGGAAGCCCGGAGGTAGTGGAAGGTGTCCCAACCCTGGTGAAGATCACGCGGTGACCGTGGTTGAGCTAGGCTTTGCTCAGCTGAAGATCCCAGGACTGGTAAGTCCTCCGCATACCTCCCTAGTCCACCAGGGCTCAGGCATAAGGCCCGTTGGTCATGGTCAGGCATTAGGCCTGTGACACCAGAGGTAAGACGGCGCTAGGCCAGTGGCAACGTTAATACTCTGTATTTGATATTAACCATATAGACAGCGAATGTGATAGAGGTGATGAAATAGGCCCTTTAATGAAACAATTAGAACATATACTCCTTAAAGAAAGCCGTGTTTGGTGGGAGGTAGTAACCCTAGAAAGATATGTTGCAGAGTTTATTATACCTAGGGGATTACAGATCACTAAAAGATCAACCTCACTTAATGAAACGGAAGATTTTACTAATAGGTGGAATTACATTCTAGATAATTGCTCACTATCCCTCATGGAGCTAATTATACAACAAAGATTAAAAGAGTTGACAGATATAGAAGAACAAATTAATACTCTGACCACAACATTGATACCATTTAGAGGGATAGAGGAATACCAACAGCTGGAGAAAACTATGGAATCTAGAATTCTAAGGAAAGAAAAAGAAATAATATTTTGCAAACAAAAAAAGTTCAAAAGGGATCTAAATGAGAAAAAAAGAAAAATTACAGGGTAAGGGAGCAAATGACAAAGTAATCCTAGAAGATTTAGAAAAAGGTAACTCCCCTCGAAGAAAACTAGATTCTTATGTAGAGGGCCATTCCTGTGACTGTGAAGATAACAACACAGAAAGGATCCAAACTCCTTATCAGAGAAAAGATAGGGAAAGGGATAGGTATGATAGACACCACAACAAAAAGATAGTCAACTTTAGGATGGGCTCATCCAAACAAAACACCAAGAAGAAGAATATATGAACAAAGGAGAGTGAGATCAGAATTTAGAACACCCAAAACCCCATTATCAGATAGACGAAAATGGTATGGATCGCAAAGAAAAAATTTCTATATTAAAGACGAGTGGCACATGAATGATGAAAGAACACATAGGAATCAAATACCAGTTAGAAATAGATATCAAATCCTTAACGATAATACTTTTTTAGAAAAGAGCAGGAGAAGGAACAATTGGACCTAGTTAAAAGGAAAATAAGAAAAAGAAGAAGAGGATGTCGGGGAGGCCAAAAAAGAAAGGAGAAACATGACGATACCGAAACTAATGAGGCAAATGAAAGATCAGTAGAAATAAGCAATACTAAAATCTTCAACCTCAGTAATCATATCCTGACAAAAGAAGAAGAATTGGTCCTACAAAAGGGTTTAAAGTTTGCACCTAGTAACAAATTCAACAAATTCCAAACATACCTTGACCTTCAAAGATTTGTAAGGAAGGTTTCTCTGAAGAAATATTTTTTAGAAAACAAAACAGAAGGATTGAGTAGTAGAGGAATTTTTAATCCTCGTTCCACATTTAGTCCTACTTTCAATAGAGGGTGCTTTATTGATAGTTTTCAGAAAGCTGTGAGTTTGGATTTAGATCGTATGGAAATACAAAAGAATCCTAAAAACAATTTAAAGTTCAAGGGGAGACAAGCTCTAAAAAATCTAAGCAATAACCAAGATATTATAATAAAACCTGCGGACAAAGGGGGGGTATTATTGTCATGGATTCTACCAACTTTGACAAAGAAGTCATGAGGCAACTCAGTGACAAAGACACATATTCCTTATTAAGAACTAACCCCAGTGATAGGGTTGAAAAAAAAGCTAATAGAGTTATTAACTATTCATAAAAACAAAGGAACTCTGAAGGAGAATGAAATTAAATATATATTAAATCCTTCTCCTACATTACCTGTACTTTATGTACTTCCTAAAGTACATAAGGATGTTAACAACCCTCCAGGTCGACCTATAGTTGCAGGTACTAATTCCCTTACAGCTAATCTTTCCCATTTTTTAGACTACCATTCACAACCAGCGGTCATAAAATTTAAGTCATACATAAAAGACACAACAAACATCATTCAGAAAACAAAAGATCTTGTATGGAAAGCACATTTCATCTTAGGTACTGACGATGTTAGCAGTCTGTATACTATAATAGACCATTCCCATGGGATTGAAGCAGCCCAATATTTTCTAACAAATAGCAATATGGATGAAGAAAAAATTAAGTTAATATTAGAGGGTATAAAATTCATCCTAGAAAACAACTTTTTTTTGGTATCAAGGGAAATATTACAACCAATTAAGGGGTACAGCTATGGGAACTCGATTTGCACCAGTGTACGCAAACCTGTTCATGGGTCTCTGGGAACAGTGGCCCTGATTCAGAGCCGGACGCTCTGACAGAGCGCTCGCTCTGAATCAGGGCCATCCTTCTTGATTTTTAGAGCGGCCTCCTGGCCGCTCGTATAGCTGTGGATGACCACCCACAGCTATAGCGAGCGGCCAGGAAGATGATTGTGATGGTCAAGACCATCACGACCATCGGGCTTGCGACGAGACCCTTATGGTAGTGTCTTGTTGCCGCAAGCCCTGGAGTGCTTTCGGCTCAAACAGAGCTGAAAGCACTCCCACTGACATCACTTGTGATGTCAGTGGGGCCGGCCCCAGACGGTAGGCCTCCATCTGGGCAGCCTCCATCTGGGAAAGCCTCCATCTGGGCAGCCACGCCCCCAGCATGCCCATCAAAGGGGGCGTGCTGTCACTCAACATCGACAGCATGCCCCCTTTGGTACGAGACCCGGAGTGACGGTTTGCCCGTCGCTATCCGGGTCTCATGCATGCACACGATGGAGCCGGCTCCATCGTGCGCATGCACACTGGGCCACCACTGACCCGCTTGCGAGCGCTCAGCACTCGCGAGCGGGTCAGAATCAGGCCCAGTGTACAATATGGACAAATAACATCTTTGAAGAAGATCTACTATATTGGCATAGATATATAGATGACATCTGGTTTATTTGGCAGGGAAGTGAGGAACGCCTCAAATCGTTTAAAAATAGGCTTAACGAAAATTCTATAAATATTGAACTCACCTTCAATTCTAGTAACAAGGAGGTACACTTCCTAGACCTTACTTTTTATGTAGAAAACAATACCTTATCACTATTGTGGACTCCACTATCTCCCTTTGTTTTTGCATATGGATTCATACTATATGGGAGTATAAGGAGTAACCATGGTATAAGGAATATTCAAGGTTCTGCTTATTCAAGACCTCACTGAAAAGGAAATAATTCTACATCCTGTGGACAAAGTGACTATATCTTTTTTGTCTCAAGACTGCTTGTTCTGGTTTACTTATTGAAGCCCTGACATTAAGGGAGTGCGCTGAGTGTTTTATATTATATTACATTGTTAAAGTCGGTGCTAGGCCGTGGCATTGGTAAAGTCGGCGCTAGGCCGTGGGCATTGTTAAAGTCGGCGCTAGGCCGTGGCATTGGTAAAGCCGGTGCTAGCCTGCGGACATTGTTACTGTGTGGCGCTAAGCCTTGGGCATTTTTACTGTGCGGCGCTAGGCCGTGGACATTGTTACTGTGCTCTGCTAGGTCGCGGCATTGGTAAAGTTGAAGAATCTAGGTATAGCAGGATAAGGAAGTGCACCACACTCATACTGCATCCATAGTTGTTCACCGCGTCAGCCAGGGGTAGGGTCCCAGGTGAGAATGGGTAGTTAGGTTGCTGTGGGTGGCACACGCTAGGTAAAAGATATAAGGATATCGCAGCCGTGGGGTTGCGCTGTTGCTGTTGTGTTCAGTTGCAGTTGCTGAGATCAGGACCACTCGTCCACCAAGGGGCAAGAGTATATTCGGTGAGCTTAATCCGTGTTTTTTGTGCTGTTTGTGTCGTGTGTCATCCCTCCCCCCTTTCCTTTTTGGGCGTTTTCATTTGGGTTACACCCTTGTGCTGTAACCAGTCTGAGGCCTAAAGTCCCAAAGATGACCATCCACTGATCCCAGTGGAGGTCATCCTGCCTCAGTATGTGTTTTCCTTCCAGGGACGACCTGCGTTCCAGGACCATTGACAGGAGCGTCTTCGGCGGCCTGAAGGTGAGAACCTGGGAGTTGGGAGGTAAGTGTCCAACCACACCTGCACGGCAGCAGACACACGGCACGCGCCCCACCCCCATGGTCTCACATTTGTGCATTACACAGGAGCCCATCATTGGCAGCGTTAGGCTGGCAGCAGCCCAGTGGAGGACCTTGCGGACAAGGAGGACTTCACTGGACTTCACCGGAGGGGTAAGCATTGGTAAATACTAGTGGCATTTTCGTTTGTATCACAGTGATACCAAATGAAAAATTTCACTGGTACTTATGTTCCTTCATAAATGGGACCCTCAGTTTGTATTTTCTTACAATTTATGTTCCTCTCTTTCCCCATACCTCTCTTTTGTTCTTACTCTTATCCCTTTCTTCAAATCCAGTAGAAAGATGGAGTAAAAAAAAGGACGAATTTGGTAGAGCTGAGTCATCTGTAAAAAAAAGGAGACATGTAGTCTCAAAAACGCATGCACTTGGTATAATTCTTACAGAGTTTGGGACAGAGTGCACCCTAATACATAACCACACAAACTATAGGGATGGTATAAAACAGGTACATTTAGCAGCTGATATGGTCAACCTGGCCAGTGTTGCTCACAATAAAGATACAGAACAGTGCTTAAGATAGAATGTTTTTTAAATATTAAACACATTGAATAAAAAGTATTTTTAAAAAGAAAACACATTTAGTACAGTAAAAACACAATTGACAATTTCATCTAAGGTAACAAAAAACAGTCCACTGTCCTCTAGAGCCAGGACTCTGTATTTGGAATATTTGACCAATAACAAAGTGCTGGGTTACTGTGTATAATCAAAAGGAAACCTGTACCTATTATAGCCCCCAGTAGAGTAGCCCACTAAATATCAATAGTGGGATTTATGATCAAATTAGCAAGCAGATCAGTTCAGCAATTTATAAATACCACATAAGACCTCCATTGGTTTATTGCTGATTAATCCCTTAAACAACCTTACATAACTTAACACTTAACTTAACTAATAAATAAAGAGACGGACACAATAACAGCTTGGCTAAAAGGTCACAGCTTTTATTTACCAAATAATTAATTCACCTAACCGATGTGGCCAGGAGATGGTTGCATACTGAGTTCCAGCCTTCTAGATGGAGACATACACGGGGAACGACTGAGACATCCCCCCTAAAGACACACTTATGCTGTGAAGGACTCGACTCCCTCCTGGGCCTAGTCCGAAAGCTTCTGTATAAAAGTGCCTGGGTCTCCCCGCACAGAGAAGGACAAACGCCCTCACAATGCTCTCTTGCACCACAATAAAGCCACTGAGATGCAGTGCTCTACGGCCAAACCTGGACTCAAAAGGAGACTGGCCCGCCACCAAGAGAAAAAGTTACTAATACAGGAAAGAGAGCAGGTCCTTAAGAAACAAAACTAAACCCAATGCCAAGTCAGAGCCCCAAAAGCTATGCCTAATCACTAAGCCTCCAAAAGACAAAACATGCTTATTCAAAGCCCTAATAACCTTTATCCTTGGTTTGTCTAAGGCTTTATGATCACGCGTACCATGCCACCCAAGGCAAGGAACTATCTCCGACCAAACAATGCGCACATTCGGCCACAACAAACGCTCCTCATCCAGAAGCCCCCTCATTTGAACAATCAGTTCCAAACCTTTCATCTTACCAATGTCATTCCCACCAACATGCAGGACCAACCAGTCAGGCACCTCTCACTTAACTGCCGACTCAATCAACAGATATTTCACAGATGTTCACAGCAGGTAATACACACCAATCCAGCATACATGCCTACCACTCAGGCAACAAACTGGCATGCTTGGTCAAGCCATGTCTTTCAGCCTAAAAAATATAGGAATGGCCGAGTAGCCAAACCCGCTTGTCTCCAGAATGTTCCACTGTAAGGAAAGAAAACCCTAACCGTGAGCCACCACACCAAAACCAAGCCACACACAATAATATTTAGAAAACATGGCAACTAACTATCAGGGCAAACAGAGGGGTCACCCTGCATCGGCAGGGTAACCCATCTGCCCCGTCCTAACTGATCCGTCTTGGAAAACCGAAGTCTGCACAAGATGGATGACTCTTGGCACACAATGCCCTCTAGCAATAACCCCGTGGAAAGTGAAGACTTGCTAGATGCAACAATCTCACTGACCCTGAATGCCCCAAAGAACGCAACCGCAAAAGCTAAGTGGAACAGAGAAGCTTCGAAAGAATCAGAAGCCACTCTGTCCATGACACCCAGCAACCTGCTGAGAAGCTGCAAATCAATAGGCCTACAGTCATCAGCCCTGGCGGGAACCTCCTTAGCCCAACCTTTAAGGGCTTTAGAGAGGAGGAATGACTTAGTGGGGTCTGGTAACCCCTTCAACGTACTGAAAAAGGAAATTCCCGCCAGCGCCAAGGCCATGAAAGCCTTGGAGCGGCCCCGCTGGTAATGCCCCCAAACGAACATTGAAAGGATATCCCAGGAAGACTTTCCTGCCTAAGAATACCTGCCAGTCCTGCCAAGCCGCAGAATAAGCCCTCAGAGTTACTGGAGCCAGCAACTGCTGTGCCAGGCTCTCTAAGCCGGTTTGATAATCTGCCATACAAAAGGAGGGCAAGATAACCCTACTGCAGAAGCCGCAGGCACCAGCAAATGGAAACAAGCAAAATTAAAATGGTACAAAGCATCGGCAATCATGTTATGAACCCCGGGTACGTGACGTGCGTGAAAGAGAATGTTAGCCTCTAAGCAACGCAAGACTAAATGTCTAAGAAGATGCAAAGCATGAGGAGAGGAAGTCCACTGATTGTTAATAGCCTGAACTACCCCTAGATTGTCACACCAAAAAACTACCTGCCGACAAGTCAACCGATCTCTCCACAGTTCAACTGCCACGAAAATCAGAAACAGTTCTAACAACAGTAAGTTGTTGTTAAGACCCTCTGCATGCCAATCAAACTGCCAGGACGTAGCACACCATTCACCGTCAAAAAAGGCCCCAAAACCAGAAAAAGGGAGGGGGGTGGATGCAGAGGGGCTGGAACCTGCGTAAAGGGGGGGAGTGGAGCACAGAAGGTGTCCCCTGCAGGGGAAACCAGAACAGGTGTGGCAGGACATTGCAGAAAAGAGGGCAGAGGGGAACAAAATTGCCAGGGAGCAGAGCTGGAGTATGGAGCAGGATGCCAATAACAAAAACCATAAGGAGCCAAGGAAGGGGATGAAAAGGAAGGATAAACAGCAGGGGGGGGCAGCTGAAAAGCAGTGTTGAAGCTGGATAATTGGCTGTGACAAGATCAGTTTAAAATTGGATCGCAGCGACGCCATCTTGCGACTGGCCGCAAGACGCCATCTTGGAAATGAGATCGCAAGACGCCATTTTGAGAATGGCCGCCCAAGCACCATTTTAGATAAACTCACACTTTAGTACATGTGGCGATATTACTATTAGCATCATGCGATTGCATCTTACACCATTCCTCATACACACATTAATACGCACCATTGCGCTGTTAACTAGTCGCATATTAGCGAATGCATAAGATCCTGTATGAAAACGCCGAATATTAGCCTCATGCACACGCATCGCTCCAAGTTAACTAGCGTCTTTACATCAAACCCCACATACTCACACATTGCATATTCAAATACAAGGTTCCATAAGCTTTAAAGTATAAGATTCAAGTATGCACATTTACTATAATTGCTATGAAATAAAGATTATTTTGTAACTAAGGTTTTATATGTGACAAGTAAGCCATGTTTGGTATTGTACTGATGCGTACTCTCTCAAAAGTATTCCGGTAACATCAATGTAGAGATCGCAACAGGCATTCTCAACTTATGGACCGCAGAGACTTCAAGCAACAAAATGTACATTATATGACCAACTGTTAGGATTTGCATGAGGCGGGAAACCAGAGGGGCTGGACTGTGTCTATTTGAACCAACCTGTTAGATGCCTTGTAACATATGCCCTCTCCTTTAGGACCAATGGTATTAGCAACAAACTTCTCTATTGTGTTGTCTATTTCTGGGGGGTATAAATATGTGTGCTCTGACCCTGGGTGTGTAGTCTTCATGCTGAATGCTGATTGACGGGGGTTTCTTGCTGATGCCTACATCTGGTCCAGAAAGCGCTGTGTATGTATAACTGTACTTGGGTCTGTATAATTCCTTTGCACTAAATTGTATTTAAGATCATAGCGTGTAACTGGCTGTATTTTTACTTGAATAATACTTTGTGCTTTGGAACCACAGGTTCTATGTCTGGAGTCTTTATTCACTGTATGACGGCGTACGCAAAATAGCATCATCCTTAGAGGTTTATAGGCAGGATATCAGAAGGTATAGGCAGGGGTGTATGGAGATTCAAAGGCAATATCGTTAGGAGGAAAAAACAAGGGGAGCAGAGCCAGTGCTCCAAGAAGCCTGAGGCCAGGGGGAAAGAGAAATGGGAGACCTGGTGAGGATTGAAAAAAAGAACTGGGAGAAAGAGAAGCTGGCAGTAAAGGGACAGGCTGTGGAGAAGGAGAGGCAAAAACACTACCAGGGGGCAGTGTGACAGGAAGCCGAGATGGCCCAGCTGCCTGCGCAGCTGGAAAAACAGCAGGGGGATGGACGCTGGGGCTGGATCCCACTAAGGAAGTGGGACCCAAAATGGCTACCACAGGAGTAATGGCTGCCGGGCCAGCCGCATAAGCAGGGCCGTGGGATCACATAGGGGGAGGCAGGACGGACCACCCAGGCACGGGGAACCCGGGCGGAACGCAAAAGGGGCGGGGCTAACAGAAGCCACTCCCATGGTGGGGACCAGGGCAGAGTAACCAGTGGCAGCTGTGGTGAAGTGGTAGCAGAGAGGCTAAAGGGCAAGATGGTGGAGACAAGCTCTGGGCAGGGGAATGAGTGCCCTGGAGGGGAGGGGAAGGCCTGTGCTCAGGCACGTGGGCAGGCATGGCCCTAAGTGGCCAGGAGAAGTCAGTCAGGCACCGGGGGGGAAGCAGACCTTCTAGGATGGGGCATGGCAAAATAGCAGGTTAATAGGAGAGATGACAGAACAAGAAAAGCACCACAGGGCACGATACTTATCGCTGGACTCCAGAAATGACAAAGAGGCTGATCACATGCAAATCCACCTCTTTTATACATCCACTTCAAACACACCCACAATTCACTCATTGGTCAGATAATCAACCACCTGACCAGAAACTCAGCTAATCTACTGTACCTAGTAACAAGGCTGTCAAACCAGCCAATCAGCAAAAAACCCAGGACTCTTATCTATTATCAAGCCTATTCAGCTTTTGTTTGCCATTCACAGTTTCACAGCCAAATATATGGGTTCCTTATTAGCAGACTTGGTTAACGCAGTCTGCTAATAAGGTCCCTTGGTTTATTTGATTACTGGATAATGTGGAATAGGATTACCAGTAGATGGTTAGTGTCTCCCAAATGTTGTTCTGTTGTTCCTTTGTCAGACGGAGTAACTGCACCTGCCATATGGCTTGTGCAGGTTTTGATGGTGCAACCGATGGTAGCATAAAGGTCGCACCAATCGGTATTACAGAGTGTACGGGCACTAAAAGTGGGTGTCTCAGTCTTGTGTGAGACGGGCGACCGACTATGCATGCTGCTGCGTTCTCTTTTGAGTGCGACTCTGAATCAGGCCCACAGGAAAGCAAATGCACTTTCTCCAGATGCTGCAAGTAGGTGTCTCAGTTTTGTGAAAATCGGCCAAGGCATTAGCATAAGATGCAGACGCAACTGTGATAAAATAGGCACTTTGGCAGAGATCTAGGAATACTTGAGCAGATCAAGGATTCGCAGCACTTCCAAAGTGTGATTCAGAGAAACAAAGGAATGGGGATATAAATCTATGCAATAAGTCAACCTCTGCACTGTGGCCTAAAAAGTAGGAGAATGAAGTTCCTCCCACACATTAAGGCATAGCAAAATACAGACATAACACAAAAGTATGAGTAATTAGAAAATCAGGATATACGAGTACAAAACGGTGAGGAAAATAAAAACAACAGGTATAAAAAGGCATCAACAGTAAGGTAAAAAAAAAGAATGGATTCCATAGCGCTAATCAGGCCAGGCCTCAGCCTCTTACGAGTAGGTAAATAAAAGTCCCAACATAACACCACCCGAGGACAAGCAAAAAAGTACATAAAATACTTGAATGACAAATCCGAATTCAAAGTGTACAGAGTGTTCGCCCAACTTGGGTGTAATCGCAACCACTGAAGAGAAAAAATCCAAGAATCAATATTTTGCAGAAGTGAGGCTTTCAGAATCAGAAAACAGAGACGAAAATGAGATACAGTATTATCGAAACATCTGTCAGTGGCGTAAAATGGGATCAGATACAATACTCTCCGAGACTTGAAGGAGATCAGCCATCTAATAACAGGAGTATCACCTCCCTAAAGAGTAGGAATACAAGTCTCCGTTTTGGTAAACTGAGCCTGAGATTGTGGCAGACCATAACATGATCTGCATGCAGTTTCTCCACCTGAGCAACAAGTCTCTCACATGAGTCGATGATGGCTTTAAGGAGACGATCCATGATATCCAGAGATGGTATAGCCATAACAGGAGAGAGCAGGACTCTGAGACTAGGGTAGTACAGACCTTCACAGGACATGGGAACTGTAGATGATGTGGAGAGACAGAGCAGAATATATCTGGGAGATACACACAGAAAGCTAATCAGATGCAGAACCAGAAATCCAAGAAAGAAACTACTGGAAGCCGTAGGAGCGGAGAACAGTGGAGGAAGAGCTAGTCTGTACGGAAGAGAAACACCAGCACCCCTAACAGCCAAGTTCAGGAGAGGATGCCAACTGAATTATATGCCGAAACAGCCCCCACACCTTACTGTCACCTCAGGAAATGCTAAAGGACATCTTGCAACAAGTCCCTAAGAGCAGGAGCTCTCACAGCAAGAAGCTATAAATCCAAGATGGTGGCTGGGTCCATGAATTGCGGGTCCATGGAGGCTACCAGAGAGCTAATTTTGATTGATGACAGGCACGACCGACACCCCACAGAGGCAGGGTACACAGTGGAAGATGCAGGAAGCAAACACAGGAGCTGCAATAGAAACCGGGGACGAAATCCAAGATGGTGCCCACAACTGTGAGATGCAGCAACAGCACCACAGCCAACAGAGAGAGGCAGAACAGCGGACTCTTGGTGAGTGGATAGGTAAGTGCAGAGCAAAACACTGGTGCCAGAATCCTGGCAAATGACACAGGATGGCAGAAAGCTGTGGAGTTAGACTCCTACACCATGCCCGTCCAGGCCACGCACCTCAATTATTGCAATTATTGCATCCATGTATTAGCCACAATCAAATCCTCATTCTGTCATCTGAGGAACAAAAATCAAGACCTTAATTTCCTCAGGATATCTGCCTAAAGTCATACATGCATTTATATCATCACGCCTAGACTACTGCAACACCCTCTACCTTGGTCTCCCAGCAAAAGAATTGCACCACTTGCAGATGGTACAAAACGCAGCTTCCAGGCTATTAACCAACCAGCCCTGTTGCACCCACATAAGACCCATTCTCTACTCCCTTCACTGGCTGCCTGTCAGATGGTGAATTCTTTTCAAGATTGGCTTACTAACTTACAAAGCCCTACATGACCAATAGGCCAAGGTACCTGAAGCAGCTTCTGATTCCTTACTGTCCCACTCGATTACTGCGATCCGTTGACGAAGGACTATTAACAGTACCTAGAATCTCCCGGAATTCGTCTGGGGTCGAGCTTTCAGTTTTGTGGCTCCAACCTTATGGAACTCACTTCCCCGCACAGTTCAAGAGGCCTCCATTCTAGAATCCTTCAAAAATAGACTTAAGACCTATTCACCCAAGCATTTCACTAATGTCCCTTGTTTAAGCTTATTTTGTATTTTGTACTGTAAAAGCAAATGTAAAGCACTTTGAGTTCTTTAGGAGAAAAGCGCTATATAAATACAATTATTATTATTATCCTTTTAAGTAGAATAGTGGCCTGCTTCAAATAAACATCAGATTAAAGGTCAGTTAACATCTAGGAGCAGATACAGGGTTAAACTTATCCCCGTTTGCAGAGCGTACCATGGGTAAGTTCACATTTCAATCATATCTACAATCAAAGTGACAGAATTGGGGTGTAATGGGGTGTTCTTGTGTAGGCATAGTTCAGTGTTCACACAACTGCGTACTATACAGAGCAGAACGTAAGTGAAAATACAGCAGTGTTGCCTAGAAGAGATCATGGTATTTTGACAGTTATGATGATGCCATGTAATCATTACAAATAACTTTATATCCATGATAAATATTTGTAGATTCTGAGCTTTACATTGTATTATGCAATATGACCTTGTGTGTGCTATGGATGTGTAACCATGATTACTGTTCTTCACATGTGTACACAAAATAATCCATCCTCACATACAACACTTACAACAGTGTGATCTCTGCAGATGTACAGGCAAATCTCCCTTCCCGTCTAAGCCAGTGTTTCCTGCTGATATGCTCTCTGCTGACAAGTCAGAAATTCCATTCAGCATGATTTTGATGTATTTAAAGATACATTACTATGAACAAATATGCAAGTTAAATATATAAAAGAAAACCGTGTTATTATTGTCCCAGTTGGGATGTTTTATGTCCTTTTCAAAGCAATATTATTGTCCCAGTTGGGATGTTTTATGTCCTTTTCAAAGCAATCATCAATGTCTTCATAGTAGAGATGCCTGAATCCAAACACCCCCGAATTTAGGGGTTCTGAGTAGAACCAGGTCTAGGTTCGGAATCACTTTTGTGACTGGGTTCAAACTGAGTCCCAATTTCGATCTGTTGCCAGTTCGGAATTTGAATTTAAAAACTGAACTTGGTTTTCAAATTTGGACATTTTAGCTGTTTTTATCTATTTTTATTGATTTTGTAAATTTTTAATCGATTTTTATAAATTTTTATCCGAATCCAAAACCAAAATACTTGATGGCGGTTTTGCAAAACCAAAACCAAAACATGAAGATGAATCCAGATCCAAAACTTTAACCAAAATACGGTGGTCCATGCTCATCTCTATTTCATAGTTTAGTTTATATGCTTCAAAGGAAAACAGATGAAGGGACAAAGTATAAGAACTCATTATAATAAATATGGGAAACCTGTTTTTGTTTTTTAAATACAATATTGTATTGCTGCAGATAATATTGATGCGGCCTAGAATGACTGTGGTGCTGCTAAGTGAACTGTATTGTGGCTGGTACAGCCGGTGGTTTAGATGCAGCCCGGAGTGACCGTGGTGTGGCTAGGTGAGCTGCGATGCGGCTGGTACAGCCGGTAGTTTGGATGCTACCTGGAGTGACCGTGGTTCAGCTAGAAATCTGGATGACTGCAGGAACTAGGAATGAGTTTTTTGAGGAAACAGATGCGACACCTAAATGTAGTTTCCCCTGTACATTTAGTCCTTGCCTTTTATTGGCTTGATAGGACAATTCTTAACTGAGTGTCCCTTGCCACCGCAGTACATGCAGAGTCCTAAAAAATGCCTTCTCTGTTTTTCTTCCAGAGGTAGACGAAAGGCTCCCATCTGCATAGGTTCTTCCAATTCATGAGGAGGAACCCAAGTGGAAAACCTTGGTGACCTTGTGGGTAGATCCTTCTCACGTCTACGTTCACGTAAGCGATGATCTATGCGAATGACTAAATGCATAAGACTGTCAAGTGTTTCAAAAACAGGATGTTGAATCAAAATGTCTTTGATCGATTCAGAAAGCCTTAAGCGGAACTCGCTACGAAGAGCAGGATTGTTCACTGCCCATCTACGAAACTCTGTGCAGTAGTCTTCTGCTGCCTTCTGCCCTTTTTTAAGAGAGCGCAGACTTGCCTCTGCCAAAGAAGCTTTATCAGGGTCATCATAAAGGAGACCTTGGACCTCATTCAGAGTTGGTCGTTGCGGCCGCACGGTCGTACGCCACCGATGTTCGCTGAACTGCGCATGCGTAAAGTTCGCAATGCACGTGCGCAAACTAGCTGCTACGATCACAAATTTCTCTCTCCTTGAACACAGCCAGGTCGGTAGTTTGAGTGACAGAATGAGGCGTTTGTGGGTGGTTACAAGGGAAGGTGCTTGAAAACGGGGGAGTGGAGATCCGAACGCAGGCGTGCCTAATTATGCGAACGGCGTTTTATGGGAGTGCATAATTAACAAAGTAGTGTCATGGCACACGTGACATGGGTGGTTTGTACACTGACCTGATCGTAGTGCTTAAGAGAGGGTATGGTCAACCTTAAGCTCTATGACCAGTTTTGATGACGTGTAATGCATACGGGAAGGGGGCGTATTTTTGGTCTTCCGGCCGCTTCCTCCCCTTGGTCGGCCAGCTAACGATCCGATCTTAAGGATGCAACATGCGAGTGCATAATTTGCATATCCGGCCCCTTTTCCCGTACGACCGTGCGGCCGCAACGACCGACTCTGAATGAGGTCCCTAATGTTTTAAAAAATGCATCCACAGACTCCAGAGCTTCATGAGTTGATGGTAAGCGAAAAGCCCATGTTTGAGGATCTCCTTGAAGTAACAAAATTACTTTCCCAATGCGTTGTACCTCAGTTCCTGAAGAAATAGGACTCAATCTAAAATAGAGTTTACAACTCTCCTGAAAATTGAGATACTGTTTACGATCACCTGAAAATCGATCGGGAAGGTTCATCTTAGGTTCCTTGAGGCTCATCTGAGCTGAAGTGGAATGGACATCTTCCACTCTGAGCAAGAGCTCTTGCACCTTATGAGTAAAGACTTGAATTTGACCAGCAAGGATCTGAGATGGATTCTGTGAAGGATCCATGAGTGTCAACACTGTATTGGCCTGCTATAATGTTACAGTCTCCTAAGATTCTCAGTGTAAACCGCCGGAACCATAAAAGCAAGGTCTTCTGCCAATAACAGCCACCCACTGTTCCCTTAGAACAGAATACATCCAGCGGTACTTAGGTAGCAGAGGTTTACACAGATGTCCTAGGAAGACCAGGGTTAGCGTGACACCAAATAAAAAGGAGTAATATGTGAACAGGTATTGATGGTAATGCCTGGGTGCACTTAGGAGTCGGGAGATGGTGATGAGAGCTGGAATATGGCTAATGCCGCGATGCCACTTAGTTCGCTGCAATGTGACTTGGAGTGACTGTGATGTGGCTTGATGAGCTGTAATGCAGCTGATAGCCGGTAATGTTAATGTGACCTAGAATGACCGTGGTGTGGCCAAGAAAGCTGTATTGTAGGTGGTACAGCCTATGGTTTAGATGTGGCCTGGAGTGACCGTGGTGCGGCTAGGTGAGCTGTGATGTGGCTGGTACAGCCATTAGTTTGGATGCGGCCTTGAGTGACCATGGTGTGGCTAGGTGAGCCGTGATGTGGCTGGTACAGCTGGTAATATGAATGCGGCCTGGAGTGACCGTGGTGCGGCTAGGTGAGTCGTGATGTGGCTGGTGCAGCCAGTGGTTTTTGCTGTAGCCAGGAATTACCTGGTGCGGCCAGGAATGACCGTGATGCGGTTAGGTGAGTCGTGATGTGACTGGTACAGCCGGTAGTTTGGATGCAGCCTTGAGTGACCATGGTGCGGCTAAGTGAGCCTTGATGCAGCTGGTACAGCTGGTAATATGAATGCGGCCTGGAGTGAACGTGGTGCTGCTAGGTGAGCCGTGATGCAGCTAGGTGAGCCGTGATGTGGCTGGTAATATGAATGTGGCCTGGAGTGACCATGGTGCGGCTAGGTGAGCCGTGATGTGGCTGGTGCAGCCGGTAGTTTTGCTGCGGCAATGAATAACCGTGGTGTGGCTAGGTGAGCCATGATGTGACTGGTACAGCCGGTAATTTTTGCTGCGGCCTGGAATGACCGTGGTGCAGCTAGATGAGCCGTGATGCAGCTAGGTAAGCTGTGATGTGGCTGGTACAACCGGTAGTTTGGATGCGGTCTTGAGTGACCGTGGTGCGGCTAGGTCAGCCATGATGCAGCTAGGTGAGCCGTGATGTGGCTGGTGCAGCCGGTAGTTTTTGCTGCAGCCAGGAATGACCATGGTGCGGCCAGGAATGACCGTGATGTGGCTAGGTGAGCCGTGATGTGGCTGGTACAGCCAGCAGTTTTAGCTGCGGCCTGGAATGACCATGGTGCGGCTAGATGAGCTGTGATGTGACTAGGTGAGCCGTGATGTGGTTTGGTACAGCCGGTAGTTTTTGCTGCGGCCTGGAATGATCGTGGTGCGGCTAGATGAGCCATGATGCGGCTAGGTGAGCCGTGATGAGCTGGTACAGCTGGTAGTTTTTGCTGCGGGCAGGAATGACCGTGATGTGGCTAGGTAAGCCGTGATGTGGCTGGTACAGCCAGTAGTTTTTGCTGCGGCCTGGAATGACCATGGTGCTGCTGGATGAGCCGTGATGCGACTGGTACAACAATGCAGAGACAGGATCTACACAGCAGGAACCGGAAAACACGTGTGGAGACGCTATAGCCGGCAAGGCCGTGAGGACACTGCTAGGCATAAAAAGGTGAAGAACCAATCAGAGCCACAAACAATCCCAATAATACGTGATGTCATCCGGCGTCCCGATCGCATAGCAACAGTTAGCGCATTTCCCGCACGGCAGGCGGAAGTGGTAGGAGAGATCACCGAAGTGTTGGAATGTGACAAATCGCACCAATGACTTGTAACATATATAAAGCATTAATAACCTTAACTAAAAGTTCAAGTTATAATTAGTTTTAACCAATAGAAGCTCCCTATAGATTCAGAGATGTGACCAGCAAACTAACTATAAGGATGTAGTTCATAGTGGTTAGTCAGTTGACTTTAATAACTCATTTTCCTGCTGTGGTGGCAATTACTTCCTGGTAGCGATCTGCAAGTACAATTAAAGCTCATCCAATATTGTATAATCAAATAGACTTTATTAGGTAAATACACTGTTGCACAACAACTGAAGTGTTTATGTCTTCACTCCCTTCACTGGAAGTGAAGAAATAAACACTCCAGTTATTGTGTAATAAACTTACTTAATAAAACTATTTGATTATACAAAATTGGATTCGTTTTCCTTGCACCTGGGCCTGGCTAGTCTATTTGTCCATGTTTGCTCAGAATATACTGGTGTTTAAAGACCTACAAGCAGCAGAATTCTGTGGATTCCAGAACCTGCAGTGCCACATACTTGTATCAAAAAAAGAAACAACACAAACACACTCTTTTGCAAGTCCTAACCTCCCAGTGGCAGAACTAGAGAGTGGTGGGCCCAAGTGCAAAAATATGTCTTGGGCTTCCTACTTCACCTCATAATATGCCTGTAATGCACCACATTACTGCAAGGGTGAGGCAAGGAAGAGGGTGACAGGAGAAAGCAGTGGGTGACAGGGGGAGGCAGAGAATGACAGGAGGTCTAGGGTGATAGAGGAATGCAGTGGGTGACAGGGAGGCAGAGGGTAACAGGGAGGCAATGGGTGAACGGAAGAGGCAATGGGTGACAGGGAAAGGCAGAGGGTGATGGGGAGGCAGAAGTTGACAGGGGAAGGCAGGAGGCAGTGGATGACGAGGGAGACAGTTGGTGATGGGAGAGGCAGTGGATGACAGGGAGAGGCAGAGGGTGACAGGGAGGCAAAGGGCGACAGGGAGAGGCAATGGGTGACAGCAGGGGCAGAACTATGGGAGACAATGGAGGCGCCTGCCACTGGGCTCCAGCTCTGAAGGGGCACCTCCTCATTTGTCCACAACATATTCACCCCACTTAGGGCTGTAATTATATACCCGGAGTAAACCTTCACGGCGGGCCAAAACATGGCACCCCTTCCCAGCACCTAATAAGCCACCATACACTAGTGGAGAGCTCCATGTCAGACCATCAGCTGCCACCTTCTTCTATCTATAGCCTGTCTGCATGCGAATTGCTACATTACAGTGTCAGTGGCTGTGACCTGGGGGGGAACAAATTATAACTTGCCTCCAGGCGCCTGGGATGAACTTGCACCACTGGGTGACAGGGAGAGGCAGTGGGTGACGGGGAGGCAGGAGGCAGCAGATGACAGGGGAGACAGTTGGTGACGGGAGAGGCAGTGGATGGCAGGGAGAGGCAGAGGGTGACAGAGGAAGTAGAGGGTGACAGGGGGAGGCAGTAGGCAGTAGATGTCAGAGAGACAGCTGTTGACAAGGGAGGCAGTGGATGACAGAGAGAAGCAGAGAGTGACAATAGGTGGCAGTGATTTATAGAGGAGGCAGAGGGTGACAGGGAAGCAATAGGTGACAGGGAAAGGCAGAGGGTGATAGAGGAATGCAGTGGGTGACAGGAAGAAACAGAGGGTGACAGGGGTAGCAGAGGGCGACAGGGGGACGCAGTTGATGACAGCAAGAGGCAGAGGGTGATAGGGGAGGCAGTGAATGACAAGAGGCAGAGGGTGACAGGGAGAGGCAGAGGGTGACAGGGGAATCAGTGGATGACAGGGAGAAGCAGAGGGTGACAATGGGTGGCAGTGATAGACAGAGGAGGCAGAGAGTGACAGGGAAAGGCAGAGGGTGATAGAGGAACGCAGTGGGTGACAGGAAGAAACAGAGGGTGACAGGGGCAGCAAAGGGTGACAGGGGGACGCAGTTGATGACAGCAAGAGGCAGAGGGTGATAGGGGGAGGCAGTGAATGATGGGGAGGCAGAGGGCGACAGGGAGAGACAGTGGTTGACAGAGAGAGGCAGAGGGTGACAGGGAGAGGCAGAGGGTAATATTTATTATTTATTTTATTTATTACCAGTTATTTATATAGCGCACACATATTCCGCAGCACTTTACAGAGAATATCTGGCCATTCACATCAGTCCCTGCTCCAGGGGAGCTTACAATCTATATTCCCTATCACATGCGCACACACATACACACTAGGGTTAATTTGTGTTGGGGGCCAATTAACCTGCCAGTATATTTTTGGAGTGTGGGAGGAAACCGGAGTACCCGAAGGAAACCCACGCAAGCACAGGGAGAATATACAAACTCCGCACAGGTAGGGCCGTGGTGGGAATCGAACTCATGACCTCAGTGCTGTGAGGCAGTAACGCTAACCATTACACCGTCTGTGCTGCCCAATAGAGGAATGCAGTGGGTGACAGAAAGAAACAGAGAGTGACAGGGGAGGCAGAGGTTGATGGGGAGGAATAAGGTGACAGGGGGACTCAGTTGATGACAGGCATAGGCAGAGGGTGATAGGGGGAGGCAGAGGACAATAGAGGAATGCAGTGGGTGACTGTGTTGGTAAATCAGTAACCATCTCTCTCTGTCCAGCAACATCCCAGATCCAGTGCCCAAGGACCAGGAACAATTCTGGGCTTACAGTATCTGGGCTTTCTTTATATTGGAACCTCCTCATAGAACTTTTCTTCCTTGTTGTCCTCTTTGACCAATTTCAATATACTGTATATTCATACCAGTATATCAAAAGCACCAAACAAGAAGGCCAAAAAACACTTATTATGTAGTGTATTGGTTTTTACTCTTTATAAAAAATGGACCAAACATCTTTACAATAAAACAATGTGTAACTTGCATATTGCTGAACCTTTTTTTCCACAATTATTTATTTACTAACAGTTTTATATAGAGCGCAGCATAATCCGTTGCGCTTTACAATTGGAAGCATTTATAGAACAAAACAGGGTAATAACAGACAGACATAGAGGTAAGAGGGCCCTGCTTGCAAGCTTACAATCTATAGGGAAATAGGCATTGATACACAAGGATAGGTGCCAGAGCTGTAACTAGACTTTTTGGTGCCCTGTGCCAGAAAGAGCATTGGGGCCCCCCTCATTTTTTCAAAGGGACATAATGCACCCAAAAAAGGGGAATGGCCTCATGGGGAAGGGCCAGGGAAGAGAAAGGGGAGGCCAGGAGATGCTGGGGATGAAATAAGAGGAAGCTACAAATGAGAATGATAATAAACAAAAATTTGACAGGCCCAAACAGCGTCCCCTGACCTATGGTGCCCTGTGCAATGGCACCGGCCGCACTACCCTAGCTACGGCCCTGATAGGTGCTATATATTGCAATTTGGCCCGGCCAGAATGCAGAGTTTCTTGGTGGGCTGCATGATCCAGTCACACAGGAATGTTGGCCAAATGTCAGGAGTATGTGAAAGAAAGACAATATGTGAGGTTATGTGTGGACTGTGAGAGGGGATGTAATAAGACATGGAAGCTATAAAGGTTATGTGGTCAGTTCTGGAATCTGATAAGCTTGTCTGAAGAGGTGAGTTTTCAGGGAACGCTGGAAGGATTGAAGACTAGAGGTAAGTCTTATTGTGCGTGGTAAGGCATTCCATAGAGTGGGTGCAGCCCGAAGAAAGTCCTGTAACCATAAATGGGAGCAAGTAATACATGGGGTTGAGAGACGCAGATTTTGTGCTGAGCGGAGGTTGGGATGCAAGATATTTTGAGATGAGTGAAGAGATGTATGTTTGTGTAATTCAGTTAATGACCTTATGTGTAAGTAACAGAATTTTGTATTGAATACGGTAGAAAACTGACAACCGATGGAGGGACTGACAGAGCCGGGCAGCAGATGATGAACGTTTGGCAAGGGAGATAAGCCTCACAGCTGCATTCATAATGGATTGTAATGGCGATAGCCTGTTTTTGTGAAGACCAGTAAGGAGACTATTGCAATAGTCAATGCGGGAAATAATTAGTGCATGGATTAGAGTTTTTGCAGTGTCTTGTATGAGATATGGTCGAATTTTGGATATGTTTTTTAGATGTATGTAACATGATTTTGAGATAGATTGAATGTGGGGAACAAAGGACAGTTCAGAGTCAAGGATGACACCAAGGCAGCGAGCTTGTGGGGTGGGGTGGGTTGTTGAGCTATCAACAGTGATAAAGAGATTAGATTGGTAACTGCTATTGGCCAGTGGAAATATAATTAATTCTGTGTTAGAAATATTAAAAGTTTCAGGTGGCGAGATGACATCCAAGATGAAATGGCAGAAATACATTCAGTGACACGGACCAATACAGATGGTGATAAATCTGGAGAGGATAGGTAGATTTGAGTATCATCCGCATACAGATGCTACTGAAATCCAAAAAGCGGATTAGTTTGCCAAGAGAGGTGGTATAGATTGAGAATTGCAAAGGACCTAAGACAGAGCCTTGCGGTACTCCAACTGATAAAGGTAGTGAAGAGGAGGCAGAATCAGAAAAACGAACAGAAAAAGAGCGATCAGATAGGTAGGAAGAGAACCAAGAAAGAGCTGTGTCCTTAAGACCTAGGGATTATAATGTTTGTACCAGAAGAGAGTGGTCAACAGTTTCAAAAGCAGCAGAGAGATCTAGAAGAATTAGGAGTGAGTAATGGCCTTTAGCCTTGGAAGTGACCAGATCATTTACTACCTTAGTCAGTGCTGTCTCTGTGGAGTGCTGGGAACAAAAGCCAGAGTGAAGCGGGTCCAATAAGTTGTGTGTGTTAAGAAAGTGTGTGAGGCGGGTGTAGACAAGTCTCTCCAGTAGCTTGGAGGGGCATGGGAGCTGGGAGATAGGACGGTAATTTGAGAGAGTGTTAGGGTCAGAATTTTGTTTTTTTCAGAATGGGAGTAATCACTGCATGCTTGAACAGTGATGGAAAGATGCCAGTAGAGAGAGAGAGATTACAGATTTTAGTTAGGATTGGGATGAGCACAGGAGACAGAGCTTTACTGATTTGTGAGGGTATAGGATCTAGAGGAGAGGTAATAGAGTAGGAGGATGAGAAGAGTGTAGAACATACAATTTAATTTTGGATATTATCAATCTTATCCTTGAAATAGGAAGCAAAATCTTGTGCACAGATAGCAGCAGGTGGGTTGGGTGAGGGAGGGGTAAGAAGCAGTTTAAATGTATTAAAAAGTTGCTTGGGGTTAGAGGCTTGAGCAGAGATAAGAGATTGGAAATATGTTTGTTTGGCAGTGTCCAGAGCAGTATGATAAGAGTAGATAGTCTTATATGTGAGGAAGTCACTTGGAGTATGAGACTTTCACCACTGACGTTCTACTTTACGTGAGAGTTTTTGTAGATGCCTTGTTAAGTTAGAATGCCACGGTTGACGTCTAAGTCTACGTGGAGTGAGATGGGTAGCTGGAGCTACTTCATCGAGGGCTTTTACTAGAATCTGGTTTAGGTGTGATGCAGCAGTCTCAGGAGAAGTGAATGTAGAAATTGGTGAGAGTCGTTGTTGTAGATAGGTAGATAGTCGTTGAAAGTTAATTGCATTAATATTTCTGTGGGTTTTAGGAGGTTTGGTTGATTTCACTGACATTGAGGTTGATGTAATGGAGGAAAGTGTGCAGGTGATAAGGTTGTGATCTGAGAGAGGGAAAGGAGCATTAGTGAAATCAGAAAATGAGCATAGTCTGGTAAATACAAGATTAAGGCAGTGGCCCTCCTTATGAGTAGAGGAATCAGTCCATTGGGAGAGGCCAAGAGAGGAGGTTAAAGAGAGTAGTTTGGAGGCATGAGGAGATTGTGGACTGTCAATGGGGATATTGAAATCACCCATAATTATGGTGTAGATGTCTGGGGATAGGAAGTGAGTGAGCCAGGTTGAAAAATATTCCAGAAATTGTTGCGGTGGCCCAGGCGGGCGATAGATAGCAGCAACTCGCAGAGAGATAGGGGTGAAAGTCCTGATAGAATGTACTTCAAATGATGTAAATGTAAATGAAGGTACCTATGGGATAACTGTGAATGTGAAAGATTGGGAGAGTAATATTCCTACCCCACCTCCTTTACAATTACCAGGCCTGGGGGTGTGTGAGAAGAGTAGGTTACCATGTGAAAGTGCAGCAGGGGAGACAGTGTCTGATTGTGTGAGCCATGTTTCTGTTATCGCCAGAAGGTTGAGGTTAGTTGAAATAAAGAGGTCATGGATGGATGTTAGTTTGTTGCAGACAGAGTGTACATTCAATAAGGCACATTTTAGTGACTTGGAGGGTGAAGGGAGGCACGCAATGTTTATGAGGTTAGCTGGATTTATAGTTCCTTGTGGGTGTGGCATGTGGGTCGGGCCTGGATTTGGAGATATATCACCAGCTAATAGAAGCAGCAGGAGAGAGATATAAAAATATTTGTGGGATTTGTCTGAATGTTTTTTATGGCGAGAGGTTGTGGATGTTATTGTCAATGTGTATAGATAATTTAAAAGCTTATGTGTGTTTGTAAGAGAAGAAAAAAATAATGAGGCAGCAATATGTACAGAAGGATGAGCTGCAGGGAGAGTAAAGGATGTAGTAGCCTTATAGATGATTCCATGGAGTGAGATCATTAATAACAATTCAATGGCTTGTTATATATTCAGCACTTTTCTCCTCCTTGAAGGGCCGATTCAGAGATGTGCCTTTTGTCGGTCACATGTCTGTGACTTTATGCAAATACTGCTACAAAGCCCCAGCTTTTACCGTATAACCTGGCCATACAACTGCGCGACCAGCATCAGATCAGATTCACCATCCGACTCCCCGGAGCTCCCTGGCAATCGATCCTGTGCCTCACGCGTTCATCAGGGAAAATGCAATTGAAATGACTTGAATGGACACACGATGCATCGCATGCACAAAATACAAGGTACGATCTGCACACGATAGGATGGAACATATGTGCTGCACATCTGATCATACGATCCATTTATAGGAGCTGCGGGAGCATGCATCAGATCGTATCTTACTCCAAAAATACACGATTTTCACAGGATCCATCCTAAGGACTCGTCGAAAATCAGGCAATCGGCCCGAAATCGTGAAGGTGTATGGCCAGCATATGAGTATGGCCTCCTATGGTCTGTGTACACAACCACTTTCATCAATATGCCCATAACACGTCCATAAGATGGAACATCTCCCAGGAACACCTGCCGCATTTTCAATAAAGTTTTCCATGCATGCACCTGAAGTTGCAACTAAGGCTCTGTACGGACACAATCGGGATGCATGCGTGGTGCAATTTAGGCATATGCCCAGTACCAAAAATGTATTCCACCACATCCCACATCGGCAGTGAATCTGAATCTGGCCTGTAAGTGAGGATCTATTGCTGACAGGGATTGGGTACGTGATGCCAGCGTTCGGGATCCCAGCGGTCAAAATCCCACTGCCGGCATCCCGACAGGGTTAGGATACTGAAACCTGTCTGTAGGTATCCTAACCCTCCCCCCCTAATGCCTAAACATAACCTACTCCTCTCCGCAGCATAAACCTAACCCTCCTTCCTTATGGCCTAAGCCTAACCCTCACCCTTCGGGATAAAGACATTCTGACAGGTGTTGGGATGAACGTATCCTGCTGACAGTCTAGGATTGAATCTGCTGTCTTACTCTTACCATGATGGCCTGGTGCTACCTGTAGAGAGTAGTAGAAATGTTAGATTCTACTCTGACAGAGGGGCCTATTCATCAACACTAAAATAAAGTTTTTTAGGACATTTTCCTTAATTAACGTTATTTTAGTATTCATGAAGAGACTTAACACAGGAGATATCCCCCTGCGTTAATTTCCACACTAACGATACTGAAATGAACCTCTATATACCCCTGCCTGTACCTTCTAAAATCCTACCTATAAACCTCTAAAGATGACGCTAATTTGCATATGCAGTCATACAGTAAATAGAGACTCCAGACTTAGAACATGTGGTTCCAAAGCACAAAGTATTATTCAAGTAAAAGTACAGTCAGTTACACGCTATTGATTGAGACACAATTAGACGCAAAGGAAATATACAGACCCCAAGTACAGTATACATACGCAGCACTTCCGGACCAGATGATAGGCATCAGCAAGAGACCCCTCGTCATTCAGCATTCAGCATGAAGACTAAAATCCCAGTGTTTGAGCACACATATTTATACCCCCCCAGAATAGACCGGACAATAGGGAAGTTTGTTGCTGATGTCATTGGTTCCCAGGGAGGAAGCATTTGTTACAGAGAGTTTAATAGGCTGGTTCAAATAGACTCACCCAGCCTCTAACAACAGTCTCTGCCCTCCCACCCCCATGCTACATCTTAACAGTTGTTCATAAAATATAATTTTTTTGCTTGTAGTCTCTGTGGTCCATAAGTTGAGAATGCATGATGCGATCTCCACACCGATAGTACCGGAATTCTGTTGAAAGAGTACGCATCAGTACGAAACCAAACACGGCTCTCTTAGCATGTATAAAACATTAGTTATCAAATATCTTTATTTCACAACATTTATACTAACTGAACCAACTTAAATCTTATACTTTAAAGATTATTAAACCTTATGTGTGAATATGTAATGTGTGAGTATGCGGGGTTTGATATAAGGACGCTAGTTAACTTGGGCAGATGCGTGCGCATAAAGCTAATAAAACAGCGGTTTCATACAAAGTCCTATGCATTCGCTAATATGCGACTAGTTAACAGCGCAATTGTGCGTATTAATGTGTGTATGAGAAATGGTGAAAAGATGCAATCACATGTTGCTAATGGTAATATCGCCACATGTACTAAAGTGTAAGTTCATCTAAAATGGCGCTTAGGCGGCCATTCGTAAAATGGCGTCTTGCGATCTCATTTCCAAAATGGCGTCTTGCAGCCAGTCGCAAGATGGCATCACTGCGATTCAATTTTAAACAGGTCTTGTCTCAGCCAATTATCCAGCTTCGACAGTCCACCCTTTGATAGCAAACAACATGCTAACACAATCTGTTATCGGAATTTTATCTTAGGCTTACATTTACATATTATTTAGTGTTATTATGGGATGGCACAAGGTGGTTCTTAATCCATCAATAATGTGTCTCTGGGTGGGGATATAAAACTACTATTATACGCACACCGCGGATCTTGGAAGATCATGTGAAAGGTGTGGGAATGCACCAGTCTTATAAAAGCAGTCTTGAAGGGGAATTGAGACTTGACATTATCTGAGGTGTTTTAAAAATAACATTTCAATAATACATTCTATGCATGTCTAAATATAATACATTAAATGATGGTATTTCCTAGCTCAGGGTTGTAATGCAGTTCTGTATTTACCTCGGTATTCATACTGGCTACCATCATAATTTCATTCTTTGATTTTACTCTATTTTTACATTTTCCACACTTCAACACAATAGGAACACACCGGATGCACATGCCAATTATTATGATGACAATTAGTATAAGGATCAAGAATTTGCCTATGCTGGCGATCACTTCCTGGACCCATTCCCCTAGACCTGAGTACTATTTCACTGGGTTCAGCCATGACACCCATCCTTCTATCATTTCCCCTACTTCAGCCACTGAAGCATTATGGTTCTTACGAAATTCCTATTTTAGCTGCAGAATTTCATCCATCTTCCGGTCTATCACCTCCTTAGGGTCGCTGGTATCATTGGTGACATAAGTGCAACATTTTACTCCAAATTGGGTGGCTAATGTTACGCAATACCCTCCAGTAACAGCAGTTAAATAATTCAACACTAGCCTGTGTTGCACCAGTTCTTTCTTGTACGCTTACAATTCTCTCCCTGTATACCTGAATGTGTCATCGTACATCTCAGTGATATTATCTATCAATTTAGCAAGTTCTTGAATATATCTAAAATTTAATGTTCCCCGAGCGATCCTGGTGGGATCCAGTGCGACTAAAACTTGAAAGCCAGTTGTCTCACTGATTGACTGAGCGGCTTTATGCACATCACCAGGTATCATATTTCTCTTGCCTCTGTGTTCATATTGCATGTGAAGATATGGTGATGGTGTGTTTTTATGTATACCAAGCATTTCAACATGTGTGAGGGTCATAACTTCTGGGACTACTCTTCCCAGGTAACACAAACCTTCGGAACTCGGGGAGAGCCATTTATACGCTTTTCTTCCACATACAAAATATACATTATCAGGGAGAACATAACAGATGGTATGCATCATTATCATCAAGCACATTTCTCTTGTAAACAATCCTATTTCTGGGTCTTCCATTTGGTTCATGCAAGTCTCTGGCTGTATTAAGTTTGTTGCTAATGTCATTGGTTCCCAGGGAGGAAGCATTTGTTACAGAGAGTTTAACAGACTGGTTCAAATAGACTCACCCAGCCTCTAACAACAGGGGGTCTCTGCCCTCCCACCCCCATGCTACATCCTAAAAGTTGTTCAGAAAATATACATTTTGTTGCTTGTAGTCTCTGTGGTCCATAAGTTGAGAATGCATGATACGATCTCCACACCGATAGTACCGGAATTCTGTTGAAAGAGTACGCATCAGTACAAAACCAAACACGGCTCTCTTAGCATGTATAAAACATTAGTTATCAAATATCTTTATTTCACAGCATTTATACTAACTGAACCAACTTAAATCTTATACTTTAAAGCTTATTAAACCTCATGTGTGAATATGTAATGTGTGAGTATGCAGGGTTTGATATAAGGACGCTAGTTAACTTGGGGCAGATGCGTGCGCATAAAGCTAATAAAACAGCGGTTTCATACAAAGTCCTATGCATTCGCTAATATGCGACTAGTTAACAGCGCAAGTGTGCGTATTAATGTGTGTATGAGAAATGGTGAAAAGATGCAATCGCATGTTGCTAATGGTAATATCGCCACATGTACTAAAGTGTAAGTTCATCTAAAATGGCGCTTAGGCGGCCATTCGCAAAATGGCATCTTGCGATCTCATTTCCAAAATGGCGTCTTGCGGCCAGTCGCAAGATGGCGTCGCTGCGATTCAATTTTAAACAGATCTTGTCTCAGCCAGTTATCCAGCTTCGACAACACTCATATGGAAATTATGCTATTTATCAAATTCTGAAAATTATGTATTTTCGGAATTTGATGGAGTTACTATCCGCTATTGTGAGGTGGCGAATAGCAGGTAAAACTTACCTGTGTCAGCGTGTGCAGGTACCCCGGCGTCTCCATCCGGCGCTCTGGTCCATCCTCTGGCTCCGGTGACTGCTCTGACACGTGTTCTCCCAGCAGAACACAATAGTTTAGAAGAAAAAACAAGTGTTTTTTTTTTTTTTCAAACTGTACTGTGGTCTGCTGGGAGAGCACGTGTCAGAGCAGTCACCGGAGCCGGAGGCGCTGCAGCGGGCAGGTAAGTCGGGGATGGGGGGTAGGTATGCGGAGGGGGGGGTGAGTGGGACACAAATTACCGCAGGTGTAGGCAGTGCTGCGCATGCTCTGGTTTTACGAAATGTAACAGCGCATGTGCAGCACAGATTCCAGCTGCGGTAAGTTAGTGTACAGAGGGAAAACTATCTATTTCCTGAAAAGCTGTCATCGCAAAAATGACAGCTTTTTGATGTCGAAGTCAAATAATTGAATGTGATCGCTCACAACTGTTATCTGACGATCTAATCGTCTATGGTCTGATTATGTGTTTCCACGATGCTACTTTGCGTCGCGCAATCCGATGCGCTAAACTGCGTATTCACAACACACACATACACTGATGTACATAACGCACACACATATAAATGTATATATACTTATATACATGGACGCTCATATGCGTACGCACATACTCACACATGGACGCTCATTTGTATATAGTTGCTATTTCAACACACAGACGCACATATGTGGACGCATATGTGCAAAATGGTTCCAACACATTATAGTTAATAACCAGTGTTATTAAAAGTATTATTGACTAATAATTATGATGTAATATGTACTTAAATGAGATCTAAGGTTTAGAACATAGTGGACATGTCATGTTTGGTATAATACTAAATCTCTGTTTATTTGCAGACTCCCATTCCTATCGGCAAAGGAGTCACATCTTGCATCCGCTAGTTATGGATGATAGGGAGTTATTGCATTGAATGTTAGTATCTATATGCAGTGTTGTAGCTAGTATTAACCAGTTTTTGGCGGGAAACTACACAAAGAGACCGTTGGAGAACTGAGACATGCCCCTGATGACACCGTATGAATCAACCAATGACCAGATTATCCAGAAGCAAGAACCAATGGAAACCTGTAAACTAGTTCCTTTGTTAACGTAGAACTTTGTAAGGTATATAGGCAGTGACCCGACCCCAGTGCACAGACATCCTCTTTGATGGTCACAGACATCTGGATTGATGACTGTATACTAGGACCAGTGCGCATGCGTATGTATCGGCTTGTACTATTATTGATTGCTTTTTACTCTAATTGTTAAATCTTTCACCGTGTTACTTTTTCTTTACATAAATAACTTTTTGTGCTTTGGAACCACACGATTGGACTGGAAAGCAATTCTTTCTTAAGAGACTTACAGCGCTAAATAGCTAAATGGCGACTATTATGTATCAATATCGAAATAGATAGTTATGGGGAGGAGGAATGATGAATTCCTCTGGCAATTATGTAGAACTCCAAGCGAGTTCTAAACTTAGTTACCGCCATTGATTTTTTAGGTATGATGAGTAGGCCCCAGAGTGTGTTAAACTTGTATTGTTTTTATTCAATTCCAATTTGTAAAGTAAGATTTGGAACTAATTTTTATACAAACATTTGCAATCCTTGCTTTTTTTAACATTCTCAATGACAGTGGAACATATATAACATGTCTTTCTAGGCAATAGGCCAAATAAGTTACAAAATCACTGACTACTAATTATAGTTTGACTGCTAGTAATTACATAGCTGTAATCTCTTTGGCAACTAGTCTGTGACACTTTTTCCACCCACATCACAATGACAAACCATTCACTGATTTACACACAAAGACAAGTAGAGATGTAAAGCAGAGCTATGACCAAACCTTGGGCCTGATTCAGATTTGGGAATAGAGTAATTCCGCACATCCACTAGCAGACCAAAAAACGTCTGCACGATTACAACATTGTAATTGTGCAGTCGTTTCACAGTCTGTGCTGTGCCTGCACCCTCCATCATCTGTGAACATGCCCAATCTGTCGTTATCGACAGATTGACCTGCATGGTCACCCGATGATAGATGTCGGGCACGACCAGCAGGAGCGCGCATCGTTGGTTGTTTCCGACATTAAAGTGCACAATTTGTGCAGGATTACTGAGCGATTGCACGATTACGATGTCGTAATTGTGCAATCGCTCAGTAATATCGGCATGTGGATGTGCGCCTTAAGAAAGAGCAAGTAACTCTGTGCATCTTGGTAGTACCATGCTGCACTGCAGGTGGGGCAGAGATAAAATGTGCAGAGATATTTAGATTTAAGAGGAGTGTGTTCAAACTGAGGGTCTCATTCAGACCCGCTCGCGAGCGCTGAGCGCTCGCAAGTGGGTCGATGTCGCCCAAATGCGCATGCGCACGATGGAGGCGCCTCCGTCGTGTGCATGCGCGAGACCCGAATAACGACGGGGTAGCCGTCATTATGGGTCTCGCACCAAAGGGGGTGTGCTGTCGATGGTGATTGACAGCACGCCCCCTTTGGTGGGCGTGCCGGGGGCATGGCTGCCCAGACGGAGGCCATCCCAAGTGAATGCCTACCGTCTGGGTCCGGCCCCGCTGACATCACTAGTGATGTCAGTGGGAGTGATTTTGGCTCTGATAGAGCCAAAATCACTCCAGGGCTTGCGGCCACGAGACCCTACCGCAAGGGTCTCGTCGCAAGCCCGATGATCACGATGGTCTTGAACATCGCGACCATCATCATGGACGCTCGCATAAGCTGTGGGTGGTAACCCACAGCTATGCGAGCGTCCAAAAGGATGCTTCGCAAATAAAAAAAACACGCCCTGATTCAGAGTGGGCACTCGTTCAGAGCGTCCAGCTCTGAATCAGGCCCTGAAATCTAAATTGCAGTGTAAAAATACAGCTGTCCAGCAATTGTGGGCTACATGCAAAAGCAGCCAATATTTATCCTGCATGCAAAGTATGTATTTGCACCACTTGCATTGCAACATGGTTTGTCCAGGTTCACAATTACTTGCTCTATCTTACTCTATTCCCAAAGCTCAATCAGGCTCCTAGACCTCTGAACTCTGAGATAGCCAAATGAACATTTACCAAAGCAGCACAATGAGCACAACGAGGGACAGGGGACAAGGTATCCAGCTAGTGTAATATTTACCTGTATTTTACTACTGCTATCTATCTACTCTCACCATACTACTCTGCTACTGATACCTACTGTCACCATACTACTCTGCTACTGCAATATATTGTCACAATACTACTCTGCTACTGCTAACTACTGTCACCCTATTACTCTGCTACTGCTATCTACTGTCACCATACTACTCTGCTACTGATATCTACTATCACCATACGACTCTGCTACTGATATCTACAGTTACCATACTACTCTGCTACTGCTATCTACTGTCACCATAGTACTCTGCTACTGCTATCTACTGTCACCATACTACTATACTACTGCTATATACTGTCACCATTCTACTCTGCTACTGCTATCTAAAGTCACCATATTACTCAGCTACTACTATCTACTGTTACCATATTACAAAGCTACTGCTATCTATCTACTGTCACCATACTACTCTGCTACTGCTATCTACTGTCACCATACGACTCTGCTACTTATATCTACAGTTATCATACGACTCTGCTACTGCTATCTACTGTCACCATAGTACTCTGCTACTGCTATCTACTGTCACCATACTACTCTGCTAGTGATATCTACTGTCACCATTCTACTCTGCTACTGCTATCTACTGTCACCATACTACTCTGCTACTGATATCTACTGTCACCATTCTACTCTGCTACTGCTATCTAAAGTCACCATATTACTCAGCTACTACTATCTACTGTCACCATATTACAAAGCTACTGCTATCTATCTACTGTCACCATACTACTCTGCTACTGATACCTACTGTCACCATACTACTCTGCTACTGCAATATATTGTCACAATACTACTATGCTACTGCTAACTACTGTCACCCTATTACTCAGCTACTGCTATCTACTGTCACCATACTACTCTGCTACTGATATCTACTGTCACCATACTACTCTGCTACTGCAATATATTGTCACAATACTACTATGCTACTGCTAACTACTGTCACCCTATTACTCAGCTACTGCTATCTACTGTCACCATACTACTCTGCTACTGATATCTACTGTCACCATACGACTCTGCTACTTATATCTACAGTTATCATACGACTCTGCTACTGCTATCTACTGTCACCATAGTACTCTGCTACTGCTATCTACTGTCACCATACTACTCTGCTACTGATATCTACTGTCACCATTCTACTCTGCTACTGCTATCTAAAGTCACCATATTACTCAGCTACTACTATCTACTGTCACCATATTACTATGCTACTGCTATCTATCTACTGTCACCATACTACTATGCTACTGATATCTACTGTCACCATAGTACTCTGATACTGATATCTAATTTCACCATATTACTCTGGTACTGCTATCTACTGTCACCATACTACTCTGCTACTGATACCTACGGTCACCATACTACTCTGCTACTGCAATATATTGTCACAATACTACTCTGCTACTGCTAACTACTGTCATCCTATTACTCAGCTACTGCTATCTACTGTCACCATACTACTCTGCTACTGATATCTACTGTCACCATACGACTCTGCTACTTATATCTACAGTTATCATACGACTCTGCTACTGCTATCTACTGTCACCATAGTACTCTGCTACTGCTATCTACTGTCACCATACTACTATACTACTGCTATATACTGTCACCATACTACTCTGCTACTGCTATCTAAAGTCACCATATTACTCAGCTACTACTATCTACTGTCACCATATTACTATGCTACTGCTATCTATCTACTGTCACCATACTACTCTGCTACTGATACCTACTGTCACCATACTACTCTGCTACTGCAATATATTGTCACAATACTACTATGCTACTGCTAACTACTGTCACCCTATTACTCTGCTACTGCTATCTACTGTCACCATACTACTCTGCTACTGATACCTACTGTCACCATACTACTCTGCTACTGCAATATATTGTCACAATACTACTATGCTACTGCTAACTACTGTCACCCTATTACTCTGCTACTGCTATCTACTGTCACCATACTACTCTGCTACTGATATCTACTGTCACCATACGACTCTGCTACTGATATCTACTGTCACCATACGACTCTGCTACTTATATCTACAGTTATCATACGACTCTGCTACTTATATCTACTGTCACCATAGTACTCTGCTACTGCTATCTACTGTCACCATACTACTCTGCTACTGATATCTACTGTCACCATTCTACTCTGCTACTGCTATCTAAAGTCACCATATTACTCAGCTACTACTATCTACTGTCACCATATTACTATGCTACTGCTATCTATCTACTGTCACCATACTACTATGCTACTGATATCTACTGTCACCATAGTACTCTGATACTGATATCTAATTTCACCATATTACTCTGGTACTGCTATCTACTGTCACCATACTACTCTGCTACTGATACCTACGGTCACCATACTACTCTGCTACTGCAATATATTGTCACAATACTACTCTGCTACTGCTAACTACTGTCATCCTATTACTCAGCTACTGCTATCTACTGTCACCATACTACTCTGCTACTGATATCTACTGTCACCATACGACTCTGCTACTTATATCTACAGTTATCATACGACTCTGCTACTGCTATCTACTGTCACCATAGTACTCTGCTACTGCTATCTACTGTCACCATACTACTATACTACTGCTATATACTGTCACTATACTACTCTGCTACTGCTATCTAAAGTCACCATATTACTCAGCTACTACTATCTACTGTCACCATATTACTATGCTACTGCTATCTATCTACTGTCACCATACTACTCTGCTACTGATACCTACTGTCACCATACTACTCTGCTACTGCAATATATTGTCACAATACTACTATGCTACTGCTAACTACTGTCACCCTATTACTCTGCTACTGCTATCTACTGTCACCATACTACTCTGCTACTGATACCTACTGTCACCATACTACTCTGCTACTGCAATATATTGTCACAATACTACTATGCTACTGCTAACTACTGTCACCCTATTACTCTGCTACTGCTATCTACTGTCACCATACTACTCTGCTACTGATATCTACTGTCACCATACGACTCTGCTACTTATATCTACAGTTATCATACGACTCTGCTACTGCTATCTACTGTCACCATAGTACTCTGCTACTGCTATCTACTGTCACCATACTACTCTGCTACTGATATCTACTGTCACCATTCTACTCTGCTACTGCTATCTAAAGTCACCATATTACTCAGCTACTACTATCTACTGTCACCATATTACTATGCTACTGCTATCTATCTACTGTCACCATACTACTATGCTACTGATATCTACTGTCACCATAGTACTCTGATACTGATATCTAATTTCACCATATTACTCTGGTACTGCTATCTACTGTCACCATACTACTCTGCTACTGATACCTACGGTCACCATACTACTCTGCTACTGCAATATATTGTCACAATACTACTCTGCTACTGCTAACTACTGTCATCCTATTACTCAGCTACTGCTATCTACTGTCACCATACTACTCTGCTACTGATATCTACTGTCACCATACGACTCTGCTACTTATATCTACAGTTATCATACGACTCTGCTACTGCTATCTACTGTCACCATAGTACTCTGCTACTGCTATCTACTGTCACCATACTACTATACTACTGCTATATACTGTCACCATACTACTCTGCTACTGCTATCTAAAGTCACCATATTACTCAGCTACTACTATCTACTGTCACCATATTACTATGCTACTGCTATCTATCTACTGTCACCATACTACTATGCTACTGATATCTACTGTCACCATACTACTCTGCTACTGCTATCTAATGTCACCATACTACTCTGATACTGATATCTAATTTCACCATATTACTCTGGTACTGCTATCTACTGTCACCATACTACTCTGCTACTGATATGTACTGTCACCATACTACTCTGCTACTGCTATCTACTGTCACCATACTACTCTGCTACTGCTATCTACTGTCACCATATTACTCTGCTACTGCTATCTACTGTCACCATACTAATCTGCTACTGATATCTATCTACTCTCACCATACTACTCTGCTACTGAAATCTACTGTCACCATACTACTCTGCTACTGATATGTACTGTCACCATACTACTCTGCTACTGCTATCTAATGTCACAATACTACTCTGGTACTGATAGCTACAGTCACCATACTACTCTGCTACTGCTGTCTAATATCACCATACTACTCTGCTACTGCTATGTAATGTCACCATACTACTCTGCTACTGCTATCTACTGTCACCATACTACTCTGCTACTGCTATCTACTGTCACCATACTACTCTGCTACTGCTATCTAATGTCACCATACTACTCTGCTACTGCTATCTACTGTCACCATACTACTCTGCTACTGCTATCTAATGTCACCATATTACTCTGCTACTGCTATCTATCTACTCTCACCACACTGTTCTGCTATTGATATATCTACTGTCACCATACTACTCTGCTACTGCTATCTAATGTCACCATACTACTCTGGTACTGCTATCTACTGTCACCATATTACTCTGCTACTGATATCTACTGTCACCATACTACTCTGCTACTACTATCTAATGTCACCATACTACTCTGCTACTGATAGCTACAGTCACCATACTACTCTGCTACTGCTGTCTAATATCACCATACTACTCTGCTACTGCTATGTAATGTCACCATACTACTCTGCTACTGCTATCTACTGTCACCATACTACTCTGCTACTGCTATCTAATGTCACCATACTACTCTGCTACTGCTATCTACTGTCACCATACTACTCTGCTACTGATACCTACTGTCACCATACTACTCTGCTACTGCAATATATTGTCACAATACTACTATGCTACTGCTAACTACTGTCACCATATTACTCTGCTACTGCTATCTACTGTCACCATACTACTCTGCTACTGATATCTACTGTCACCATACTACTCTGCTACTGCAATATATTGTCACAATACTACTATGCTACTGCTAACTACTGTCACCCTATTACTCAGCTACTGCTATCTACTGTCACCATACTACTCTGCTACTGATATCTACTGTCACCATACGACTCTGCTACTTATATCTACAGTTATCATACGACTCTGCTACTGCTATCTACTGTCACCATAGTACTCTGCTACTGATATCTAAAGTCACCATATTACTCAGCTACTACTATCTACTGTTACCATATTACAAAGCTACTGCTATCTATCTACTGTCACCATACTACTCTGCTACTGATACCTACTGTCACCATACTACTCTGCTACTGCAATATATTGTCACAATACTACTATGCTACTGCTAACTACTGTCACCCTATTACTCTGCTACTGCTATCTACTGTCACCATACTACTCTGCTACTGATACCTACTGTCACCATACTACTCTGGTACTGCAATATATTGTCACAATACTACTATGCTACTGCTAACTACTGTCACCCTATTACTCTGCTACTGCTATCTACTGTCACCATACTACTCTGCTACTGATATCTACTGTCACCATACGACTCTGCTACTTATATCTACAGTTATCATACGACTCTGCTACTGCTATCTACTGTCACCATAGTACTCTGCTACTGCTATCTACTGTCACCATACTACTCTGCTACTGATATCTACTGTCACCATTCTACTCTGCTACTGCTATCTAAAGTCACCATATTACTCAGCTACTACTATCTACTGTCACCATATTACTATGCTACTGCTATCTATCTACTGTCACCATACTACTATGCTACTGATATCTACTGTCACCATAGTACTCTGATACTGATATCTAATTTCACCATATTACTCTGGTACTGCTATCTACTGTCACCATACTACTCTGCTACTGATACCTACGGTCACCATACTACTCTGCTACTGCAATATATTGTCACAATACTACTCTGCTACTGCTAACTACTGTCATCCTATTACTCAGCTACTGCTATCTACTGTCACCATACTACTCTGCTACTGATATCTACTGTCACCATACGACTCTGCTACTTATATCTACAGTTATCATACGACTCTGCTACTGCTATCTACTGTCACCATAGTACTCTGCTACTGCTATCTACTGTCACCATACTACTATACTACTGCTATATACTGTCACCATACTACTCTGCTACTGCTATCTAAAGTCACCATATTACTCAGCTACTACTATCTACTGTCACCATATTACTATGCTACTGCTATCTATCTACTGTTACCATACTACTATGCTACTGATATCTACTGTCACCATACTACTCTGCTACTGCTATCTAATGTCACCATACTACTCTGATACTGATATCTAATTTCACCATATTACTCTGGTACTGCTATCTACTGTCACCATACTACTCTGCTACTGATATGTACTGTCACCATACTACTCTGCTACTGCTATCTACTGTCACCATACTACTCTGCTACTGCTATCTACTGTCACCATATTACTCTGCTACTGCTATCTACTGTCACCATACTAATCTGCTACTGATATCTATCTACTCTCACCATACTACTCTGCTACTGAAATCTACTGTCACCATACTACTCTGCTACTGATATGTACTGTCACCATACTACTCTGCTACTGCTATCTAATGTCACAATACTACTCTGGTACTGATAGCTACAGTCACCATACTACTCTGCTACTGCTGTCTAATATCACCATACTACTCTGCTACTGCTATGTAATGTCACCATACTACTCTGCTACTGCTATCTACTGTCACCATACTACTCTGCTACTGCTATCTACTGTCACCATACTACTCTGCTACTGCTATCTAATGTCACCATACTACTCTGCTACTGCTATCTACTGTCACCATACTACTCTGCTACTGCTATCTAATGTCACCATATTACTCTGCTACTGCTATCTATCTACTCTCACCACACTGTTCTGCTATTGATATATCTACTGTCACCATACTACTCTGCTACTGCTATCTAATGTCACCATACTACTCTGGTACTGCTATCTACTGTCACCATATTACTCTGCTACTGATATCTACTGTCACCATACTACTCTGCTACTACTATCTAATGTCACCATACTACTCTGCTACTGATAGCTACAGTCACCATACTACTCTGCTACTGCTGTCTAATATCACCATACTACTCTGCTACTGCTATGTAATGTCACCATACTACTCTGCTACTGCTATCTACTGTCACCATACTACTCTGCTACTGCTATCTAATGTCACCATACTACTCTGCTACTGCTATCTACTGTCACCATACTACTCTGCTACTGCTATCTAATGTCACCATTAGGGGTGAGCGGGTTCGGATTTCTGAAATCCGAACCCCCCCGAGCCCCCCCGATCCGAGTCCGATCCGAGTTAGGCTCGACTTTTCCCGCCTGACTCGGATTCTGAAATCGAGGCAAAACGTCATCATCCCGCCTTCCGATTCTCGCGGGTTTTGGATCCTATATAAGGTACCCACGTCGGCGCCATTTTCTCACTCGGCTGTGGACAGTGAAGAGGGAGGGTGGGAGTTAGGGCTGTGTAGTGTAGTGTAGTGTAGTGCTGCTGTTGTCCACTACTTCAAAGTCCATAGGGGCTGGCTGTGTTGTGCTGTGCTGCTGTTGTTAATAGGGGCTGTGTCCACTACTTCAAAGTCCATAGGGGCTGGCTGGACTGTGTTGTGCAGTCAGTTCTCCATAGGGGCTGTGTCCACTCCAAAGTCCTGTGCAGTGTCCCAGTCCTAAAGAGGTGCTGTAGTGTTGTCCAGGGGGTGCTCTGTCCATCAGGGGTGCTCCCCCCAAGTGCTAAAAAAATAATATATTTTCTGTGTTTGTGAATTGTGTGCGCAGTAGCCGCACGTGCATCTACAAAGTAGTGCCAAGCGTGCGCCTGTGTCATAAGTAAAGGGCCGGCTGGCTTGACCGTTAAAGGGTGCTGTAACCCCCGAAAGTACACTCCAGTCCAAACCAAAAAAAAATTATTTTCTGTGTTTGTGAATTGTGTGCGCAGTAGCCGCACGTGCATCAACAAAGTAGTGCCAAGCGTGCGCCTGTGTCATAAGTAAAGGGCCGGCTGGCTTGACCGTTAAGGGTGCTGTAACCCCCGAAAGTACACTCCAGTCCAAACCAAAAAAAAAATTATTTTCTGTGTTTGTGAATTGTGTGCGCAGTAGCCGCACGTGCATCAACAAAGTAGTGCCAAGCGTGCGCCTGTGTCATAAGTAAAGGGCCGGCTGGCTTGACCGTTAAAGGGTTCTGTAACCCCCAAAGTACACTCCAAACCAAAAAAATATATATTTTCTGTGTTTGTGACTTGTGTGCACTGTGGCTGCACGTGCATCAACAAAGGAGCAGCGCCAAGCGTGCGCCTGTGTCCCATAAGTAAAGAGCCGGCTGGCTCATTTCTTAAAGGGTGGTGTAACCCACAAAGTGCACTACTCTCCAGCAAAAATAAAAAAATATTTTCTGTGTTTGTGTGCGCTTTAGCCGCACGTATATATATCAATATAACATAAATGGAGGACCAAACTTTCTCTGATAAAAATAAAATAGGGAAAGATCAAGAACCACTTCCTACTAGTGCTGTTGCTGCTGCTGGGAGTTGTTCATCATCCCAGAGAGGAAGTAGGAACATCACTACTTTTACTAAACAATTGACCCTCCAACAGTCCCTAGCGATGAGGATGAAGTACGACAGCAGTCATCCTGAAGCAAAACGTATAACTGAGGCCTTGACTGCTATGTTGGTGTTAGACGTGCGTCCGGTATCCGACATTAGTGCAGTGGGATTTAGACAATTGATGGAGGTAGTGTGTCCTCGGTTCCAAATCCCGTCTAGATTCCACCTGCATCCTCAAAGCAGCAGCGACAAGCGTGCGTCTGTCTGTTAAAGGGTGGTGACACCCTCAAAGTGTGCTACACAAACAATTAAAATATTGTTCTTTTTTTTTCTGTCTTTGTGAAATGTGTGGGCTGTAGCCGCACCTGCATCCTTAAAGCAGCAGCGACAAGCGTGCGTCTGTCTGTTAAAGGGTGGTGACACCCTCAAAGTGTGCTACACAAACAATAAAAATATTCTTCTTTTTTCTGTCTTTGTGAATTGTGTGGGCTGTAGCCGCACCTGCATCCTTAAAGCAGCAGCGACAAGCGTGCATCTGTCTGTTAAAGGGTGGTGACACCCTCAAAGTGTGCTACACAAACAATTAAAATATTGTTCTTTTTTCTGTCTTTGTGAATTGTGTGGGCTGTAGCCGCACTTGCATCCTCAAAGCAGCAGCGACAAGCGTGCGTCTGTCTGTTAGAGGGTGGTGTAACCCTCAAAGTGTGCTCCACAAACAATAAAAATATTCTTTTTTTTTTTCTGTCTTTGTGAATTGTGTGGGCTGTAGCCGCACTTGAATCCTCAAAGCAGCAGCGACAAGCGTGCGTCTGTCTGTTAAAGGATTACATCGGTGACAGCATCCAAGTAGGCATGTCAGACAGTCCGTACCTGTACTGGCAGGAAAAAGAAGCAATTTGGAGGTCCCTGTACAAACTGGCTCTATTTTACCTGAGTTGCCCCCCCTCCAGTGTGTACTCCGAAAGAGTGTTTAGTGCAGCCAGGAACCTTGTTAGCGAAAGGCGTAGGAGGTTGCTTCCACAAAATGTGGAGAAGATGATGTTCATAAAATGAATGATCAACTCTTCCAGGGAGACCAGCCTCCAGAACGTACAGAGGGACCTGTGGTTCCAGCAGGGACGAATTAATACTCTGTGAGGATGAGGATGTACATAACACTGAAGAGGGTGAGGAATCTGTGGATGAGGAGGATGAGGACGACTTCTTGCCTCCGTAGAGCCAGTTTGTGCAGGGACAGATTAATTGCCAGCTTGTTTTGTGGGGGCCCAAATGAACCAATCATTTCAGCCACAGTTGTGTGGCAGACCCTGGCGCTGAAATGATTGGTTTGTTAAAGTGTGCATGTCCTGTTTATACAACATAAGGGTGGGTGGGAGGGCCCAAGGACAATTCCATCTTGCACCTCTTTTTTTTCTTTGCATTATGTACAGTTTGGGGCCTAGTTTTTCAATGCCATCCTGTCTGCCACTGCAGTTTCACGCCTAGATGGGTCACGTGTTTGTGCCGCCCACTCGTGTCGCTTAGCATAGTCATCCAGCTACCTCGGTGCAACCTTTTGGACATAAAAACACTATTGTGAGGTGTGAGGTATTCAGAATAGACTGGAAATGAGTGGAAATTAAGGTTATTGAGGTTAATAATAGCATAGGAGCAGAAAAACCTACAAATTCTGTGATTTTAGCTGTTTTTATGCTTTTTTTCAAAAAAATACAGATCCAAAACACAAAACCCAGAACCCAAAACACGGAAGGGTGGTTTTGGCAAAACCAATCCAGATCCAAAACACGAAGAAAGATCCAGATCCAAAACCAAAACACAAAACACGAAAAGTGGTCGGTGCACACCCCTAGTCACCATATTACTCTGCTACTGCTATCTATCTACTCTCACCACACTGTTCTGCTATTGATATATCTACTGTCACCATACTACTCTGATACTGCTATCTAATGTCACCATACTACTCTGGTACTGCTATCTAATGTCACCATATTACTCTGCTACTGCTATCTATCTACTCTCACCACACTATTCTGCTATTGATATATCTACTGTCACCATATTACTCTGCTACTGATATCTACTGTCGCCGTTCTACTCTGGTACTGCTATCTACTGTCACCATATTACTCTGCTACTGATATCTACTGTCACCATACTACTCTGGTACTGCTATCTACTGTCACCATACTACTATGCTACTGCTATCTACTGTCACCATACTAATCTGCTACTGATATCTACTGTTACCATACTACTCTGCTACTGCCACTTAATGTCACCATACTACTCTGGTACTGCTATCTACTGTCACCATATTACTCTGCTACTACTATCTACTGTCACCACATTACTCTGCTACTGCTATCTATCTACACTCACCACACTACTCTGCTACTGATATCTACTGTCACCATACTACTCTGCTACTGATATCTACTGTCACCATAGTACTCTGCTACTTCTATCTAATGTCACCATACTACTCTGGTACTGTTATCTACTGTCACCATACTACTCTGCTACTGCTATCTAATTTCACCATATTACTCTGGTACTGCTATCTACTGTCACCATACTACTCTGCTTCTGCTATCTACTGTCACCATATTACTTTGCTACTGATATCTACTGTCACCATACTAATCTGATACTGAAATCTACCGTCACCATACTGCTACTGATATGTACTGTCACTATACTACTCTGCTACTGCTTTCTAATGTCACCATACTACTCTGGTACTGCTATCTACTGTCACCATATTACTCTGCTACTGATATCTACTGTCACCATACTACTCTGCTACTACTATCTAATGTCACCATACTACTCTGCTACTGATATCTACAGTCACCATACTACTCTGCTACTGCTGTCTACTGTCACCATACTACTCTGCTACTGCTATCTACTGTCACCATACTACTCTGCTACTGCTATCTAATGTCACCATACTACTCTGCTACTGCTATCTAATGTCACCATATTACTCTGCTACTGCTATCTATCTACTCTCACCACACTATTCTGCTGTTGATATATCTACTGTCACCATACTACTCTGCTACTGCTATCTAATGTCAACATATTACTCTGGTACTGCTATCTAATGTCAACATATTACTCTGCTACTGATATCTACTGTCACCATACTACTCTGCTACTACTATCTAATGTCACCATACTACTCTGCTACTGATATCTACAGTCACCATACTACTCTGCTACTGCTGTCTACTGTCACCATACTACTCTGCTACTGCTATCTACTGTCACCATACTACTCTGCTACTGCTATCTAATGTCACCATACTACTCTGCTACTGTTATCTAATGTCACCATATTACTCTGCTACTGCTATCTATCTACTCTCACCACACTATTCTGCTGTTGATATATTTACTGTCACCATACTACTCTGCTACTGCTGTATCTAATGTCACCATACTACTCTGGTACTGCTATCTAATGTCAACATATTACTCTGCTACTACAATCTATTGTCACCATATTACTCTGCTAATGCTATCTATCTACTCTCACCATACTTCTCTGCTACTGATATTTACTGTCACCATACTACTCTGCTACTGCTATCTATTGTCACCATTCTACTCTGCTACTGCTATCTAATGTCACCTCATTACTCTGCTACTGCTATCTACTGTCACCATACTACTCTGCTACTGATATCTACCATCACCATACTACTCTGCTACTACTATATAATGTCACCATACTACTCTGCCACTGATATCTAAAGTCACCATACTACTCTGCTACTGCTATCAACTGTCACCATACTACAATACTACTGCTATCTACTGTCACCATACTACTCTGCTACTGCTATCTACTGTCACCATACTACTCTGCTACTGCTATCTAATGTCACCATACTACTCTGGTACTGCTATCTACTGTCACCATATTACTCTGCTACTGCTATCTACTGTCACCATACTACTCTGCTACTGATATCTACAGTCAACATACTCTGCTACTGCTATCTACTGTCACCATACTACTCTACTACTGCTGTCTACAGTCACCATACTACTATGCTACTGCTATCTACTGTCACCATACTAATCTGCTAATGATATCTACTGTTACCATACTACTCTGCTACTGTCATTTAATGTCACCATACTACTCTGGTACTGATATCTACTGTCACCATATTACTCTGCTACTACTATCTACTGTCACAATATTACTCTGCTACTACTATCTACTGTCACCACATTACTCTGCTACTGATATCTACTGTCACCATACTACTCTGCTACTGATATCTACTTTCACCATATTACTCTGCTACTGATACTTAATGTCACCATACTACTCTGGTACTGCTATTTACTGTCACCATACTACTCTACTACTGCTGTCTAATTTCACCATATTACTCTGGTACTGCTATCTACTATCACCATACTACTCTGCTACTGCTATCTACAGTCACCATACTACTCTGCTACTGCTATCTAATGTCACCATATTACTCTGCTACTGCTATCTATCTACTCTCACCACACTATTCTGCTATTGATATCTACTGTCACCATACTACTCTGCTACTGATTTCAACTGCCTCCATACTACTCTGCTACTGATATCCCCTGCACCATACTACTCTGCTACTGCTAGCTACTGTAAACATACTACTCTGCTACTGCTATCTAATGTCACCATACTACTCTGCTACTGCTATCTAATGTCACCATACTACTCTGCTACTGCTATCTACTGTCACCATACTACTCTGCTACTGTAATCTAATGTCACCATATTACTCTGCTACTGCTATCTATCTACTCTCACCACACTGTTCTGCTATTGATATATCTACTGTCACCATACTACTCTGCTACTGCTATCTAATGTCACCATACTACTCTGGTACTGCTATCTACTGTCACCATATTACTCTGCTACTGATATCTACTGTCACCATACTACTCTGCTACTATTATCTAATGTCACCATACTACTCTGCTACTGATAGCTACAGTCACCATACTACTCTGCTACTGCTGTCTAATATCACCATACTACTCTGCTACTGCTATGTAATGTCACCATACTACTCTGCTACTGCTATCTACTGTCACCATACTACTCTGCTACTGCTATCTAATGTCACCATACTACTCTGCTACTGCTATCTACTGTCACTATACTACTCTGCTACTGCTATCTAATGTCACCATTAGGGGTGAGCGGGTTCGGATTTCTGAAATCCGAACCCCCCCGAGCCCCCCCGATCCGAGTCCGATCCGAGTCAGGCTCGACTTTTCCCGCCTGACTCGGATTCTGAAATCGAGGCAAAACGTCATCATCCCGCCTTCCGAGTCTCGCGGGTTTTGGATCCTATATAAGGTACCCACGTCGGCGCCATTTTCTCACTCGGCTGTGGACAGTGAAGAGGGAGGGTGGGAGTTAGGGCTGTGTAGTGTAGTGTAGTGTAGTGCTGCTGTTGTCCACTACTTCAAAGTCCATAGGGGCTGGCTGTGTTGTGCTGTGCTGCTGTTGTTAATAGGGGGCTGTGTCCACTACTTCAAAGTCCATAGGGGCTGGCTGGACTGTGTTGTGCAGTCAGTTCTCCATAGGGGCTGTGTCCACTCCAAAGTCCTGTGCAGTGTCCCAGTCCTAAAGAGGTGCTGTAGTGTTGTCCAGGGGGTGCTCTGTCCATCAGGGGTGCTCCCCCCAAGTGCTAAAAAAATAATATATTTTCTGTGTTTGTGAATTGTGTGCGCAGTAGCCGCACGTGCATCTACAAAGTAGTGCCAAGCGTGCGCCTGTGTCATAAGTAAAGGGCCGGCTGGCTTGACCGTTAAAGGGTGCTGTAACCCCCGAAAGTACACTCCAGTCCAAACCAAAAAAAAATTATTTTCTGTGTTTGTGAATTGTGTGCGCAGTAGCCGCACGTGCATCAACAAAGTAGTGCCAAGCGTGCGCCTGTGTCATAAGTAAAGGGCCGGCTGGCTTGACCGTTAAGGGTGCTGTAACCCCCGAAAGTACACTCCAGTCCAAACCAAAAAAAAATTATTTTCTGTGTTTGTGAATTGTGTGCGCAGTAGCCGCACGTGCATCAACAAAGTAGTGCCAAGCGTGCGCCTGTGTCATAAGTAAAGGGCCGGCTGGCTTGACCGTTAAGGGTGCTGTAACCCCCGAAAGTACACTCCAGTCCAAACCAAAAAAAAAATTATTTTCTGTGTTTGTGAATTGTGTGCGCAGTAGCCGCACGTGCATCAACAAAGTAGTGCCAAGCGTGCGCCTGTGTCATAAGTAAAGGGCCGGCTGGCTTGACCGTTAAGGGTGCTGTAACCCCTGAAAGTACACTCCAGTCCAAACCAAAAAAAAAAATTATTTTCTGTGTTTGTGAATTGTGTGCGCAGTAGCCGCACGTGCATCAACAAAGTAGTGCCAAGCGTGCGCCTGTGTCATAAGTAAAGGGCCGGCTGGCTTGACCGTTAAAGGGTTCTGTAACCCCCAAAGTACACTCCAAACCAAAAAAATATATATTTTCTGTGTTTGTGACTTGTGTGCACTGTGGCTGCACGTGCATCAACAAAGGAGCAGCGCCAAGCGTGCGCCTGTGTCCCATAAGTAAAGAGCCGGCTGGCTCATTTCTTAAAGGGTGGTGTAACCCACAAAGTGCACTACTCTCCAGCAAAAATAAAAAAATATTTTCTGTGTTTGTGTGCGCTTTAGCCGCACGTATATATATCAATATAACATAAATGGAGGACCAAACTTTCTCTGATAAAAATAAAATAGGGAAAGATCAAGAACCACTTCCTACTAGTGCTGTTGCTGCTGCTGGGAGTTGTTCATCATCCCAGAGAGGAAGTAGGAACATCACTACTTTTACTAAACAATTGACCCTCCAACAGTCCCTAGCGATGAGGATGAAGTACGACAGCAGTCATCCTGAAGCAAAACGTATAACTGAGGCCTTGACTGCTATGTTGGTGTTAGACGTGCGTCCGGTATCCGACATTAGTGCAGTGGGATTTAGACAATTGATGGAGGTAGTGTGTCCTCGGTTCCAAATCCCGTCTAGATTCCACCTGCATCCTCAAAGCAGCAGCGACAAGCGTGCGTCTGTCTGTTAAAGGGTGGTGACACCCTCAAAGTGTGCTACACAAACAATTAAAATATTGTTCTTTTTTTTTCTGTCTTTGTGAAATGTGTGGGCTGTAGCCGCACCTGCATCCTTAAAGCAGCAGCGACAAGCGTGCGTCTGTCTGTTAAAGGGTGGTGACACCCTCAAAGTGTGCTACACAAACAATAAAAATATTCTTCTTTTTTCTGTCTTTGTGAATTGTGTGGGCTGTAGCCGCACCTGCATCCTTAAAGCAGCAGCGACAAGCGTGCGTCTGTCTGTTAAAGGGTGGTGACACCCTCAAAGTGTGCTACACAAACAATTAAAATATTGTTCTTTTTTCTGTCTTTGTGAATTGTGTGGGCTGTAGCCGCACTTGCATCCTCAAAGCAGCAGCGACAAGCGTGCGTCTGTCTGTTAGAGGGTGGTGTAACCCTCAAAGTGTGCTCCACAAACAATAAAAATATTCTTTTTTTTTTTCTGTCTTTGTGAATTGTGTGGGCTGTAGCCGCACTTGAATCCTCAAAGCAGCAGCGACAAGCGTGCGTCTGTCTGTTAAAGGATTACATCGGTGACAGCATCCAAGTAGGCATGTCAGACAGTCCGTACCTGTACTGGCAGGAAAAAGAAGCAATTTGGAGGTCCCTGTACAAACTGGCTCTATTTTACCTGAGTTGCCCCCCCTCCAGTGTGTACTCCGAAAGAGTGTTTAGTGCAGCCGGGAACCTTGTTAGCGAAAGGCGTAGGAGGTTGCTTCCACAAAATGTGGAGAAGATGATGTTCATAAAATGAATGATCAACTCTTCCAGGGAGACCAGCCTCCAGAACGTACAGAGGGACCTGTGGTTCCAGCAGGGACGAATTAATACTCTGTGAGGATGAGGATGTACATAACACTGAAGAGGGTGAGGAATCTGTGGATGAGGAGGATGAGGACGACTTCTTGCCTCCGTAGAGCCAGTTTGTGCAGGGACAGATTAATTGCCAGCTTGTTTTGTGGGGGCCCAAACGAACCAATCATTTCAGCCACAGTTGTGTGGCAGACCCTAGCGCTGAAATGATTGGTTTGTTAAAGTGTGCATGTCCTGTTTATACAACATAAGGGTGGGTGGGAGGGCCCAAGGACAATTCCATCTTGCACCTCTTTTTTTTCTTTGCATTATGTACAGTTTGGGGCCTAGTTTTTCAATGCCATCCTGTCTGCCACTGCAGTTTCACGCCTAGATGGGTCACGTGTTTGTGCCGCCCACTCGTGTCGCTTAGCATAGTCATCCAGCTACCTCGGTGCAACCTTTTGGACATAAAAACACTATTGTGAGGTGTGAGGTATTCAGAATAGACTGGAAATGAGTGGAAATTAAGGTTATTGAGGTTAATAATAGCATAGGAGCAGAAAAACCTACAAATTCTGTGATTTTAGCTGTTTTTATGCTTTTTTTCAAAAAAATACAGATCCAAAACACAAAACCCAGAACCCAAAACACGGAAGGGTGGTTTTGGCAAAACCAATCCAGATCCAAAACACGAAGAAAGATCCAGATCCAAAACCAAAACACAAAACACGAAAAGTGGCCGGTGCACACCCCTAGTCACCATATTACTCTGCTACAGCTATCTATCTACTCTCACCACACTGTTCTGCTATTGATATATCTACTGTCACCATACTACTCTGCTACTGCTATCTAATGTCACCATACTACTCTGGTACTGCTATCTAATGTCACCATATTACTCTGCTACTGCTATCTATCTACTCTCACCACACTATTCTGCTATTGATATATCTACTGTCACCATATTACTCTGCTACTGATATCTACTGTCGCCGTTCTACTCTGGTACTGCTACCTACTGTCACCATATTACTCTGCTACTGATATCTACTGTCACCATACTACTCTGGTACTGCTATCTACTGTCACCATACTACTATGCTACTGCTATCTACTGTCACCATACTAATCTGCTACTGATATCTACTGTTACCATACTACTCTGCTACTGCCATTTAATGTCACCATACTACTCTGGTACTGCTATCTACTGTCACCATATTACTCTGCTACTACTATCTACTGTCACCACATTACTCTGCTACTGCTATCTATCTACACTCACCACACTACTCTGCTACTGATATCTACTGTCACCATACTACTCTGCTACTGATATCTACTGTCACCATAGTACTCTGCTACTTCTATCTAATGTCACCATACTACTCTGGTACTGTTATCTACTGTCACCATACTACTCTGCTACTGCTATCTAATTTCACCATATTACTCTGGTACTGCTATCTACTGTCACCATACTACTCTGCTTCTGCTATCTACTGTCACCATATTACTTTGCTACTGATATCTACTGTCACCATACTAATCTGATACTGAAATCTACTGTCACCATACTGCTACTGATATGTACTGTCACTATACTACTCTGCTACTGCTTTCTAATGTCACCATACTACTCTGGTACTGCTATCTACTGTCACCATATTACTCTGCTACTGATATCTACTGTCACCATACTACTCTGCTACTACTATCTAATGTCACCATACTACTCTGCTACTGATATCTACAGTCACCATACTACTCTGCTACTGCTGTCTACTGTCACCATACTACTCTGCTACTGCTATCTACTGTCACCATACTACTCTGCTACTGCTATCTAATGTCACCATACTACTCTGCTACTGCTATCTAATGTCACCATATTACTCTGCTACTGCTATCTATCTACTCTCACCACACTATTCTGCTGTTGATATATCTACTGTCACCATACTACTCTGCTACTGCTATCTAATGTCAACATATTACTCTGGTACTGCTATCTAATGTCAACATATTACTCTGCTACTGATATCTACTGTCACCATACTACTCTGCTACTACTATCTAATGTCACCATACTACTCTGCTACTGATATCTACAGTCACCATACTACTCTGCTACTGCTGTCTACTGTCACCATACTACTCTGCTACTGCTATCTACTGTCACCATACTACTCTGCTACTGCTATCTAATGTCACCATACTACTCTGCTACTGCTGTCTAATTTCACCATATTACTCTGGTACTGCTATCTACTATCACCATACTACTCTGCTACTGCTATCTACAGTCACCATACTACTCTGCTACTGCTATCTAATGTCACCATATTACTCTGCTACTGCTATCTATCTACTCTCACCACACTATTCTGCTATTGATATCTACTGTCACCATACTACTCTGCTACTGATTTCAACTGCCTCCATACTACTCTGCTACTGTTATCCTCTGCCACCATACTACTCTGCTACTGCTATCTACTGTCACCATTCTACTCAGCTACTGCTATCTACTGTCACCATACTACTCTGGTACTGCTATCTACTGTCACCATACTACTCTGCTACTGCTATCTAATGTCACCATTCTACTCTGGTACTGCTATCTACTGTCACCGTACTACTCTGCTACTGCTATCTACTGTCACCATATTACTTTGCTACTGCTATCTACTGTCACCATACTACTCTGCTACTTGCTTTCACATGCTACTCTGCTACTACTATCTAATGTCACCATACTACTCTACTACTGCTATCTACTGTCACCATACTACTCTGCTACTGCTATCTACTGTCACCACACCACTATACTACTGCGATCTACTGTCACCATACTACTCTGCTACTGATATCTACTGTCACCATACTACTCTGCTACTGCTATCTAATGTTACCATACTACTCTGGTACTGCCATCTACTGTCACCATATTACTCTGCTACTACAGTCTATTGTCACCATTTTGCTCTGCTACTGCTATCCCTCTTCTCTCACCATACTACTATGCTACTGATATCTACTGTCACCATACTACTATGCTACTGATATCTACTGTCACCATACTACTATGATACTGATATCTACTGTCACCATACTACTCTGCTACTGCTATCTACTGTCACCATACTACTCTGGTACTGCTATCTAATGTTACCATACTACTCTGGTACTGCTATCTACTGTCACCATATTACTCTGCTACTGATATCTACTGTCACCATACTACTCTGGTACTGCTATCTACTGTCACCATATTACTCTGCTACTGGTATCTAATGTCACCATACTACTCTGCTACTGATATCTACTGTCACCATACTACCATACTTGTCTACTTTTGAAAAAGCATTTCTGGGAGATTGTGAAGGTAGCACCTATGAGTGTGGCGGTAAAGTGGACCTGTACTGCTACATCTGAGAGTCGTGTCATAACATTGACTAACATCCAAATGTAAATGAGCCCAAAAGCAGTTAGTAAGATCTATCTGTTGATAAAAACTCAGAAACTTTTCAGAAAATGCATGTAGCCATAGGGATCATTGTGCCTTATAACCAATACAGGGAAATGATACTAATGCTGGGTATACATTGGCTGATATATTGGCCAGTCAATTGATCAGCCAATATATCTGCTGCCCGTCAGCCACTGTGTACAGACGATATGTTTGTGAAAAACATCATTTGCTGACATATCGCATTGGCTATGCTGCACAGCCGATTGACAGATATGTCTGCAGACATATCTGTCCTTCAGCAAGTGTGTACAGGAGGTCTGCAGACAGCCCATACATAGACAGCGGCAGCTGCAGGGAGGGGCACGGACATGCCCATGACCCACCCCCCAGCCAGTGGGACCCGCAGCTGCTTGCTAGATGATGACCGTTTAGTGTGTATGAACGACCATCATCTACAGATATATCTGTCAGGTGTGTACCCACCTTCATGATCCCAATTTAATTTTAATTACATCTGTTTTCCCTTTCATATAACAGCTTCACAATGGGGGTAAAGTGCAATGAGGGAGATTACTAGATTCTTTAGGCAGTCAGGGAGATAGCTACTATTTCAGGGACTCTCCCTGACAATCAGGGAGAGTTGGCAAGTATGCATTGCATACTAAACTACAGAAAAAAGAGGGATTTTCCCTCCAGCACACTGCAGCAATATCAGCAAAAATAATTGAATCCTATATAACAATAGAAATTCAGAGGTATTAGCATCTATACTTTACACTTCACTATCCCCTTTTTTTCCTTTCTTGTGTGATGCCCTGGGGATGGTCCTTGGCTAGATTCTTTTGGGGTTCACTATGCCTTGGACGTGGGATGCCGGTATAGAGGAGCCTTGACGTTGGTCCGACACTTATTCATATATTTGCAAATGTATGTAACTAATACCTCTGAATTTCTATTATTATGTAGGATTCAAGTATTTTTGCTGATATTGCTGCAGTGTGCTGGAGGGAAAATCCCTCTTTTTTCTGTAGTTCAGTGTAAACCCCGCCCTCTACAAGCACCTGTGCAAAGTCATTAAGCTGATGTGAGCGACCACCATACTTTTTGTTTGCAAGAATGCATACTACTCTGCTTCTACAATCTACTGTCACTATACTACTCTGCAGGGCCGGCTCCAGGGGTCTGAGCATTCTGTGCCGGCCCGGTACGCTGCGCCCTGCTATCGCCATAGCACCGCTATCACCATGCTACTCTGCTACTGTTAACTGCTGTCACCATACTACTCTGCTATTGCTATCTGCTGTCACCATACCACACTGTTTCTGCTATCTACTGTCACCATACTTCTCTTCTACTCCTATCTGCTGTCACCATACTACTCTGCAACTGCTACTTGCTTTCACATGCTACTCTGCTACTACTATCTATTGTCACCATACTACTCTGCTACTGCTATCTACTGTCACCATACTTCTCTGCTACTGCTATCTACTGTCACCATGCTACTCTGCTACTGCTATTTACTGTCACCATACTACACTGCTACTGCTATCTAATGTCATCATAGTACTCTGCTACTATTATCGGCTGTTACCATACTACTCTGCTGCTCCTATCTGCTGTCACAATACTACTCTGCTGCTCCTATCTGCTGTCACAATACTACTCTGCTACTATTATCGGCTGTTACCATATTACTCTGCTGCTCCTATCTGCTTTCATATACTACTCTGCTACTACTATCTACTGTCACCATACTACTCTGCTACTGCTATCTAATGTCATCATAGTACTCTGCTACTATTATCGGCTGTTACCATACTACTCTGCTGCTCCTATCTGCTGTCACAATACTACTCTGCTGCTCCTATCTGCTGTCACAATACTACTCTGCTGCTCCTATCTGCTTTCACATACTACTCTGCTACTACTATCTACTGTCACCATACTACTCTGCTACTGCTATCTAATGTCATCATAGTACTCTGCTACTATTATCGGCTGTTACCATACTACTCTACTGCTCCTATCTGCTGTCACAATACTACTCTACTACTATTATCGGCTGTTACCATACTACTCTGCTGCTCCTATCTGCTGTCACAATACTACTCTGCTGCTCCTATCTGCTGTCACAATACTACTCTGCTGCTCCTATCTGCTGTCACAATACTACTCTGCTACTATTATCGGCTGTTACCATACTACTCTGCTGCTCCTATCTACTGTCACAATACAACTTTTCTACTGCTATTTGATGTCACCATACTACTCTTCTACTGTTATCTACTGTAGCCATACTACTCTGCTACTCTTATCTGCTGTTACCATACTAGTCTGCTAATATTATCTGCTGTTACCATACTACTCTGCTACTACTATCTGCTGACACTATACTATTCTGTAAATGCTAACTGCTGTCACCATACTACTCTGCTATTGCTTTTAACATACTACACTGCTACTGCTATCCACTGTCACCATACTTCTCTGCTATTGCTTTTAACATACTGCACTGCTACTGCTATCCACTGTCACCATACTTCTCTGCTACTGCTATCTGTTTTCACATGCTACTCTGCTACTGCTATCTGCTGGCACCATACCACTCTGATACTATTATCTGCTCTTACCATACTATTCTGCTACTATTATCTGCTGTTACCATACCACCCTGCTACTACTATCTGCTGTCACCATACTACTCTTCTACTGTTATCTACTGTAGCCATACTACTCTGCTACTCTTATCTGCTGTTACCATACTAGTCTGCTACTATTATCTGCTGTTACCATACTACTCTGCTACTACTATCTGCTGTCGCCATAGTACTCTGCTACTGCTTTCTGCTTTTAACATACTACTCTGCTACTGCAATCTACTGTCACCATACTTCTCTACAGGGCCGTAACTAGTCTTTTTGGTGCCCTGTGCCAGAAAGAGCATTGGCGAACCCTCATTTTTCAAAGGGACATAATGCACCCAAAAAAGGGGAATGGCCTCATGGAGAATGGCCAGGGAAGAGATAGGGGAGGCCAGGAGATGCTGGGGATGAAATAAGAGGAAGCTACAAGTGAGAATGATAATAAACAGAAATTTGACAGGCCCAAACAGCGCACCCTGATCTGTGGTGACCTGTGCGATGGCACCGGCAGCACTACCCTAGCTACGGCCCTGCTTCTCTGCTACTCCTATCTGCTGTCACCATGCCATTCTGCTACTACTATCTGCTGTCACCATACTACTCTGCTACTGCTATTTACTTTCACATGCTACTTTGCTACTACTATCTACTGTCATCATACTACTCTGTTACTGCTATCTACTGTCACCATACTACTCTGCTACTGCTATTTACTTTCACATGCTACTTTGCTACTACTATCTACTGTCACCATACTACTCTGCTACTGCTATCTACTGTCACCATACTACTCTGCTACTGCTATCTGCTTTCACAAGCTACTTTGCTACTACTATCTGCTGTCATCATACTACTCTGCTACTGTTATCTACTGTCACCATACTACTCTGCTACTGCTATCTGCTGTCACCATACTACTCTTCGACTGCTATCTACTGTCGCCATACTACTCTGCTACTCTTATCTGCTGTTACCATACCACTCTGCTACTACTATCTGCTGTCACCATAGTACTCTGCTACTGCTTTCTGCTTTTGACATAATACACTGCTACTGATATCTACTGTCACCATACTACTCTGCTACTGCTATCTGCTTTCACATGCTACTCTGCTACTACTATATGCTGTCACCATACTACTCTTCTACTGCTATCTACTGTCGCCATACTACTCTGCTACTCTTATCTGTTGTTACCATACTTCTCTGCTACTATTATCTGCTGTTACCGTACTACTCTGCTACTACTATCTGCTGTCACCATACTACTCTTCTACTACTATCTACTGTCGCCATACTACTCTGCTACTCTTATCTGCTTACCATACTACTCTGCTACTACTATCTGCTGTCACCATAGTACTCTGCTACTGCTTTCCGCTTTTAACATACTTCTCTGCTACTGCTATCTACTGTCACCATACTTCACTGTTACTCCTATATGCTGTCACCATGCTACTTTGCTACTGCTATCTGCTGTCACCGTACTACTCTGCTACTGCTATCTGCTTTTACATGCTACTCTGCTACTACTATCTACTGTCACCATACTACTCTGCTACTGCTATCTACTGTCACCATACTACTCTGCTACTACTATCTAATGTCATCATACTACTCTGCTACTATTATCTGCTGTTACCAATCTACTCTGCTATTTCTATCTACTGTCACCATACTACTCTGCTACTGCTATCTGCTTTCACATGCTACTTTGCTACTACTATCTACTGTCACCATACTACTCTGCTATTGCTATCTACTGTCACCATACTACTATGCTACTACTACCTAATGTCATCATACTACTCTGCTACTATTATCTGCTGTTACCAATCTACTCTGTTACTGCTATCTGCTGACACCATACTACTCTGCTACTGCTATCTGCTTTCACATGCTACTCTGCTACTACTATCTACTGTCACCATACTACTCTGCTACTGCTATCTACTGTCATCATACTACACTGCTATTATCTGCTGTTACCAAACTTCTCTTCTACTTCTATCTGCTACTGCTATCTACTGTCACCATACTACTTTGCTACTGCTATCTGATGTCACCGTACTACTCTGCTACTATTTTCACCTGTCACCATACTACTCTGCTACTGCTATCTGATGTCACCTTACTTCTCTGCTACTATTATCTGCTGACACCATACTACTCTGCTACTGCTATCTGCTTTCACATGGTACTCTGCTACTACAATCTACTGTCACCATACTACTCTGCTACTGCTATCTACTGTCATCATACTACTCTACTACTACTATCTAATGTCATCATACTACTCTGCTACTATTATCTGCTGTAACCATACTACTCTGCTACTTCTATCTGCTACTGCTATCTACTGTCACCAAACTACTCTGCTACTGTCATCATGTCACCATACTACTCTGCTACTGCTATCTGATGTCACCTTACTTCTCTGCTACTCCTTTCTGCTGTCACCATACTACTCTGCTACTGCTTTCTGCTTTTAACTTACTACACTGCTACTGCTATTTACTGTCACCATACTTCTCTGCTGCTCCTCTCTGCTGTCACCATGCTACTCTGCTACTGCTATCTGCTGTCACCATACTACTCTGCTACTGCTATCTGCTTTCACATGCTACTCTGCTACTGCTAACACCATACTACTCTGCTACTATTATCTGCTGTAACCATACTACTCTGCTACTTCTATCTGCTACTGCTATCTACTGTCACCAAACTACTCTGCTACTGTCATCATGTCACCATTAGGGATGTGCGCCGGACCATTTTTGCCGGATTTGGATTTGGTTCTAATTCGTCGTCCGGCTTTGGATTTGGATTTGGATTTGCCAAACTGCGGTGACTGGCTTTGGATTTGGATTTGGATTTGGATTTGGATTTTTTTACAAAAATTGACAAAAAAAGCTAAAATCACATAAATTGGTCTTTTTTTTCTTCCTAGAGTATTATTAACCTCAATAACATTAATTTCCAGTCAATTTAGACCATATCACAGCTTATAATATTGTTTTCAACATTATTGGCCAAAGGTTGCAGTGAGCTGACTGGTTACTAAGCGACAAAGCAGCGGCACAACGACACAGACACCACAGTATAAAGCACATCTATGACACATTGCCACACAGCAGTGGCAGAAATGAAAAGTAGTGCACCCACCCAGTGGGGTACGGCCAGCAGAGTCACAGTACTTGTTTACAAAGTGGGCTACGGCCCTAGGAGTCACAGTGCACAATCTTATTAGCATTACACCGCACATAGGGCCTGATTCACATTACACCATAAAGTAGTGTCTCTTATTTATGTTACGACACACAGTAGTGCCCCTTTTACACAATGCCCACAGTAGTGACCCTTTTACACAATGCCCACAGTAGCGGTGTCCCTTACACAATGTCCCCCAGCAGTGGTGCCCCCTATGCAGTCCCCTTAGTAGTACGGTCCACTATGCAGTGCCCCCAGTTGAATGCTCCCCAGTAGTATGCCCCCCATTAGCAGGCCCCCCCAGTAGTATGTCCCCCATTAGCAGGCCCCCCCAGTAGTATGCCCCCCATTAGCATGCCACCCAGTAGTATGCTCCCCCAGTAGTATGGCTCCCCCAGTAGTAGGCTGCCCCAGTAGCAGGCCCCCCCAGTAGTAGGCTGCTACAGTAGTATCCCCCCCTGTAGTATGGGCCCCCCCCTGTAGTATGGCCCCCCTGTAGTAGGCCCCCCCAGTAGTATGGCCCCCCCCAGTAGCAGGCCCCTCAGTAGTATGGCCCCCCAGTAGCAGACCCCCCCCAGTAGTATAGCCCCCCCCAGTAGCAGGCCCCTCTGTAGTATGGCCCCCCCAGTAGTATAGCCCTGCCCAGTAGCAGACCCCCCCCAGTAGTGCAGACCCCCCCAGTAGTATAGCCCCCCCCCAGTAGCAGGCCCCTCTGTAGTATGGCCCCCCAATAGTGCAGATCCCCCCCAGTAGTATGGCCCCCCCAGTAGCAGACCCCCCCCCAGTAGTATAGCCCCCCCCAGTAGCAGGCCCCTCTGTAGTATGGCCCCCCCCAGTAGTATTGCCTCCCCCAGTAGCAGACCCCCCCCAGTAGTGCAGACCCCCCCCAGTAGTATAGCCCCCCCAGTAGCAGGCCCCTCTGTAGTATGGCCCCCCCAGTAGTATAGCCCCCCCCAGTAGCAGACCCCCCCAGTAGTGCAGACCCCCCCCCCCAGTAGCGCCCCCGGACCTTTGACAAGTAAAAAAATAAAAAAAATAAAACTTACCTGTATCCCCGCTCCCGCGCCGTCCGCTCTGTCACACGCTGAGGAGGGAGCCGGAAGACGGAGCTCGTGTGTGAGCTCCAGCCGGCTCCCTCCGTGCAGCAGCCAATGAGAGTCTGTGTGACTCTCATTGGCTGCTGTAACAAACACACAGCTGCCGCTGGCGGCTGTGTGTCTGTGTCTGTGTAGGGCAGAGTGCTATCACTGCGCTCTGCCCTACACGCGAGGAGACCTGATGTCGGATTCTCTAGTGAGAATCCGACATCAGGCGGCCGCCGTTCGGCCCCGAACGGGGATCCGAGTCAGGCGGTGAACACCCGAACAGGGTTCGGGTGGACTCGGATCCCCAATGTTCGGAGCGGTTCGGATTCCACAGAATCCGAACCGCTCATCTCTAGTCACCATACTACTCTGCTACTGCTATCTGATGTCACCTTACTTCTCTGCTACTCCTTTCTGCTGTCACCATGCTACTCTGCTACTGCTATCTGCTGTCACCATACTACTCTGCTACTGCTATCTGCTTTCACATGCTACTCTGCTACTGCTAACACCATACTACTCTGCTACTATTATCTGCTGTTACCACACTACTCTGCTACTGATATCTACTGTCACCATACTACTCTGCTACTGCTATCTACTGTCACCATACTACTCTGCTACTGCTATCTAAAGTCACCATACTACTCTGCTACGGAATTGGTATGAAGTACCGCCGGCCGCATGGTTCGATTCCCGGCAGCGGCAGCCCGATATTAGCAGAGATCCCGGCAGCGGAAGCCCGACAGCGCTGGAAATCCCGATCATGGATAGGTAAGTATTGTCTAACCTAACCTAACCCCCCTAACCCTAACCCTCCTTTACGGGTGCCTAACCCTAATCCCCCCCTCTAAGTGCCTAACCCTAACCACCCCTTCCCCGCTGCCTAAACCTAAGTCCCCCGGGGAGGTGACTGATCCTAAGTCCCCACCCGGGGTGCCTAACCCTAACCCTCCCTCCTCCTAGCCTAGCCCTAACCCTCCCGGGGGGGTGCCTAACCCTAAGTCCCCCCGGCCCTAAACCTAACCTTCCTCCCCGCGGCTGTCCGCTCACGGCGCCTGGCATCACTACGATCGGGATGCCGGACGCAGGTCTCCCGGCGTCGGGGCAATGCCGGGCATCTACATCTAGACGCCCGGAATTTCACCCTTGCTGGGATATGACAATCGGGAAGCCGGCTGCCGGTATTTAGGCAGTCGGCTTCCCGATTGCATACCCTCTGCTACTGTTATCTACTCTGGGCACTGCGGCTGCTGCTGGCTGCACTGCAACAGACATGTTAGACTGTGACATGTCTGCAGTCTCAGCCAGACAGCAACTGATAAGTGCGGAGGCAGTGGCTATGGCTTGTATAATCTGCAAGTAAGTGCAAAGTAAATTAAGGATGTCTCTTTGAGAGATATTCTTCTTATTATGCCAGCAGCCTCAATGCTGCCTCCTCAGGTGCTGGTGCTCTTAGGCAGCTGCCTAAAGCTGCCTAATGGTGGCACCGGCCCTGGGTATGGGCGTAGGGAAGACCGATGAGTGTTTTTCTAACCCCTACCCCAAACCTAACCCTCCCTCCCCGATGCCTATCCTCCCCCCTAGTGCCTAAAGGTGCCTACACACTAGGCAATATTTTACAGGATTCACCCAATTTCAACGCATCGGAACGACAAATCGTGTAGTGTCCCCTCACGATCACAATGCCGCTGTGCGTACCCACTAGTCGTACATAGCAACTTCAGATCTTGCCTGCTGCAGGTAATATCTGGCAATCTCGGACTCAATGTGGAGCAGATCGTACATGTATTTGCACTCACGCTTTATCTCACAAATTATTGTCTATTCTGTCACTTGACTGACATATCCCTGTACACGCCCAGTCTCCATTCTGTGCAGCATCGTGACTTGGATGAAGACGGACGCGATTCCTTCAGCACACCTGATCGTGCAACCTGACCTATTTTTTGGTGAGTATTTATGATGCTAGTGCTGCTGAGCAGCAATGTATATGCAAACCCTGTCCACCAATGAATATCCCTGACCCACTGACCACCAATGTGACCCACCCACTGATCACCTATGTGTATAATGCATGACCCACCCACCCACTGATCACCTATGTGTATAATGCATCACCCACCCACCGATCACCTATGTGTATAATGCATCACCCAACCACCGATCACCTATGTGTATAATGCATCACCCACCCACCGATCACCTATGTGTATAATGCATCACCCACCCACTGATCACCTATGTGTATAATGCATCACCCACCCATTGACCAGGGACCTATGTGTAATGTGTCTTTATATTATATATTTAAATCATATTTTGAATATAATAAATAATTGAATGAATCTAAAAAAAATTATTGAAAAATGCAATCTGTATTAAAATTAACCTTAAAATTAAAACACCATAAGAACATAACCAAACCAAAAACAACTTTCAAAATATTTAAACTATACACAACATTACTATACAACCAAACATATCAACATTAAAAATATTTAAAAATAACCAAACTATGAAAAATAATGATAACATTGTATGCATCCATATTTTATTTATGTTTTTTTTCCCCCTAGCTATGTCTTTGGATAAGGACCGTGAGTTTCTCACCGGCTTCCTGGAGCATTTTGAGGCAAAGGAGTGTCTATGGAGGGTTAGCTGTCGTGACTATTCCAATAAGTCGATAAAACTATTGGCATTGGAGGAATTGGTGGAATATAGTTGTCAATACTGTAGTGATGCATCCGTGAAATGGGTGAGAAATAAATCCAAAATCTCCGTAAAGTCTTTGTCAAAGAACGGAAGAAGGTGGAGGAGTCGAAACATTCAGGAGCGTCCGCTGATAATTTGTATCAGCCCACCCTTTGGTACTACCCTCTTGTTTCCCTTATAATGGACCAAGAACCACAGCGTCAGTCTCTTGTCCTCATTGCCGAGCGAGAGGGAGAAGAGGAGGCAGCTAAAGTTCACAGTGGACCGTCCAAGGCAGGTTTGGTAAGTAGAGACACAGGACCTGATTCAGACCTGCTTGCAAGCGCATAGCACTCGCAAGTGGGTCGATGGTGGGGTACTGCGCACGTGTGGCGCGCGCCGCTTGCATTTGCAAGCCCTGGAGCGAGAGAGGAATTCTCTCACTCCAGGACTCACTACAAAAGGGACGGCTGTCGATGTTGATCTATAGCTCGCCCCGTTTTGAAGGCGGGGAGGCTACACAAACGGAGGCGTTCCTGAAGGAACGCCTGCCGTTTGTGGGAGGCACCACTGACATCACCAGTGATGTCAGTGGGAGAGCTTCCGGCTCTGTTAGAGCAGGAAGCTCTCTGGGGCTTGCGACGGACGAGACCCTACCACAAGGGTTTAGTCGCAAGCCGCGATGGTCGCGGCCATCACCTGGCCACTCGCAAAAGCTGTGGTTGGTCACCCACAGCTTAGCGAGCAGCCAGGAGGCCGAAACAAAAAAAAAAACGCTCTGATTCAGAGCGAGTGCTCTTCAAGAGCGTCCGGCTCTGAATCAGGCCCACAGTGCATACACACCATGTTTTTTTTTTTTTAACAAAACTGCTCCTGTTTTAATGTACCACAAATGTCAACTTAATTGTCATTTATCTCAGACCGTCCTCCTGTCATGGCACTGCACTCTGCTTATTAAAATATGCCATATATTCCTCCCTTACCTGATTGGCCCGTGCAGTCCCTGTGGTTTGTAATGGAGGCGCTGCCACTGATGAAAACTGGGCAATCTCCTTCGGACTGGGTCTTCTGGCATAGCTGTGCCCGATGCCCTTTGTTGGGTTGTTTTGTGCCGTAGAAAGTTATGCAGAACACAGCACACCAACACGACCCAGTCTATCTTGTTAACACGCAGGTTTATGGTGGTGTGGAAAATGCGCAACCAGTTACTCAGAATTCCAAATGCATTTTCCACAATACGGCGTGCCCTAAAAAGCCGATAGTTGCAGAGGCATTGGTCTCTGGTCAAGCCCCTTTGAGCATATGAGGGTTTTGGAGGTGAGCCTCTGGTATAATGCCATCTGTTTGAAGGACCCACCATCTGAAGCACGGCCATTCTTGCCAACATCCACAAAGACAAACTCAAAATGTGCATTCACCACCGCCATGGGAACGATGCTGAAGTACCCCTTGTAGTTATAATAGTAGGCAGGGCCGGCTCTAGGGGTGTTCGACCAGTGCGGTCGCAAAGGAGTGCCACCCATAGAGGGCAAACCCCCCCAACATCCCAATTTCAGCGGGACAGTACTGTCCCGAAGTGGCCCGCGAGTGTTCAAATTGGGAGGTTGAGGACCCTCAACCCCCGCTGCTGTGCGGCGGTGCTGGACCCCCGGAGTGTGAATGGATGCAGCACGCGCATTCGCATGGCATCCATTTCTAATGGGAGAGGGCTGGGGGAAGCCCCCCAGCTTTACCCCCAGCTTGACATTATTTGGAGGCGTAACATGCGGGCATGCCTCCTAATAATGTCACTTGGGGTGTGGCCTATGGTAATGAGGCCACACCCCCAATTAAAGGGCGCATTGTAACGGGCCAGCACAGGGTGCTCAGACCCCTGGAGCTGGAGCCCTGATAGTAGGATCCGCTGTTGACAGGTAGGGTGATGCAGATATGTTTCCCATCGATGTCTCCCCCGCAGTTAGGGAAATTCCAATGCTGTTCAAAGTCTTCAGCGATAGTTTTCCACTCATCGACGGTTGTTGGAAACTAGAAAAAAAAAAGTAAAAATCAGTTAAAACATGAACATTAATATTTTTTCATTTTTTTCATTACAGACTCCAACCCAAGAACTGAAATTGGCATCTACGCCTGATTTGAGCATCATTGGTGACAGTGAGAGGGATGTGTCAATTTCCCCATGGCCACAACCAACCGCACCACCCCCAGCACCTACCGCACCTTCCCAGCGAAAGAGAAAGCGCCCAGGGAGAATCCACCAATGCACGGACCCTGCAGATGATTTTTTACGGCAGGCAGAAGAGATTTTAAAAAGGCACCCTGACCACCTAGATCACCTCACCTCTCATATAAATAGCACCATGCGGCAAATGAGTGTTGAAACCCAAAAAGAATTCCAGCGTCTGGTATATGAGTTGCTCATCAGGGCGCTGCATAATCATTTATATCCATCAACCTATATTGGTGACCCTGTGCCCTGCCCATCTGCCCCAACCACCTCTGTGATGCCCCCATCCCAGTCACAGCCTACTCCCCCATCCACTAAACCGACCACCGCAAGCCGTGCTATATATAGTGCCCTTTTAGAAGCAGAGGAGGATATTCCTGGGTTTTACGACATCTAAAAAATTTTTGTTGTTGTTGCCTGCAGGATCACCAAATTTTAGCTTTCCAAGTTGTTACTCTATGTTATACGGTGGTGACGCCGCCGATTGGACATGATCAATACACACATGACACAAGGACAGATTGTTGGAAGCCGGGGCCACAATATGTACTTGTGCCATGTGTTTATTGGCCTATTCAATCCAGCGTCTGACCCACCGTATACCATAGAGCAGCCTAGCTATTGGGACTGCTAAAATTTGGTGATAATGCAATTTTTTTACATTATAATATAAAGGCATATAGGAGACTTTAAAAAAAAAAATGTGCAAAGTTATTTATTCCATGTTTGGAAATATGCAAATGTTATACTGTAGTCATATAGACAGTTTCATTACCCGCCATAGCAATGTTTTAAAGTGATTATACAGTAGTTTTCTACATTTAAAAATAAAATAAAAAATTCTTTCACAAGACATAAATATGTAGTGTGCTTTTTCTTACCGTACTGGTACTGCAGCACTTTGACAATAGCATTGCAGGTCTCCGGGATGATGACGCCAGAGCCGTAACTAGACTTTTTGGTGCCCTGTGCCAGAAGTAGCATTGGCACCCCCTCCATTTTCCCCAAACTTCAGGTCTACCAGTGACCTTCCTATAGCCAGGTATTTCAGGGTAGCCACCAGCCTCTGCTCAGCAGGGATTGCCCTCTGCAGCTTAGTATCCTGCTTCCGGATATGGGGGTCACCAGACGCAGCAACTCCTGTAAGGTGTCATCATCCATGCACAGGAAGTTGCGATAGTCGTCCGGATTGTTCTCCCGAATCTCCATCAGCAGAGACATATGAGAGAGAGTATCCCTCTGCAGCAGCCACTCTTTGGTCCAGCATGCTCTCCTCCTTTGCTGGGTCCTCTCCTTCAACACCTTAACTCCAGCATAGGCGACCAGAACTCTATACCGATATGGATCCATCAGCACAGAAAGCAGGATAGTGTTATGGATAGGGTGGTTAATCGGACAAGAGTTGCGGAGGACTGCTGCCAGTTAACTAGTTGTGGCCAAGTGTAGAATATGCAATTCAGCCTGTGCACTGTAGGAGCAGCCTTGAGGGTTGGTTGTGGCCTTTATAGTCGTGGCCAAGGGACTGGTGACATGAAGCAGCCTTGGGGTCTGTTGGAGCAGGCCTGGAGGCTGATTGTGGCCTTTATAGTCGTGGTCAAGGGACTGTGGATGTGGAGCAGCCTTGGGGCTGTTAGAGCAGGGTTGGAGGCTGCTACCAGTGCTGCCAGGATGACACTGGCGACGATGTGCTTAATAGCGCACCTGGAACGCAGAGTTGCTACCAGTGCCGCCGGGATGACACTGGTGACGGTGTGCTTAATAGCGCACCTGGAACACAGAGCTGCTACCAGTGTCGCCGGGATGACACTGGCGACGGTGTGCTAGGTTGTGCTCCTGGAACGCAGAGTAGCTACCAATGCCGCCGGGATAACACTGGCGACGGTGGGCTTAATAGCGCACCTGGAACGCAGAGCTGCTACCAGTGCCACCGGGATGACACTGATCACCAGGTGATGACATGTGCTTCTGGGGTAAGAAGCGCTCCGTGCTGCCCAGATGGTACAAGCAGCACGTGTGGATGAGATGCAGGTGGAGCCGCCTGGTAGGAATAAATGGCCCAAACAAAACACAGCTAGACTGTTTCAGGAACTCAAACTGACATGCAGGAGACGGGAACCGGAAGTTCTATCACCGGCATGGAGTTCTGGGCTAACTGGAATTTAACAGAGACAGAGTCCTATCAAAGCAAGTCTCCCTTAATGACAGACTACAGTGCACCTGGGCTGTGTCCCCTCAGGAGAGTCAATTAGTGCACCTGACACTGCACACAGAAGACAGTAATTAGTGTAGTGTCTCAGTAGTAACAAAGGCTGGAACTCCAAGCAATATGATCTACTTAACTGCAGATCCTAACAGATAAGGGCCCTCATTCAGAGCCGTACGCTCTGAGCAGAGCGTACGCTCTGAATGAGGGCCGGGCTCCATTTTCATGGAGCGTCCTCCTGGACGCTCGTATAGCTGTGGGTCACCACCCACAGGCTATACGAGCGTGCATTGTGATGGTCGCGATGGTCGAGACCATCGCGACCATCGAATTTGCGAGCCGGAGCCTGCGGTTGAGGTTTTCAACCGCAAGCTCCGGAGTGATTTTGGCTCTATCAGAGCCAAAATCACTCCCACTGACATCACTAGTGATGTCAGTGGGCCGGCTTCTGACGGGAGGCGTTCCCGTGGGAACGCCCCCGTCAGGGAGGCACGCCCCCGGCACGCCCACCAAAGGGGGCGTGCTGTCAATCAACATTGACAGCACGCCCCCTTTGATCGGACACAACGAGCGAAGGACTTTCCTTCGCTCGTCGCGTCTGGCGCATGCGCACGATGGAGCTCCCTCCATCGTGCGCATGCTCAGTCCATAACATCGACCCACTTGCGAGCGGACAGCCGCTCGCGAGTGGGTCTGAATCAGGCCCAAGGTGCATACACACACAACAATTTTTTGAACGATTATCATTAAATGATATCGTTTAACGATAATCGTTTGAAAAAATCGTTCACTTACTGAGTCAAACGATGAATGATTATTGTTCATGCGCGTTCACGTTTGTAGTTTGTAGTTTGTAATTCAGTCAGACTTGTCAACTCAACGATTTTCATTAAGTTAATATGCAAAAATCGTTTGTAGTTCATAAAAATCGTTCATTACATTTAAATGAACATAGTAAATGAACAACTTTAGTAAACGATTTTAGTTCATTTTTTCAAGGTAGAAAATCTTTTACTAAAATCGTTCATTAACTAAATCGTTGTGTGTGTATGCAGCTTCAGAATGCAACAAAAACACACTTTGTTGAGCCAGGCAAAACAAAGCAGAGCACAATAGCAATGTACAGAGGCCCTGATTCAGACCCGGACGCAAGTGGCCGTTCGCTCGTCCGCCGTACGAGCGAAAAAATTTTAATTCAAGCGCTCGCACGTATGTTTGCTCGCAGCTAATCTTCCGCCCCATAGTCTCCCAACCCCTCCTCTAGCTAGCGAACGTTCAAAATAGCGACCGTCCGTCTCCTCTTTGGTTGCAGGGAACGCTCGCACAAGTCAATTCCGGAAGTGGCCCTGTCAGTTTTCGATTGCCTGCTCTTTCATTCAGCAAACATACTTGAATCGATCAATGGCAATCACTATATTAATTACCTTAATTGTTATTCACATGTTTGCAATCGGTTGTTTTTTTTTATTATTGTTAGTGTGTGTCATTGCTTCCGCAGAATACGTACGGTTGGACCAAGAGGATGGTTGTTCAAAATTAAAAGTTTGTTTGAATGCTACTGTTGTTTTGCGTTTTTTTTATAGGCCGATTTTTCAAATTTTGTTTTAATATTTAAATTAGCTTACGCATGTCACTGCATCAAGCCTATCATAACTCACATTATATTTGTGAGGGTGTAGGTCACATGACTCATACAATAACCAATAGAATAGTTTCTGTTAATTTACAAAGTACATTATCCAATCAAAATTTTTCTAGGACCTTTATTAAAACTGTTTTGTGTTAAAAAAATCATTGCCATCATGAGAGCCTCAGCTTTTTGTAGGCGTGAGCTCCTGGTCCTCACTGAGGTGATGGACCAGAGAATCACCGAGCATCCGCCCCCCATCACCAACCTCCGCAAGCGTATGGCCTACGCGGAGGTGCGCCGCCGCCTGCGTTCCATCGGCTATCGACGAAATATCGGGCAACTGGAATGCAGGTGGTCGGATCTGAGGCACAGATCCCCACGCCTGTTGGCCAATTTGCGTCTTCAGATACATCAAAGTAAGTGTTTTTTTCCCCTAAAATTTAGGCATACCTGCGTGTGCATGTTTCCCGTCTAGCCCTGTTTCTTTATTTTGGACCTACCTGCGTGTGCATGTTTCCTGTCTAGCCCTGTTTCTTTATTTTGGACCTACCTGCGTGTGCATGTTTACAGTATAGCCCTGTTTCTTTATTTTGGACCTACCTGCATGTGCATGTTTACCGTCTAGCCCTGTTTCTTTATTTTGGACCTACCTGCGTGTGCATGTTTCCCCTCTAGCCCTGCTTCTTTATTTTGGACCTACCTGCATGTGCATGTTTACAGTATAGCCCTTTTTTTGGGGGGGGGTGTAAAATTTTTAAAATAAAAATTAAAAATGTAATAATAAATATTTTTCAACATCATTTAGGGGCTGAGCGCAGACTCCAATGGTGCAGATGTCGGGCTCGTCCCCTATCCCCCACTCCCACCCAAACATCCTCTGCCCACTCTTCCCCAAATTCCCCCTCCACCCCAGACCTGGCCGACCGTGAGTGCCCTCCCTCTCCTCACATTCCCATCCCTCCAGCTTCACCCTCCCCTCCATCCCCCCTCTCTTTTCCTCACCCTCAACTTCCTCCCAAATAACCCCTCCTCCATCCGTGATGCACTGGCCCACCTCTGATGAGGATGATTTCGGGGCTCCAGGCCCAGTCAGCATTTTGTCCGGTATGTTTCCCTTTTAAACTATGGTTGTTTTTTCATTATTTTGTTTTTGGTTGATGTTGTCCTTTTGCCTGTGCAGTTCAAAATTGTAAAGTATTTCTAATGTTTTTTATATATATCTTTGTGAAACAATGTCCAGGATGTTTTCCCCTTATACATATGACACATGTCCAAACACTCATACTTGTGCCTTTCTTGTTTACGGTACCAACAAATGTCGTATTTTTGCATAGTTGTAACTCTAGTTTTTTATTTTATTTATTTTTTGACCATTTTTTTTCAACAATCTTTTCGTTTGGCATTCATTTTGTTTTGGACATGTTTTTTTTCTTCTTTTTTTGTATAGTCTGTTTTTTGTGTGGTTTTTTAACATCTAAATTAAGGTGTCATTTTAGTAATTCGCACATTTTTTTAACCCACAGAGGACCAGAGGCGTAACGCTGAAATTTCTGCGGGCTTGCAGATTCTGAGGGGCCATGTCGTTGCCATGCTTGTGGCCTTGGACCATATTTTGGCTCTCCTGCGCCACTAATTTTTTTTATTTGGCCCAAAAAATGTTAAAAAAAATAAAATTTATTTTGATTTATTTACGTCTCATTCCTTGTCTGTAAATCTTAGATTGTAGAACCTTACATAAGTCTACTATTTTACCATGAGTTTTTAAGTAATGTAAATTTGAGTGTAGAAAGCTCAAGTAAGTATGTAAGCTGGCACATTAAACACCTAACAATCCCAATAGGTTTGTAGAATTAACGGCAAAAATAGTTTTTTCTTTTTTGGGGGTAATGTAAAAATTAAACCAAACCTGCTTAGGCCTAGATTAGAAAACATACTGATTCACCATAATACCTTTGGTGTTTGTTTTTAGCCACAAAGCAGGGTAAAAAAGTTTACAATTTAAGAAATTACAGGATTAGCCATTAAGCAAGTTTGCATTTTTTGGACCAGGTTACACTTGCTTGTAATTTACCAAGGAAATGTTTGTTTAACGTAAACCAAAAATTTAATGCACACAAATAATAAACACCAAGTGAATTGTCACAATCAATTCACACATTGAAAACACACACAAAAGTCCAAAAAACCCCAAAAACCCCAAAATCATCTAAAAAATCTGTTTGAAGAAGTGGCATGCCAACATGAATCCACAAATGAGGAGAAGAAATCATTGTTCCCGAAGTTATATCCAATGTGTCCACATGAAGTCATTTTTGTTGATCAGGTAGTATGCATCGTTTTTTATGGTCATTGTATGGAATAAAACAAAAACAAAAGCAAAAAAAAGTTAAAAGTGTACATTAAAATATTACATCTCTACATTGTGTCAATTAAAGTAATTTCTGGGAATAATTACCTAAAAAATCGTGCAACAATGTCATCGCGTATGGCCCCCCCCACATACTGACCTCCGACCAACCTCGGGGGGGCCATCCTCAGGCAAGGCAACCTCTGGCTGCATTGGGACACCACTCCTTATGGCGATGTTGTGAAATGTCCCACACAGGACCACAATTTTCGAAACCATAGCCGGCAAATACATGAGGTTGCTACCAGAGCAGTGGAGGCATCTGAATCTGCCTTTTAAAAGGCCGATACAGCACTCCACCACCTGCCTGGTGGCTGTAAGTGCGGAATTATACTGACTTTGTGGCCCTGGTGTGGGAACCAAATAAGGAGTGAGCAGCCAGGGCGTGCAAGGGTAACCACTGTCTCCTGTGAAAATATAAAAAATAACATCAGGACCATTGGGTACCAAGCTTTGTATTGTTTTCAACAGAAGGTGTCAACTTACCCAGAAGCCATGCATCACCAGCTTGTAGGTTGTTTAATTTGTGCCAAAGCCCTGATTGCCGGATGACGAAGGAATCATGTGCACTGCCTGGGAATTTGGCATTCAGGGACAGGATCTGGAGGGAAGCATCACATATCACCATTACATTCAGTGAATGAAAGTGCTTTCGGTTCCTACATATTGCCTCCAGACTTGCTGGAGGCTGAAGTGGTATGTGAGTACCATCCACAACCCCTATGATGTGTGGGAAGCCAGCAATTTGGTAAAAATTAGCCTTCACCACATTAAGGGAACCCATATCCAATGGCATTTTAACAAAATGATGGAGGTGTTTAAAAAGTGCATCCATCACTGCCCTCAGGATCCTTGAAAAGTAGGATTGGGATATTCCTGCCACTATTCCCACAGTGGTTTGAAAGGATCCTGAGGCACAAAAATGTAACACCAACATTAATTGCGTAAGTAGTGGTATTGCTGTAGGACTGTCAGTTTGCCGTTCAAGATCACTCTCTATTAATGAGAGAGTGTCTATGATGATTTGTTGCGGAAGATGGTAGCACCTTAACACCTCATCATCTGGAATTCCAAAAAGGGTGACACGTGTTCTATATATCTGGGGCCTTGCACGCCTACGAGGCCTCCGCCTGGGACGAAGTTGAGGTTGGTCGGGTTCTGGAACCATGGCCAATATAATACGACCAACATCAACCTGAAATGTTAAGCCAGGTAGTTATTTTTTTTGAGAAATGTGTTAAGAAAAATATACTTATCTTTGCAAATAAACCAAAAGATTCTTACAGGCCTGGGTCGTGTCATGTGAAAATCAACCTACATTTCCAAAGTAGAAAAAAAATATTAGATTTATGTAATAAACTCGGATTTCAAACAAATATAGTTTAAGAAAATTTAGAGAAGGAAGCACATATTACTTCGCAAAATGTTACGCTACATTTAGAGTTAACACAGGATTTTACACAGAAGAAGCACATATTATTTCGCAAAATGGTATGCTACATTTAGAGTTAACACAGGATTTTACACAGGAAGCACATATTACTTCGCAAAATGGTATGCTACATTTAGAGTTAACACAGGATTTTACACAGAAGAAGCACATATTACTTTGCAAAACATATGCTAAGACCAACACATGCAATTTGTTAAGTAATAAAACCAAAAACACTTACCAAAAACAGACAAATATCCCAAAGTTAGAAAAGGTCACTTGGGTTCCAGCCAAAATAACTGTTTAAATAAAAAAAAAAAAAAAAAAACACAATTTAAGAATAAAAATGGTTTAGGGAATTATTGAAATACTTACTCAAAAATATAAATCAAAATAGCAGAATAAAAACGCAAAAATGCTAACTTAAACAAAGAAAGTAATAAAAAAACGCTCTGTCAAAAACAAAAAAAACACTCCTTCACGAACCAACAACCAAATAACCAACCACTACTCCGAAATACCTCCAACAATCCAAAAATGCCACCTCGAATGGAGTCACACTAAGCCATAAATAGTCTTTATTTTCCCGCTCAAATTAAGGGCGGACAATAGGAGCGCACAATGAATGATGCGGACAAATAATGATGACGCATGTATAAAAACGTCACTGAAATCCCAAATGGGTCTGCTGTAGTGAGTCCAAAATGACTACAGAGCAGCAAGGTACTGGCCAAGAGGCGCCAGGTAAGTATTTGTATTTTTGGTGGAAAATGATTGTTTAACAATAATTTTGTAAACATTTTAAATTACAAATGTTATTGTCTTTTTAAAAAAAAGGTGTTGAGGATGCCATGGAAGAGGCTGCTGGGCCTAGTCGGCCAACAAAGCAAAAAAAAAAAAGGCAGCCACAATTCACAAGGAAGGAGATGGAGGTTTTGGTGCAAATGTGCAATGACACCCTGCCACAGGCACCAAGGAATATGGGTGCTAGCCAGAGATGGAAATGTGGGACGACATAGCCAGTGCTGTCAATGCGGTGAGTGAGTTGGAACGTTCAACCCGGGAGGTCAAACGCCGGTACGTAAAAACTACATTCGACTAAAAATTGTTTACAGGTCAAAATACTGCAGTAATAATGCCAACTTTTTAAACAACAGATGGAGCGACTTCAAATATCGCCTGAAACAAAAACTTGCTGATAGGGCTAGGCATGCAAGGGGGACAGGTGGGGGTCCCACCCCTGTGTCACTTGAGCTCACGGATTTGGAGGAGCTGGCACAGGGGTGTGTGCAGGATGAGGAGGTGTTTGGCGTGTCGAACATGGATACCGACATGCCAGACTTTGCGGCTCCTCATGTTGACCCAGGTAAATGTTGTAATGTTAACAACTCTGAAATGTGTTTTGTAAAATATCTAGATTATAATTTTACTCTTTTCTCTTTTTTCTCACAGAGACACAGGCGGATGAGTCTGCTCCAGAGGTGAGCTTTGGCAGCAGAATTTCTTCTGGATCTGCAGGAGAGGAAGCAGTAGATCCGGCTGGGGACCCTGTGGAAGACAGTCCAGGGCCTTCCCCCTCGCAGGCAGTGGCCCTCCTCAGTGATCTCAATATTAAAACGGATCAGCAGACCGAGATTCTGCTGAGGATGGACGCCAGTCTGCTACGGGTGGTGGATGCCCTGGAGGAAATGCTGCGGCCAACGTGTGAATTGCCAGTGCCCTGGAGCAGCTCGTTCCCCAGCACATGTTGGAGCTGGCCTCCCTTCCTGCTGGAACATCAGGACCCTCCACCTCTGGCACAACAACAGCCATCCCTCCAAATGTGCCTAGCCCTATGCCTAGTCCAGAGGCCACAACATCTGCCTCTGGACAGGCCAGGCAAAGGACCTCCCGGACCCGTTCTGGCTCACTCCAACCCCCGGACAAACGGCCTAAAAGGCGATGACAGCACTGGCTAATTTCCCCACAATCCATCTCTGTGTTTGTCCCATATTCCTTAATGCCCAAAACCTCCCTCTCCTTTCTTGTGAATTGTTTTTAATTTTTGTATTTGTTTGTGTTTCAAATGCCACTTATTTTATGTGTGTGGCAAAACAAAAAAATTTTGTTTATTTACGTTGTTAAAAATTTGATTCAGAAAAAAAAAAAAAACATTTAATAAAATTCAGTTTAAAATCTGCTCAATTCTATTGTTGATTTATTACAAAACTGATTAAAAGGTAATCCCTCAAACAAAATTACAAACAATACAACGGAAATAGAAAAAAAAATTTATTTTTCAAAAAATCAAGGGTTAAAAAAAATATATGATTTTTTAAAAACACTTAGAAAAAAAAAGGACGATTGGTTTCTTTGCCCAAAAAATATTAGCAAAAAAATAAAACATGCGCACAATATTGTTTAACTAAAACAAAAAAAATTTACAAATATTTCAAAATACAACAAAATAAAATAAAAATTGTTTGCTAATTGATTGTATTAGGCCGAAATTAGCAGCTGAGTAGTTCACCTGCGTTCGGTTTTCAGCTACTAATAAAGGTCTATTTGCGAAACACCTTACAAGCAGTTTAGCAATTAAAAGATGATTGTTTCTGTGGCCTCAATTGATAAATCAACACTCCATCGATGAGCCCAGGGAAGGACGAAGAGACCATCGTCATTGCGGTAGACTATACCAGACCACAAGCTGAGCGAGCAGTCTTAATGAAAATTGGATCAGACGGTGACGTATCACTTGTTCCGTTCACATTGGCCGCTCGCATCAGATAATTTATGTACGCCCAAAAAACGCCTCGACACGCCTGCGTTTTCCCATCTCCACCCCCGTCACCGCCCCAAAACGGACAGTTCTGTCAATCACATTTGACATGTCACTTCCTGTTCGCTGTTCAACGACCGACTGAAAAAATGATCGCAATCAGCCGTACGCTCATGCGCACTGTTACACCGATGCATGCGTGGTTGTACAACATCGGCTGACTACGAACGAGCGGCCGCTTACGAGCGGCTCTGAATGAGGGCCAGAGTTCAGCAGGTATACACCAAGCCTCACTAGTCACAGAGCAGAAGTGCACAGACCTAAAATGGCTCCTTCTTTATATACCCCTAGTTAAGCCCGTCCATTATGTAAATGTAGTTGAAATCTTGCAGATAATCATGAGGTGTTTGGTATGCTAACGATTTATCGTGCACGATCTCACGATTTGGACATCGGACACGATGCATGATAGATCGTGAGATCGTGGGTAAAATTGGACACTTTTTACACCAAATCATGTCCAGGACTGCCAAGGAGCTGCCGGGGAGAGTTCAAGGGAAATCGGACATGATATTGCATCGTGAACACATCGCTTAGTGTGTAGGCACCTTAAGCCTACCCTCCCCCTCCCCGCACCCTAAACCTAACCTCCTTCCTGCACCCTAAACCTAACCTCCCCCTAGTGCCTAAACCTAAAGTCCCCCTCCCAGCACCCTAAACCTAACACCCCCTCCCCAGTGCCTACCTTTAACCCTCCCCTTAGTGCCTAACCCTAGCTTCCCCCAAACATACTTACCTTCGGGACGCCGGTGGTCGCAGCGGCGTAGGTTCATCCCAGATGCCAGGAGGCAAGTTATAATTTGGTGCCCCCCCCGTCACAGCCGCTGACATTGTAATGTAGCATTTTGCATGCAGATATACCCGCAGTTGCACATAGAATATAGACATGTCGCATATAATTTTAATCAGAGGCTGCTTGTGTGTCCTATTCGCATTGCTGTGCAAATAAGACACATTTGAGGGGAAATATTTGCCGAGTCACTCTGCGCTCACACGTTATGTGTAATGCGACTTGTAGCGCACGAAGGATAGATGTATGGGGGACACATTTGTATACATTAGTCACAGATAAGATAGTGACCTGTACGGTGAAATTAGCATGAGGGTGCGCCAGGACTGCTGCATGGGTCTGATGCTAGGGCTGCCGCCAGGGACTAGTGCAACGGAGAGTGGTGGGTGAGGGGGGCGCTGGATGTGTCATACTGACATAAGAAGCTGCTGAGGAGCAGAGACACCAATGACTAGGGACAGGCCATAGATAGACGGAGATGGCAGCTGATGGTATGACACAGAGCTCTCCACTAGTGTAAGTTAGCATCTCAGGTGCCAGGAAGAGGTGCCATGTATTAGGCGGCCATGACTGTACACTCTGGGTACATAGTTACAGCCCTAAGTGAGGTGAATATATTGTGGCCAATGGAGGAGGTGCCCCTTTAGTTCTGGTGCCTCCATTGTCTCCCATAGTTCTGTCTCTGGGTGGTCGGGATACTGGTGCCGGGATCCCGACTACATCCCCTGGGTATACCAGTAAATGCAGTTACCTATGGGAGGGATGATCAAAGACTGCAAATAAAGTAAGTAATGAAGGAAGAGTACATATCGCTTGAGTGGCTAATGGTTTCATAAACTTTTATTCAAAGTTTAATATTTTACACCATTTATTTATTTACAGTTATTTATATAGAGCACACATATTCTTTAGCATTTTACAGAGAATATTTGGCCATTCACATCAGTACCTGTCCCAGTAGAGCTTGCAACCTATATTCCCTACCACAAGTATATATATATATATATATATATATATATATATATACACACTAAGGTTCATTTTTGTAAGGAGCCAATTAACCTACCAGTATATTACTGGATTGTCTGAGAAAACCCATGCAGCACGCGAAAAATATACAAACTCTAAACAGTTAAGGCCCCCACACATCAGAACGATATCGTTCCAACAAGCCAACTAGCTGGCTGGTTGGAATGATAATCGTCCTGTGTGTGGGAGCAAACGATAGTCAGCCGTTTGCTCCCACATGCTGAAAAACGGCCACAAACAGTCGTTCCAACTAGTTGGTGAAAATTAAACATGTTTGATTTTCACCAACTATCGTTCTAGTGTAGTTCCCCCCGACTGAGCATTAAGTAGGCGGACACTGGCCGTCAGTGCCTGCCTACTTCTTCACCTGTTAGCAGCAGCGGCTGAGCGTGAGCGTAGGAGAGGATCAGCGACAGTGCTGCTGCAGCAGCTGTACCAGTCTCGTACCAGTCTGCAGGGGTGTCTACTTCACTCAGTAGGACCAACCCCCCCCTTCCCTGCAGCAGCACAAATCTTCTTCACTGCTCACACCTCCTCCCCACGCGATCACCACCCGCAGATGCACCTCCACTGTCCCTACACCCACCCATGCGATCACCCCCAAGAGCATTTACACCATCATCATGTGCATCAAGGAAGTGCACAACTACCAACCCGCTCTTCGCCCCGGCTGTCTCAACCGGTGCACACTACCAGGTCTCTGCCCTTCGGCGCACAGAGTCCTTCGGCCGCAAGGGAAATGAAGGAAGCTGGGTTCCGCAGTCTCCCCCGGGTGACCGTGATCACACTCCTTCCTCCCCGCGGTCACACTCAAACCCGCAATCACACTCTTGCCACCCCCCCCGCCGCGATCACACTCTTCCCACCCCCTCTGGTATCACACTCTTGACACCCCCCGCCCGCGATCACACTCTTCCCACCCCCTCCCCCGCGATCACACTCTTCCCACCCACCCCCGCGATTACACTCTAACCCCCCCGCGATCACACTCTTCCCACCCCTCACGATCACACTTCACCCCCCCTCCTTAATCACACCTGCCCCCCTCGCGATCACACTTTGCCCTGCGGCCCCTCCCCCGTTGACCCTCGACTCCCCCAACCCCCCTTCCCCTCCCCCCAGTACAAGCAGGGCTCCAACCCAGTATAGGTGGTGATCTAGACTACTCCCTCCCCCCTTCCCACAAGCAGCAAACAACTCCTGGCCTGGTTTATGTGCCCTATCCTCACCCACCTCCCCTCCTGATGGCACCTGGACGGATGAGCCTATTTCATCTTTTAGTATAGAACTAGCAGCTGACGTGTTGGGCTAGTGGTTACAGTGCAGGTAAGTTGATGCATGGGTCCAGGGTTCAAACCCAGGGATAAACTATTTAAATATTTTATATTTATAGTATTCATATTTTTTTTATAGATGAAACCATTTTCCAGGGAATGAGTGAGGGGAAAGCTGGGGTCAGAGATGGGGAATGAGTTGATTACCCAATGTGTCCCCACTGTACTGCCTGTCAACCTGTGCGCCCGTGTAATCCCTGGCCCTGACACCCTCTTCCTGACAAGGTGCGCACCCATAGAATCCTGACCCCTATGATGCTCTGTGCCCATATAGTACCCGACTCCTCTCCCGTCACCTTGTGCGCCCATATAGTACCCGACTCCTCTCCTGTCACCCTGTGCGCCCATATAGTACCCGACTCCTCTCCCGTCATCCTGTGTCCATATAGTACCCGACTCCACTCCCCTGTCACCCTGTGTGCCCATATAGTACCCGTCTTCTCTCCCCTGTCACCCTGTGCGCCCATATAGTACCCGACTCCCATCACCCTGTGTGCCCATTAAGTACCCGACTCCTCTCCCGTCACCCTGTGTCCATATAGTACATGACTCCTCTCTCCTGTCACCCTGTGTGCCCATATAGTAGTACCCATCTTCTCTCCGCTGTCACCCTGTGAGCCCATATAGTACCCGACTCCCCTGTCACCCTGTGTGCCCATATAGTACCCGACTCCTCTCCCGTCACCCTGTGCGCCCATATAGTACCCGATTCCTCTCCTGTCACCCTGTGCGCCCATATAGTACCCGACTCCTCTCCCCTGTCACCCTGTGTGCCCATATAGTACCCGTCTTCTCTCCCCTGTCACCCTGTGTGCCCATATAGTACCCGACTCCCCTGTCACCCTGTGTGCCCATATAGTACCTGTCACCACCTAACGTCACCTGGGCACACATGGCACTCTCTCCTGTTACCCTGTGGGCCTGATTCAGAGACAGGTGCAATGGCAATTTTTACGCAGATTCAGCGATTGTTTGCTATTGCGCATGTGCGAACGCAGCACTGCACACACGCAGCTATTGCAACGATATCACGCACGCACACAGGGACCATGCACAAATTGAGTGACGTAGTCAGCATTTTGGGATGGAAAGGGGGGGGGGGGTGGTTAGAAAAACGCTGTTTCATGTGCATGCATAGATTAACTATTTTGATCTCCTGTGCAGCATGAGACCTCTCATTGGGGTAGATGTATTTATAGCGGCACTTACCGTGCTGCTATAACGCTTCTTTACCGAGGCGAAGCAGGAAGCACTACCAATGTAAGAACATCTCATCGGCCGGAGAGGGGGAGCGTTAACTCCCCCCTCCGGCGCTACCCGCTAGAGACCACAGTGCATCAGCCTAGTGCTGACGCGCTGTGTCTCAATCCCGACCGGCTCCACTGAGCATGCGCAGGATCTCGCAAGTATCGCGAGATCCCCACATGCAGCCTGGAGCTGGCAGCCGCCGCAGCAGGGACAGACAGCTACAGCGGGCTGAACGGTCAGGTGATCTGACCGTTCGTACATGGCCCAGGCTATCGGCGCTGCTATCTTGTAGATTGCAGCGCTGATAATGACAGAGGCACATATCGCCCCTGTCATTTACCGCCCAAACCCCCTATCATACATCGGTGAGAAGCGGTATCAGCGCACATATCGTGCGCTGATACCGCTTCTGGGCTGCATACATCTCCCTCAGTGTGTCAGAAGAGCTGCAGTGTTTGTGGCTGGTCAGACTTGACCTACACGCTGCGTGACTGCCCGATGTGCATCGATGTTTACACTGTCGTATGGATATGAGAAGGCAGCATTGGACGTACCTATGCTGGGGTATGCTTTGGAAGGCATTACAAATTTTAGCAGCTGTGATCCGTGCGAGTATCAGTTGCGTTTGCATTGCCGTCCATCTCTGAATCAAACTCATATAGCGCCTTGATACCCTGTATGGCCATATATTGTCACCACACCTCTCCCTTCCAACCCTTGTTTTATACAGTTACACATTTTTTTATGATGTATGTATATTAGTATATAATATATATATATTATATATATATATATAAATATAATTTTATATATATATATATATATAAAATGCATACGTGTATATATTACCATAATTTTTATAACTGTATAAATGTATGGGTTTGTAATTTTTTACTGAATTAGACCCAAATGGCAATTATTTACATATAATAAACAAAAATTACAAATTTGGGAGCAAATATTAGCCAGTTATGGGGTTAACAGGGCCCTCTAGGCCCCCACACATCAGAACGATATCGTTCCAACCAGCCAACTAGCTGGCTGGTTGGAATGATAATCGTCCTGTGTGTGGGAGCAAACGATAGTCAGCCGTTTGCTCCCACACGCTGAAAACCGGCCACAAACAGTCGTTCCAACTAGTTGGTGAAATTCAAACATATTTGATTTTCACCAGCTAACGTTCTAGTGTAGGGGGATAGTTCCCCCCGACTGAGCGATAAGTAGGCGGACACTGGCCGGCAGTGTCCACCTACTTTTATCACACTCACCTTTTAGCAGAAGAGGGTCCTGTCTCCCTTGTCTTCAGTTCCATAGGGTCCTCCGTCATCAGAGCCGGGTCCTGTGTGTCTAGTTCCGGCAGCAGCTCAGTCCTCAGCAGCGGGTCCCGTGTTTTCAGCACCGGACTTGTCAGGAGGTGCAGGAGCCGGCTGGAACATGTAGCAGCAGCGGTGGATCGAAGTGGGTAGCACACCTCTCCGCAGCACCTTCAGTCTCCCCTGCCAGCCCGTTATCAACTCCCCCGCGATCACACTCCATTGACCCCCTCAGTATAAGTGATACTGACCACCGACCCTCCCCAAGTACAAGACGCACTGACCTCCCCACCCCAGTACGAGTGGCACTGACCCCTGACCTCCCCTAGAGGCTGCACCGCTGCTCTTGGTACCTCACCGCCCCAATCCTCCGATGCATGGATGAAGCCAGTGCGCGTCGGACCTTCCTCCTGCCACTTCTGTGACACTTGCCGAGGTGCTGCCCGACCGACTTCCGATCCCTGTAGTACAGCCAGTGGGGTGCTGTGGATGGCCTCCCTCTTCAGGTTGTTGGACCTGCTGCCCGTTGGTACCATATTGTGTGTGTGTATATTATATATATCCGTATATATAGAGATCGATCTATATATATATATATTAGGGGTGAGCGGGTTCGGATTTCTGAAATCCGAACCCCCCCGAGCCCCCCCGATCCGAGTCCGATCCGAATCAGGCTCGACTTTTCCCGCCTGACTCGGATCTGAAATCGAGGCAAAACGTCATCATCCCGCCTTCCGAGTCTCGCGGGTTTTGGATCCTATATAAGGTACCCACGTCGGCGCCATTTTCTCACTCGGCTGTGGACAGTGAAGAGGGAGGGTGGGAGTTAGGGCTGTGTAGTGTAGTGTAGTGTAGTGCTGCTGTTGTCCACTACTTCAAAGTCCATAGGGGCTGGCTGTGTTGTGCTGTGCTGCTGTTGTTAATAGGGGCTGTGTCCACTACTTCAAAGTCCATAGGGGCTGGCTGGACTGTGTTGTGCAGTCAGTTCTCCATAGGGGCTGTGTCCACTCCAAAGTCCTGTGCAGTGTCCCAGTCCTAAAGGAGTGCTGCAGTGTTGTCCAGGGGGTGCTCTGTCCATCAGGGGTGCTCCCCCCAAGTGCTAAAAAAATAATATATTTTCTGTGTTTGTGAATTGTGTGCGCAGTAGCCGCACGTGCATCAACAAAATAGTGCCAAGCGTGCGCCTGTGTCATAAGTAAAGGGCCGGCTGGCTTGACCGTTAAGGGTGCTGTAACCCCCGAAAGTACACTCCAGTCCAAACCAAAAAAAAAATTATTTTCTGTGTTTGTGAATTGTGTGCGCAGTAGCCGCACGTGCATCAACAAAGTAGTGCCAAGCGTGCGCCTGTGTCATAAGTAAAGGGCCGGCTGGCTTGACCGTTAAGGGTGCTGTAACCCCCGAAAGTACACTCCAGTCCAAACCAAAAAAAAAATTATTTTCTGTGTTTGTGAATTGTGTGCGCAGTAGCCGCACGTGCATCAACAAAGTAGTGCCAAGCGTGCGCCTGTGTCATAAGTAAAGGGCCGGCTGGCTTGACCGTTAAGGGTGCTGTAACCCCCGAAAGTACACTCCAGTCCAAACCAAAAAAAAAATTATTTTCTGTGTTTGTGAATTGTGTGCGCAGTAGCCGCACGTGCATCAACAAAGTAGTGCCAAGCGTGCGCCTGTGTCATAAGTAAAGGGCCGGCTGGCTTGACCGTTAAGGGTGCTGTAACCCCCGAAAGTACACTCCAGTCCAAACCAAAAAAAAAATTATTTTCTGTGTTTGTGAATTGTGTGCGCAGTAGCCGCACGTGCATCAACAAAGTAGTGCCAAGCGTGCGCCTGTGTCATAAGTAAAGGGCCGGCTGGCTTGACCGTTAAGGGTGCTGTAACCCCCGAAAGTACACTCCAGTCCAAACCAAAAAAAAAATTATTTTCTGTGTTTGTGAATTGTGTGCGCAGTAGCCGCACGTGCATCAACAAAGTAGTGCCAAGCGTGCGCCTGTGTCATAAGTAAAGGGCCGGCTGGCTTGACCGTTAAGGGTGCTGTAACCCCCGAAAGTACACTCCAGTCCAAACCAAAAAAAAAATTATTTTCTGTGTTTGTGAATTGTGTGCGCAGTAGCCGCACGTGCATCAACAAAATAGTGCCAAGCGTGCGCCTGTGTCATAAGTAAAGGGCCGGCTGGCTTGACCGTTAAGGGTGCTGTAACCCCCGAAAGTACACTCCAGTCCAAACCAAAAAAAAAATTATTTTCTGTGTTTGTGAATTGTGTGCGCAGTAGCCGCACGTGCATCAACAAAGTAGTGCCAAGCGTGCGCCTGTGTCATAAGTAAAGGGCCGGCTGGCTTGACCGTTAAGGGTGCTGTAACCCCCGAAAGTACACTCCAGTCCAAACCAAAAAAAAAAATATTTTCTGTGTTTGTGAATTGTGTGCGCAGTAGCCGCACGTGCATCAACAAAGTAGTGCCAAGCGTGCGCCTGTGTCATAAGTAAAGGGCCGGCTGGCTTGACCGTTAAGGGTGCTGTAACCCCCGAAAGTACACTCCAGTCCAAACCAAAAAAAAAATTATTTTCTGTGTTTGTGAATTGTGTGCGCAGTAGCCGCACGTGCATCAACAAAGTAGTGCCAAGCGTGCGCCTGTGTCATAAGTAAAGGGCCGGCTGGCTTGACCGTTAAGGGTGCTGTAACCCCCGAAAGTACACTCCAGTCCAAACCAAAAAAAAAATTATTTTCTGTGTTTGTGAATTGTGTGCACTGTGGCTGCACGTGCATCAACAAAGGAGCAGCGCCAAGCGTGCGCCTGTGTCCCATAAGTAAAGAGCCGGCTGGCTAATTTCTTAAAGGGTGGTGTAACCCACAAAGTGCACTACTCTCCAGCAAAAATAAAATAATATTTTCTGTGTTTGTGTGCGCTTTAGCCGCACGTATATATATCAATATAACATAAATGGAGGACCAAACTTTCTCCGATAAAAATAAAATAGGGAAAGATCAGGAACCACTTCCTCCTAGTGCTGTTGCTGCTGCTGGGAGTTGTTCATCATCCCAGAGAGGAAGTAGGAACATCACTACTTTTACTAAACAATTGACCCTCCAACAGTCCCTAGCAATGAGGATGAAGTACGACAGCAGTCATCCTGAAGCAAAACGTATAACTGAGGCCTTGACTGCTATGTTGGTGTTAGACGTGCGTCCGGTATCCGACATTAGTGCAGTGGGATTTAGACAATTGATGGAGGTAGTGTGTCCTCGGTTCCAAATCCCGTCTAGATTCCACCTGCATCCTCAAAGCAGCAGCGACAAGCGTGCGTCTGTCTGTTAAAGGGTGGTGACACCCTCAAAGTGTGCTACACAAACAATTAAAATATTGTTCTTTTTTTTTCTGTCTTTGTGAATTGTGTGGGCTGTAGCCACACCTGCATCCTTAAAGCAGCAGCGACAAGCGTGCGTCTGTCTGTTAAAGGGTGGTGACACCCTCAAAGTGTACTACACAGACAATTAAAATATTGTTCTTTTTTTTTTGGTCTTTGTGAAATGTGTGGGCTGTAGCCGCACCTGCATCCTTAAAGCAGCAGCGACAAGCGTGCGTCTGTCTGTTAAAGGGTGGTGACACCCTCAAAGTGTGCTACACAAACAATTAAAATATTGTTCTTTTTTTTTTGGTCTTTGTGAAATGTGTGGGCTGTAGCCGCACCTGCATCCTTAAAGCAGCAGCAACAAGCGTGCGTCTGTCTGTTAAAGGGTGGTGTAACTCTCAAAGTGCTCCAAAAAATAAAAAACTATTTTTTTAATGTGTTTGTGACTTGTGTGCGATGTAGCCGCACCTGCATCCTTAAAGCAGCAGCGACAAGCGTGCGTCTGTCTGTTAAAGGGTGGTGACACCCTCAAAGTGTGCTACACAAACAATAAAAATATTCTTCTTTTTTCTGTCTATGTGAATTGTGTGGGCTGTAGCCGCACCTGCATCCTTAAAGCAGCAGCGACAAGCGTGCGTCTGTCTGTTAAAGGGTGGTGACACCCTCAAAGTGTTCTACACAAACAATTAAAATATTGTTATTTTTTTTTTGGTCTTTGTGAAATGTGTGGGCTGTAGCCGCACCTGCATCCTTAAAGCAGCAGCGACAAGCGTGCGTCTGTCTGTTAAAGGGTGGTGACACCTCAAAGTGTTCTACACAAACAATTAAAATAATCTTCTTCTTTTTTCTGTCTTTGTGAATTGTGTGGGCTGTAGCCGCACTTGCATCCTCAAAGCAGCAGCGACAAGCGTGCGTCTGTCTGTTAAAGGGTGGTGTAACCCTCAAAGTGTGCTCCACAAACAATAAAAATATTCTTTTTTTTTTCTGTCTTTGTGAATTGTGTGGGCTGTAGCCGCACTTGAATCCTCAAAGCAGCAGCGACAAGCGTGCGTCTGTCTGTTAAAGGATTACATCGGTGACAGCATCCAAGTAGGCATGTCAGACAGTCCGTACCTGTACTGGCAGGAAAAAGAAGCAATTTGGAGGTCCCTGTACAAACTGGCTCTATTTTACCTGAGTTGCCCCCCCTCCAGTGTGTACTCCGAAAGAGTGTTTAGTGCAGCCGGGAACCTTGTCAGCGAAAGGCGTAGGAGGTTGCTTCCACAAAATGTGGAGAAGATGATGTTCATAAAATGAATTATCAACTCTTCCAGGGAGACCAGCCTCCAGAACGTACAGAGGGACCTGTGGTTCCAGCAGGGACGAATTAATACTCTGTGAGGATGAGGATGTACACACTGAAGAGGGTGAGGAATCAGTGGATGAGGAGGATGAGGATGACATCTTGCCTCCGTAGAGCCAGTTTGTGCAGGGACAGATAAATTGCCAGCTTGTTTTGTGGGGGCCCAAACGAACCAATCATTTCAGCCACAGTTGTGTGGCAGACCCTGGCGCTGAAATGATTGGTTTGTTAAAGTGTGCATGTCCTGTTTATACAACATAAGGGTGGGTGGGAGGGCCCAAGGACAATTCCATCTTGCACCTCTTTTTTTTCTTTGCATTATGTACAGTTTGGGGCCTAGTTTTTCAATGCCATCCTGTCTGCCACTGCAGTTTCACGCCTAGATGGGTCACGTGTTTGTGCCGCCCACTTGTGTCGCTTAGCATAGTCATCCAGCTACCTCGGTGCAACCTTTTGGACATAAAAACACTATTGTGAGGTGTGAGGTATTCAGAATAGACTGGAAATGAGTGGAAATTAAGGTTATTGAGGTTAATAATAGCATAGGAGCAGAAAAACCTACAAATTCTGTGATTTTAGCTGTTTTTATGCTTTTTTTCAAAAAAATACAGATCCAAAACACAAAACCCAGAACCCAAAACACGCAAGGGTGGTTTTGGCAAAACCAATCCAGATCCAAAACACGAAGAAAGATCCAGATCCAAAACCAAAACACAAAACACGAAAAGTGGCCGGTGCACACCCCTAATATATATATATATATATATATATATATATATATATATATGGATCAGAATGGGATTGAAATGCCGGTAGCTGAAATCCTGACCCCTATGATGCTCTGTGCCCATATAGTACCCGACTCCTCTCCCGTCACCTTGTGCGCCCATATAGTACCCGACTCCTCTCCTGTCACCCTGTGCGCCCATATAGTACCCGACTCCTCTCCCGTCATCCTGTGTCCATATAGTACCCGACTCCACTCCCCTGTCACCCTGTGTGCCCATATAGTACCCGTCTTCTCTCCCCTGTCACCCTGTGCGCCCATATAGTACCCGACTCCCATCACCCTGTGTGCCCATATAGTACCCGACTCCTCTCCCGTCACCCTGTGTCCATATAGTACATGACTCCTCTCTCCTGTCACCCTGTGTGCCCATATAGTAGTACCCATCTTCTCTCCGCTGTCACCCTGTGCGCCCATATAGTACCCGACTCCCCTGTCACCCTGTGTGCTCATATAGTACCCGACTCCTCTCCCGTCACCCTGTGCGCCCATATAGTACCCGATTCCTCTCCTGTCACCCTGTGCGCCCATATAGTACCCGACTCCTCTCCCCTGTCACCCTGTGTGCCCATATAGTACCCGTCTTCTCTCCCCTGTCACCCTGTGCGCCCATATAGTACCCGACTCCCCTGTCATCCTGTGTGCCCATATAGTACCTGTCACCACCTAACGTCACCTGGGCACACATGGCACTCTCTCCTGTTACCCTGTGGGCCTGATTCAGAGACAGGTGCAATGGCAATTTTTACGCAGATTCAGCGATTGTTTGCTATTGCGCATGTGCGAACGCAGCACTGCACACACGCAGCTATTGCAACGATATCACGCACGCACAGGGACCATGCACAAATTGAGTGACGTAGTCAGCATTTTGGGATGGAAAGGGGGGGGGGTGGTTAGAAAAACGCTGTTTCATGTGCATGCATAGATTAACTATTTTGATCTCCTGTGCAGCATGAGACCTCTCATTGGGGTAGATGTATTTATAGCGGTACTTACCGTGCTGCTATAATGCTTCTTTACCGAGGCGAAGCAGGAAGCACTACCAATGTAAGAACATCTCATCGGCCGGAGAGGGGGAGCGTTAACTCCCCCCTCCGGCGCTACCCGCTAGAGACCACAGTGCGTCAGCCTAGTGCTGACGCGCTGTGTCTCAATCCCGACCGGCTCCACTGAGCATGCGCAGGATCTTGCAAGTATCGCGAGATCCCCACATGCAGCCTGGAGCTGGCAGCCGCCGCAGCAGGGACAGACAGCTACAGCGGGCTGAACGGTCAGGTGATCTGACCGTTCGTACATGGCCCAGGCTATCGGCGCTGCTATCTTGTAGATTGCAGCGCTGATAATGACAGAGGCACATATCGCCCCTGTCATTTACCGCCCAAACCCCCTATCATACATCGGTGAGAAGCGGTATCAGCGCACATATCGTGCGCTGATACCGCTTCTGGGCTTCATACATCTCCCTCAGTGTGTCAGAAGAGCTGCAGTGTTTGTGGCTGGTCAGACTTGACCTACACGCTGCGTGACTGCCCGATGTGCATCGATGTTTACACTGTCGTATGGATATGAGAAGGCAGCATTGGACGTACCTATGCTAGGGTATGCTTTGGAAGGCATTACAAATTTTAGCAGCTGTGATCCGTGTATCAGTTGCGTTTGCATTGCCGTCCATCTCTGAATCAAACTCATATAGCGCCTTGATACCCTGTATGGCCATATATTGTCACCACACCTCTCCCTTCCAACCCTTGTTTTATACAGTTACACATTTTTTTATGATGTATGTATATTAGTATATAATATATATATATTATATATATATATATAAATATAATTTTATATATATATATATATATATATATATATATATAAAATGCATACGTGTATATATTACCATAATTTTTATAACTGTATAAATGTATGGGTTTGTAATTTTTTACTGAATTAGACCCAAATGGCAATTATTTACATATAATAAACAAAAATTACAAATTTGGGAGCAAATATTAGCCAGTTATGGGGTTAACAGGGCCCTCTAGGCCCCCACACATCAGAACGATATCGTTCCAACCAGCCAACTAGCTGGCTGGTTGGAATGATAATCGTCCTGTGTGTGGGAGCAAACGATAGTCAGCCGTTTGCTCCCACACGCTGAAAACCGGCCACAAACAGTCATTCCAACTAGTTGGTGAAATTCAAACATATTTGATTTTCACCAGCTAACGTTCTAGTGTAGGGGGATAGTTCCCCCCGACTGAGCGATAAGTAGGCGGACACTGGCCGGCAGTGTCCACCTACTTTTATCACACTCACCTTTTAGCAGAAGAGGGTCCTGTCTCCCTTGTCTTCAGTTCCATAGGGTCCTCCGTCATCAGAGCCGGGTCCCGTGTGTCTAGTTCCGGCAGCAGCTCAGTCCTCAGCAGCGGGTCCCGTGTTTTCAGCACCGGACTTGTCAGGAGGTGCAGGAGCCGGCTGGAACATGTAACAGCAGCGGTGGATCGAGGTGGGTAGCACACCTCTCCGCAGCACCTTCAGTCTCCCCTGCCAGCCCGTTATCAACTCCCCCGCGATCACACTCCATCGACCCCCTCAGTATAAGTGATACTGACCACCGACCCTCCCCAAGTACAAGACGCACTGACCTCCCCACCCCAGTACAAGTGGCACTGACCCCTGACCTCCCCTAGAGGCTGCACCGCTGCTCTTGGTACCTCACCGCCCCAATCCTCCGATGCATGGATGAAGCCAGTGCGCGTCGGACCTTCCTCCTGCCACTTCTGTGACACTTGCCGAGGTGCTGCCCGACCGACTTCCGATCCCTGTAGTACAGCCAGTGGGGTGCTGTGGATGGCCTCCCTCTTCAGGTTGTTGGACCTGCTGCCCGTTGGTACCATATTGTGTGTGTGTATATTATATATATCCGTATATATAGAGATCGATCTATATATATATATATATATATATATATATATATATATGGATCAGAATGGGATTGAAATGCCGGTAGCTGAAATCCCGGCAGCAGATGCCCGATGGAGGAGATCCCGACTGGGGTAGGTAAGTATACTAACCCTCCCCCTAACTCTCCCTTACGGGTGTCTAACCCTAACCTCCCCCACTAGTGCCTAACCCTAACCCCCCCCCCCCCACGGATGCATAAACTTAACCCCCCACCCTGCACCCTAACCCTCTCGGGAGGGTGCCTAGCCCTAATCTTGCCTGGGATGGTGCCTACCCTAACCTTGAGTAACCTTTGCGGAGGGCTCGTGTCTCAGCCAATGAACGCTCAGCGGCAGGGTTTCCATGGTGAAATCCCGCCACTAAGCTCTCATTCGGGAACTACCATTCCTAAAGAACGGTACTTTAGTTTGTGGCTCCGCGATTTCTGGAATGCCTAGTTTGGAACGAAGAGGACCAAACTTCGCCTAGAAGACAGGTGAGTGAGTTTTTCTTTAACAGGTCCCCTATGGATACCCTACTGGATAAGTGGACCGATGCTACAGGGATACATAGGTGAGTATGTGTACATGTGTGTGCATGTGTGTGTACATGTGAGTGCATGTATGTTTAATAAACTTATACTTTGTGCTTATTTTAATATTGCTTTTGCAGTGGAACTACAGGTACGAGCGGGGCTCGTAATGACCCGAATGCTGGTACTTGTGGTTCTCCAAGTACCAGCATGCTGAGGAGGCTTGCTGGGACCTGCAGTTCCACAGCAAAAGACAAATTTAGTTCATCTATTTTTTACACACACTATACACAATCAACCCGGCACCCACCGCCCAGGGGTACTGGGGATAGCCCCGGACTATCAGCTTGTGCCTGGGGTGCCCTGGAGAGGGGAACCCCTTTATTGGGGGGGTCCCCAGCTCCCCAGGGATCCCTAGCCTGGGCTGACTAGCGGTCAGGGTTAATGCTTTGGCTGGGTGGCCCGGTGAAAGGGCTCCCCTGGCTGTGGCATTAGCCCCTCACTAGAAAAAGTGCGGTGCTGGTTCTGGATAATACAAGGGGACTCTACTCATTTTTCCCCTTATATTTCCAGAACCAGGACCGGATCAGAGCCCAGTGCTGGTTGCACAGAATACGGGGGACCCCTACGTTGTTTATCCACCGTATTTTGCGCAACCAGCACTGGGTCACTAAAGCACGGGGGCTGGTTGTTATTTTGGGGGAGGGGTCACGCCATTTTTTTTTTTTTTTTTTACAGGTCTTCATTTTTTTAAACAGCAGCACAGACGGGTCTAACTGTTCCCATCCGTGCATCTGTGTTTTTTTTTCACAGACAGATACATCCCTGATGCAAGCATCTGTTTGCTATCCTGCATGATCTAAAGATTGACAAATCTTTAGATCGTGCACGATAGATTTTGTGACACATCGTGCAGCTTTTACTGCACATCGTGTCCTGGAGTGCCGGGGAAAGTTCAAGGGAAATCGGACACGATATCGGATCGTAACCACATCGCCTAGTGTGTAGGCACCTTAAGTCCCCCCGGTGGTTCCTAAACCTAACCCCCCCATCCCCGGTCTAAGTGTTGTACTTAACCGGCAGGAGGGCGATCGGTCCGGTGTCGGGATTAACATAGGCATCAGAATTTTGACGCCTATGTTAAATCCCTTGCCGGGATTCCGCAGTTGGAATTGAGAACGCTGGTCTCTTAATTTCATTCCTATGGATCATATGTATGTGTAGCCCATTTAGTAATGATCGTACTTGCAATGCGATCTGGACACCATATTAGAGCCCATGATCGCATTGCAGGATACGATCATACTGCCTGGATGTATGAAGTACCACCTGCAGAGACAGCGGTCACTTCACCAGGGCTGCCATCAGAAATTGTGGGGCCCGGGACTGGCAAAATAGGCAGGGCCCCTCCATGTTTCTGCAACTCCTACCATACAGTGTCTTTCCAGTTTCAGTGAGCCACTCTTCTGTCTCCCCAGCTGCCCCCCCCTTCTGTATCTCTCCAGCCAGCCCCCCTTCTCTGTCTCCATATTGGCCCCTTTTTGCTGTGTCTTCAGCCAGCCCACCTTTTGTCTCTCCAGCCCCTTGGTCTTGTAGCTCTAAAACCTACTCCTCATGCGACGCGCTCCTCCCTTTCAGAGGTGCGGTGTGATGGGTGGGGATGTGGACAGGTGGCAAAGTGGGCGGGCAGTGGGATTGCAGGGGCAAATGCAGGATTTGCAAGAGGGGGTTTCCTATTTATATATATTTATTTTATTTATATATGCGTATATCTAAGCAATAACTTGGCTGTATGTATATATATATATATATATATATATATATATATAGATGTGTGTGTGTGTGTGTGTATGTGCATATATATAATATATAGATTGCATCACTCATGGGTACTTTCAGGCAAGACTTCAAACTGCAAACAGTGTCTTTGTCCAAAGTTTCATTCCATCTGGACTTTTAGCAACAATGGGCCTGATTCAGACCCACTCGCAAGCGGCTGTCCGCTCGCAAGTGGGTCGATGGTGTGCACTGCGCATGCGCACGACGGCGGGAGCTCCGTTGTGTCTGATCAAAGGGGGCGTGCTGTCGGTGTTGATTGACAGCACGCCCCCTTTGGTGGGCGTGCCGGGGGCGTGCCTCCCAGACGGGGGCGTTCCCAAGGGAACGCCTACCGTCAGAAGCCGGCCCACTGACATCTCTAGTGATGTCAGTGGGAGTGATTTTGGCTCTGATAGAGCCAAAATCACTCCGGGCCTTGCAGTTGAGAACCGCAGGCTCCGGCTCGCAGTGGCGATGGTCGCGATGGCCAAGACCATCACGGCCATCGACCTGCACGCTCATATAGGCTGTGGGTGGTGACCCACAGCTATACGAGCATCCAGGAGGACGCTCCATAATTATGGAGGACGGCCCTCATTCAGAGCGTGCGCTCTGCTCAGAGCGTCCGGCTCTGAATGAGGGCCAATGTTCTTAATGAAAATCTGGATGGACTGAAATGGTGATTGTACCTGTGAATGATGCCGTAGAGATATACTGTATGTATATATAATGTGCATTTACAGTATAGATATATATATTTATACATACTGCCCAGATATTGTCAGATATATATATATATATATATATATATAGGGGTGTGCACCGGCCACTTTTCGTGTTTTGTGTTTTGGTTTTGGATCTGGATCTTTCTTCGTGTTTTGGATCTGGATTGGTTTTGCCAAAACCACCCTTCCGTGTTTTGGGTTCTGGGTTTTGTGTTTTGGATGTGTATTTTTTTGAAAAAAAGTATAAAAACAGCTTAAATCACAGAATTTGTGGGTTTTTCTGCTCCTATGCAATTATTAACCTCAATAACCTTCATTTCCAGTCTATTCTGAACACCTCACACCTCACAATATTGTATTTATGGCCAAAAGATTGCACCGAGGTAGCTGGATGACTATGCTAAGCGACACGAGTGGGCGGCACAAACACGTGGCCCATCTAGGAGTGACACTGCAGTGGCAGACAGGATGGCAGTTTGAAAAACTAGGCCCCAAACAGTACATACTGCAAAGAAAAAAAAGAGGTGCAAGATGGAATTGTCCTTGGGCCCCCCCACCCACCCTTATGTTGTATAAATAGGACATGCACACTTTAACAAACCAATCATTTCAGCGCCAGGGTCTGCCACACAACTGTGGCTGAAATGATTGGTTCGTTTGGGCCCCCACAAAACAAGCTGGCAATTAATGTGTCCCTGCACAAACTGGCTCTACGGAGCCTTGGATAAAACAGGAAAAAGGGATTTAGGTGTCCCTGGACTGCTTACGGTCTTAGCCAAAGTTTCTGAACTTGACAGTAACTTGTTATGAACGCGCTGCAGGTCCCGTGTAAGGGAGGATGTTCGTAGGTGGTTAACATCCCAACCCCTACTTATTTCACCTTTACATATGGTACATATGGCAAGACAGTTGTTGTCCGGATTTGGATAGAAATATTGCCACACCAAAGAGGTGGAATGTTTGGTCTTCTGCCCAGGCATGACCGTGATGGGCTTTTTCATCACACGGACAACAACTGTCTCCCCCGGAGCCTGATTTAAACAAACCACATCACCATCAGAATCCTCCTCGCCAACTTCCTCCTCAGTGCCAGCTACACCAGTATCCTCATCCTGTTGTACTTCAACAGTGACATCTTCAATTTGCATATCAGCAAGTGGACTGTGGGTGCTCCTTTCAGCACTTGCAGGAGGCGTGCAAATGGTGGAAAGAGCCACCTCTTCCCGTCCAGTGCTGGGAAGGTCAGGCATAGCAACCGCCACCACACTTGGACTCTCCTTGGGGATTTGTGATATCTTCTTAGAACGCACAGTTCTTCGCTGTGCTTTTGCCAGCTTAACTCGTTTGATTTTTTTAGTGGGAGGAGGGCTTCCATCGTCATGTGAAGCTGAACCACTAGTCATGAACATAGGGAAAGACCTTAGCCGTTCCTTACCACTCCGTGTCGTAAATGGCATATTGGCAAGTTTATGTTTCTCTTCAGATGATTTAAATGTTTTTTCAAGGTCATTTTCCTGAACTTTGCCATTTGGGATTGTATGTGCCCTCTATTATGACATTGGGCATCGGCCTTGGCAGACGACGTTGATGGCATGTTATCGTCTATGTCATGACTATTGGCAGCAGCTTCAGCACTAGGAGGAAGTGGTTCTTGATCTTTCTCTATTTTATTTTTATCGGAGAAAGTTTGGTCCTCCATTTATGTTATATCGATTTGATATATACGTGCAGCTAAGGCGCACACAAACACAGAAAATATTTTTTTATTTTTGCTAGAGAGTAGTGCACTTTGTGGGTTACACCACCCTTTAAGACATGAGCCAGCAAAACGTCATCATCCCGCCTTCCGAGTCTCGCGGGTTTTGGATCCTATATAAGGTACCCGCGTCGGCGCCATTTTCTCACTCGGCTGTGGACAGTGAAGAGGGAGGGTGGGAGTTAGGGCTGTGTAGTGTAGTGTAGTGTAGTGCTGCTGTTGTCCACTACTTCAAAGTCCATAGGGGCTGGCTGTGTTGTGCTGTGCTGCTGTTGTTAATAGGGGCTGTGTCCACTACTTCAAAGTCCATAGGGGCTGGCTGGACTGTGTTGTGCAGTCAGTTCTCCATAGGGGCTGTGTCCACTCCAAAGTCCTGTGCAGTGTCCCAGTCCTAAAGGAGTGCTGTAGTGTTGTCCAGGGGGTGCTCTGTCCATCAGGGGTGCTCCCCCCAAGTGCTAAAAAAATAATATATTTTCTGTGTTTGTGAATTGTGTGCGCAGTAGCCGCACGTGCATCAACAAAGTAGTGCCAAGCGTGCGCCTGTGTCATAAGTAAAGGGCCGGCTGGCTTGACCGTTAAGGGTGCTGTAACCCCCGAGAGTACACTCCAGTCCAAACCAAAAAAAAAATTATTTTCTGTGTTTGTGAATTGTGTGCGCAGTAGCCGCACGTGCATCAACAAAGTAGTGCCAAGCGTGCGCCTGTGTCATAAGTAAAGGGCCGGCTGGCTTGACCGTTAAGGGTGCTGTAACCCCCGAAAGTACACTCCAGTCCAAACCAAAAAAAAAATTATTTTCTGTGTTTGTGAATTGTGTGCACTGTGGCTGCACGTGCATCAACAAAGGAGCAGCGCCAAGCGTGCGCCTGTGTCCCATAAGTAAAGAGCCGGCTGGCTCATTTCTTAAAGGGTGGTGTAACCCACAAAGTGCACTACTCTCCAGCAAAAATAAAAAAATATTTTCTGTGTTTGTGTGCGCTTTAGCCGCACGTATATATATCAATATAACATAAATGGAGGACCAAACTTTCTCCGATAAAAATAAAATAGAGAAAGATCAAGAACCACTTCCTCCTAGTGCTGTTGCTGCTGCTGGGAGTTGTTCATCATCCCAGAGAGGAAGTAGGAACATCACTACTTTTACTAAACAATTGACCCTCCAACAGTCCCTAGCGATGAGGATGAAGTACGACAGCAGTCATCCTGAAGCAAAACGTATAACTGAGGCCTTGACTGCTATGTTGGTGTTAGACGTGCGTCCGGTATCCGACATTAGTGCAGTGGGATTTAGACAATTGATGGAGGTAGTGTGTCCTCGGTTCCAAATCCCGTCTAGATTCCACCTGCACCCTCAAAGCAGCAGCGACAAGCGTGCGTCTGTCTGTTAAAGGGTGGTGACACCCTCAAAGTGTGCTACACAAACAATTAAAATATTGTTCTTTTTTTTTCTGTCTTTGTGAATTGTGTGGGCTGTAGCCGCACCTGCATCCTTAAAGCAGCAGCGACAAGCGTGCGTCTGTCTGTTAAAGGGTGGTGACACCCTCAAAGTGTGCTACACAAACAATTAAAATATTGTTCTTTTTTCTGTCTTTGTGAATTGTGTGGGCTGTAGCCGCACCTGCATCCTTAAAGCAGCAGCGACAAGCGTGCGTCTGTCTGTTAAAGGGTGGTGTAACTCTCAAACAATAAAAATATTCTTCTTCTTTTTTCTGTCTATGTGAATTGTGTGGGCTGTAGCCACACCTGCATCCTTAAAGCAGCAGCGACAAGCGTGCGTCTGTCTGTTAAAGGGTGGTGACACCCTCAAAGTGTTCTACACAAACAATTAAAATATTGTTCTTTTTTTTTCGGTCTTTGTGAAATGTGTGGGCTGTAGCCGCACCTGCATCCTTAAAGCAGCAGCGACAAGCGTGCGTCTGTCTGTTAAAGGGTGGTGACACCCTCAAAGTGTGCTACACAAACAATTAAAATATTGTTCTTTTTTCTGTCTTTGTGAATTGTGTGGGCTGTAGCCGCACCTGCATCCTTAAAGCAGCAGCGACAAGCGTGCGTCTGTCTGTTAAAGGGTGGTGACACCCTCAAAGTGTGCTACACAAACAATTAAAATATTGTTCTTTTTTTTTTGGTCTTTGTGAAATGTGTGGGCTGTAGCCGCACCTGCATCCTTAAAGCAGCAGCGACAAGCGTGCGTCTGTCTGTTAAAGGGTGGTGACACCCTCAAAGTGTTCTACACAAACAATTAAAATATTGTTCTTTTTTTTTCGGTCTTTGTGAAATGTGTGGGCTGTAGCCGCACCTGCATCCTTAAAGCAGCAGCGACAAGCGTGCGTCTGTCTGTTAAAGGGTGGTGTAACTCTCAAAGTGCTCCAAAAAATAAAAAACTATTTTTTTAATGTGTTTGTGACTTGTGTGCGATGTAGCCGCACCTGCATCCTTAAAGCAGCAGCGACAAGCGTGCGTCTGTCTGTTAAAGGGTGGTGACACCCTCAAAGTGTGCTACACAAACAATAAAAATATTCTTCTTCTTTTTTCTGTCTATGTGAATTGTGTGGGCTGTAGCCACACCTGCATCCTTAAAGCAGCAGCGACAAGCGTGCGTCTGTCTAATAAAGGGTGGTGACACCCTCAAAGTGTTCTACACAAACAATTAAAATATTGTTCTTTTTTTTTCGGTCTTTGTGAAATGTGTGGGCTGTAGCCGCACCTGCATCCTTAAAGCAGCAGCGACAAGCGTGCGTCTGTCTGTTAAAGGGTGGTGTAACTCTCAAAGTGTTCCAAAAAATAAAAAACTATTTTTTTAATGTGTTTGTGACTTGTGTGCGATGTAGCCACACTTGCATCCTCAAAGCAGCAGCGACAAGCGTGCGTCTGTCTGTTAAAGGGTGGTGACACCCTCAAAGTGTGCTACACAAACAATTAAAATATTGTTCTTTTTTTTTTGGTCTTTGTGAAATGTGTGGGCTGTAGCCGCACCTGCATCCTTAAAGCAGCAGCGACAAGCGTGCGTCTGTCTGTTAAAGGGTGGTGACACCCTCAAAGTGTGCTACACAAACAATAAAAATATTCTTCTTCTTTTTTCTGTCTATGTGAATTGTGTGGGCTGTAGCCGCACCTGCATCCTTAAAGCAGCAGCGACAAGCGTGCGTCTGTCTGTTAAAGGGTGGTGACACCCTCAAAGTGTGCTACACAAACAATAAAAATATTCTTCTTCTTTTTTCTGTCTATGTGAATTGTGTGGGCTGTAGCCGCACCTGCATCCTTAAAGCAGCAGCGACAAGCGTGCGTCTGTCTGTTAAAGGGTGGTGACACCCTCAAAGTGTGCTACACAAACAATTAAAATATTCTTCTTCTTTTTTCTGTCTATGTGAATTGTGTGGGCTGTAGCCGCACCTGCATCCTTAAAGCAGCAGCGACAAGCGTGCGTCTGTCTGTTAAAGGGTGGTGACACCCTCAAAGTGTGCTACACAAACAATAAAAATATTCTTCTTCTTTTTTCTGTCTATGTGAATTGTGTGGGCTGTAGCCGCACCTGCATCCTTAAAGCAGCAGCGACAAGCGTGCGCCTGTCTGTTAAAGGGTGGTGACACCTCAAAGTGTTCTACACAAACAATTAAAATATTGTTCTTTTTTTTTCGGTCTTTGTGAAATGTGTGGGCTGTAGCCGCACCTGCATCCTTAAAGCAGCAGTGACAAGCGTGCGTCTGTCTGTTAAAGGGTGGTGACACCTCAAAGTGTTCTACACAAACAATTAAAATATTCTTCTTCTTTTTTCTGTCTTTGTGAATTGTGTGGGCTGTAGCCGCACTTGCATCCTCAAAGCAGCAGCGACAAGCGTGCGTCTGTCTGTTAAAGGATTACATCGGTGACAGCATCCAAGTAGGCATGTCAGACAGTCCGTACCTGTACTGGCAGGAAAAAGAAGCAATTTGGAGGTCCCTGTACAAACTGGCTCTATTTTACCTGAGTTGCCCCCCCTCCAGTGTGTACTCCGAAAGAGTGTTTAGTGCAGCCGGGAACCTTGTCAGCGAAAGGCGTAGGAGGTTGCTTCCACAAAATGTGGAGAAGATGATGTTCATAAAATGAATTATCAACTCTTCCAGGGGGACCAGCCTCCAGAACGTACAGAGGGACCTGTGGTTCCAGCAGGGACGAATTAATACTCTGTGAGGATGAGGATGTACACACTGAAGAGGGTGAGGAATCGGTGGATGAGGAGGATGAGGATGACATCTTGCCTCCGTAGAGCCAGTTTGTGCAGGGACAGATAAATTGCCAGCTTGTTTTGTGGGGGCCCAAACGAACCAATCATTTCAGCCACAGTTGTGTGGCAGACCCTGGCGCTGAAATGATTGGTTTGTTAAAGTGTGCATGTCCTGTTTATACAACATAAGGGTGGGTGGGAGGGCCCAAGGACAATTCCATCTTGCACCTCTTTTTTTTCTTTGCATTATGTACAGTTTGGGGCCTAGTTTTTCAATGCCATCCTGTCTGCCACTGCAGTTTCACGCCTAGATGGGTCACGTGTTTGTGCCGCCCACTTGTGTCGCTTAGCATAGTCATCCAGCTACCTCGGTGCAACCTTTTGGACATAAAAACACTATTGTGAGGTGTGAGGTATTCAGAATAGACTGGAAATGAGTGGAAATTAAGGTTATTGAGGTTAATAATAGCATAGGAGCAGAAAAACCTACAAATTCTGTGATTTTAGCTGTTTTTATGCTTTTTTTCAAAAAAATACAGATCCAAAACACAAAACCCAGAACCCAAAACACGCAAGGGTGGTTTTGGCAAAACCAATCCAGATCCAAAACACGAAGAAAGATCCAGATCCAAAACCAAAACACAAAACACGAAAAGTGGCCGGTGCACACCCCTAGTTTTAATATTTCAGTTTCCGTCTTCGGTGGAGGAGTGGCAAATAATCGCTAAAGAATTTGAACGAAGATGGCATTTTCCAAATTGTGGTGGGTTAATAGACGGTAAACATGTTCGTATAACTCCCCCTGGCAAAAGTGGATCCTTATTTTACAATTATAAAGGCTTCTTTAGTATTGTAATGATGGCAATAGTTGATGCCAACAATGAATTTATTTACGTTGATGTGGGCAAGAATGGGAGGTCGTCTGATGGTGGGTCTTTCCGGCAGACAGTTTTCTATGACAGACTAATGTCAAATAAATTAAAATTGCCTTCATCATCACTATGTAAATACGGACTAAATTTTGTGTTCGTGGCAGATGAGGCCTTTGCTTTGAGTGACCACCTCATGAAACCATTCCCCCAGAGGGGATTAACCAAAGAAAAAAGAATTTATAATTACAGGCTGTCAAGAGTCAGACGCACCGTTGAAAATGCCTTTGGGATTTTGGCAAACAGGTTCCGTATTTTCCACACTGCCATTAACTTACGCATAGACAAAATAGATTGGATCGTACTTGCATGTTGTGCTCTTCACAATATGCTTAGATGAAAAAACTTAGGACAACAGCCAGCGGTGTATTCACAGCCAGATGAATCACAAACTCCTGATTGTAGCAATGTGTTCACTTCTGTGAACAGAGAACGAATTCCATCATCTGGTGTTGGAAGTGCAAAGGAAATTAGAGAGCATTACGTCTCCTATTTCAATGGTTCTGGAGCTGTTCCATGGCAGGAATCATGTATGTAAACAGTTCTACATTTGCCATTGACCTCTTTCTGTATTTCAATAAATTATACTATGTATGCTTCACAGTTTTGTTTTATTTCCTGTAATAAATATAACACAAAATGTACATGCACGGTATACTAACCCAGTGGATATTTCCAAATGAATCCTCCACCAGGATAAACTTGCGGTGAAGGTGCATTGGGTACTGTAGCTAACACTACCGTCAGGAGGCTATTGAATGTTGTTTCAGTATGCCAGTATTAAGTATCAGAAAATTGCATAGCATATATCAATATCTATCATTTATTTAATTTAACTAATGAATATGTATGGCAAAAGTAAAGACAAAACAAAATTAATTTAGTTTTTTCTTCAGTTTTATGTAGAAAACAAAGATTATAACTATATAATATACATACATTATGTATTCATTAACCTTTACCAGGCAAAAGAGTGTGTCTGGAGCAAAGAATTCCAACTGAGCCATTGAAAAAAGACAATGAGACAAATACTTTGGTACACTACAGAACAAAAAAAGGGATGTCAACATTAACCTGCTTAAAGGAACTGATGCCCAATGTATTGACGGTATGCAAAATAAGCTCAACAAGCTCTAGAAACATTGAGCAAATAACATATAGTAGCCATCACTATGTCTGACTGACCATTCTTCCACAAAATAGGAAAAACAACAAAATAAACAATTTTAAAAAACGCCCCCCCCCCAAAAATTAAGCTTTATAAAAAACATCGTCACCATGAAGAGTGGCATTAGCACTCTGCAAAGCATTTGAAACTACGCTGGCTGAGGTACTTTGGAAGGGAGGTGTTGGTGTTTGGCTCCGCGAATCATAATAGGGGAAGGGATTTGATAGAGGAGGATTTTGTACAGGGGGCAACGCGGTTATATGTTGTGGGATAGGGACAATGCCAGAGGCAGATTGGATGGACTTTTGTATTGGATCTATGGCGATGGCACTTGTCATTTTCAAATCGCTTTGATAGGCATGTACCATCGCCATATAAACAATACGTTTAAAAGGCAGTACCTGTTCAGGTGGAAGGCACAGTATTTCACTGGCAATATTTTGCCCAAAGATTGTATTTGAATCAGGGGGATTCCGAATCAACTCCTCTGCTTGTTTTAAAAAACACTCACTACGTGAAATAGCACAGGTGGATGCCTTGGAAGACATCTTCTTCTTCTTTGCTGGAGCTTCAGACGGCTTCGTCATAGCCACAAATTCCACCTCTGTGTGCTCACTGGACAGAGGTTCACAGGCAACATGTGCAGTCATGACCTTAATAGTAAATAAAAAAAAAATCAATTAAAAAAAAAAAAAAGAGAAAATAAAAATAAAAAAATACCTTAGCCGGACTGTCCATTTCCTGTGCGACCACATCAGGGGAATGTGGCTCCAGGGTACATCTGGACTTATTCTTTTGCTCTTTTTCCAATGTGAACAGGAGCAAATCGTAATACCACAGTGAAGGCTTTTTTATGTCATCGACCCCTGCTCCAGATCGTTTAGCTTCAATATACTTATTGTGTTCCTTCTTGAATACCGTCCGTAGATTCTGGATACGGTCCTTCACCCATTCAATATCCACTTCAATATCAAGTTCTTCACTATACTTCATAATGTCCTCCAGTGCCTTATTTTTTTTCACCCGATTGGAGTAATCTTTAGACCCAATCTTCCAGAGGCACTCGTTTGACTGGTAAAGGTCAATGAATCCAGTCCAGAAAGTTTTATTTTTTGATCCAGACATTTCTGAAAAAAATTCAAAATTGGGACCCAGTTAATAATCCCCTTCGACTGTCCACCCCAGTACTTTATCCCCACATGCAACCTGTCACCCTAGTGCAATATCCCCACATGCAACATGTCCCCCTAGTGCATTATCCCCACATGCAGCATGTCCCCCTAGTGCATTATCCCCACATGCAGCATGTCCCCCTAGTGCATTATCCCCACATGCAGCATGTCCCCCTAGTGCAATATCCCCACATGCAGCATGTCCCCCTAGTGCATTATCCCCACATGCAGCATGTCCCCCTAGTGCAATATCCCCACATGCAGCATGTCCCCCTAGTGCATTATCCCCACATGCAGCATGTCCCCCTAGTGCATTATCCCCACATGCAGCATGTCCCCCTAGTGCATTATCCCCACATGCAGCATGTCCCCCTAGTGCAATATCCCCACATGCAGCATGTCCCCCTAGTGCATTATCCCCACATGCAGCATGTCCCCCTAGTGCAATATCCCCACATGCAACATGTCCCCCTAGTGCAATATCCCCACATGCAGCATGTCCCCCTAGTGCAATATCCCCACATGCAGCATGTCCCCCTAGTGCATTATCCCCACATGCAGCATGTCCCTCCCCCTAGTGCAATATCCCCACATGCAGCATGTCCCCCTAGTGCATTATCCCCACATGCAGCATGTCCCCCTAGTGCATTATCCCCACATCATGCAACATGTCCCCCTAGTGCATTATCCCCACATGCAGCAGGTCCCCCTAGTGCATTATCCCCACATGCAACATGTCCCCCTAGTGCAATATCCCCACATGCAGCATGTCCCCCTAGTGCATTATCCCCACATGCAGCATGTCCCTCTAGTGCAATATCCCCACATGCAGCATGCCCCCCTAGTGCATTATCCCCACATGCAGCATGTCCCTCCCCCTAGTGCAATATCCCCACATGCAGCATGTCCCCCTAGTGCATTATCCCCACATGCAGCATGTCCCCCTAGTGCATTATCCCCACATCATGCAACATGTCCCCCTAGTGCATTATCCCCACATGCAGCAGGTCCCCCTAGTAATGTTTGCAAGAAGACACCCGGAAAATAGGCCAAACGAAAGCACCTTAAACATTGGTGGACAGTGGGGTCTTTTTTACTTACCTCTGGTAACTTTATGACAGAGCATATAAATATTTCCTGCTTCCAGTGTTCAGCTCTACCAGCTCTGCAAAGAAAACAAGATGGAGGAAAGGGAGTTTCCTGGGAGTGGCAATAAACCAAAAACATAATTTATCGTTTTCTAAAATACACACCGATATGAATGAAATACACAACGATATCATTCAAATTGGCCTGCATGTACTGGCGATAAACGACACAGATAAACGACAAACGGGAGCGCGCAATATCGTGATCAGTCATCGTTTTTGCAAAAAAACACCCGATTTTTAAACGATTGAACGATAACAATATCTTTATCGTTAAATTGGTCACAAAAGCGCCCAGTGTGTATGCACCTTTAGGGCCATGGTGGGAATTGAACCCAAGACCTCAGTGCTGTAAGGCATTAGTGTTAACTAGTGTTACTCTGAATAAAACTGAAGCACATTTCATATTCCTGGTTATTGTGCAAAACCTCAAATAATTGTATAACATTTCTAATAAGGTTACACATAAAAATAATTGTATAAGATTTCTAATAATGTTACACATAAAAATAATTGTATAAGATTTCTAATAATGTTACAAATAGATATTTTAGGAGGCTACATTTTAATATTCACAAAAATCTACATGACAGGATTAAAGGCCCCCATACATCAGAGATTGATTGCAGCAATTGTGCAATTTGCAATCGATTGTGTATAAATATCTTTCCCTTTTTCAATCAATTGCAGATTGCAGAATTGCCAATCGATTGAAAAAGGGAAAGATTTTTAAACACAATCGATTGCAAATTGCACGATTGCTGCAATCAATCTCTGATGTATGGGGGCCTTAAGATGAAAAATAATTATTGTCATACTTACACTCAGTGGTCACCTAATTAGATACACCTGTGCACCTCCTGCTTGTAAATGCAAATCAGCCAAGCATGTGGCAGCAACTAAATGCATAAAAGCATGCAGACATTGCCAAAAGGTTCAGTAGTTTTTCAGAACAAATGGCAGAATGAAGTAGAAGCGTGATCTATATGGCTTTAACCGTAAAATCATTGTCGGTGACAAAAGGGACAGTTTAAATATCTCAGAAACTGCAGATCTTCTGGGACTTTCACATCCAATGGTCTCTAGAGCTTACAAACAATAAATAGCAGCAGTTCTGTGGGCAAAAACGCCTTGTTAATGAGAGAGCTCAGAGGAGAATTTCCAGACTGGTTCAAGCTGACGGGAAAGTGACAGTTACAATTACAATCATTGGCTACAACCATGGTATGCAGAAGAGCATCTCTGAATACATAGCACATTAAGGGGTCTAGTTACTAAGCAGTGTTGGGAGACAGAGTGAAAAGTGATAAATGTCCCAGCCAATCCTAAATGCCATGTCACAGGCTGTGTTTGAAAAATGACAGTTGAGAGCTGATTGGCTGGCACCTTATCACTTTTCACTCTCTCCTAACACTGCTTAGTAAATAGACCCCTAAGGCCCTTATTTACTACATTCTGCATTACATTTAGTGTGATATTTTTGCCTAAATTCGCTTGGGAATTTAGGAAATATCACAAGAATGTATTAAAAATCAGTTGATAAAGCGTTGTACCTGTGAATCCCCTCCACACATTTCTCATTGTATTTTTTGTGTAAGTGAAGTAAGAAGGTGTCCATGCATGCCCCGCCGGCACAACCCCCCCTGTAACCGCAATGGCCCCCCACTCCCCCACTCCCCTCCATTCTGCTTACACTTACCTCGGTGAATGGTGCTCCGATGAGGTCCTCTGGTGCTCCAGTCAGCTGGCCGGGATCACAATGCAGGAGCCTGGAGAACAGCTGACTGAAGCACCAGAGGACCTCACCAAAGCATCGATCACCAATCCCTGGATGCAAGTGTTTGTTTATTTTACTTTTTTTTTAAGTGATTAAGACTGATCACAGGGGTCGACATCCAGCTCTGCTCTGCCTGTCAAAGCATGGTAGGAGTCGGGGTACCTGGGGAAAGTCCTAATAACGCCAAATGAAGATGGCGTAATTATCACAGGGCTTTCCCACTTATTTTTTTACAATTTATTTTTAGTACATTTCAGGCATATCACATTTCCCACATTTGCTTACTAAAAATATGTATTGAAGGGATTGGAGTAATTTTTCACAAAAACTACTCAAATTGCGCTTTAATACATTTATGTGATACTAAGACAATGTGAAAAGGGTGCTTTTTCACATTTTTTTAAGTAAAAATAATATTGATATATAGAGCCCTTAACCTTGAAGATGATGGACTACAGCATCAGAAGACCACACCAGAAGATCTATGAGCATAAATTTTCTGTCACTATACTTCTCATTTTCCTCTATGAGGAGCTCTGTGGTGCACCTAGGTAGCAAGTGTGAACTGTGAATGTGCCTATCTGTTTGTTTCTTTCTTTCTATCTATCTATCTATCTATCTATCTATAAATCTATCTATAAATCTATCTTAAAAATTCACCAAATGTAAATTATTTTCAGTTTATGAACAAAACTAAAGAATACAATTGTTTATTATAATATGCTAAACCATATCTAGTGCAGCCATATTTGGTCCAAAGTATACTACCCTTCAGCCATATCTGGTGCCATCTATAGAACAATGGCCCTGATTCAGAGCCACTCGTAAGCGGCAGCTCGTTCGCTCTGAGCGATGTTTGGTCAACTGCGCATGCGTACGGATCGTTATACGCATGCGCGAACCAGTCAGTGCGGGCGAAATTCATGTGCTCGCAAAATAGCGAATGCCTGACAATTTGAGTGACAGAAAGAGGCGTATGTGGGTAGTAACAGGGGAAGGTACTTGAAAACGGGGAGTGGAAATCAGAACGCAGGCGTGCTTAAAGGTCAAAACGGGCGTTTTATGGGTGTGCATAATTAAAACAGCAGCGTCATTGACCACGTCACTGGGGTATTTTATAGCCAGAACTGCTCGCAAAGTTGTGGTAGCAAAAACCGACCACAAGAATAGCGAGCAGTTCATACCCTGTTCGATGTACTCGATTAATCTAATAAATAGCGGACATGACGTAGGATGCGAGCGGCCAGGGGGCGAAGTTTCCCAAAAAACGACCGCAAGTTTTGTACGCTCGTTCAGACCTAGAGGCGTGAACAGACCGCAAACAGCGAACGGTTCATTTGAATAGCCACCACTATTTTCAGGACGAGCGAGCGCTAATTGCGTCCGGCTCTGAATCAGGCCCAATGACCCTCTTTGGTGTCAGCAATTAAGCTGACTACATTTGGTGCTCATTATATAAATATCATGAATGTATTTACTGGGTTTAGTATGATCTGTAAACATTTATAATGTTCACCATCATCATCTAGTCTACAGCATGTCAACAGAGTACATGTCATCATACACGATGTGGGCTTGGCCATGTTGATCTAATACCTGGAAAACACTGCTGGCTGCCACTTGGGGGAAACTCCCTCAGAAGCTGACTTCATCCAATATAAATACATCCTTCATCTTACAATAGCATATTTTCCCTTGCCAAGCAAAGCTACTTTACATCTCTAATATTCCCTCTGTCTTTCAATCCCCAATACCTGTACCTAACTTCCACTCTCTTCTCTGCCCTCTTACCCCTCTTCCCCTCCACCTACATCAAAGACAAAACTGACACCATGTAACAAGATATCCTGTCTTGCCAAATCCCTCAAACCTTGCCCTACACCAATCCACCCTTAAGCTGGGCACACACCAGAAAGATATATCTGCAGCAGTCTCCTATGCCTGTGGGGGGAGAGATCAAGCTGATCATGCCCCCCACTGATTATGCCCCGGGCTGAGGATGCTCACAGCACCCAAGTCGCCAGCGCGCAGCGTGGCACTGCAAAGTTTTTTTTAAGCTAAGGGGGCGTGGCCACGCCACCCGTGATTAGACCATGCCCCTTTTACCCGGGCCCGGCGCGGCTCTTGGCAGGCCTGACCGTCCGTACACATACACTCAGCATGATGAACAAATATATTTGCTGATATATCTGCCATCGGCTGTGCAGCAAAGCTCATATCACTGGTACACACTGGCCGATGCACACACAATATATTGGCCCAATATATCTGTCAGTGTGTACCCAGCATTAGACCATTTTGCCCAGTAACATGATGAAGTCTATGCACCAGGGCCGGATTATAGGAGGCAGAAGGGTGGCAGAGCGCCCTCACATATTTGATGCTCAGGAAGGGTGTGTTCACAAAAATGCATCTTTTTAAGACATGCATGTAAACCAGGCAGGGCCGGATTATAGGAGGGGCGAGTGGGGCGGTCGTCCAGGGGCCCCCACACCTTGGGGGCCCCCACGCTGACAAGAATAATGACTGGAACCTGGCCAGCTTCTGGTCCCGGCAGCATCACAGCAGTGACAGTCTCACTGCCTCTGAGATTCACCCGACAGTGGCTGTATGGAAGCCCCGCCCCCTTGTTGACAATGCCGTGATTCGCGGGTGCACGCGTAGGGGGCGTGGCTTAATGCAGTGAAGTGCCTGCCCCATCAAAATGGTTGATGGGTTGCCTGTTGCAGCTGCAAGAGGTTAGTGTGTGAGCTCCCTTCCTCCATCTCTCTCTCCCCCTCTGTCCCCTCCTTCCTCTCTCTCCCTTCCTCTGTCTCTCCCCCTCTTCCTCTATTTCCCTCTTTGTCTCCCTCCCCATCTCTCTGTCTCACTCCAACCCCCACTCCCATTCTCCTTCCTTCCCTCCCTCTCTCTCTCTTCCTTATCTCTCCCACTCCCTCTCTCTCTCCCTCCTTATCTATCTTATCTATCTATCTATATAATATATATATATCCCCACTCTAAATCCTGCGTTTTACCTTTTTTTATGGGGCCCCCACAACTTAGTTGCCTCGGGGCCCCCACAATCCTTAATCCGGCCCTGCTCTGCACTCAACTTTTCACCCTGCAATCTGCCCCCTCATAACTAGTCCCTCACAACTTCTCTGCTCCCTCTGCCCCACTGCATCAATAATAAATTAGTTACTATGTAATACTGCACTATGTAGTATACTCATACATTAAGTAAAAAGTGATCAATTCTCTTTAAACCATACAATTTTTTGCCCTTTAGAGCAAAAAAAAATCAAAAAGAGAAATCTGTATATTCACACGAATACAATCATAGTGTGACAGTTCTGATTTATTATACTTAGTAAGCTCACTATATAAAACATTAGAAACTGGTTTCACCAGTACTTCCTCTGAAATGTATTTTAAAAGAATGTTATCATTGTTATCACCTGTAATCTCTAGATAGGGTCATTGTTTAATCATCCATAGGCATTCTCCAAAGTTTCTCCTTTTGCTTATAAGGATTTACCAGTGAAGCAATCTTCTTTCAACATTGTCTACCGTATATCAAGCACTCTTTCAACACTCTATATGCCAAGGACGTTGCTAGGTTTGGAACAACACAGAGTTGGTACTGGCAACATTTGACAAAAGTAGAAAGGGCTGATAATAGACCATTGTTGGATCCTAACATATATGGAGTCACAGGTAGTACTGTATGTGGCAGAGGATACACAATGCAAGTGGGCTGGAGAAAGCCATGCATGGAAGATGGATATCCTGGATGTGGGACCCCGATTATGTAATGTTTGAGGACCTGGTTATAATTAGGCTATTAGACCCAAATGTGCATTATTCTATTATTAGTATTGTATCATACCACCTAACATTTCCAATAAATATTATTATTATCCCACCAAAATAGGGACCATTTTGGGGTATGAAGTTTTGTATAGCTGTTCTTGTATAAGACAGCAATATCTGTTATAGATCTGCTGTTCAAAAGTTGTGACTTAGGGGGAGATGTATCAAACTTCATGAAGTGGACAAGTGGAACCAATCAGCTTTTAGCTATCATTTATCTAGTACATTCTATAAAATGATAGCTACCAGCTGATTGGTTGCTATGGAAAACTCTTCCACTTGTTCTCTTTTGGAGGTTTGATACATCTCCTCCTTAGTGTTGCCAAATATGTTAGAGAGGATATTAATTGACATGGCAAATACATGAGCCCAAATACAAGAGTAAGTGTGTCTTTATATAAGATATCAGACAGTCCAAATGTGATCACACAAGAACTGCTGGGAGATATACCTAAGCATAGCATGTATTACATTGTAAGATCTGTAATGATAATTCCAGACAATAGTGCAGTGCCCCCTTTGAAGTATATAATACATGTGAGCCACAACTACTATGAAAAGCTGGGTACACACTGACAAATATATTGGCCGATCAATTGATTGGCCAATATATCTGGTGCCCGTCGGCCAGTGTGTACCAGCGATATGTCTGTGAACGATGTCGTTCACAAAATATTGCATCGGCTGTGCTGCAGAGCAGATGACAGCTATATCTGTCCATCGGGCAGTTTGTACGGGCGTTACACATGCAGCAGAGGCCACGGGGAAAGTGGCGGGACACACCCCCGGCCAGCGGGATCTACAGCCAGAGACAGATGATGGTTGTTCAGTGTGTATGAACGACCATCATCTGCAGATGGGGGTGTTAGGGTTAGGCACCCCCGTGGGGAGGTAGGTTATGGTTAGGCACCCTCCCGGGGGACTTAGGTTTAGGCTGTGGGGAAGGGGGGGTTAGATTTAGGCACTTAGAGGGGGGTTAGGGTTAGGCACTTGGGGGGGTGGTTAGGGTTAGGGGGTAGAATTAGGTTAGTTAGTACTTACCTTAGGACGATCAGGATTTCCTCCTCTGTCGGGCTGCCGCTGACTGGATTTGAGCCATGCGGCCGGCGGTAAATCATCCTGATTCCGATACCTCTCCCCTGGGAGAAAGACACCACACAGAAAAAATGTAGCTTGCACAAATAAGACATTACATTAAAATACACAAGGAAAACAAACACAATAACAAAAAACTACAGCACAAATCCACAAGACAGTAATAAAATAAAACAAACCACCAATCCACCTATAAGTCACCCATTGTTTGAATCAGACACTATGTTAATTCACTCACTTAACTAACCACATGGACACCTATGTGGAATTGAAAGAGGACACACCCGAAATTTATTGATCAACTAGCTGGAGTACCCGGCGTTGCCCAGGATTTTAAGAAATTTGTTTACACATCATCCTCCAACAAACCTCTCCTTAGGCAGGCCTCACGAAAAGTGTGACAAACTTCCCCATCAACAGTCCTAAGGTTGTCGAAGGAAGTAGGACCTGTAACGGTGTAAAGCAAACTTCGGAGATAGAAGCATTCAAAATTTGTCGGATGTACAGTGTAAACACGGCCAAGAGCTTCTGTTGCTCTGATACCAGGATGACCATCTACAGCAACTCCCTGTTTTCTGCGTAGAAAAACTTTGGGAGAAACATTGCTTGTGTAATATTATTTTGGCAGCTCACAGTACAGCAGGGTCCTTGCAAAGTCATAATTTTGACACAGTTGGAAGAAAGAAGTAAATGTTGTTGCATAATTTGGTATAGTCAGAGAGCTGAGAATGCTGGCAAAGCCTGCTAAAGCTCTCTTCAATAATAAACATTAAGATCATGACAAAACATGACAACACAAAATGCTTGCTGCGAGGCCCTACCCATATGCAGTGAGGCCCCACAATGAGCATCCAGCCAAAATTGTGGTGATAAATTAATTAAAAATTAACAATATTTTATTTGCATTTACATTTGTTTTAATTGCCTCCGCCGTGTTTTAATACGCTTGTATGTAAAATGTCACGATCTTCGCTTGTAAACTGTTGATTTGTAAAGAAAGACAGAAGTACAGAAGGACAAATTTTCGCTTTGCTATAGTAGAGAAGATAGAAGAGAAAAAATAGTAGATAAGCTAAATCCTTTTGTAATTCTGTACCTGACCAGCAGTGGGTGACTGCTATGCAACAATTGTGGTTTTTAATTAATTAAAAAGTAACAGTAATTAATTTCAATTTAGTAGAGCAGATAGAAAAGAAAAAATAGTAGATAAGCTAAATCATTTTGTAATTCCGTACCTGACCTGTAGAGGGTGAATGCTATGCAAAAATTTTGTTTTTTTATTAATTAAAAATGAACAGTAATTAATTTTGATTTAACATTGTTTTGGTTGCCTCCGCCGTGTTTTAATACGCTCGTATGTAAAATTTCACGATCGTGGCTTGTAAACTGTGGATTTGTATAGAAAGACAGAAGGACAAATTTTCACTTTTATATAGTAGATTTGTAATTAGAAAGATGTGGCAGTAAAAAGCAGTGCTCCAAGGCCACAGCCCGGCAAATATATTTGACTAAATAAATAAGAGGCGGATCCCCGCCCGGCACAAACTGGCCTGAGGTAGAACCATTCTCCCTTAATTGGCCTAGCCTTGACCCCTCCCTAAGATGATGGCCCGGTCCCCCCTAAGGGGAATGACCAACTCGCCGCTATCAAAAGGCAAATGCTACCCATGCACTCTTACGCTATAATAGGCCGCCTAGGAGCACTGCTTCCCACCAAAGATCGGCTCAAAGAGCCGAGCCCCGCCTCCCATCAGGAAATAATCGCACACCAAGGAAGACTGCAATGTTTCAAATAGATCTGCGCCCGTGAGGTGTATCACATCGAGCCTATAAAACCTCTTCTCCTTGTAAGGCAATCGAAGGTGCCTATATAACACGCCCACCCATTAGTGACCGGACTAGGTATTATCGCCAGCCTATCCTACTGCTGGCCATCTCTAGTAGACTATTTGCAGGTCCTTCCTAATAGCAAGTATCAGTGCAATGCAATCGGTACCCAGATCATTGAACCCCAAATGTACCACCAATCGGGGTCCCATATCTGGCTTCCACTGTCTATAAACATCTAATAAAGGCCACCCAGGGCATGCCCCTAAAACTGAACCACTGATTCTTATTAGTACTTTATAAATGCGGGGCCTGATAATGCAAAAGGATGCTCAATAGCCCGATAGATATATGAATGTCCTACGAACCACACCTGACAGTTAGCATTGCTATAAACCTGCAAAAAAGGGGGTTAATCACGCCCGGATAGGCTAATACAATTTATAGAAAAACAGCCTAGCCAAGGGAAGGAAAACAATATTTGGGTGACCCATCTGAAGGTGAAAAACAGAAAACCTCTTTGAGGGCAAATCTGAAAAGCCCTTTAAAATCCATAGCTGCAGTAGGCATAAGGCCCCTGGGTTTCCCAACAAACTCACAAGAAGTGCTGCTAACTATGCAACTTATCGCCACGCAACTGATTCTTGTAAGCTGACTACCATCGACCTAAATGTTTTAAGGCGTCAACGGAAGCATCTGCAGCTGCCATACAGATTGTCCCAATCCTGAAAAATGTGTGCCAAACTGATCTAGTGGCAAACCTAAAGCAAACAAACAGTTCTGAAAGTCCCTTGTAAAGTAAAACCTAGATAATGTTGTTTGAGTGGCGTGAAGAAGCCAGCGTGCGCTGCCCGGGGCCGTGACCTATTAAGCATACGTCCAAGCCGACTAGGATTGGTGAAAGGGTGTGCTTGAGCTGGGATAGAGGTCCATCGCCCTTTAGCAAGCTGATCAGTTTATTAATCTATGAATACGACACAATACAGGTTATACTGAAAACTTCATTCTCAATCAACCACCCGTTGATGTCTAACTCATCTTATTTAATAGCAACCCGCCAATTAAAAAGATCCCTTCATAAGCTAACCAAAATGCCAAATTAAAGAGTTGTGCTCTTAATTAAACCGATGCAATACCCAATCCTGTAATTATCAGCTCCTTTAAAATTGATAGCTCAACAGGTCTTAGCGAAATCACGGAATGACTTTTCTCATGCCATTTCCAAACGATTCTAAAAGGTATGCATGGAAAGACGAACCTCCCCTGACCCCTGCACTCGTAACCAAGAAAACTTTGCTAAACATTACAAGCCGTCAACTAAACTCCCCAGCGTACGTGGAGCCAATGACATCAAACAAACTACTTAAATTCCAGCATGACAGCCACCCGATATTAACAGGACCAGGGTAAGCCGTGTATCTCAGCAAAAAAGGAGGGAGGACAGCCCCCGAAAACCCAATCCATGGACAGCAAGACAAGGACGTCTGCAATACCGTACTCCACTCTCGGAACGTGCCGTGCCCTAATGTCCATGTTCCTGCGCAAACACACAAAGAGGTGAAAAAACGCCTCAGCAAACTCAAAATCGAAGGGGACTTGCAAGTATTGATAGCAAGAACTATAACTAAAATATCAATGCATAACATAATCCTCTTGCTGCCGAGTCTGGTAGCCCAGAATTCGACTGCCCCTATGACTTGAAAAAACTCCAAAAAACAGCATACTGGCAATTAGATCTTGCCGCATCCATGAATCCGGCCAAGTTCTCGGTTACAGCCGCCCTCCAATAACTCCCCTAAAACTATGGAACTAGACGCGACCTTAAACAACTGAAACCCGTAAATGTCCATCCGAGCAGGTAGCCAATGCTAACTCCATTGAAATCCGGAAACCTTACCAACCAAACTTGCAGCTCCTCCCACCAGTCCTGAGACAAGCGAAAATGACGAGATCTTGAATCCTGGCTATGAAGCGGTCCGAGTGACGACAATTTCCTGCCCGTGGGTACTACTCTACAATCAAAATTCACGGCCCGTAAGCGATTGCAATTGCTTTAGTGACACTGCCCCAATAATTCCCCAATTCACTAAATGTATCCAAAGGTAATCAGTAAAGACCTAGCAAAGTGTCTATATCTATCCCTAGAAAGGACAAACATGTAACAGAGGGCCTGATTCAGACACGCTCGCGAGCGCTATTCGCTCGCAAGCGGGTCGATGGTGGCCCAGTGCGCATGCGCACGACAGAGCTGGCTCCCTCGTGTGCATGCGCAAGACCTGGATAGCGACGGGCAAACCGTCGCTCCGGATCTCGTACCAAAAGGGGCGTGCTGTCGATGTTGAGTGACAGCACGCCCCCTTTGGTGGGCGTGCTGTCCAGACGGAGGCATTCCCATGGGAACACCTATCATCTGGGGCCGGCCCCACTGACATCACAAGTGATGTCAGTAGGAGTGCTTTCAGCTCTGTTAGAGCCGAAAGCACTCTGGGGCTTGCGGCAACAAGATCCTACCACAAGGGTCTCATCGCAAGCCCGATGGTCTCGATGGTCTTGACCATCGCGACCATCATCATGGCCGCTCGCTATAGCTGTGGGTGGTAACCCACAGCTATGCGAGCGGCCTGGAGGCCGCTCTAAAAAACCAGAGGGCCGGCCCTGATTCAGAGCGAGCGCTCTGTCAGATCGTCCGGCTCTGAATCAGGCCCCGAGACATCAGTTTAGTTGCGAGAAACCAGTATACCTAGAATAGATAAACGCCTGCAAAGAAAAATAAATCCTTGCAAGCTAAAACCACCAATTGGCCCCACTACCATTATAGTAACCCAAATTTTGGGCCGCCCCCCGTGACGTGTATGTGCTTGCACGCACCATTGCAAAGGTGAGCTGCAATAGACGACAAAGAAAAAGTAAACAGAACAACCCGTTGGAAAGAGCTTATCTACAGAATAAGTTTCCGCGACACAAATTCCCGTACACAGAAATGATACGTAGTGAAAGAGGCATTAAATGAAACTGTGGACCTGATTCAGACCCGCTCGCTAGATGCTGCCGCTCGCTCCCAGCGTATGGAAATTCAGCTAAGTGACGTCAAGGCAGCCGCTCACACGGCAAGGCATAAGCACGCCCACTATGTCTTGTCGAGCGATCTCTTTATGTTTACAGACACCCACCAGCCTGTCTTTAGCTGCCCATTAGCGCACGTCATCTCTAGGAAGTATATACAACCATCTGTACATCGGGTTCCATCGGATCTGACCACAGTGCTTGCGGTTGACAGTACCCTACCGCAAGCACTGCGAGCACTTCAGTGTATTATTCAAGCAGGTGATGTGTAATATGACGCTGCCTGTTAATTATTCATGCACTAGAAATGGCGTGAAAACACTCTGGCACGCCTGCGTCCGCAACTCCACTCCCCCATTACTGCTGGCCTGCCCCTGTTACCACCCACAAATGACCTTTACTGTCACTCAAACCACTGGGCTGTCTTTGCAGGGCAAGCAAGCACATTCCGATCGCTCGTACTAATTTGCACATGCGCATTGCGAACCACACGCATGCGCACATTAGTGAACATCGGCCCTCATTCAGAGCCACTCGCAAACAGCAGTACGCTCGTTGCGTTCCGATGTTGAATAACCGCGCATGCGTCGGTGTAACACTGCGCATGTGCGTACGGCAGATTGCGAGCTTTTTTGGTCTCGTTCGTCAAATAGCGTACAGGAAGTGACATGTCAAATGTGATTGACAGAACAGGGCGTTTTTGGGTGTTGACGGGGGTGGAGATGGAAAAACGCAGGCGTGGCGAGGCGTTTTTGGGGCGTACATACATTAGCAGATGCGAGCGTAAAATGTGTTCGGACTGACTCATACGTCACTGGATGATCCTCTTTCCCTTCAAAATGCTCGCACAGCTTAGGGTCTGGATTACTCGACCACATTGGCGATGGCCTTCTCCTCCGTCCCGGGACTCCACGATGTTGTTGCGATTAATCGCGGGAGGGCTGAAAAGCAATTAGTGTTGGATTGAAAACCGGCTTGGTATGTGTTTTGAAATCAGTTTTTTGGGATAGCACAAAACCGTACGCAGGTGGAAATCAGAGCTGCTAATGTCAGGATGACACAATCAATTTGCGTACATTTGTGGGGGTTTATTTTGCCCTCAATTTGGTGGTTAGGGCCTATTATAACAATAATGTCATCATGTTTTAATTTTCTCACCATTTTATTTTTGCCTCTTGAATTTGCCTCGTTATATGAATTTTTAAACGTTCCTTAAAGAGCCCATTTTTTTTTATTTTTTTTTTATTTTTTTTTGCCAGTTTTTGCCTTTTGGTCCAGGATTAAATGTAACCCATTTGTACAATAATTTCACAATCCAATGTCAGATTTTTGGTGTCAATTTATTGCTCAAACAAAAAATAAATTAATAAAAAATTTGGGGACATCTTTTTTTGGCAAAGATCTGTCCCAAAATCAAACAAATTGGCCCAACATAACTGTTGACATAAACATACAACAAAAAATTAAAAACATTTCACAAGAAAGGAGAGGGAAGTTTTGACCAGAAAGGAATATGAGCCAAGCACAGAAGGATTGTGGGAAAAGTCACCATTGCTGTCACCGTTTTTTCACCTGTTTGGATGGGGGAGGGAGGGCGCCAGACCGGGTCCGGGATGTCATCGGGCTGGCCTGTCCAGAGGCAGATGTTGTGGCCTCTGGACTAGGCACAGGGCAGGAAGGGAGGTCGGCTCCACCATGTGCTGGCGAACGAGCTGCTCCAGGGCATTGGCGATGCGGATGTTGGCCCTGGTATTTTCCGCCAGGGCCTGACCAATGGTCACGTTGGCCGCAGCATTTTGCTCCAGGGCCTCAGCCACCCGTAGCAGACTGGCGTCCATCCTCTGCAGAATCTCCGTATGGAAATCCGATTTGAAATTGAGTTCTGTGAGGAGGGACACTGCCTGCGAGGGGGATTGCCCTGGACTGGCTTCTGCAGGGTCCTCAGCCGGATGTACTGGTTCCTCCCCTGCCGAGCCAGCAGAAATTCGGCGGCCAAGGCTCCCCTCTGGAGCAGACTCATCCGCCTGTGTCTCTGTTAGGAAAAAAGAGAAAAGACTCACATTAGAATCTACATATTGGCACAATAACATTTCAGAGTTGGTGACATCAAAAGATTTACCTGGGACAACATGAGGAGCCGCAAAGTCTGGCATGTCCGTATCCATGTTGGACACGCCAAACAACTCCACAGGCTGCACACACCCCTGTGCCAGCTCTTCTAAATCCGTCAACTCCAATGACACAGGGGTGGGGGACCTGTCCCCCTTGCATGCCTAGCCCTGTCCGCGAGTTTTTGCTTTAGGCGATATTTGAAGTCGCCCCATCTGTGGGAAAAAATGAAAGCCATTATCCTTTTGTTTAAAATGGTGTTTGTTTTTAGGGGGGGCAAGTGTTTACTTACCGCCGTTTGACATCCCGAGCTAGACGGACATAATCACCCACCCTATTGACAGCAACGGCTACCTCTTCCCACATTCTCCCCTTCTGGCTTAGACTCATATTCCTGTCTGCCTGTGGCAGGATGTCCACACACTTCTGTATCAAAACCTCCATCTCCTTTCTTGTGAAATGTGGCTGCCTTTTTTTTTTGGCAGCTTTGGCCGGAATACTGGGCCCAGCAGCCTCTTCCATGTCATCCTCCTCACCTATTTGTGTAAATATTCATATTTCACAAAATCACAACTTGCCCAATCTTATGTTTCAAATTAATCATTGATACAAAATGCATGAAAGACTTACCGCCTGACTCTTGGGCATTGTTTCCCTGGTCTGTCGCCATGTCTGAGGTCCAAACAAGAAATACACCAGAATTTTAATGTGTTTTCGTGACGTATTTATACATGCGTCCTTATTTTGCGGCCGCATCATTGATTGTGGGTTCCTATGATCCCTCCTTAATTTGTGCGGGAAACGAAACACTATTTATGGCTTGGTGTGTCTCGAGTCGAGGTGGCGTTTTTGGATTGTTGGAGGTTACCTTGGCTGGAGTTTATTGTTTGCGGATAAAGGAGTTGGCGGTTGGAGTTTATTTTGTGTGGTAGATTTGCGTTTTTATTTTCCGTTCTCTTTTTTTTTTTTTTTTTTTTTGCCCTCGTTTCTTGATTTGGTAAGTTTTGTGAAGTCTAACTTTTGATCAATTGTTGTCTCATTGTGTTTCTTCTTGTTTTTAATTTTTGGATCCATAATTTCATATATTTTAGCTTTTTATTAATTTCGGACCCAAAGACCTTTTGATTTGGACTCATATATTTGCTCTTGGTAAGTCCATTTTTTATCTTGTATTTGTGAACTAATTAGCGCATTTTTCTCAGTTTGTATAGTGACTTGTATTTGCGAACTAATTAGCGCATTTTTACTACTTACTATTGTGACTTGTATTTGCGAACTAATTAGAGCATTTTTACTACTTACTATTGTGACTTGTATTTGCGAACTAATTAGCGCATTTTTACTACTTACTATTGTGACTTGTATTTGCGAACTAATTAGCGCATTTTTACTACTTACTATTGTGACTTGTATTTGCGAACGAATTAGCGCATTTTTACTACTTACTATTGTGACTTGTATTTGCGAACTAATTAGCGCATTTTTAAATGCTTATTAATCTTGTAAAATTTTTTGTGGTTGCCCTTTCACTTTTTTGGCAAACATTTCAACGCATTTTGATGTACTGTGTGCAATGTCGTTTTGCTCTTTTGCCAAATGTGTGTTTCGCATATTTTAAGTTTTGTCTAGCACAAAATTTAGAAACAAAAATGCACAGAGTGAAATTTGTCAAATTATTTTTGTGATTAATTTCAGTTTGGACGTATCATGACAATACCCCGGCATGTAAGCAGCAATGGATGGTATCATCAAGCTAAGTTGTTTTTAATTTTCTTTTGGGGTGGGTCCAAAGCCTTACATTCCAATCTTGCCATTTCAGGTTGATCTTGGGCGGATTGTTCTGGCCATGCTCCCGGAAGCCGACCAACCTCAATCTCGTCCCAGGCGTAGGCATCGTAGGCGAGCAAGGCCCCAGATATTTCAAACACGTGTCACCCTTTTTGGAATGCCCGATGATGAGGTTTTAAGATGCTACCGTCTTCCTCCCAAAATCATCATAGACACTCTCTCATTAATAGAGAGTGATCTTGAGCGGCAAATTGACAGTCCTACAGCAATACCACCACTTACGCAATTTATGGCGGTGTTACATTTCTGTGCCTCAGGATCGTTTCAAACAACGGTGGGAATAGTGGCGGGCATCCCACAATCCTCCTTTTCCCGGATCCTGAGGGCAGTGATGGAGGCACTTTTCAAGCACCTCCATCATTTTATTAAAATGCCTTTGGATATGGGTGCCCTTAGTGTGGCCAAGGCCAATTTTTACCAAATAGCTGGCTTCCCACACATCATAGGGGTTGTGGATGGTACTCACATACCACTTCAGCCTCCAGCACGGCTGGAGGCCATATTTCGAAACAGGAAACACTATCACTCCCTGAATGTAATGGTGGTATGTGATGCCTCCCTCCAGATCCTGTCCCTGAATGCAAAATGACCAGGAAGTGCACATGACTCCTTCGTCATCCGGCAATCAGGGATATGGCACAAATTAACCAACCTACAAGCTGGTGATGCGTGGCTTCTGGGTAAGTGGAGACCTTTAGTACATAACAATGTTAAGCTTGATACACAGTGATCCTGATGTTGTCTATTCTTTTTCACAGGAGACAGTGGATACCCTTGCATGCCCTGGCTGCTCACTCCTTATTTGGCTCCCACACCAGGTCCACAAAGTGAGTTTAATACCGCACTTACAGCCACCAGGCAAGTGGTGGAGCGCTGTATCGGCCTTTTAAAAGGCCAATTCAGATGCCTCCACCGCTCTGGTGGCGAGCTCATGTATTTGCCGGATATGGTTTCGAAAATTGTGGTCCTGTGTGGGATCTTTCACAACATCGCCATAAGGAGTGGTGTTCCAATGCAGCCTGAGGATGCCTTACCTGAGGATGGCCCCCCCGATTTTTGGTCGGAGGTCAGTATGTGGGGGGGCCATACGCGATGATGTGGTAGCATGATATTTTAGGTAATTATTGATCAAACAACAGTGTGTATACCCAATGTGTTACGGTTTTTTAACGTTCATCTTTTTTGATATTAATTCTTGCACCATCTTCTGTTTGTTTGCATAATCTTTGGCACTCCCACGATGACTACTTCCTGCTACCCTTCAAAAACCTTTCTGTTGAAACTTCGGGAATATATTCTGACACCAATATTGCAACGCCATATTTTTTAAATCATGTGGGCATGGACCTTCGTCAACCAGTTCTTGATTTGTTGTGTGTTTGTTTAGTGTTTTTGGTATGTGGTGTTTTTCAGATTATCACTGTGTGTTTTGTTTGTGAGTGACCACTTTGTATTTTGATTTCTGTTGTGAATAAATATTTGGAGAGTGTAATTTGTTTCCTTTTTGGGCACGTTAGAAGCAAGTGTAAACAAACTCCCAAACGTTAATTTTACCTAAGGGGTAACCCAGTAATGAAGCAAGTGGAGCTAAAATGTAATATGTTTTCGTAGTACTAACCAACACAACAAGGAATCGTGTACAATCAGTTGCCTTCGTAAGATTGTCCTAAGCAGTTTGGCCACCAAATAGGAACCTGAAAAATGGTGTAAACTATCATGTTGACCACCACAAAAAAGGAAAATGACATTGGTACTGGGAGGTGTTTCTTGTGCCTGTTTGCATTCAAAATACAACACACAATCTGTAGTGAGATTCTGTGGCAAACCTTGGTTGAAGAGTCTACTTATGTCAGTGTAAAGAATCTTGGATTTACTCCAAACGCATGAGACAGAGCTTGATTTAAAACAGATTTATTAAGAAACAATTTGTAAAAAAATAAAAAAATAAACTAATTCCTAAGGAGGACCAACAGATGGTCAAGGCCCTGCATAAGCCCGGTGACCTGCTCCCGCATACGGCCCACACAATTCACGATCTCTTCCCGATGCCTCTGTTCCTCTGTGGGTGACAAAAGTTTGGGGATTAATAAATCGATAATGAAGCAACATTGTAAAAAAACACAAAACAAGCAAACCAAAACTTACAAGCTTGTGGGCCAAAAAAACATTACACGGATAAAACCCAGCACCCCAAAATGTCTAAGGGCAAAAATACAAGGGCCCTAAAAAAAGGCACACAGGTGTGATATGTGTATGGTGACATCAGCAGGAACAGGTAAAGACAACCCCCAAAAATACCCTAAGGCGACAAAAAGTAAAAAAAAATGGGGACGACACATGATTACATACAAACAGTTTGTGGTGTCCAAAATAAACTTTAAAAACATACCGTTCTCCAAAACGACAGAGCCAGAAGCCACTCTCTGGACCACCTCTGAGGTGGCTACATTCCCCAACCCGAGGGACAAGGTGTTTTCGGGATCCTGGGAGGGGGTATTTGGAGGAGGGACGGATGGAGGAGAGGGGGAATTGGGCTGGAGGGGAAGTAGGCCTGAATTTTCGGCCACAGGGTCTGGGGAGGAGGGGGTAATAGAGGAATTGGGGGTTGGAGAGAGGGGCCGGGACCGGCGTCTTGTGTGGCGATGCCGCCGTAGTGTTTGCTGTGCCCCTAAAAAATGACAAAAATATTGTGGTTAGTTTCAACAGGAAACCAAAAAAAAAAAAAAAAACAAAAAAAAAACACAATAGGACAGCCATGAAAACATGCACATGCAGATATGACTACAATGACTCAATAGGACAGACATGAAAACATGCACATGCAGATATGACTACAATGACTCAATAGGACAGACATGAAAACATGCACATGCAGATATGACTACAATGACTCAATAGGACAGACATGAAAACATGCACACGCAGTTAGGGCCCACAAGATAAACTTGAAAACCACAGTCCAGAACACTTACTTTCCGCAATCTGCATGCGAAAGCATGCCAGCAAGCGGGGCGTCCGCCGGTGCAGGTCCGACCACCTGCGCTCCAGCTGGCCAATATGTCGGCGTGAGCCGAAGGAGCGCAGGCGTCGACGAACCTCCGCATATGCGGAACGCTTGCGCCTATTGGAGATGGGTGGAGGCTGACTGGTGATCCTCCTGTCCATCACCTCCGTCAGCACCAGCAGTTCGCGCCTGGTGAATGCGGCGGATCTCATGATGGCAATGGTGTTTTTTTGACAAAATATTTTTAATAAAGCACCTCAAAAAAATTTGATTGGCTAATGTATTTGGGAAATTAACAGGACTAATTCTATTGGTTAGTGTATGAGTCATGTGTTCGACAGGGCCACAAATCTCTTGAGAGTTATGATAGGCTTGATGCAGTGACATGCGTAAGCAAATTTAAATAAAGAAATGAACCACAGAAAAATTGTGGGGAGACAAACAAATAGAACAATTGTTTAATTGGGGCTAACATGTCTTTTGAACAATAAAAGCGAAGGTTTCAGCCGTACGTATTCTGCGAGCAAATACAAACACGGACAAGATTAAAGTTTATTGCATTGTGTTGAAAAATAAAAAACAATTAAGCTAATTGATACATTGATTGGCATGATACGATTGAGGGAGGTATGCCGAAAAAACGAGCAGGTAATCGGAATCTGACAGTCCCACTTCCGGTTTGTACTTGTGCGTGCGTTCCCTTCAAGCCATTTCGGGGATGTACGCTCACTATTTGGCACGCTCATTAGTCAGAGGAGGGGTCGCCTGAGTTTGGGGCGGATTTTTAGCTGCGTAGGAAAATACGAGCGAGTGCTTGAATTTAAATATTTTTTTACGTACGCCGAACGTGCGTACGCCCACTTGCGAGTGGGTCTGAATCAGGGCCATCGTCTGTAAAGAGCGGCCGCTTGCTAGCAAGCGAGTCTGAATGAGCTCCTGTTTCCAATATCTACTTTAGCCAGAGGAGCTTGCTCGCCAAAACTTTGCAGCCTCTACAGTGCCTGCTCGAAGAATTGGTACAGCTCTCGGCAAACTGACGAATCTAAACGTGTGTTGACAGATCACCGTTCCAGGTAGGAAAGATGCTGATAAATATAAACTTGCCCATCGCCCTGTTAGGTACAAACCCCAAAGGCGAGGTACAAAATCCCTTCCCAGGGAAAGACAAGAAAGAGCCACACATGTGCCCTAATCTAACCTCCGCTTCCCATTAACGACTTCTGGGTGATGGACTGAAGGTTCCATTTGGAAAGTGACGTATATATTGTGCATTAAGAGCAAACGAAAACCCAAATTAAAAACCCTCTAACACTATGTCATACCCCCTCGCTGCTCATTTTGATATCCACTTGACCAGCTCCTGCACCACCAATGCGGCTATATTACTGGCCGATGGCTGTCACCACACAGCATGCAGAATTCAATGCAACTACGCTCAACTCCCTGTTGCACTGGGCATTATTGAACTCATAGCCCTCACCGCGCCCTGCACTTGAGGTACTTGGACAGTGCTGCCTCCAGGCTATCGCGGAACCCATAGGTATACTGGACTGCCGAGTAACCTTCAACTAAAAACTCCACGTCCTTGAATCACGAGTCGAAACACTGCCTAACCTTCCTGCTTCTTTCTGAAAAAACTGCATGTACTTCAGCACCTCCATGTATTCCCCAGCCGGGTTCTCCAGTAAAAATTCACCATGAATACAAACAAGCCAGTTAACCAAATCAGGTATGAACGATGGTAACCGACCCCAAAATGCCAACGAGGCCTTTGCCTGAAACAAACGCTGAGAGAACATACAAACTCCACATAGATAGGATCTTGTTGGGATTCCAACCCAAGCCCTCAGTACTGTGAGGCAGGAATGCTAACCACTACGCCAATCATGCTGCCTGTTTATGCCTTTTAGGATCCGCCGTACTGGCAAGCAGGCCCACAAACTTGCCTTTCCTAATCCGTTCCCTGAAACCAGAGTACATGGGAGCATAACAAACTCCACACAGTCAGGGCCAAGGATGGAAATTAACCCTCAAAGTCTGCCTTGAGAGGCAATAACGTTAACCACCACACCCTCTGTGCTGCCCTATTGATGCCCCAGGGTGCGTTGAGTGTACTGGGGGGGAGGGGTACGTAGGAGGAAAAAGGCTCCATTAGGTGCTGCTTTTGCAGGAGGCGCGGGTCGGAAGGACACAGGGGGTTTTAGGCTGGAGATGGAAGTGGGGTAAATACAGCAACAGCTAGCAATACAGTGGAGAATAAGACAGCAAATTAAATATATTTAGTGGTACTCATCCCAGCATGGTTCCAGAACTGGAAAAGAGGAAAATGGCTCCTCTTCCAGACTATTTATAATGAATGGTAGGGGCCTTGCCCTTTATTGCTGCCATAGGCTATTATTTTGATGGACACATTCCTGGCTATGCCCCCTCCTCTCCTTTAACCCCTGGTGAACTAGCAATATTCCATCACTAAACAGGGTGCTTATCTTTCCTCAAACTTACTCAAGTATTCAGATCTATTAAAGCAATCTCTCCTGTACTGTATCCTACCTCTAACACCTGCAAACTTTAACAATTAACATTAGGCAGTAGCAGGGGCGGATTGGGCCGCCGGGACACCGGACCGGTTCCCGCTGGGCCGGTCACTACAGTGGCCGGCGGCCACCCTCCACTTACCCATGGCCGCTGCCCGATTGGGCAGCACTACAGTACTAATGAAAATGCCTATGGGGAGCTGCTGCGCATGTCAGCCCCAGCCACAGCACGTCCCCCACAAGCCTTTGCGGAGCCTGTCAGTCACCACTGATGATGGCTCCGCCTCCAGCCCCTCCGCGCCCCGGCCCTGTACAAACTCAGCAACAATCAGCCTGTCCTGCATGGTGGGAACGCCAGCTACGCCACAGAGAAGCAGCAGCAGGTAAGCGTTGGCGGGTGGACGGACGGATGCAGACAGGGGCAGGGGCTGAGGGCTGGTGGCTTGGGATTTATGCTGTGGGCTGGGACTGGTGGCTGGGGCTTGCTCCGGAGTACTGGGGCTGGTGGCTGGGGAGTGGGGACTGAGGACTGGGGCTGAGGACTGGGGCTGGTGACTCATGCTCTGGGCTGGTGGCTGGGGACTTATGCTGGTCGCTGGGGAGTGGGGACTGATGCTCCTGACTGGGACTGGTGGCTGGGGACTTATGCTGAGGGCTGGGGATTGATTCTGAGAACTGGGGCTGTTGGCTGGGTAGTGGGGACTGATGCTCAGGACTGGGACTGGTGGCTGGGGACATGCTGAGAACTGGGGCTGGTGGCTGGGGAGTGGGGACTGATGCTGAGGGCTGGTGGCTGGGGCTGGTGGCTGAGGACTGATACTGAGGATGGGAGAGATGCACACTGGGGCCGGGGGGGAATGAGGCTGAGAGACACACTGGGTCATGGAGGAGTGGGGCAGAGAGACACGCACTGGGGCAGAGAGATGTGCTCTGGGGCCGGGGGGATGGGGCTGAGAGACGCGCACTGGGGCTGGGGGGGAATGAGTCAGAGAGACACACTGGGTCCTGGGGGAATGGGGCTGAGAGAGACACACTGGGGCCGGGGCAATAGGGCTGAGAGATGCACACTGGGGCCAGAAGAATGGGGTTGAGACACACTGGGGTTGGGGGACTGAGGCTCAGTGCCACAGGTGGGCCCGGGGATGGAAAGATGCAGTGGGGCTTGGAGAGAAGCTGGGGGTCCTGGTAATGGAGATACAAGGGGGCCTGGATATGGAGAGACATGGAGGCCTGGAGATGAAGAGACACAGGGGTCCTGGAAAGCCACAGGGGGACCTGGGGATGGAGAGACGTAGTGAGTCTGGAGTAACACAGGGAGGCCTGGAGAGACACAGAAATTGTTTGATCAGGGAAATTCACATTTTGCCCTGCACAAAACATTCTGTTACTATATATTAACTGGTTATGATGATGACATTGGTTATGTTTCTACGTAAACAGACATCTTCCAGTCAATGTGATCTCCTACATGAATAGTGAATACCGGCTGAAGGCGCTGCCCAGTGAGGCTCAAATTCCTCAGAGGTTCCCCGTTGCAGAGAAACCACCATATAGGTAAGAAAAGACTTTCAAACTGACTGGCCTGTACCTAGTGCAGAGGGATGGGGTGCCCCCCAAAAAGTGTATCATTGACCAAGATTTATGTTGCCGACCCTGCTCCCTTCAATGGCTTACAAAAGCTCCTCCAGGCCCTAAGAGGAGGGAGTATTCTGCCCTCCTCCACAGACCCCGTCCTCTCAACATACCCACCTCCATTAGGGCTGCTTTCAGAAATTTCCCAGGCTGGTTTTCCACCCCAATCCGCCCCTGGGCAGTAGGGAGCCCTATACAGTGCAGGTAAGATAGAAGGTGAGTTGATGTAATGAGACAGATTTTTTTTCTTTTTTAAATTGCAGCATTTCCTTAAACTCACTGGCAGTTTGGAGTATTTTGGCAGGTTTATATTGATTGCATTGCACATACCGGTGATTTCAGATCTGACCCTTCACATCTCTGAATAATAATATTATTAAATATTTCTGCATAGTACATATATTGGATTCAGATATGGGGGGGAGGTTTATCAATTCTACAAGAGAGATAAAGGAAAGAGGAATAAAGTAACAACCAGTCAGCTTTTAACTTTAATTTTACAGGCTGTGTTTGAAAATTGACAGAATCTGATTGGTTGGTACTTTATCTCCACTTTATTTCTCTCCAAGATTTGATAAATCTCCCCCATAGTGCCCATCCCATAGTTAATTTATTTTAATACAGAATTACTCTCATTACCAGTGGCGTATCTATAATGGCTGCAGTGCGTGCGGGCACATGGGCCCCCGGGTCCAGGGGGGCCCCGCACCGCACACCCTGCACCCATATTATTTTAAACTTACCTGTCCGTGGTCCCGCGTCGGGTGTCAGCGCTGCTCAGAACACCGGAAAATGGCTGCCACGGCCAACTTTCCGGAGTTCTGCGCATGTGCAGTAGACTCCGGGCACACTCTAGTACCCAGAGTCTACTGCGCATGCACAGAACGTCGGAAAATGGCTGCCGCTACCATTTTTCCGGCGTTCTGAGCATGTGCAGTAGACTCTGGGCACACTCTAGTGCCCGGAGTCTACTACTAAGGCTCTGGTGGCTTGCCAGTCGCGTCAGTCAGCTGCCGGCCACCAGGGAGAGAGGAAGTGCCCCCGCACAGGGAGTGCACACGGGCCCCCTCCTCTCTTAAGATGCCCCTGCTCGTTACCATGTTGAGTTGGATGGAATTTACATCAACATCTCAAGCAATAAATGCACCCCATACATGCGCATTTTGCAAGGGTAGCGTATGCGCCTGCTTTACACCAGGAGAGACCAGTAGAATATGTTTCTAGCTTATGCAAGGAAATGTGGCTGCACAGAGATAGTAGTCAATTTGAGCACATAATAGATCGTATACAGTAGTATACAGTATGTCCAAACAGTGTTATTAATGTAACTAATAATGTAAAAGGAAACAAGAACAAAATGCAAAGACAAAATAAAAGTACTAATCAAGTTTAACTCAATGTACGCATCCTTGACTTTCCGTTTAAAAGTTTAAATGGGAATCTGCTTTATTGCTGCAGATCGATCGCTAATATCACTGTGATAATGTGACAGCCACATTACAATAGCAATAGTATATTGGGAGGGATTAAGATGTATTCAGCCAATCAGAAGCAGTAGCTGATTGTCATCATCAGTTTGCTTTTTGCAGGGGTCAATCACCAGCAAGACATCCGCCTCCTAATAGGCACATATGCTTCTTTTTAGTGGTCAGCAAACTGTACTTTGACTACACTTATACTGTATGCTCCTCTAAGCTCTCTGCCTCCTTATAGTGCAAGGAGTCATAAGCGCAAAATGCGTCCCAGTCGCCATAGGGACGTATGTGTAAGAATTTATGGCTCGCGGTTACAGTGGGATAACACAATTGGGGGAGGGTTGGCTGGAGCACAGACTGCATTTATGTCCAACTCTAGATTTATGCAACAGCACTTTTTCCCCCTTTATTTTGATGAAAATTGCTTACTGCATATATTCCCTGTCTATTTTTGTACTTGGCTGCTGTTCTGTCAGTATTATTCTCTGCACTTAATGTGAACTTTCCTGGTTTCCTAGTCACTGGCCTCCATCAGTATTCAGCAACAACCTTTACTATTGTTTTGCAGGTTTCCTGTTTATATAGCAGATAATATTATGTCAGCACAAGAAGGTGTTTGATTAGGCGGGGGAGAGGCTTCTACCTTATATATACATAGATGCAAAGCTCAGAGTCACACTTGGTATTCAACATGATGGCGCCATACCTTTTATCTGCTTTGGTACTTGTACTTAGTATCACATCTAATGGTAAGTGTAACATAATAATAATAATAATAATAATAATAATAATAATAATAATAATAATAATAATAAGTATTATTGTGTCTAACAGCATTATTATAGACTATTGTAGGCTTTCAAGATCTAGTCACATAATATGCGCACGTGTAATAGATACCTATGTGAGTATTGCTAGAATAGGATATAACAAATTCTACAGCACTGCTCTAAAAGAATCAACTTACACGTTTAAATATGCAATACAGTCCAGGTCATATTATTATTATGCCTATTTTTAATTAAACAAAGCCTGATAGAGGCTAATTACATATTTGTTTAAAACTGTTCAATCTGATCAAGAAGATTATGTCAGCACTTCCCAGACATCATACAGACTCAGTACTGTAATGCGTTATCATCCTATACGGTTACACAGTGATAGATTATGTCTAAACAATAAAATACAGTCCCTCACCCAGATCTCCTGGCACTTATCTTTTTCCAATACAATTATTAGCAGAGTGGCAAACGGATGTCGCTGACAAAGCTGTGAGAAGAATCATCCCTGTTATTAATATATTATTGGGGGTTGTTATGACATTTTTACTATTTACTTTCATCTTTAAGGTACAAAATGTTTTAAAACGCAGATACAAAAATTACCATAACATGCCATAACTATAGAGTCAGGACTGTTTGATGAAAGGGGTACACAACAGGTGGTCTCTCACATTACTTTCTAGTTAAACCTTAGTTAGATAGAAGAGACAAGGGTATGCACTCGGGAAGCTGGCGGACCTAATCCCGATGGCCGGCTTCCCAACTGCTTAATTCCGGCGAGGGTTAAATGACAGGCATCTAAATCTAGACGCCTGTCATTTTACCGACGCCGGGAGACTGGCACCCGGCATCCCGATCTAAGAGATGCCGGGCGCCGAGCTCGGACAGCTGCGGGGGGAGGGTCAGGTTAGGGGCTCCCGGGAGTGGACTTAGGGTTAGGCACCCCCCCGGGAGGTTAGGGTTAGGCTAGGTGGAGGGAGGGTTAGGGTTAGGCACTTCCGGGGGGGGATTTAGGGTTAGGCACCCCCCGGGAGGGTTAGGGTTAGGCTAGGGGCAGGGAGGTTAGGCATCCCTGGGGGGGACTTAGGGTTAGGCACCCCCTCGGAGGACTTAGGTTTAGGCGGCGGGGAAAGGGGGGTTAGGTTTAGGCACTTAGAGGGGGGATTAGGGTTAGGCACTGGGGGGAGGTTAGGTTTAGGCACCCCTAAGGGAGGGGTAGGGTTAGGGGGTAGAATAGGTTAGTGAATACTTACCTGGGGATGCGTGGGATTTTCATCCTTGTTGGGCTGCTGCTGTCGGGATTTGAACTTTGTCGGAATCATACCGATTCCGAGACAAATAATCCATTGCTTATATGGGCCTAAATAAAACTGAAAAGGAAAAACAACAAAACTTTATTTGACAACTAAGCGCTTACATAGTCTTAACGTTAGCTCATGTCTTAAAACCTAGACCAAGCTCTATAACAGTGGTAGGCAACCTGTGGCACTCCAGCTGCTGTGGAACTACAAATCCCAGCATATCCTGCAAAACTGTGGCAATGCATGCTAGGATGTGTAGTTCCACAGCAGTTGGAGTGCCACAGGCTGACTACCTCTGCTCTATAACAATCACTTAACAGAGCACTGATCTACCCTACCTTCTCAAATTGTGTCAAACCCTCACATTATTGCTCCGGTGTGAAGTTTCCCCCGCTATGAGTTGGATACTTAAGTCTCCCTCGCAGCAAGATCATTCCTTAATCATTGGAGGCCATACGGCCCCCGATGATGAATAGGCCCCACAGTCTCCATTATCTACCACACTTACATTTACATACCAGTATATGTTTGCAGTGTGAGAAATAACAGGAGCGCCCATAGCAAACACATGCAAGAAGGGGAACCCTGGCCCCAGCTCGCAAGGCAGCAATGCTAAGAAGTATGCCTTTGTGCTGCCCACTTATTCATTTATAATCAATTTATTGTATGTCATTTTGTTAATGCATACACATATAGGGGCCTATTCATCAACACTAAAATAAAATTTTTAAGGATATTTTCCTTAATTACCATTATTTTAGTATTCATGAACACACTTAGCACAGGAGATATCACTGATATCTCCTGGTTAAGTCTGCCTGCGTTAATTTCCACACTCCCCATACATTAGTATGAGGATGTAGAAATTAGGCTATTCATCAAATTCAGAAAATTTTGTATTTTCAGAATTTGATTGTGTTATTATCCGCCACTCTCAGGTGGCATACAGCAGGTTACACTTACCTGCGGTCAGCTGGGCAGGTCCTCAGCCGGCTTCCTCCGTCGCTTTGGTCACTTCTCAGGCTCCGTCTGCTGTGCTGACACTGTGTTCTCCTGGCTGAACACAGTAAAGTTTAGAAAAATTTTTTTTTTATTCTTCTAAACTTTACTGTGTACTGCCAGGAAAACACAGTGTCAGCATAGCAGACGGAGCCTGAGGCGGCTGCAGAGGCCAGGTAATTGGGGGACAGGGGGGAGGTGAGCGGAGGGGGGAGGTGGGAGGGGGGGACACATAATTACCACAGCTGTAGGTAGTGCTGCGCATGCTCTGCTTTTACAAATGTAACAGCGCATGCGCAGCACTGATTCCAGCTGCGGTAAGTTAGAGCAGGCAGGGAAAAGTATCTATTTCCCGAAAAGCTGTCATCGCAAAAATGACAGCATTTCGGAATAGATACTTATGGAGAGGAGGAATGATGAATTCCTCTGGTAATTAGGTAGAACTCCATGCGAGTTCTAAACCTAATTATCTCCAAAGAATTTTTAGTTATGATGAATAGGCCCCTTAGTCTCTTTATACTTGCAAATAGCCTAACTTTAATTTATGTTCATACATTTTTGTATGTTATACAACTGTTTATGCAGAAACGGACTGTAGATGGCACTGGGATGTAGTTAGGATGCTTCCCGACTGTGAAATCCCGGGATGGGACTAATGATAGGCGTCTAAATACCGACGCCTATCATCAGCCCCATGCCGAAATCCCGACGGGAGCGCTTAGCCGCATGGGGGGGTTAGGATTAGGGACTCTCGGGGGACTTAAATTAGGCACCCCCCCCCGGTGGGGTTAGGTTTAGGTTAGGGGAAGAGTGGGTTACGGTCAGGCACCACCGGGGGGGAGGTTAGGTTTAGGGCCCCCCCCGGGAGGGTTAGGTTTAGGGTGGTAGGAGGGGGGGTTAGGTTTACGCACCACTGGGGGGAGGTTAGGGTTAGGCACCCCTAAGGGAGGGTTAGGGTTAGGGGGGAGAGAGGGGAAGGTTAGGGGTGTCACTTACCGCAGTCAGGATCTTCAGCTGCCTGTTCTCCGGCGTCGGTATTTCATCCACCGGGATTAGGTTTGGCAGTGATTCATACCGATTCCATGGCAATATGGTACTTTTAGCACAGTGGGGAGGGGCATATATTTAGGTCAGGAACCAAAACATGGGTACTTTTTTTGAGAACCTAATTTTAACAAATTATTCCTTATTATTATAATTACCACTACTATTTTTATTTGTGATTTTCTCTTTTCCTCTCAGACTGCCGACCCCGTGGTCGAATCTTGGGTGGGAAGGAATCCCTTTTACATAGTAGACCATATATGGTGTCATTGCAGGTGAATGGAACCCACCAATGTGGGGGACTGCTAATCTCTGATGAGTGGGTGCTTAGTGCAGCACATTGTGCTACTGACAGGTAAATATATCATCAGGTTTAATATAAAATACAGTGATACATCTATAGATGTGATAATGTACACCCTAGTGTTACATATAAACATGCTATACATAATTATGCTGTGACTATAAAGATTTTGGGGTATATTTTCTAAAGGTTGATTTTAATTGATTTTGATTGAATTTATATGGATGGAAATCGTTTAACATTGATGTGTTTCTGGGGCTAAATCACACATATGCTAAAAGACAGTTTTTGATTTTGTTTTCTTTAAGTATTAGTAAATGTGTGAAATTCTCAAATCTTTCACAATGAGATATCAGAGCTGTCTCATGCATTAATTAAGTAATTAAGGATATCATCATCACATATCCAATATATTTAAAGGCTCCCTTAAAATTATTAAACCAATGCTGAAAACGCATTTTTTTGCATCCTTTAGTCAACGGCGTGAAAACACTCTCAGATAGCATTGCCTGTCAGAGAGCATTTCCTGTCAGATAGCATTTCCTGTCAGATAGCATTGCCTGTCAGATAGCATTGCCTGTCAGAGAGCATTGCCTGTCAGATAGCTTTGCCTGTCAGATAGCATTGCCTGTCTTTGCAGATAGCATTGCCTGTCTTTTCTTTGTATTTGTATCAGAAAAGGATCTTTATAGATCCCTCTCCTGTAAGCCCCACCTCTTCTCCTCCTCCCACGTCGGTCCCATCAATGTATGCTGGCAGCCAAGGGGTTTGCGTGGGGTGACGTCGTACAGGACACTGGGGGCGGCACCACTATATAAAAATATAGTAATATGACCCAGTGTATGCGCCTATTGGTGCTTGCACAGACAGGAGAATTTTTCTAATTGACAAAATGCTGGGCTGCACAGAGGTTCAGGGACAAAAGTGAGTCTACAGACACTGCATTTCTGCAAGATTGATAAATATACAATAATTATATTTTTACGTGATGCAGAAAAGAGCGTTATGTGCTGCTATTTTATAGGCACCACAAAGTTTCCTTAGTGACGTACAAGTGGATAAAACTGACAACAGGATATGTGAAGTACAGACCACTATAGACAATGTAAAAACACATATGGGCCTATTCATACGGCCTCCGATGATTACGTATTGATCTTGCTGCGAGGGATATTTAAGTATCCAACTCGCAGCAGGGGAAACTTGACACCGGATCAATTCATCATTGCTCCTGTGCGGGGACAACTGCTCCAAAGAGCAGCTGTCCCCGCAGTTAATATCGCAGCTATGGAAACAGCTGTGTTACTTACCTCCTCCTTGACATCCTGGCTACGCATGTTTGACCCGAGGTCAAGCTTACGCAAAGCCGCCAGGGAGGTAGTGAGGAGGTGGCGGAGAGGTTCGATCGGATCCCTCTTAGCGTCCCCAGAACTCCTTCCTATAGGAAGGAGCGGGGATCCGAGAACAATCGCCGTCTGAAGATGGCGCTTGTCCTCGGAAGCAAACTCTGTAAACTTTTAGTTTTCAGAGTTTTCAGAGTTCGCTGAGTATCAAGTGGTCCATTTAGGACCCCTGATGATGAATAGCCCAGCAACCTAAATATGCGTTTCTGCATGGTTCCCGGGCCATTTATCGATGATGAATAGGCCCCTTAGATACATAATTACAATACCGAAGTAGCATAATTATGTAGATAAAATAAATAGAAGAGGGCCCTGCTCATGTAAGCTTACAATCTATGGTGGTTTGGATGATCTAAAGTCACATTTGAGGGAGAAGTGGAGCTCTTTCCAAACAGTGTGGTAAAGATATAGAAGTTGATGAGCACAGAATAAGGACTGTTTCTCTTTCAGTAATAATCACACTCGTGCGGTCATTGGAACTAACTCTCTATCCGAATCTCCTAAATTTGCTCATGATATTGAGATCCAAGTCAGTCACCCTGAGTATAACAGAACCATCAAGCACAATGACCTTCTTCTTCTGAAGGTAAGAATTGTAATGGTAAGGTTATTTGCCTATAATAATGTCATGCTATACAAAAACAAATTAGAATGGCTCAATGCAAATAAAATCTAAGAATATTCTATTTTTATCTCATATTATACAGATCTGCATGAAAGACACAATAAACCTCATTCACAGTTGGATGTAAATGCTAATTGCCTTATTTTTTTGGCTGCAACTTGCTTTTTGTAGTGGACATGCGTGTCTTTTTGTGATGCATGTCTGCATTTTTTTCAGGCAACTTGCACTTGCAACTTTGTAGAACACAGGTTCTCAAACTCGGTCCCCAGGACACTAACAGGTCATGTTTTCCAGGTCTCCTCACAGAATCACAAGTTAAGTCTTTTAAAATGTTTCAGTAAGTAATAAACTTGTGCACCTGCTGGGTACCTGGAAAACGGGACCTGTGTGGGGTCATGAGGACCGAGTTTGAGAAACCCTGCTCTAGAACAAGGTGGCCAGTTTAGGGGTTGATTGTGGGTGTAGACATGGCCAAATTACAGTAAAGCTGGGTACACAGTGGAGCGATATCGGCTCGATATGTATTTTCCAGCCAAATCAGAACGACATATCAGACGGATTGCTCAGCATGTACGGCCAATCGGTGCGCTCATTAGCAATACCCGGGCAAGGTAATGAAGGTCATTACATTGTACTGATGTGTACCGCAGATATGATATGTCGGCCAGTCTAGTTGTCTAGTGTGTACCCAGAATGAGGGTGTGCTATGGGCCTGTTGATGCAAACTGAGGCAAAGACTTAGAGCAAAAACTTGTATTTCCACCTATTTGGAGGGAAGCAACTCAATTGACACTCTGGTTGTGAACTGTTGATGAAGTTGGCCATAGGCTGTGTATGATTGGTCAAATGCATCCACACACATGAAGAACAGAAGGCAGACTATGCCTGTTGTGGGTTAAACCACAAGGCTATGGGAGATTTGTGTGAGGTCACATGAGTGATTTTTAGCCAGTTAGGTGTTAGTGGGTGGGATTAAAGGTTAGAGTATTTAAAGCTTGTGGTCACATGGTACACGCCTATTTGTGAAGAATTTTCTCTCTTGCCCGCCCGCTCTTTAATTAGGTTTTGTCCGGTTGTTGGCTATTTTCCATTGGTGGGAAAGAACGGCAGGTCATTCAGCTCAGGTGCAGTTGATTTGTTTGTGGGTGCACTCATTTTTGTCTGAAGTCTGAACCGCCCCACCGGAAGAAGCACTACACCTTTCCCGGTGATTTGTTATGTTGCAAGGTTGAGTTGGATACCTCTTTTAGTTGTGTGTTGTAAGCACCTATAGGACGGACTCTTACGGCAATGCATGTTTTGTGTTTGCGTTGGTGCATTGCTGGGCTGCGATAATTATTGCCTGTCCTTTCTTGCCACCATACAGTCTTTTAATTGTGATCTTTTCAATAAATAGCTAACATTCCTGTCTCAATTTCATTATTTTAGATAAGTTTAATGTTATTGGGATCTAAGCACAAAACACACGTCAGCCATTAGGAGGTTAGGAGGTTCATAGTGCAAATTAAGTTAAAGTACTGCAATGGTTTAGGTATGTTTTGTCGACAAGCATTATATAGACACCATAAATTCATCAGTTACAAAATGTCGACAGATAAAACTTCGACGTGCCCAGAATGTCGGCAACTATAATGTCGACACTGACACAATGTCAACATGTTCAAATTGTCGACAGATAAATAAGTCCACACCCAATTTAAAACTGAACCCTAACCCCTAACCCAAGGGTGGACAAAGCATCAACATTCGACCGGTAAATCGTGGTGGACGTCCAGTAGCAGCCAATAGGAATTAGGCTGCTGGCAACTCAGAATAAGTCGCAAAAAGCAACTTTTTTTCCGACTGCATTTTTTGCTGCATTATGTTTGATTTCAACTCTTAATAAGATTCCATATATTTGAAAAAGAATAAGCTCATAGACGTGTCTGAAGTAAATTGCACTATATTTAATTTTTTTTATATAGAATCTCTATACAAATGTGCTATATAAACCAGCTTTAGAGATTATGAGGTTGCTCTGTTGGATGTATCTCAAGCTCTGCACCAGCAGCGTATGCAACAGGTTTATGTCACTTATACATCAGGGATGTAGTCATAATACCGACTGTCATAATACCGACTGTCAGAATGCTGGCGCTCAGAATGCCAACACCAGAATTCCGACACCAGTAAGAATCCCGGCACCGGCATTTTGACCGGTAGGGGTTAGGCACTAGGGGTAGGTTAGGATTAGGCACTAGGGGGGTGGGTTGGTTTAGGCATTAAGGTGGGAGGGCTAGATTTAGGCAGCGGGAAAGGTGGGGTAGGGAGAGGGAGAAGGTTAGGATACTTGCCGACAAGTATTGGTATCCTAACTGTCGGGGTGCCAGTGTCAGGATTCTGACCGCTGGGATCCTGAGTGCCGGCATCCCATACCCAACCCATACACCCAGCATGATCATACGCACAAGAATTTTAGCATTTGTTTTGATAGTAAAAGCCGCATTTGCTACTAGGTTTGATGTAAATAGAAAGAACTGCCCATATAATACAGAAAAAAGAAAGAAAGAAAGAAAGAAAGAAAGAAAGAAAGAAAGAAAGAAAGAAAGAAAGAAAGAAAGAAAGAAAATAATTGAAAAATATCATATAAAACGTGAATGAGCAATGAAGTAACTGTCCGCCTACAGGTGAATGTAGATATGGTAGTCACTTACACTTGCACCTTTGTATGATTGAAGAGGTGGGACAGAGGAGGGAAAAGGCTTACAAATGCAGAGTAGTGTACGGGTGTATTAGCATAATTGTGAACAGGTGCAAACCCGCGCAGAGACACATATACACCCAGTGCCGTAACGGGGCTCAAATGCACCCTATGCCAGCCCCACCCCTTGAATGCCCGACATCATGGCGTTGTGCGCATGTCATCATGATGTTGAGCACATAACGTTATTATGTCGCACGGAGGGGGCGGGGGCCAGCATCGCAGGCTTAAGAGTCCTGAGGCCGATCCAATCAGCTGTGCAAGCTGCAGGGTGCCTGTCTAGAGCGTCTAAAGGCCGCACCAGCAGAGCTGCAGCAGCAATCCTGACTGCAGGGTGCCGTGGAGCAGTGTGTTCTGTGCGGCCCTACCGGTCGCACACCCCTAGTTACGTCCCTGTATACACTTGCCAGTAGCCATATCACTTCCAGGTGGCTGAGGGCAGGTGCAGGCGCTGCTGTTGATGATTACAATAATCCCTACTAGCTAACCAATTCTAATTATGGATTCAGCTATCTTCATTGCTGGTGATTTTGTTGACGATTTAAAGCTAGATTGCAATTATATTGTATTCGTACATGAGAAGGAAAGTTATACCTGCTTTATTTAACTATCAAAACAAATGTTAAAAAAATTAGATAAGTGCATCTGATGACTGCCTTACAGCACTGATGTCTTGTGTTCCATTACCACCAAGGTCCTATCTGTGCAGAGTTTGTGTGTCCTCCCTGTGTTTATGTCAGATTCCTCAGGGTGCTCTGGCTTCCTCCTAGAATCTAAAACCCCACTGGTAGGTTTATTGGTTTTTGCCAAAAAATGAACTAAGTGTATACATGTGTATCCGTATGGTAAGGAATATAGATTGTAGGCTCCACCAGGGTAGAGACTGATCTGAATATTCTTCATAAAAAGCACTGTGGAATATGGGACTGATGCGTTGGACGCATCCTGTGCACAGACACACATGGCGAGGTTTTCCATACATCACATGCGCAGATGCAAAATTACACATTTTTGCGTATCTCAGTCCTATCCTGAGTTGCACTGGAATCGCAAGTAACTGCCTTTACGTCAAGTTGAGTGTTTCGGGGCAGCAACAATGGTGACTTGCTGGAGTGTCATGGAAGTATCATGCGTATACTGTATGTATCCAAAGCTCAGTGTGATTCTGTGTAGTGCATATGGGCAAGGGAAGCCTGTATCTGCCGGATCTCTTGCACCTACCATGTGGCTGGTGTCAGTGATGAAACCAAATGATAAAGGTTGTGGCGGTGGGTGTAAAATCAGTGGACGGCACGGGTTTCCACTTACACATACTATTAAAGTAAAATAATTGTGAAGTCCGATCAGCTTACTTGGAGTTCCAAAGTCCAAAACATTTATTCGCATAAAGAAATACAAAGAGTACCGCCAATACAATACGCGTGCGCGGTTGGCACAATACAAGGCTTCAATTCTGAATGCACTGACTTGCCGGGTCAGTGTGGTACAAATTATACACAGCAAACAATACAGGAGTAACCTTAGTAACACATATTACAGTTTAGATAAACTGGTCACTACACAATAGATTACAGGTCAAACAATGCAACTGGTCAAGCTTTCAACTGTCTTCCTGAGTGGCGGTAACCTCTTGCTTGTTATTGTTGTATCCATGTGTGCTCATGTCCTCAGGCGCTCGCCACTCAGAGTGGGAAAGTGGCAGGTAACAGTTTACAATTAAAATGTAAAAACAGGTTCTTATGGGAAGCCTATGCATCTACCAAACAAGCTGTAACTACAAGTAAAAATGTCTGTGTTTGTGATCAGTCACAAAATCAAATACATTTTCATACATAGAATTGCAGTGCTATATTTACACACTGTTATTTTGGAAATTGTACAATGTTCGTAAACAATATAAACACTAATATATATCAATGCATATTATTGAAAAGCAATATTTAAGTATATGGAAAAATATAAAATATGATTTAAACGTACAGAAAGTTGTTTATTGTGTTGTACTTCATTCCATTTTGGTATTTGACTTTGACAATACACAAGCCCCCCCATTAATTGAATTGCATCTCACAAAAGTCTGTTAATAAATAAATAATAAATAATGTATGCCTGCTGTATATCTGATGTATATGCTCCTAGTGCAGTACTACATACAGTACATCCTGCAAATCGTCCAAATTTGTATATTCACACACTTGCAGTTTCTTGGTGCCGGCGTTTTACGTGTTGAAACACAACATCAGCCCTAATGTCACTACTGATTAATCTTATGCTTTTATTACATTTTTACTAAGCTAAAACACAAGGTCCTGCTCAGCGATACAGTCAAGCCTCTGCAATTCCAAACTGAAGATATTGTGATTCCTGGGGGTATGCCCTGCCTCGTAGCTGGCTGGGGGAAGATAACGCGCACAGGAAAGAGGCCAGACATGCTATATGAGGTCTCCGTCCCAATAATCAGCTCTAAGATATGTAATGGCCGAGCCTACTACCAAGATAAAATCACTCCCAATATGATGTGCGCAGGGCAGAGTAAAATGGATTCATGTGATGTGAGTATGAAAAGTTGTAACCAGCCAGTAGCCCATCCAAGGAGTAACATATTGCATTATAACTTTGTCACAATTTTCTGCAACACTAGGCAGACAGATAGTTGGTACTGACCCTACACTGTCCAGGAAGTTAGCAATGTAAAGGAAAACAGATTTCCCTAATTTTTTTAAAATAGGACATGTAACCATGCAGGGGGAGCATTTTTATTGCCAGACACTACGATGGTAGGTGGCAGTAGTATGCTATGGCAGTTAGTCCACACGGCAGATCAACATAACTACGTAATAGTTAATTAACCAGTAGAAGCAGGTGCAGATTAACACAGGGCTAAACAGTAATATTCAGCATTTACAGGATGCAGAGATATCCAGTTACAGCCAAGAGCTTAAAGGGTATGCTGATATCTGTAGTGCGCCTAGTCAGGGGCACCAAGGGGGAAGGGGAACAGGTACTACTTACCCGAGCCTGCGCAATGGCATATCGGGGCAGCATCCCTGGATAGGTGACAAAGACTCTGTCGCCAGTACCATATTTCACTGGAAACATGGCCCGTGTACACTGAACACCCTGCACCCATTATAGATAGATACGCCACTGTAACTGAGTATGGGCCTGAAACCGAGATTTATGCAATGCTATTTACGCTGATTTTTAGCCATTGCACATGCGTGAAAGCCGTACTGTTTGTTAATACTCGGCCTGATTCTGAGTTTTCCGCTAATGCATTCACAACTGCGATCACTTATGGATTACAATTGCAAAAATATGCTAATGTCTTCCAAGCTTACTTCGACATAAAGACACCCACTACTGCCTTCTCATATCCATTCGACAAAGTTGCATCAGCGTAAACATCGAGAACATCGGCAGAGATCGGGCAGCCACGCAGCTTCTAAGTCAAGTCTGACCAGCCGCAAACACTGCAACTCTCCTGACATGCAGAGAGCTCTCATGCTGCAAAGGAG